>CM031593.1:7728936-8346652 GCA_018467065.1 Ephestia elutella
ACTAGGTACCTTCGAGCTATATACAATAGTACTTAATCCTACCTATGCCTTCGAGCAACAAGGATTTCCGCGCTCCATTGTAGCAAGGTAGGTAAGTACCTAACGGAAACGGACATTTCTTTATTTTCAGGTGCTGCCATTATTATAAAAATATAAAAAGCCTTGTTTTTTCTAATAGAACATTAAGCTCGTAAATTTTTATACTAAAAATTGAGATTAAATAACTAATAAACAAAAGAGTATAAAAATCTAATTGAGTTTGTGTGTCTCTCTATCTATCCTTTTCATATATTTTGTATCAAAAATATTTCAATATGTCTATACTGGCAATAATGTACTTGTCAACAATTAAAAAAGTTGCTGTCATTAGCCAGCCGCAACAAAAAAACGACTGCGCTTCGCTTCTCTTTTGGAATTTATGGTAGTGTAACAAGGGTCGCTTTTGTTTCGCATTCATTTTACCTCGTAAAATATCCTCAAGATGTTCATCAACAATGCTGGATTAGTTTTTTAGGAACTATTTGTGAGTTATTATAAGCGATATTGTGAAAATACCAACTAATCTACATGGATCAATACATCTGCAAGTATTGTACGACTTAGCGTCGTGGTAGCGTCATTTTGTTTCGATGGAACCAAAAACTGGTGTCGGCATTCAAGACCATTGGATGAAGAGTATGATGGAACCTGCTGGCAGCGACAAAAACGTAAAAAGAGAAAAATGGGTGAAGCATATAATACTAACGAAAGCGTCACATACGAGATGAAACAACAACAAAACGACAACAGATACCGCTGTGATGTGTGTGACCTCACATTTGAAGGCATGGAATTTTTGATGCTTCATAAAAAATTTCACGGTAATGACAAAGACACGCCTATTATGGAGCCGGAGCCTGTCGTTGAAAAGACCGGACCAAAAAAGCGTCGCAAATTTAAATGTGACCAGTGTGACGTCAAGGTGAACTCCCAGTATCATTTGGACATCCACCGCAGTAAGCATGAGGGAGTCCAATCCAAGAAGTACATTTGTGAAGTGTGTGACCGCAGTTTTGTGGCTGCACAGTTCCTCAAAAGCCACATGCAAACGCATTCTTCCGTTAGCACCATAAATTGTGAGATTTGCAACAAGAGTTTCACAGGGCAAGCGTATCTCAAACTCCACATGCAACTCCATAATGACATCAAGAAATTCAAGTGTTCGAAATGTGAAGAGATGTTTCCGACGAAGAATTGCCTGAAGATTCATATGAAGAAGCATACGAAAGTGAAGAATTTTAAATGTGAATGCTGTCACAAGTTGTTTGTTTCGAAGATAACGATGGAGAAGCATAGGCAGACTCACGAAGGTCTGCCTGTAGACTGTCTCGTTAAGTGTTCTCAGTGTGATCGTACAATGCATTCGTCGTTACTGAGAACGCACATGACAAGAGCTCATCCTCCGACCATAGATGACGATGTCAAGCGGCCGCATAAATGTTCTACGTGTGGCAAAAGCTTCATCGTAAAGATAAACTTGAATCTTCACATACGAGTTTGTCACCCGGACTTGGCTGATCCTGAAGAGGACGACGAGGAAGTTATGACCGACAACTCCTAGTTTATAATTTCTCTAAGCATCGTGACATGTATTATTGAAGTAATTCTACTTTTTTATGATAATCAGCTATTGGTATTTTATAATAGACTCATTTATTTTTAAAATATTGTTTTTATTATTCCTCATTTGACAGAATTGCTCTTGCTTTACAGGTATAGGTCTACCAGGATTTGATGGCAAAATGCCATATGTAAATCACTATTTTTTAAACTATTTTCAACCAACTTCATTTTGCCATCAGATCCTGATAGACCCATATTTTATTTATTCTAACTACCGACCGAAATTGGTTCAAAGGGACTATGCTAAAAGCATTCTCTATCAGTCAACCTATCATACCCTGTGAACCATTCTAAATGATAGTGAAAACTGTATCAAAATCGCATAGTTTCAAAGTCTCACAAACACTCAAGTGAAAAAAATTAAGTAGATTTCAAATTTTTTTCATCAGCCTATAAGTAGGTATTGTGATCCTTCTCTTACAAAGCCCGGGAATCGAACTCTGACGAAAAAAGCAACCCCCGAGCACGTGAGTGACCCGTTTAACTAGGTAGAGTAAAAAAAAATTTACTGGTTTTATTGAAATTTAATTTAAAAAAATTACACACATTTTTATCATTTTCTCAAACGTTCATGTCGTCATTATACAGATGTTCCCGATTCATTCTCTTCATCAACCTCTGGTGTATTTTTCTGAAAATTAAAGTTAGTACATAATATTTCCAAAAATTACATTTTCCGTACAAGATTGATACTCTAAAGCCATCAAGCCATCTATCGGCAGTTATCGTAAACACTAGTAAACTATATAGTGTGCAGGATTCCTCACGATGTTTGCCTTCACCGGAAGCAAGTGGTGGTCATGAAAACCACCATACACGCACGAGTGATATTGGTATGCAAACTCATAATATAAGTAATACTACTCTTGAATCGAAAGGTACGTTATTTACCTTTCGATTTCGATAACATTTGGTACATAATCATCAACAGCCTTCCGTGACCCACTGCTGGGTATAGGCCTCCTTCTGTTTACGCCAACCTTCACTCTCCGCCATCCTACGCCAGTTGTTGCCAGCAATATTCTTAACATCGTCGACCTATCTAATCTAAATTTTGTATACACGGGTTGAAAATACTTTTTTTTTATAGAATAATAGGCAAACGAGCATGCGGGTTGCCTGATGGTAAGCAATCACCGCAGTCCATAGACACCAACGACCCTAAGAGGGTCACTGATGCGTTGCCGACTTTTTGAGAAAGCGATAGGCTCTTTTCTTGAAGGCTCCAATGTCGAACCTATCCTATAACCTGGGAATCGCACATAGGGTAGGTACTTTTCCCACGGGACTTTCCCCAATTCCCACGGGAGCGAAGCCCCCAAGAGCAGTTCCTAAAGTATATTAAAATTTATACTGTCCTTACCTTCTTAGTTTCCGAATCTTTCGCCGTCTGCAATTGTTTGCTACACTCCCTTATCAGCGCCAGTTGTTCTACCAGTTTCTTTGGCAAAGGGTCGAAGACAGGCACAGACGGTTTGCCAGGCTGATTGGCATTCTCCAAGAAGATCTTATATCTGGCCATGATCTCATTGTAACGGTCCCCTGAAACTTGATCTTGGATGTAGTAAGTGGAAGAGTCCATTATTTTTGTATCTGAAAAGGTTTTAACTCGTCAAACTCCTTATTTGAATAATATACTGTGAATCACATGAAAAGAGACTACGAAAGGTGAATGAATAAATAAAATAATTTTTATTTAGATAACAAGATCCACTTTTTGTTAGTAACATACATACATTGTTGAAATAGAACGCACTCATAGACATTGACATCTGTCACTGTCAAGTTTTTTCCCGCCATTCTGTTGTGCTCTCTTCCTACGTTGTTCGTATTGTGCTACTGAGTTATACTCCAATAAACTGAATTATTTAGATAATTACCAGTTTTTCATTAGGTTATGGGCTATATTTCCCATATATTAGGGATTTGAGTAATTACCCGTAAGAAGTTCAGTTCCGCGGAGTGTTATTTCTTGATTTTTAGGTGGACATAGAAAATTGCATATCATTGCACCGAAATGGCTTCTACTATGTCCAACATCCACATTGATAAATTGATGGGACGTGATAACTATAGCACATGGAAGTTTGCAGTTCAGACATATTTAGAGCATGAAGATTTGTGGGAGTGTATAGAAACCGCCGACAACAAAACTGTAGATCCGAAGGCGCGACCGGAAAGCGAAGTCGAAAATCATATTGCTCGTGGACCCGATAAACTATATACATGTCCAAGACGCAAAAAACTTCTCGTGCCGTGTGGCTTAATCTACAAAAAGCTTTTGATGATTCTGGTTTAACACGAAGAGTTGGTTTACTCCGGGATTTAGTAAACACAACGTTAGAAAACTGCACAAATGTAGAAGAATATGTCAACAAAAATTGTAACAACTGCCCACAAACTTAGAAATATAGGTTTCAATGTTGATGACGAATGGTTGGGCACATTAATGTTAGCAGGTTTGCCGGAACAATACAAACCAATGATCATGGGACTTGAGAGCTCTGGTGTAAAGATTAGTACAGATTTTGTCAAAACAAAATTACTTCAAGAAGTAAAAGATACAAATAGTGATGTCTCCGTTCTTTACACAAAGCATAACAAGAATAACCCCAAAAGTAACTTTAAAAACAATAAGCCCAGTGGTCCCCGTTGCTACAGCTGTAATAAGTACGGCCATTTAAGTAAATTCTGTAACACAAAGAAGAGAAGTAATGATAAAGGTTTTGCAGCAGTTTTTTCAGCCTCTGATAGACAAATAAAGAATGTGGAATGGTATGTGGACTCAGGAGCATCGCTACACATGACTAACAGTTCTGATGGCTTGTATGATGTCCGGGCGCCTCCGATTGAGCAAATAATGGTTGCCAACAATACACATGCCACTGTGCAGAAAATTGGTAATGTAAATTTGGATCTTCTAGGTAATGATGGTAAAGTGAACCACATACAGGTGAGAGATATTTTATATGTTCCACAATTGAGTGCTAACTTATTATCAGTTAGTCAGTTGTCAAGAAATGGTTGTCAAGTTATATTTAATAAAAATGGCTGTGAAATATATAATGATAAAAAGCAATTAGTAGCAACGGCGAGACTAACAAATAACATGTACAAATTGAATACATTTAAAGCCAATGCATTTGTTTCAACCTCAGACAGTCATAGTGTAAATACATGGCATAGAAGAATGGCACATCTAAATTATAGTGATATTAACAGATTACCACTATGTACTGAAGGTGTAAAACTAATCAATACTACTGAAAACATAGGAAACAATTGTAGTACATGTTTAAAAGGCAAGCAAACTAGATTTCCATTTAGTAATGCTGGCACAAGGGCAAGTGCTCCGTTAGAATTGATCCACTCCTGATCTCTGTGGCCCCATGGAGGTCATGTCCATGGAGTGGGGCTAAATATTTTATCACATTTGTGGATGACTATTCTAGAAAAGTTAATGTATATTTTTTAAGAAACAAAACAAATATTAAGCAAGTCTTTGAAATGTATAAGAAGGAAATGGAAAATCAATTTGAGAAGAAAATAAAAATATTAAGAACCGATAATGGGTTAGAATATATAAATAAACAATTAACTGATTATTTAACAGGTCATGGTATCAGGCATCAAACCCACGGCACCATACACTCCGGAGCAGAACGGGCTGGCGGAGAGAATGAACCGCACCCTTGCAGAAAGAGCCAGGTGTATGCTGTTAGACGCTGGATTATCAAAGAGGTACTGGGCAGGAGGCAGTGGAGACAGCTGCTCACATCATTAACCGTTCTCCGACTAGAGCTCTTAACTACATAACACCACTGGAGAAATTGACAGGTAACAAACCAAACATTTCTCATTTAAGGATTTTTGGCTGCAAAGCCATGGTACATGTGCCGAAAGAGAAAAGATTGAAGTGGGACTCCAAAATCAACAGAAATGATATTTCTTGGCTATTGTGAAAATACTAAAGGGTATAGATTGTTGGACCCACATACTAAGAAGGTTACTAAGAGCAGGAATGTAGTATTTTTAGAAGACTGTCTAGATAATGGAAATATTTTGTTGCCCAATACCAAAATGCCTCCCTACCACTTTACAGATACCATTAGACCAACCTACCAGTCAAAATGAAGAACCTTCCAGCCCCGCTGTTGGTGATTGCCAGGAGACTTCAGAAGAGAGCTTTGACTCCACAAGGGATACATCTGAGGATCTTGATGATACCTATGTACCTAGTTCTGCCTGTACACTCACCGATTCTCCCAATCGTTATATAAATCTTAGACCCCGAGGACAGCGATCAGGTCATGATGATGAGGATGATGAAAATGGGATGAAATATGCGTGTATGGTGCTGATTCAGGACCCCTTAACGCCTGAAGAGGCTCTGTCTGGACCGGAAGCTCAGCAATGGCAGAAAGCTATGGATTTAGAATTTATGTCACTTAAGAAAAATAATACTTGGATTTTGTGCGATTTGCCTCCTCAGAAAAAACCTATATCATGCAAATGGGTTTTTAAAAGAAAAAGAAATGAAAAAGGAGAAATTGTAAACTATAAAGCAAGGCTTGTTATAAAGGGATGCGCACAAAGGAAGGGTTTAGATTACAATGAGGTATATTCCCCAGTTATCAGATATTCATCCCTGCGATACTTACTTTCACTGGGAGTTAAGTATAATTTGGATATTGACCAGATGGATGCGGTGTCAGCGTTCCTGCAGGGTGATATAGAAGAAGAAATTTATATGTTACAGCCTCCTAATTTTGAAGAAAACCAATCCCAAGTATGTTTATTAAAGAAATCACTTTATGGCTTAAAACAAGCAAGTAGACAGTGGAATAAGAAGTTGGATACTACACTCAAAGAAATTGGTTTATCGCAATCACTTGTTAATCCGTGCATTTATTATAGAATAAAGAATGAAACCGATATAATTTTTTTAGCTGTTTATGTAGACGATTTGATATTATTCACAAGTTCAAAAGACACAAAGAAGTTTATAAAAGAAAAATTAATGTCTAAATTTGAAATGAAGGACTTAGGTGAACTGAAATATTGTTTGGGTTGGCATGTATCAAGAGACAGGCAAAATGGAACTTTATGTATCAACCAGAAGAAATATATTTTAGAAGTTTTAGAAAAATTTGGAATGTCAGAATGTAAGGGTGTAAATACACCAATAGATCCGAAAACACAGTTTATTATGAATGATACAGAAGAGTCAATAGGAAATATATATCCATACCAGGAGTTGATTGGATGTCTATTGTATCTATCTCAGGGTACAAGACCCGACATAAGCTATGTTGTGAATACTCTCAGCAAATTTAATTCAAAGCCACAGATGCAACATTGGAATGCCCTTAAGAGAGTTTTGAGATATTTAAAATTTACAATAGATTTAACATTAAATTATAAAAGAGATAGTAAAGAAGATATATTACAAGGTTATTGTGATGCAGATTGGGGCAGCAATGAATATGACCGCAGGTCATGTACTGGCTACATATTTATTTATCAGGGTGGTGCTATTTCGTGGAACTCACGCCGACAGCAAACTGTTGCCTTATCCACCACCGAAGCGGAATATATGTCTCTTTCGAGCTGCACTCAAGAGGCGATGTGGCTCAAGCAGATGCAAGAAGAGTTTTGGCCGCAGTTGGCTTCTCTACCTGTCAAGTTATTCTGTGACAATCAAAGTGCAATTAAACTGACAGAGTCCATTCATTTCAGGCACCGCAGCAAGCACATTGACATTCGTCACCACTTTGTTCGAGACAAAGGTTCAGGCTGGGAGGATCGCCATCCACTATGTGAATACTGGTGACATGGTGGCCGACGTGTTGACGAAGGGCACCCCACGGGCGAAACTGCAGCACTGCAGCTTGGAGATGGGCCTTCGTGCGTCTATGGGAGGATGTTGAAATAGAACGCACTCATAGACATTGACATCTGTCACTGTCAAGTTTTTTCCCGCCATTCTGTTGTGCTCTCTTCCTACGTTGTTCGTATTGTGCTACTGAGTTATACTCCAATAAACTGAATTATTTAGATAATTACCAGTTTTTCATTATACATACTTACATATTATTATCACGCCTTTTTCCCGTGGGGGTAGGCAGAGACTAGCGATTTCCATTGTTAGTAACAATTTAACTTAATAACTATGTTAGTAAAGAAAGTAGAGATATTTAGCTGACGGCTCCGAACACAATACCACTCCAGTAAGAAAGGAGTGTGCTGTCAAACTTTGACCACAATGCCTGCAGGATGCTGTTACTACTGCCCCTCAGTCTGTGCATCAAAGAAGCGACTCGAGAATGAAAGAGTTGGTCAGGGTACTCTAATCGGCGAACGCACTGCGACCAGATTGCGGCCTTAAAAAGGGAGATATAGAAGCACCCATAACCTGACAGCATGTATGAAGATAGTGATGAGTGTAGGTAGAGGAAGCGAGAGAGATCTGTAAGGATCGTAGCAAGTGGAAATCGCTAGTCTTTGTCTACCTCCACGGGAAAAGGCGTGATAGTAGGTAAGAATCAGATTAATATAAAATGTTTTGAATTTTTAGAAAAAAAACTCGAGATCACCGCCGTAATTTCCAATATATCGTAAGACTACTTACGATTATTTCAGACACTTCAGAAGATGATTAGTTGTTTAAATGCCATATACTCGCTTATAGTACTAGATAAGTAACTTATTATAGGTAAAACTAGTTAATTAAATTACCTATTGCAATTCATTATAATGTCTTTTTGCATTTGTATGCACCCTTTGAACTGATTAGGTGTAGTAAACATTTAATAAAACCAAGGCATCGATTGTCTCAATAGTGTTTTATAGTTTGACTAGCCCCGGCTTCGCTCATGGTACATAAATTGTAGCCTATGTCACTCAGGTATAATGTAGCTTTCTATTGGTGAAAGAATTTTTGAAATCGGTTCAGTAGTTCCGAAGATTACTTACCTCCTACAAACACTTCTTCTTTATTTAATAATAGTGTGATTTGACGACCTTCATGGCGTAGAGTTCACCACGCCACCCGTCCGTCTACCATCTGAAGAATAGGTTCGATTCCCAGTGCCGGAGAAATAAAACCAAAAACAAATGCAGTAACTAGTAACTATAAATAATAATTTATTCAGTCATACTACACAGTACACTTGTATTAGTTTGTAAGTAGGTAGTTTATTCTGTTTTTTCTTCTGTATTCTGTTCCTCTGCGACTGTGTCTTCCTTTGCTTTCGTATTTTTCTTCTTTTTCTTTGCGTTTTCTCTCTTCTTCTGCTTCTTTCTGCGAACAGAGAAGTAAAGATGTGATTGAGATCATAAGTTATTGTTTTGTATCTATATATGTATCAGCCACTTTATTAACCCCACTGCTGGGGTCTTCCTAAAGCGCACTACACACCAAAGCCGCCGACCCGCCGACACAGCCCGCCGACACAACCCGGCGGCCTAATTATATCGGCAACACAAACAACAAAAAAAGTTGCCGTCATAGGTCGGCGGGTCGGCGACTTTGGTGTGTAGTGCGCTTTATGGATGGGTAAGGATGATGGGCTATAACCCACCACGCGGGTCTTTGCGGTTTTTGACTTTGACTGCAAGTGAATACAGCCGCCGACTGCTTTCCGTATCTTGAATTCTATCATCATATTTCTTACCATGTCTTCTGATGCTTAGAATCCTTATGTACCAATCTTAGAATTGTATCTAGGTAAGGTAAGTATTTACATTATTGGTAACTATCTATTCGTCACAACTCTTGGAGCAACATGAATCTCTACGATTCTGGATCGTGTTGCCTTAGTCCTCTCTAAGTCTGTAAGAGACCTCTAAGTACTTCTTTTTTATTTAAGATGAGTTTGCTCTTGACCACAATCTTGCCCGAGGACAGAGATGAGGTCTACGATGTAGCGAGCTTACCCAGAAGCAGCCTATTTACTCTGGTTTTGAAGAGAGTCAGGTTGTACGTGCTCGGGAACACAGACGCAGGCAGGGAGTTCCAACAGTACTTACAGCAGTTCGGTCCTCCTCAATCTTCTTCAGCTGCAGGTCTTTGCTGACCTCCTGATGAGCTCCAGCTCTCCCAACATCTTCTCCGACAGTGGCGAGAAGACTGGCACGTGGTCTTTGTCAGGGTCGCTGCTGTGAGCGATGAACTTGAAGTATGCTCTGGTCACTCGGTCGTAGCATTCCTTGTCAACTTGGTTGAATGCGTAGAAAGACATGGTCTGTAAGAAATAGTATTTATCCAATCTTCTTCTTATCGAGTGTGTTATTACTAATTCTGAATAAGATCTTACATGACTTACGACTACCGCCATCTAGTGGCAGTAGCCAGTATACACACAGTAAATCAGTAAACTAAACAGTCAGCCAATATGCGTGCAGGTTTCCTGACGATGATTTCCTTCACCGGAAGCAGTTTGTGGTCTATGAGAAAATTACCATACATGAGTCAGATTGGTCTGCAAGCAAACTCATGTGTGACACAGGTAGGATTTGAACCAAATATAATTATTTATCTAATCAATGTACCTAGCGGTAAGTACATAATAAAATCTTCCGTTACTGACTGAGTGACTGACAGACAAAGTACACAGTAGCACAGTCAAAACTACTGGGCGTAAGAAGCTGAGGCATGTAGGTTCCTTAAGGAGTGTAGGGGAGCACTAAGAGATTTCATTTCCTTCTCAGTACCTGTCCGCGTGCCCTACCACCTGCATGCTAAAAGACCTGTATGACGCAACAGATAATGCTGTATCTGTGGCGTCATATAGGTCATCACAAAGACCCTCTGACTTGACACACTAAGAAGAAGTACCTTTCCTTCTCAGTTCTCCTAACTAGTACTAGATAGATGAGATAGATAGATAAAGAATTTTATTTGTAGCCACAACAACACATACAGTTTCTTACAACAAACAACGAAAAATAAACAAACGAAAAAATAAATGTGTGTTGCAGCAATACAAAAAGGTCACACCTCAGTGGCACTATTACCCGTGGGGCAATATACTGATTTTCAGTTGTGACCAGATGCGAGTGTAGATAGTAGATAACGCGCAAAGACGTAACAAACCAGTAGCGATTTAGGGGCTCGTGCCCCCCAAGACTGGTATAAAATCCATCCGCCGTTCTTCAAAATTTTGATTCCACCACCGTCTTTAGGATTCGACTCAAGGCGCGCACCCCCCTCCCCCAGAAAAAACTTGGATCCGCCCTCGCATCAAACAAATTACAAACTTACTATCTATCAGATTCAGATTTCAGTAATTGTGGTTATTTACTTACTGTAGTTTTTGACTAAGGTTAACACTTGGCAGTTAAATAGGTATAATTTACTACGTGGGTTCAATTTGAAAATAAAAACTGGACTGTTGGTCCCGACTGACAAAAAAAATGAACTCGGAAAGTTCAGATTTTTTTGACGGAATTTTAAGTAGGCTGGGGTGAGTAACATTTTCGGGATAAGTAATTGTTTATTGAGAGTTAAATAGGTATTGATTTGATACTCTATATATATCACTACATAGTATAAAACAAAGTCGCTTTCTCTGTCCCTATGTCCCTTTGTATGCTTAAATCTTTGAAACTACGCAACGGATTTTGATGCGGTTTTTTTTAATAGATAGAGTGATTCAAGAGGAAGGTTTATATCCCGTGCGAAGCCGGGGCGGGTCGCTAGTATACTAATATAATAAACTAGCACACCGCCCCGGCTTCGCACGGAAGTTACAATGAATTGTAGCCTGTCACTCAGGCATTATGTATATTAGATTTCTATTGGTAAAAGCATTTTTAGAATCGGTTCAGTAGTTCCGTAGATTACCTATATGTACTGTGCCCCTACAAACAAACTCGCAAACTTACAAACAATTTATCTTTATTATTAGTATGATAGTATAATTTTTGATTCTCTCTCTCTCTCTCTCTCTCTCTCAGCCGAAAGACATCCACTGCTGGACAAAGGCCTCCCCCAAGGATTTTCATAACGACCGGTCCTGCGCTGCCCGCATCCATGCGCATCCCGCGACCTTCACCAGGTCGCCGGTCCACCGAGTGGGAGGCCTGCCAACACTACGTTTTCCGGTTCGTGGTCGCCACTCGAGAACTTTTCTGCCCCAACGGCTATCTGTTCTACGAGCTATGTGCCCCGCCCACTGCCACTTAAGTTTCGCGATTCTGCGGGCTATATCGGTTACTTTAGTTCCTTTGAATATTTTTTGATTATCCGCTAGTAAAAAGTTTTCCGATAATGTGACTCTACACGCCTCACAAACTCTACCACATGGTGTCAGGTGAATTAACTGTTAATTATTTCACAAAGTTTTTGTATAATAACGAAACGGCCAAGCCACATATTTTGACTATGGTGTAGAGTTTCAAACTCCACCTTACTATATGGCCAGTTTTGTGAAATTATGGCTTGTAGAGAGCTTGCAGGGTGGAAACTATAGAAACGGAGCGTCATATATACCTACTACTACAAATGAAACTGTACATCCGTGAACACGTCAATGTGTGTGTTTTCTTAGTCATAGCGTCCCAATCCGCAAAACAACGAAGAAGTCCGGGGTACGCAGGGAGTTCGCCATATTGCGGGAGGGGCAGGGAGCTTCCATTCTGTACGTAGTACTTATATTAATTATGTGGCTCTACATGAGATCTGATAATTTTTTAATAGTGCGACAAAGGTCTCATCTTGACAACATTTTACATTAAAATATTTTTGGTCGGATGAGTATTTTTAAATAGAAATAACGAAAGAAAATCTTTTTTCGGCAGATAATTTAAATACATAATAACATTTATAAAATAATTTTACAAGAATATTATTTAAGAAATGTCAAAAGTAATGTTAAAGTTGTAACAAAAAGTTTACGATTTCTGATATCACTCGATCAATTAACAAAACATTTATTACAATAAGTTCCTGTTTTTTATTTACATACAGACAAACAGATATTACCATTGCTAATGTGAAAGTCACATTTAGATATTTAAATGAAGTACCTATTATTTTGGTTTCATTTAGTAAGTACTACCTAATGTCCGATGTAAATTACTAGCTTTTGCAAGCAGCTTCGCCCGTGTGAATTTCCCACGGGAACAGTGCTTTTTCCAGTAACCTACTTTCTCAGTACTTCTAACTATGTGTATATGAAATTTCAGGAAGATTGGTTAAGTAGATAAAGCGTGAAGAGATAACCAACAAACAAACTCACTTTCGCATTTATAATATTAGTTAGGTATATTTATTTAAAAAATAATAATTCAATTCTCATAATGGACATTTGTAGTAGACATACTAACAATAATTTTTCATAGGTCCAAAAATTTCTAATTTGACCATAAAATGTTAGGTAGGTAGGTATTTTACCTACTTTTCAATAAAACTAAGGTTTATTTGATAGAACAGGCTGGAATTTTAAATAAAACGTAAACTATTAACTTAACTTAATAAAATATAATAAAACTAGATAAAAAAAAATAACTTAAAAAATAATAAGTATAGACACGTATGTAAATGTAAGTTTATTTAGCGATAGGTCATTATTTTTAAAAATACCAAAAAAGCAAACCAAAATCGAATGTAGTGGCTAGATTTAGTAACATGGTGGAATACAGATGATTAGTACAGAATACAGATCAAACAGATTATCTATCAAATATTAGTTCCCAGGAAACGGCGCTGCTGGACCAGACGTTCAGAAACCAGGGCGTAACACAAAGAAAAAAAACAGTCGAAGTATTGCATCCCTTAGCGTGAAACGAAACGCATACTCACCCTCCACAATGACTCACTCAGACCACCCCTTCGCGAAAACTACCGAAGGGTGCCGACGAAACCCGAAAGCGCGCGCGTAGTTTCGCCACGAAAAACATTATTTTTCCACTTAGATTATTATGTAATACTTTACAATTTTTTTACACATTTAAACAAAACTGAAATGTTTTTTATTATACACAGTGATCCGCTTTTTGAAATAGTGTTAAGCCCGCGTGTTGGACAGTCAAAATGTATGGAGAGCATATATTGATTTTCCACTAGAAGAAGAATCTATGAATTCTGTGTTATATATCAGTGTTGTTATTAGTATAGTGCTTAAATAATTTAGTAAGTGCGGTTTTTTGTGCATAGGAAATATTTCTTCGAAGTGTTTATATGAATTTTCCTTGTAAAGTAAGATTTCAGATTCCAATGCCTCTGGTACTATAATAAATATTAATGATCGCACGTTTTCAAGTTGAAAATGCACGCGTACACTCTGTCTATACTGTAAAATAAAACATACATCTATTTCAAAACAGATAGGAAAGACCTAATAGTAACGAGAAAATTCGTCGTAATTTTCCTCAATTTTCATAGTGTTAAAAAACTAAACGCAGTAATAAAGTACATGTCGAAAAGGGAACAAATCATTAGCCAGTATTTTTTGTTAAATAAAAAAGAAAACGTTCTAATTATGAATCTAATTTCCTATAGTAAATTTAAAAGCATTCGATTTCATATATTTTTTAACAGTGCCCCAGGACAAGACGTATTATTTATAACAATCACAAGTCGCCATAATAATTTTAAATTTTTTGTTTAAAAAATTGCAATAGGTAATACTGACAAGTTTAAGGGATTGGTCAGTTCAAAACATAATAAATTTCGTACTTAATTAATCATACAAAATATTTTGATTACGCTGAGATGGAGCACACAATACGAAAACGCATTAAACTTTAAAAAAAATATATTATTCTTAATTTCCAAATGAACGTTTGGAATATAAAGTAGGTACCTATGTTTAGTTCAGGTTTTTGCTATTCGGGAATACCTGCATAGCATTACATATAATATTACACAATAAACAAGTACCTAGCAAAATTAATCTTCTCTTCATTCAGTCCAGCAGTGGAAGTCTCTACAAATATACACTTGATTTTACTGAGATTTCGTTGGTGAAACGCCAATGACCTTACTTTAGCGCAAAATGCAAGTCGGGATCTTATTTTAACCGATATACAACAGCTCTAGCGATAAACGATAGCAATATTATTTAGAGTGACAAGAAGTGTCATTTGTCCTAATGTTGCCAGTAATTGAAAATTATTTTACTAAACTATGTTCTGAAATCGACGTAACGAAAAATAGAATTTTTGCGTCTTAATTTATATAGCAAAATGTAGTAAGTACCTACTGTCAAATATAATAGTAAAAAGAAAATACGAGAACTTAATGCTCATTCACCTCAGACTGAACAGCTAAACATATTTCCTCGCATTTCTCCGAGTGACATAGGCTATGTGAGTTGTCGATCGTGTTTTTATTTTTTAATAATAATTAGCTTGTTTACTTAGTCTATGTCACTCACTCAGATTTAAGACGTTGATATATTAGAATAGAAGTCGTTCTTTTATATCAATGCACCGATTTGTTCGATTTGATTTTAATATCAAACGATGCATTGAAATAATATTTGTTTTTTTATTGATTCTTCATCTCTATGATTTAGGTACATTTAAATCGGACAAAGTACATGCATGCACTTTTGCAGTAAGCATGGTTTCATTGCACAGCGTTCATAAAGAGTCATCAGAGAACACCATTTGCCTACCCTAAGAAAAACTTAAGTTGTTGTAACATAAAACTTTTTTCGCAGGTAATTTGCAAATTCCATTACTACCTATGTAAAATTTTATTGTACGGACGGAATAATATAAAGCCTATGTCCATAATAAAATACCATCAGTATTTGTGATTTTTTTTAAACTTCTAGTATTCACCGTATTATTACAAAGAAAAAGAAACTAAAACTAATACGGCCGTTTTTTTTAATAAATGAGCATAAAAATTAAACCAACACTTTTTAAAACTTTTACAATTCACCGTAAGTATTACCAAGAAAAAGAAACTAAAACTAATACGCCCGTTTTTTTTTAAAATAAATCAGCATTAAAATTAAACCAACACTCATTATAGCAAAGTTAAATAATATTGTTAGGTAATAATAAAAACAGAGGTATCGCTTAGGGTAATTTCCCCATTTCCCCATAATTGGCAAACATTTTTAGAATGGTAACTTTTCTCGTCCCAAACGTGGTTAGAGCTATCTTTAACTAGAATCCAATGTTTACCATAACGAAAACAGTATAACTTGCTAGTCCGGTAAAGTTAAGTTAGCGAACAATATTATTCGATATGGTTAACTGTCCATCGGCGCGAGCGAACAGATTCTCTCTTGTAATTGGCTGGTCGCAACCCAAACCGCCAGTTGGAAGGAGATAATCGAATGCCGCGCGGGGCGATTTAAGGAAATACTTACAGTGCTCATCAGTGCTGTCATCTAGTACTAACATCGTAATTTAAAAATTTGTTAAAATTTCATGGGAAATGTGCATTAAGATAATGTTATAAGTGTCAAATAATCAAGATAACAATAAAAAGAAATAAAAACTAATCCAAAACACGTGAAAGTATCAAAATACTATGAATTTACCTGTATCGCAATTGTGGTTACAGTTATCGGCGGCTCATATGAGGCCGATAGAATTCGTCGATTGTATTGTTAGCTATAACCGTAGATGCCTAAATTGACATTGGACAGACTTACAAATATGGTTATGAATGCTCGATAAAATCTTTGCGGTCTCTATTTTTTATTAAAAACTGTGAAATTGGTGTTTATAGTTTGTTAATATGATATTTTGGTTCATTATTGATGTGATAGTTAAGGATTTTGCATATTATATCGCCTCAAGAAAATTGCTACGAAAAGAAAGTAAGTTATTGCAAGCGATTATCTCAATTTCAAGCGATTATATGATTGATCAGACGTAAAGTTTGAGACTTCGGGTACAGATAGATGTTCGGAAATAAGAGTTGTTTTAAAATTGAAAATAGCACAGCACTTTCAGATATAGAAAATATGCGCCACGCATACGCGCGACGACCAATACTTACCTAAATAGGACAAAAATAAATTAAAAAAATAATCTAAACAAATCGTACATCATTTCGTAACATTTTTGAAATTTTTCTTTTTTATTGGGTTTCAGCTTGGCCTAAAATGTTTTAGTACCTACTTATACTATGTTCGCTAGAGGTCGCATTTCTCAATCGATTTCCGTGAATTTTTCGGAGCAGATTCGATATACATATGAAAATCGATAGTAGAGCCATTATTTGGAATTTTTCGAAAATGCTGGAGTTATCAAGATCTATTATTTCATGAATAACATTTAGTGTGAAAAGTTCCTTCGATCTCGCGAGGTCTACAGCTCACAGAGCCACTAGTTTACATGAGTGGTGAACAAATTGTAAACAATAAACCCTACCATATCCATAAGATACATATCCACAGATATATAACAAAGATTCTAGAATGTTATTCGATGTTATACGCTATTGTACTGTCAATATTAATAATAATATCTAGAAGTCTAGTTGGCAGCTAGCCAACTGTTTTGAGAGGATTACTTGCTGGTCAAAATACCGCAGTCAAGTCGCGAATGTCAGGTTAGGTTTGAGATTAATTATGAATTTGCTTGAAAAAATAATGAGTGGATAGTATGTGTTTATTTTTTCAAAGTTAGCCGTCATGGGACGCCTCGCAGTTGTAAAAAAATCTGAGCTACAAAATAAAAAAAAAAACAAAAAAATATCTTTATTGTCAAACATCTTAGCATCGATGATGGCTCGATGATCACACCAATTCACGGCATTCGGTGTTCGATGTTCCTGCCAAAATCAAAAAGTCTTTATTGCTCCAAGTCAATCGTGAAGAACAATTATCTAAAATAAGTAATCAATATATTTAAAAGTAGCTTTTGCCGCGGCCGCGTTCCCACGGAAACAGTGCTTTTTCCCGGCATGAAAGGGTACCTTCTTTCTATTTTGAATTAGAAGTATTTTTCTAACTATGTGTACGCGAAATTATAAGCAGATTGATTCATTAAATAAAGCGCGAAGAGGTAACAAACAAACAAATAAATAAATAAATCATCAGAAAAACGAACTCACTTTCGTATTTACAATGTAAGTTAGGATTCTTCCGTTACTGACTGACAGACAACGCACAGCCAAAACTACTGGGCGTAGGAAGCTGAAATTTGTCATGTAGGTTCCTTAGGGAGTGTAGGGGAGCACTAAGAGAGGATTTCCCGAAATTCCCGCGGGAACTAAGTCCCTATTTTTTTTTTTTTTTTTTTTATAGAATAGTGGGCAAACGAGCATGCGGGTTGCCTGATGGTAAGCAATCACCGCAGTCCATAGACACCAATGACCCTAAGAAGGTCACTGATGCGTTGCCGACTTTTGAGAAAGCGATAGGCTCTTTTCTTGAAGGCCCCAATGTCGAACCTATTCGGGAACACCGCTGAGGGAAGTTTATTCCATATTTTAGTACAGCGCAGTAAAAAGCTGCGCGAAAAACGAGCGGTGGTTGAACACCAGCCATCAAGGTGGTGGGGGTGGTACTTCTGCTTAAGGCGGGTGGTACGGTGGTGGAATAAAGCGGCTGGTACAAGGTCGAACAGCTCCTGCGAACACTCCCCATTATAAATGCGATAAAAGATGCAGAGGGACGCGACATCTCTGCGTAATGCCAAGAAGTCTAAACGATCTGAGATCCTGGAATCGCCGACAATTCGAGCAGCTCTTCGTTGAATGCGGTCAAATGGGCGGAGTTGATATTCCGGTGCTCCAGCCCAGAGATGCGAGCAGTATTCCATATGTGGCCGGACTTGTGCCTTATAAAGTTGCATCCTGTGATGTGGCTTGAAATACCGCTTCGCTCTCCCGAGCACACCAATCTTTTTAGAAGCCAATTTGGCTTTACCCTCCAAATGACCACCGAACTGAACCGTGCTCGAAATGTCGACCCCCAGAATTCCAATACTTGGCTTCGCATTTAAGGCAGTTCCTTCAAAATGGAGTTCCTTCGCAAAAGGGGTTTTCTTGGCAGAGAACACACAGACCTGTGTCTTGTTGGGGTTGTATTGGACTAGGTTTAGTCTGCCCCATTCCGAGACTCGCTCAAGAGACACGTTAACGTCTGACGTAATTCTGCTCCGACACTCCTCAGTAGCCTCACGAGAGAGATTAGCACGTCCGTGGTATAAGGCATCACCAGTGCTGTCATCTGCATAGCAATGCATGTTGCTAATTTGCAACATATCATTGATATGCAGAATGAACAGTGTGGGTGATAGGACGCAACCTTGGGGAACGCCAGCATTCACATGTTTGGATTCAGAGCATGATCCGTCTACAGCGACTTTTATGCTGCGTTCCCTGAGAAAGCTGTCCAGCCATGTGCACAATCTTTCAGGGAGCCCGTACGAAGGTAATTTGGAGAGAAGCGCCTTGTGCCACACCCGATCAAAGGCCTTCGTCACGTCCAAACTAAAGGCCAAAGCCTCGCCCTTACACTCAATTGCCTCAGCCCAACGATGTGTAAGATAAACAAGAAGGTCACCAGCTGAGCGGCCGCGACGGAATCCGTATTGGCGATCACTTAGCAGCTGGTGATCCTCAAGATAGCCTAGGAGTTGCTGATTAATAATGGTTTCCATTATTCTGCAAAGAATGGAGGTAATGGCAATAGGCCTATAGTTCGCCGGATCCGAGCGATCTCCTTTTTAGGGATCGGGTGCACAAGGGCCGATCTCCAAGACTTCGGGACAATGCCTGAGGAGTAGGAGAGCTGAAACAACCGCGTTAAAACCGATGCCAGCTCAGGAGCGCATGTTTTTATTACGATAGCAGGAATGCCATCCGGCCCACACGACTTGTTGATGTCCAGGGAACAGAGTGCTTTGCGTACAGTGCTTTGCACGAAGCGGACGTCTAGCATAGAAGCATTACACTCTGGGATTGATGGAGGGGTGTTTCCCCGGTCATCAAGGGTTGAGTTCGCCGCGAAAAGAGAGGCCAGTAGGTCGGCTTTGTCCTTCGGGGAGTAGGCAAAAGAGTCGTCAACCCTGCGTAGAGGTGGGAGCGATGGACGACAGAAGTTACCTTGGACAGCTTTAGCGAGAGACCAAAACGCACGACTTCCAGAGGGATGGCGGGTTAGCCTCTCGCCAATTCTGCCAATGAACTTGGCTTTGGCAGCAGCCATTTGTTTTTTGTAGGACCTGGAGGCAGAGTTATATTTTTTCTTTAATGCGCCGGTGTTTGGATCAGCGGCAGCTCGCGCTGTAGCCCAGGCTTGGTAGGAGTCTTGTTTCTGGCGAGAGGCCGAACGGCAAGACCCCCCAAACCAGGGCTTGGACCCTCCACCGATAGGCACTGCAGAATTTGGAATAAATAATTCCATCCCCTGCAGTATCACATCGGCGACAGCGTCAGCACAAGCGCTAGGATCATCCAGCGAAAAACAAACCTGCCTCCACGGGTAGGAAGCGAAAAATGTTCGCAATCCATCCCAGTCTGCCGACCTATAGTGCCATACGCGCCGAGAACCAGTGAATGGTAAGTGTGCGACACGCGTAATAGGTACAATACTCCTTACCAGGCAGTGATCAGATGAGCCAAGAGGCGCAACAACGGTCACCTGGTAGTGCTCTGGATGTGAGGTTAGCAGGAGGTCCAATAAGGATGGGAATTGGTCGTCCACGTCAGGAACCCGTGTGGGCGAGGAAACAAGCTGCGTCAAGTTGTAGGCCAAAGCCAAGTCACGCACAGATCTACCCGCGTGGTCGGTTCTATTTGACCCAAGCCAGTCGACGTGGTGGGCGTTAAAATCACCCAGAACCACAATTTCGGCGGAAGGGGCCTGTGCGAGTAGGGTGTCAGCCACCGTCTGGATGTGCTCGATCAGCCGGTCGGTCTCGAGGTCCCCGCTGTGGGATCTGTATAGGCATGCATAGAAACGAATGCGGTCAACGCATTCTACTCGCAGCCAGAGGATAGACAGACCCCTGCCTTCAACATTCACAAGGCGACGACAGCAAATACCCTCACCAACGTACACGCACACTCCGGCTTGGGGCACAAAGTTGTGTTCCAGATTGTAACCCGGGCATAACAGGTACGAAGTGTCAGCTGGGGAGGATATTTTCGTCTCAGTGAGAAAGAGCAAGTCAGGCTTTGCCCGTCTCGAGGTGATGATGGACGGCGTTAAGGTTGGAATGGAGTCCCCTAATATTAGTGTAATCCACAGAGAGCGTGGAAGGGGATGCCTTTAACTTATCGCTAGGGATTCCCCTGGAAATGAGCGGCACTGTGCCCTCCCCAGAATACATAGGGCAGCCTGAGCTTATAGGCTCAGGGAGGGATTCTCCAGCACTGGTACCCTCCTGGGGTAGTTGTTCTTTTAGTTCCGCTGGCATATTTAGGGGGGGGATGGGCTTCCGGCTCTCTCACTCACCTAAGCGAAACGCAGCGGCATTACACTGCTACTTCACGCTGGTATTCTGCGAGAGTGTGGTACTGCCCCGGTCGAGCCAGCCCATTTATGTGCTACTACCAAAAAGGTAGCAGCTGGGCTCTACCACCAATAAAATGCTTATGCTAGTTAAAACCCTATGCTTAAGCTAGTCATTTTATAAAAGAAATATGAGCTTACCGAGCGACGTCTTCAGCTCTCTAGGGATAGAAAATAATGAGGTTCCGAAGCAATAAAGCCTACAGTTAATAACCTTACAAAAATATAAATCACTAGCTTTTGTCCGCGGCTTCGTCCGCGTGAATTTCCCGACAGTGCTTTTTCCCGGGATAAAAGGTACCCTTTGTATTCTCGGTACTTCTAACTATGTGTATGCGTCAGGAAGATAAGTTCAGTAGATGAAGCGTGAAGGTGAAGAGGTAACAAACAAGGAAGGTACCCTATGTCCTTTCAATACTTCTTACTATGTATAGGTAACATAACTAAGTACATATAAATAAACTAACTACATATAAATTGCATTCGATAAGTGGAAACATCATTAAGCTCAAACTGTTATAGCACTAATAAAATTGTTCTAACTCCTAATGGAATACAATACTTAGCTGTTTGCGCGCTCTATAGATATACATATACACTTTGTGCAAACGCTATGGCCTGTGCTATGGCTATTTTCATGCTCTGTAGACATGCTTACTCTATGCAAACACTCATCTAATTAAATTACATGCATTCATAACATAAAATCCGAATAAACATAATCCAATTATTCTAAAACCAATCTTTTACACATGTTTACTAGAATACAACATTTGTGAGCCATTTTTTTGGTTCATGGGGTGAGCAAATTTGCGGAAACCTAATCTTATAGTCATGTCAAAAATTAATACGCAAACCATAGAGCTAGCAAAAAAATTTTTAATTGATTTTTTTCCTATGTCTATGACACAAACAAAACTCATTATGCATTTTCTTTGTACGATTTTCTTTTTCATATTTTTACCTTCAAGCATGGAAGTAATAAGTACCTTTGTACCTTCAAGGTCTAAGAATTAAAAAAAATCAAATATGCCAATGGTCACCGGGGAGTTCTTACTGTGTCGTCGTGTCGAATTATACAATAAACAGCCAATGTTACCTTTTTGGGTCAAAAAATTGAAACGTCTGTCAGAGCTTTTAAGCTTAATTGGGCTTATGTGGCTTGACAGCATCACTAGCAAGCACGCCAAGCACAATAGCGCTTGTGTTAGATTGTGTGTAGCTCACGAAGTGTAGCTTCAGCTCGAGCTTCCGCTCATGTGGGAATTTCGGGAATAAAAGCTCGTATTTCAGAAATATAGATTTTTTTACTAGTTATTTATATCCTACTGTTGGCCAAAAGCCTTCCCCTGTTTACTTTCTTATTTAATAACTATAAAAAAAGTCTTCACAGTAGGTAGCCAACGGAATATGTTTTTGTAATTATTTATGAAAATTTGCTGTTCGTCATTCGAGTTACGATAAAATTTAAACGGAAAGACAGAGGCATTGGAATAATTTGATTTTAAATTTGAAAAATTCAAAGAACATTTTTCTCGACATTTTCCAGCAGAAAACTCCGCACGCCCGAATAAAAAATGGCCGTCCGTTATGGAACTACAAAGTGTTCCAAATTCAAATAGTGTTCTAAATTCGAAAATGTTCGATTGTGGTCGTTAGACATGAGTGACTGGCTGGATAGGATAATCGAGTGACTTAATTTAAAAATGTTTGAACTTTTGACGGTCGTGAGTGTAATAGTGGAAAAGTTATGACTAAGTAGAAGGGAGTGAAAATGGAGGGGGCTTCGACGGCCACGGAGGCCTACCAGTACGTGGGACCCTTCAGATTGGAGAAGACCCTAGGGAAGGGCCAAACAGGTAATAATTTATGGTTAAGGGCATCCGACCCTATTATTGTGGAGGGTCTTGCTCGTTAGTTTAAGATTGTTGTTCTTTTTACACGACTGACCAAAAAAGGAGTGTTATGTTTTCAGGGTTCATGTATGTAAGTATGTAAGTTTCTTTATTCCACCATAAGTCCTGAACGGCTTAACAGATTTTGATGTGAGAGGTATTGTTAGATTCCTTTCATTCTTCCGAGTACCATAATATAGGCTATGTGAGTTCTCAGTCGTGTTTTTTTTTAAATAATAAGCTTGTTCTGTGTAGTGATGTGCCGTTTCCGAAATTTTCAAATAAACAGCGGAAAGTTTCTTAGAAAATTCCCTTAAATATTCTCGAGAACGGGAAAATTACTCAAATCCCGAGAAATTTCTAAAAATTTTTATAGGAAGGAATTTTCGGAAATTTTCATAGGAAGGAATTTTCGGAAATTTTTATATGAAGAAATTTTCGGGAATATCTAGGAAATTTCTCGGCGGCACATCGCTCGTTCTGTGTTTTGATCTCTTTTTTTGGATTGAAGTTTTCCTAACCTGCACTGTGCTGCAATTAAAAAATGCGAGCTAAGTTAAATTTAAAACTTAGACACATACATACCATCACGCCTTTTTCCCGTGGGGGTAGGCAGAGACTAGCGATTTCCACCTGCTACGATCCTTACAGATCTCTCTTGCTTCCTCTACACTCATCACACTCTTCATACATGCTCTCCGATTATGGGTTAAATTTAACATTTAAAAGGTAAAAATAAATAAAAGCGTGTAAAATGGACATCAACTTTGATTTTGGGTGAAGGAAGGTTGAAAAAAATTGGTCACAGTAAAAACTAAACGACTTCTTTATTTAGCAAAGAATAACGGAACATCTGAAGATCGTGTAAGTCTCTGTATCTCTGGTATCTTCTCTTCTGATCTGATTCCTGGGCGAGAGACTGGATCAGGTAATTCGTCAGGGGATCTGAAATAACAAATACTATTATAAGCCATCTTCATCTTATCGAGTGAGTTATTACTAACACTGGTGTCAGATTTTATTCAAGTCGCCTAAAGGCATCTGACGTCATATGTCATGCGGTAGTCGTAAACATGTCATGTCATGTACGACTACCGCCATCTAGTGGCAGTAGCTATATACACACGAGTAAACTAAACAGTCAGTCAATGTGCAGGTTTCCTCACGATGTTTTCCTTCACCGGAAGCAGGTGAGATGAGAAAACTACCATACATGAGTCAGATTGGTCTACAAACTCAGGTGACACAGTTAAGGATTTGAACCCGGGTCCTATTCGACCTCAGGCGGGTGTCATTACCACTTGGCCACCACCGCTTCATTATACACTTGCCACTTTCTACACTTGCCAACTCTGGGTTAACTTTACGCAAAATGCGTATAAATCCATGAGGGTGCAATATAATGACGCATTTCGCACTCTCATGCGACTGCCACGCTACTGCAGTGCGTCGGGCATGTTTGCCGAAGCAAGAGTGCCGGACTTCTTTGCTGTTATGAGAGTGCGCATTGCTTCCTTCTGGGAGAGGCTGCGTAGCTCTGATAACAGCATACTGAGGGCGGTGAGCTGCGGACTGAACAGTCCTATATTTAGGTACTGGTTGGAGGTTCATCGGTGCGAGAACCGAAAGTAATGACGGGTCCTAGATAAGTTCTAGGTACTATTCTTTTTATTTTATTTTTACCTACTTTTTATTTTGATATGGCAATTTTGGCTGCAATAAAAATTATTTATTTATTTTATTTATTTATTTTATTATATTATAAGCCATAG
This sequence comes from Ephestia elutella, assembly GCA_018467065.1. Classification (NCBI taxonomy): domain Eukaryota; kingdom Metazoa; phylum Arthropoda; class Insecta; order Lepidoptera; family Pyralidae; genus Ephestia; species Ephestia elutella. Next base: position 7,753,705 of record CM031593.1, read on the forward strand.
AAGTGGCACACGCTTTGTTTAGTCTTGCAAAGGACTTTAAAGCTCTTTAGTTAATACGAAATCAAATATTCCACCAGATGTTAGCACCTAAGGAAGGACCATAGCCTTCGCGTCGTGCTAGAGTAAAGATTCAAATTTTGACGAAAATTCAATGAGGGTATACGCTCACTATATACTTACGATACCTACTGGCGAGTATTGTCATGTCAATGGTAAAATACTGTCATTTAAATTTAACACATCGACATTGATAGCGTTGTACCATATAACTTAAGTCTGCCCTTCGTAAGTGCTGACACCTGGCGATTTTTTTTTTGTTTTGTCATTATATCAGCGATCAGTCTTTAGACTTTTAGCGGATAAGGTACATATCCCCCATATGTCCGGTCAAAGGCGCTCCCCAGTGGTTGCTGCCTTTCTCAATGTGAAATATTTGAACGCAATATCATTGGACCTATCGTTATCGAATAATCACATTCAATATAAATAGATTTTTTAATACTTACTTATGTCGAAATTTCTACTAGGCCCAACTAATTCTTTGTCTAGTGTAGTCAGAGGCAGTTCTGGGGGTAAGACATCTAACGTGGATGGGCTGTCGACCGCTGGGCTTGCGGAAACCGCAGCTAATAGGAGCAGACAGCTGTGGACAAAAATGTATATCAACATCACGTAAAACCACTATTATTATTATATTGATTATTATACCCTTTTCAAGACAAATAAATCATTCATTCATTCACTAATTGACCGAGCGAGCGAAGCGAGCGAAGGTCTCTAAATCGAGTTGGGGGCGAAACACATTGTTTGTATGTATGTATTTATGTATGTATGTATGTATGTTTGTACCGCGATAACTGCCGAACCGATGGTCCGATTTTGATGAAATTTGGTAGGCATGTAGGAAATATCAATAGAATTTTCAAGTTCGTTGGGCATCAAAATCGGTTCAGTAGTTTTTGAAATATTAATAAAAACGTCCGCGATTATCTAGCAAACGAAACCATAGCGTGTTCTAACTTTGGATAACGCCATCTAGATTTTATTTAGGGAACTAAATTATGTTAGAAAAGTCGAAATCAGAGTATATCAATAAAAACGCGAGTAATAATCGCGAGGTCTAAGTTCGCGGCGAACTACTAGTTATTAATTTTAAAACCAGGATGAACTATGCGTCTCCCTGCGCTGCTGAGGCCCGGGCGACTGGCTCTGGGAACTTCTCTTTTAAAACATTGTGCGCAACCTCCTTCATGCATATCCTATGTCTCGAATCGTCCGTAGTCTTGAGGATCACAATACCATCCTGCGACCAGAATTACGCATCCCAAAATATTGCCGCGCCAAGCGGAAGACTTCCAGCCTCGCCTTGGTCAAGACCTCCTTGACAGATATTTTGGTGCCCTTAAGCGACGTTTTCTTATTCAAGACACTAACTCTTGTTGCATAATCACGGAAACGAACCAGCAAGGGCCGATAGTTCCCATCATTAGATTGGCCGAGGCAATGACAACCTTAATATCACTGGGATTTAAGTTCACAAGACTCATTTTCTTTGATGCCATATCCATGAAGATTTTCTTACAGTCTTCTTTACTTTGTTCAGGAATGCCGGAAAAAATCAAGACTTCTAAGCGATGCCCGGTCTCTATGCTATCGATAGAATGTTTGCACTCAGTGATTTCGGTTCGAAGGATGCCGAGCTTCTTATACATGATGTCCCTGAAAGTCCGAAACTCTTCAGCAATTTTAGCAACAGGTCCTTGGGTGGTAAAACCGACTGGAGCTGCAGTGCTATTACCGACATCTTACAATCGAAGTGGGTCTCCAGATCTTGTGCCTTCATAATATTAGATAGCTGCTGTGACATGATAATCAGACAGACATATTGATGATTATAGAATATCTTCAGAAAAAAGAACGAAAAGAAAAAAAACATCAATAAATGTGGAAACATTAAGCCCGTGGGGTCCCTCTGCTCATAAACTTTTTAGTTTTTTGAGCAAAAAGCTGATCGAGGTGTCGTGTGACCAGAGGGCTGGCGAGTTCTTTTCTCAAAGAATAAGCATTGCCATCCAGCGTGGCAATGCTGCCAGCCTCCTGGGCACGCTTCCGCGGGGCAATGATCTGCGGGATATTTTCTACCTATAGTTGTAATTTATTAGGATTTATTTTTTTTAATTAAGTTTTAGTTTCTTTTTAAGTTATATTTTAGTATTTAGTGTTAAATGTATATATATTTTTTAAAAAACATTAATCAGAGCAATAGAGATAAGAAGAGAAAAGATGTTTGGCCACCTTATACACGACAACTTTATGAAATACCAGAGTTAAAGCGAGGAGAGGGAAAGGAAAGCCAAGAAGGGCATTTATAGACGAAATTAAAGAGAAGATAGAGGTCGTGTTACGACTTACGACACGACCTCTATCTTCTCTTTACGTTACTATCCTCTCTATACGTAGAGAGGTCAAGCAAGACGGTGACAGAAGACAGGCATACATGGAAATTACTTCACCGACAAGAACAGAGTTCCTAAAATTTATTGATTGATTATCTTACGTTAGTTTTAGGGCTAATTATATCAATTATTATTATTTATTTTATCAATGTCTAGTTTATTTTTATTTATTTTATTTTATCCTTTATCTTTAGTGTTTACTGCACCCTAAATTTTTGTCATTTATATTTCCTTCCACCCAAAGGTTGGCTGGAAGAAATTGCATTTGCGATAAGCCCGCCTTTGCGCTCATTTTTGTATTTAATTTTGTCTCTTTTGTATGTTCTTTTGTAAATGGTGCAATAAAGTGTTGATCTATCTATCTATCTATCTAATTTTTCAATCATCAAATAAATGTTATCTGACGGATAATGTGTAAAGCGACTAAATTGTAGGGTCATGTCATGCCTACAGTGCAATTGACGTAGTGTTGTCAACTTATTTTAGTCATTCTATAATTTAACTAGTTGATAACATTCGATGATTGAAAAATTAGCCCTTAATGATATAAATTAAATGTTATTAAAAGAACTTACCTAAAATAAACCAACATGTTGCACTTAAGTCGGCAAGCGTGTCCACTCAAGTTGGCATCAATTAACACTGAAAGCAAATGTATCTATCTGTTTCTGTATCGCTATGTTGCTACTGGGTCTTCTGGGACTTATATAGAGCTGATAATACCCAAAAAAAATCCTCCTTTTCCTCTATTTCGGAATTGGTGGAGCTGGTGAAAGATCCGAATATACTGGGCGTGATAAAATCATAGCGACTGAGCTGGCTTGCGGTCATCTCGAGAGAATGAAGGAGGATCGTGGCGTCAAATCAGCCTACCTGGAAAAGGTGTCAGGAAGGCGCCCAGTCGGGCGCCCCAGATATCGCTGGAGAGACACTGGAGGCTGATCTGCGTGAGCTTGGGAGCGGATAACTGGCGAGCCACCGCCATGAAGAAGTATATGGCGCTCTCTCGTCTCGGAGGCCAAGATCCACTTTGGGGTCACTGAGCCAGCGGAGTAAGTGTCATACCAATGTCGTATCAAGAACTTAAATGTTAAGCCGAGAATAGAGAGGTGTGGGTGTGGCGTATACTCCACCAACAAGAGCCTCTTAAATAAGAAGAAGAATACCGATGTCTGAATTTTAACAGTCATTCGCTGTTTAATACAAGATATGATACCATAGAGGCCGGGTTACAAGTTAGACGACTATTTTCGTTTTTTTAATAATTTAAGTACGTAACTAAAAATTAAAACGTAATGAATTCGTTTGTTGTTACAAATAATTTTATTGTTGTGAAAAAGCGAAATTTCCTAATAGCACAGAGGCATTATTTGCCTAATAAAAGCAGATTTCAAACTCTATTTACTTTTTGATGAAATAAAGACTATTTTTTTTTCTCTTTTTAAAAATGTAAGTTACTTACTAAGTACTTACTTATTCCGCTGGCTCAGATCCCAAAGTGGATCATGGCCTCCGAAACGAGAGAGCGCCAAATACTATTCTGCATGGTGGCTCTCCAGTTATTCCCTCTGAGCTCACGCAGATCAGCCTCCACAGTGTCTCCCTAGCGATATCTGAGCCGCTCGACCCAGAAAAAATTTAACTTAAGTGCAAATATATAAGTATGAGGTGTATGCTCAACGGTGGGCAGTTATACGCTGAGGAAGAAGAAGAAGATATAAGTATGCATTTTTTTAAGGTAATTAATTACTTAAATGGAGATCCCAATCACAAATAAGATAATGTAAATGGTACAAAAATAAAGAATTTTTAATTTTCATTTTATTTTTAAAGTTAACAGCTCTATATAGTTCCCCGTAATTCTGGAAACAGAAGTTAACACCGACTTCACGGAACACTGTGTTTTGTACACATTTTTATACGACGCAGTTTCGGGTAACCATTCAACAGACAAACAGACAACATAATTGTAAATCTCAATGTATATAATCGTGTATACTTCCGCCATTCATACCTATCCAGGTAGCTACGTAACCTTCTTCTTCTCAGTCGTATCCTCATGACTGAGGGTCGTGACCACCAGTAGCAGTGACCACCCTCGCGTCAACTCGTGAACGGGTGTTGCCAGGGGGATCCTGCTTCGATCCTGATTCGAATTTTATTTTTATTTTTTGTTCTTAACCAATTCATTGTGGTTACTTGAATACAAACATAACATGTTTTATTATATATTTTTTTTCTTATATTATATATTTTTTTTTGACTGTGCACAATCTTGTGTATGTATAAAGTTAATGAATAGCCCCTCTGGCATGCTAGGCGACCACTGTTTCATGAGTTTCTTTCGGCATTTCTTCTCAGCAGTGGTCGTTCGGAAACTACTAGGTTTGTAGCTTTGAGACATAATATATTATGATTAAATAATTAGTTATCGACGTGAAAAAGAGCCTTCTTTGAAGGCCAAGTTTCAATAAAAAAATTGACTTTGACTTTGGCTATAGCTCTCGTGGCTACGGCCTTCCAGGCAATGCGGTCCTGTGCCTGTTTTAGGGCCAGATGGAGCTTCATGTGCGTGCTACGTAACCTTCCTCACCTTTTTCTTCTTCTTCCACCGGCCTTCTTCCCATTTTAATTGGGGTCGGCTCGCGTATCCACTTTTCTCCAGAACTGGCGATTCTGGGTCGTCTTAGGGTCAATATTGTTTTTCTTCAGGTCACTTTTTGTTTGTAATGTTTTTTTATACCTTTACATTTTTTGGATGAGGCAACATCCTCGAAAACTTTTGCTTTATTTTGAAATATGAACATTTTGGTTGCCGTGGAAATTCAATTTTGAGTTCAAATCTTTGAGAAGTGAGAAATGCATTTCAGTGAGACCTCACGATGCAATACGACCTATTAAATAGTCTTCTTTAAGAATGTACAGTCAGATACAAAGAAACATGACTGAATCCTATCTCGGGAGGGTCAAAACTCTCTGTAACTGACTGCATGCATTTTCTTAGTAGTCAACTAGCCTGTGCCCGTGACTTCGCCCGCGCATATCTCAGGTTCTAAGAGGCGTAGTAGAAGAAAACTGATGTGAAAACCGCATCAAAATTGGTCCAGTAGTTTTTGCGTGATGCGCGTACAAACATACAGACAGAAAGACAGACAGACAAAAATTCTAAAAAAAAATGTTTTGGCTTGTATTGGCCTTATAAAGACCCCCATAGTTTTTTTCCTAAATATATATTTATTAAGAAAAGTAGCTGTCACATTCTACTTTTTATCTTCGCTTCCAAACCAGCAAGGAAATAGGGATAATCACATTAATCATAAAAAAGATATGGCTATACTACGCAGCGACCCGAAGTGGATCTTGGCCTCCAACGAGATAACGCCATTGCGGTCTTGCACCAGCTCTTACCAGTTTTCCGATCTGAGGCTCTGTAGGTCTTTCAGAACCTCATCGCTCGCGGTAACTAGGGCGCCCACGTATGCTCTTTTGACCTACGTACGTACGTATACCTATTTTTTTTTATTTAGCCAATAGGTCCCACTAGGCAAAAGCCTCCCCTTTATTTCTAAGATAGTTTTAAGATTTTATTTTATGTATTTTAGTTAAGTTTTATAAGTATGGAGTACCTGTAACACAAGTTTTTATTACTTAGCACAGGACTCCAGCACTTATATTATATATTATAATAAACTAGCTGTTGCCCGCGGCTTCGCCCGCGTGAGTTTTGCTTAGACGAAAAGTCTTTTTGTGTTCCAAACTGTTTCAGATGTTTGGGATCTTCGATTTTTATACGTCTACAGAAAATGCTCATCAGATTAATCAAGTTTTGCTTAGGCGCCATTTCCATATATGTTATAGTGCAGCTGGTCTCTTGGAGTTAGTCATCAGATGTTCCTGATCTTCAATTTTTATACGTCAGCAGAAAATGCTCATCAGGTTAAACGATTTTTGCTAAGGCGCCATTTCCATATATGTTATAGTGTAGCTGGTCTCTTGCAGTTCTTCATCAGATGTTCCAGATCTTCAATTTTTATACGTCAGCAGAAAATGCGCATCAGGTTGAACGACTTTTGTTAAGGCACCATATCCATATTTCTTATAGTTTAGCTGTTCTGCTATGGTTCTTCATCAGGTGTTCCAGTTTTCAAAATCAATTATAGCCTATATGTTGCCCAGGCTTAATAGCTATACAACAAAAAAAGTTTCATTCAAATCCGTCCAGTAGTTTTTGCGTGAAACGCGTACATACATACAGACAGACAGACAGAAAAGAAATTCCAAAAATTTTTTTTTGCTTTCTATTGTTCTTTTTAAGTGTCCCTCTATCCATTTTAGTCAAAAATACTAAATGTACAGACAAAATATTTTTACTGTTTTATTATATGTATAGATATAGATATACTCGTAGATGATTTGATTTGATTTGATTTATTTCTCCAACTACCTCTATCGCTCGCTAGCTGCTGCCACCGCCTATCAAAGACATACCAATTCTATACGTAATCTTTTTTTTAATCAATTCAATTTTATTTAATTTTTTTACAGGTCTAGTAAAGCTGGGGGTCCACTGCGTGACGGGGAAGAAGGTCGCTATAAAGATCATCAACCGGGAGAAGCTGAGCGAATCTGTTCTTATGAAGGTAATTGGACCAATCGAGCCTAAACCTAAAAAATGAGCAAAAAGTACACTTTGCCAAAAGGGGGACATTTTGCGAAAGGGACATTCTGCGAAAGGGCCATTTTGCGAAAGAGACATTTTGCGACGTAACGATTTTTACGTGCACGTTACGACCTATATGGTTAGTCTATGGCAAAGAAAAAAATACATTGACTGCTATCTATGGCCGCCACGTAGCTCTACTCAAATCTTGTAGCACTCGTAGCAATTCCCAAGAACGTAGGCTACGAATATTGCTACGATTTTTAGAGATTTGCTACGCCATTAAGGAAAAAAAAGGAATTGCAATTTTTAATGGTAAACTGGATGTACCTAACTACTAAAAAATTTCGCCACGAGAGAATTATTTTTTACATTTGTTGCTCGTAGCTATTCTCAAGATCGCAGTCTACGAATGCTACGATTTTTAGAGATTTGCTAGGACGCCATTTGAGAAAAGTTTTGCTCGTAGCTAATTTTCTCGTCTAGGTACATTGTAGCTGCCTCTACGGCGTAGCGTTATTGTTTCAGAGACAGACTTTTAATTTTGTTTTTAGAAACTTTCTTGGTAATTCTTCAAATAGTATTCTCCGTAGCTTTCGTTGTGCAATTTTTTTAATGGTAAACTGTACCTATCTCTATGGGTTATTCACAAACATATAATATTTATATTTTAAAAAAATCTGTGGAGTTAATTTACCATAAAAAAAACCCTTATAAGATTAATTAACCATAAAAAAATTCGCCATGAGAGAATTCTTTTTGAAGAATTAAGCCTTCTTTTTCCCGCGTCTTTGCTCGTACCTACTTATAAATCATTCGTATGTTTTGTTTCGCAGGTGGAGAGAGAGATAGCAATAATGAAACTGATAGAGCACCCCCACGTTTTAGGACTGTCCGATGTCTACGAGAATAAGAAATACTTGTAAGTATAACCCATCCATAGGAACAGTCAAAATAGTAAAAAAAACATACATACATACATATATATTATCACACCTTTTTCCCGTAGGGGTAGGTAGAGCTTCAATAAAGTATTTTTGAATTTTTTTGAGTGAGTGTAGAGCAAGCGAGAGAGATCTGTAAAGATCGTGGCAAGTGGAAATCGCTATATAGTCTCTGCCTACCCCACATGAAAAAGGCATATTATTTGTATGCATGTATGTAAGTACATATATAATTAGTTTAGTCAGGAATAAAGATGTGGTACTGTTGCTACAAAATGTTACTTCTAGCTGCCACTCTATCTAATCATAATAAAAAAAATCGAGTCTAAAGCATGGAGTCAGCTTTCAGGCACAAATATTAACCCAACATAAATAGTACGGATGCTGCCATTGATCGCAGGAACTATATGCTTTCGGTAAATAAAATTCTAGCGCCGGAAATTAAAATGTCAGTGTCTATTTGAGTTTCCATTTTAAATTTAGCTAAAAATAAAAGCTAAAAGGCTAAGTGCCTTTTAGTTTTTAATTTTTATATTCACGTAGGCGATATACGTTTATATAGTTTTTACAAATTACAACGTTTAATTTAGCTTCACATGTCCCAGTGTCTGTCTGTCTGTAATCAAATCTTGCAAGTTTACTTTGACCTTCCTACTTCCGCTTGACCTATAGAGTTGGCATTGTTATGATAGGCGTGACATGAAGATGCACCCAGGATCTTCTTCCATCGAGGGAACTCCACCAAGCAAACGCAACTGCACTTTCTTTAAAGACTTTTATAATAACTTGTCTAAAAATCAACGGTGCACGAAACGCGTCCAGACCGATATGTCATGTTTTATAAACTTGTACAATGTCCTTTAGCACATCAAGGTCCGCAAACACAGTAAGCGGACCCGGGACTCGAGGCAAGCGTATCACGTTGCTAAATGTTTATACCTAAGGTAAATTACAAAAAAACAGTCGTACAAATCTCAGAAATTTAAAAACACGAAAGCTATGGCAAAACAATATACAATAACATTGGTTGTTGTAAAATATAGACAAACTAGCATTGTGCCCGGGACTTCGTTCCCGTGGGAATTTCGGGAAATCCTCTCTTAGTGCTCCCCTACACTCCCTAAGGAACCTACATGACAAATTTCAGCTTCCTACGCCAGTTTTGGCTGTGTGTTGTCAGTCTGTCATTTATAGTTAAGGAAGAATTTTACATACCTATACATATATACTGATGATATTCACCTTCGACTGTTGATCACTATTTATGAAAACACACAGGATTTGCATATAGTGCATTACAAACAGTAACTTTGTTACACAAACACAGTATCTTACTAGTTAGGTGTAGTTAGTAAATCAGTAGGCAACGTGCCCAAAATGTTGGTCACGTTGCCATGTTATATGGCAATGCTGGTCAAAGAAGGTGCTACCCTTTGGCACAGGGCGGGCGCTTCATAGAAACGGGGCGTCAAATGTACCTACTACAAATGTAATTGTATATCCGTGAACATGTTAGTAACACGTCAATGTGTGCGTTTTCATAGTCATAGCGTCCTAATACACAAAAGAACGGGGGAGAAGTGCGGAGGGTGCGGCGAGGTGCCATATTGCGGGAGGGGCAGGGAGTTTCCTTTCTGTACGTAGTGCTTATATTAGTTCTGTGCCTTTGGTCTTCTTCTTCTTATTTAGGTAAGAGCTGACTCTTATCAGTGGAGTACGCCACACCTCTTTATTCTCAGCTTTATATTTAAAGGTCTTGATACGACACGACACCTGCCTTTTCTTTCAGTTGGCTTACATAACTCTTTTTTGGTCTCCCTGGACCTTATCCTCCCTTCAATTATATTTTTAAAAAGGCCAATCGTTCTCCCTTCCCTATTATGTTTTGGACACGGGATAAAAGTTGTAGCTTTGTAAAATGATGTAAGTATTTATGCTCTTTACAGATATTTAGTACTAGAACATGTGAGTGGAGGAGAGCTGTTCGACTACCTGGTCAAGAAGGGTCGGTTGACCCCCAAGGAGGCGCGGCGGTTCTTCAGACAAATCATATCCGCGCTGGATTTCTGTCATAGCCATTCTATTTGGTGAGTTCCTACATTTTACATCCATGCCCTAGCATAAAATTTCGGGAAATACTCTCTTAGTGCTCCACTATACTTCCTAAGGAACCTACATCTAAATTTCAGCAAATAACGACACGATGTTTTATAACAGCTATTTACATTGATTTATAAATCAAGACACAAATGGATTGGACACCATCTCTCAGCCAGGGGGCCGACTTAGGGTAGGTCATGGGTGTCATGTCTGGGGATTGGTATATTTTTTCTGTACTCAAAATAATCCCAGCACTGTTCCCGGGGTTATTTTGAGTATAGACCACGCACTCGACCATATAACCCCCCTCCTGACGCGAAGGCTGGATCCGCCCTTACTCTCAGTATCACTTTATATACGTGAGAAGTACGTAGTACTCACGCGCAGTAATGGGTTTACGCCCGAGAATCTCTCTCAGCCGAAAGACGTCCACTGTTGGACAAAGGCCTCCCCCAAGGATTTCATCCATGGAGTCCACGCCCGGGAATAAATGGGAATAATAGGTTTTTGCCCGACGTAAACCCAACTAAAGATGGGTTACACCCGGGAAGATACGGGCAGACTTTTTCTTCCCGGCATAAACCCATCTCTGCTCACGCATGTTGTTAGCCGGGACCGCCGAATCAAGGATTAAAGTGGAATAAGAGTGCAAAAAGATCCATCAATGGATCCTTGCAATGAATTTAATTGGATCGAGCGACAAGTCGGCGGTTCCAGCTAACATAATACCATACATTTTCATCAAATATTTTTTTTTTACTAACATTTCAAAACCCGAGATAATGATAATAACATTTCCCCAGCCACCGCGACCTGAAACCAGAGAATCTCCTCCTGGATGAAAGGAACAACATCAAGATAGCAGACTTCGGGATGGCCTCCCTCCAGCCAGCTGGGTCTCTGCTCGAGACCTCCTGTGGGAGCCCGCACTACGCCTGTCCTGAAGTTATCAGGGTAAGAGAAAAGCAGTTTCTTTCATCATCATATTATACATTGACGACCTCTTGCTTAAGTGGTTATAGCATGTGCATCTGATGTGCACCCCATACCCACCATATGTGCACCTGAACTATGTTTAATCATAGTACAGATTACTTAAAAACTATAGTCATAGCTAGAAGTTACCTACTTATTAATAGTACCTACTACCTACTCATACTAACGTACTATATGGGTGCAACGAGCGTAGGCGGCAGCGAGCGCGCCCCCGCCACAACAAATAGACAAAATTTCAATGGGATTGTTTTTAAATTTTGTCGATTTGTTGACAAAATAAAATCGAAAGGGACGCTGCCTACGCACAAGGAAAGTATCATTTATTTTGAGAAAGGAGAAATACCTAGTTGAATTTCGCATTTAAGACTGGTAAAAAAATCTACTTTAATTAATTTCACCTCATACAAAAACTTCGCTATTCACCGGTTGAGGAAACTTACTAAATGTGTATTAAAACATGTATATCACATGAAAAGTTTTTAATTTTCTTACAAACATGTCACAATTTACATACAATAAAGATGGAATACTGTTAGAAAAGTATACAACTTAATATTAGAGATTCTATTTATTATAAAGCAAGTTAGAATTCCGCAATTTAAACCTCCAATTATTTGAATTTGAACATTACCCCATCCCCACCATATCCATACTATTATAAATGTGAAAGTCTGTCTGTTACGCTTTCACGGCTAAACCATTGGACCGATTTTGATGAAATTTGGTATGGATATAGTTAAAGACCCGAGGTCAAATATAGGCTACTTTTTTTTTTCAACCCACAAGATAGAAGATAGCAACTATTATTAAAATATGTAACGCATATACTTGTAACTTTTAAGAATTTACTGTTTTTTTTTGCAGCTTTTAATAATCAACCTAAACATTAACTATTAATAATAACCTATTAAAAATCAACTGTACAATCAACGACAAAAGTGGTCAAATATATTTTAATACAAGTTGAAAACATGAGTATTCTTCTGTTCTTGTTACTAGTATGCGAAAAACGCTAAACACAATTTATGACCTAGACCAGATTACCATCTAGTCAGCACAAGTTAGTACATAAAAAATAATTTGTGTTAAGAAAAACTTCCAATTTTATTGAATCACAGTCATCAACTTCAAAAATGTTATTTAAATTATGTTAGTAGCTAGTTAATTTTAAGTACATTATAAAAAAAAAACTATGGTAAACCTATTATAGCTACCTATGATTTAATTTTTTTTACGTATGTCACAAAATGAAACTTTTCCACACACATGTACATCAATCAATGATCTTATTACAAAAAATACAACGGGAAATTATATTTTTGAAGAAAGTAATCTATAAAAATCATAAATTACACTTCAATATAATAACAAATACCTATACCAATGGAATAATCATAATCTTAGATAACAATACAATGGTAAACACATTATTATTTCTTATCCACATTTCCCATTGGCTAAATGAAATGAAATCATTTTGGCTAATCAAAAAGTGAGGTCTAATCATCATCAATTCTTTGCTTCTTACTTGTGTTCGATGGAGTTTGAGGAGGCGAATGTGCAGAGTCTCTCCTTTTAGCAGAGTGCCTAGCACAAGATGGCCCGGAAACCCTACTAGTAGAATGACAGTCTCGATTAGGAGAAAACTGTTTCAAGAGCTCCACATCATTAAATATAACTTGAGCGCCTCCCCCACTTGTCGGGACTACATCAGCTTTCATAACCTTAGTTTCCACTTCCCCGTCAGTATCTTGCTCTTGGGATATCAAACAGTAGTTAGATGTCTTTGAATTCACTATGTCTCGGACACTTGTGAGTTTATTAACAACTTTACTTTTGATTAAACTTGGCTTCATGACTGTACCCATTGGGACTAGCATTTTTGGAGCATGTTCGACCCAGCCTCGGCCATCAGCAGACAAAGATCTTCGGTGACGAGGATTAGATACTGCTATTCCACGTCTGGACGTTGGAGTGTCCTTATTCTGAACTGTAGAAGTGAATGGAGTTAGCAAATGCGCCGGTAAGGCTCTTGGTGTGCTCCCTGGTGTGAAGTATGTCTGCACGTCAGCAGTACTCTTTGGAACCTCCGTATTATCACCTCTGTCTCGTTCACAGTTCAACGCTTGCGTTATAATGCGGAGACGGTTTTCCTTTTCTTCATTCATGTTTCTCAGCCGTTCCACTTCGGAGTTTATCTCCTTAGCTTTCTCATGCTCAGCGGCCATCTTGTTATTGAACTTTCTCTCTAAAATCTTTTTCTGTTTCTCTTTCTCCAGCTTATACTGATTTATGAGTTGGTCCTTCTCTTGGAGCTCCCGTTTCAGAGATGAGACACATTCGGTCAACTCGTTGAGTTTCCTCTGGTGTGTCATTGAGGAACTTTCCGTGCCTGTCAAGCGTTCCTCTAGAGCCCGTATTCGTCTTTCGGCTGTAGACAGCTGACCTTTCAACGAAGCGTTTTCGCTGCGTAGCTCCATGGATTCCTTCTCCAAATCAAGCAAGGCAGACCGAAACCTTTCATCCTTGACAGCTTTGCTTTGTTTCAGCATTTCCCGGCGACTTATCCTCATCTCCAAATGTGCCATCAATTCCTTAATGATATGAGCCGCTTGCGAACTATTCAATTCTAAGCTAGGGAAGTCAGGACCAAGGCTGTATACAAGACCTAAGTCTAATTCCAAGTCTTTTGCTTCAGGCCTCGTCATATTATCTCTAGCAGCATGGAAAATTCGATTAGCTTTGCGCCTACCAGACATAAGTCCTAATGTAGCTCCAATATCTGTGAGTTGCGGCTTGGCCACCTCAACCTCGGAAGCCATTTCAGCAAATTTCATAACTAATATGGTCTCATCATAGTCATCTGCCTTAGGATTAGCACAAACAATCATTCGTACATGTCCTTCACCTTCAAAGAAGTTCTTAAACAAATGCGTGATTTTCGATTCACGATACGGGACCATGTTGGTTGTACCATTGATCTGGTTCTCGCGTAACACCTCCAGACAGTTCCGGAGAGTCATCAGCGACTTATTTATGTTTCCAGCTTCACGTAATCTTTGCCCTGTGTTTTTTGTTCGGCTTGTACGCTCGCTACCAGCCAAATCTACTAAGCTTAGCTGGCTTACAGTTACCAATTTTTTATTTTGTATTATAGCTTCACCATCGGCATCTACTGGGGCCTGCACCAATCTGATTGTGAACACAGAATGGCTTCTGCTTGATTCCGCATTTAAATTTGTATGCGCCATCCTTTTCCGTTTTAAGCCAAAGTAGAAGGCCTCAAATGCTTCATTTGCAGACTTGATTTCGATTTCAGTGACACCATTGACATACATATTGCGCCCTGCATCTTCTCTTATCAGTTTTGCTGTTAAATTTTTCATCGCTGGACCATCTTCTAACAAATCAAAGACACTATTGTTGTAGACTTCTACATACGTAACAAATACAGCATATTGATTATCCTCATTGATGCCCTCAATTTTGGAGTCTGTCGAGGATGATAAAATCAAATCTGGGTTAGAATTAATTCTCTTATTACTTTTAATCTTGTGCAACTCCTGTTGTCTCTCCAACATGGCCTCAGCTTCAGTTTGGACATCGAACATGTTCATCTTGTCAGGTTTAAATACATATTTCCTCGCCTGATAATCGTTTATACTTTTGAAGAGCATGTTTAAGCTTCTTGGTAAAATACCACAATTATTATTATGATCACCTGTCATCGTGAATGTTTTGCCGCTCCCAGTGACTCCGTAGGTGAATAAAAGACCATTTTTACCCTTTATCAAGCCTTTGACGAGAGGTAATGCGACTTTATCAAAGACGTCTTGTTGGGATGTTTCAGGTGGGAATATTTCTTTGAATGTGTACTTCATAGTTTTGGTATTTTCATTTCTGTAGCTTAATGCGGTTGACGGAGGAGATAAGATTAACGTTGTAGGCGAAATTATCTTTATACATGGACTATCAGATTCTCTATCCATAGGTCTTATTCGGCAGTAAACTTCCACAGGATCACGATCCCCAGTTATCAAGTTTTGCTTACTTCTAGCTGGTGTCCGCATCTCGTTCAATCTCGGTTTAGATCTTGCAGACTTCATAATACCTAATATAATTTTATCAGGAAAAGCCCACTAAAAATCGTATTTATTATAACTTTTATTTTTCCAACAGCAACGGTAACGGACGGTCGTTCGAAAAATATTGTTACATTATAAGTTTGCGATATTGAAAATTCATTAAACATATTTTGTCCTCTTCTAATTCAACGGTAAACCTGCTTCTGTTTCAAGTCAATGTCAAAAAATCTGTATCTTTAAACTGGTTGGATAATAATCAATGTCAAAAAACGTCAAGTGAAGTGAGCTGAACAAGGGCGCCGTTTGATTAGTACTAGTTCCGGTGTTGCCAGATAAAAATTTTCCTTTCCCTGATAGTATTAAAAAACATATTTAAATAGGCGACGAATCCTTTTTTGACCTATTTGTCTGAATATAGCTTGAGTGAATTAATAATAATAATATATCGATTTAAGAATAATATACCTATAAAGAACTGAATAAAACTGTAAAAAATTTTTTTCGAGAGTTGCTATTTTTTAATATTCTTAAAATCGGTTTGGTCCTACCTACGCCGTAGCGATGTGCCGCTGACATATTTCCTGTACTCGAAAATGTCTTCCTTTGAAAATATCTTAAAATGAGAATCCTCAGTTTTTTTAACACCGGGAAATTATGTACGTGTCACTAGAGCATACTTATATTAATTCTGTGACTAGAGAGACACCAACGACGTGTTTATCCAAACAACCTGTATAACATGTTTTATACAAGTTGTATGCAATGATTTTAGTGTTGTGTTCACACCCGCCCGGTACATGTACTAATTTTCTTTCTACATGTTTCCAAAAGTTGTGTAAAATGTTGTTTTATAACATTTTTTTTGGTGTGGTGGGGTAACAATTGTAGGTATAACATTCCATATACTTTACCATGCCTTTAGGGAATATTTCTTTTATTGCCACCCTAATGATGATTCGCTTGGTACCCACCACGAAGTTGTTGGTTGGTAGTTGGTACTATTACAAATAACTTTCCATTTCACATTTCATTTTGATAAAAAATATATACCTACTGGTATTGCAAAAAGTATTGATAGAAATATTAAAATACAGATATTGTAAGTATTTTAAGTCGTAAAAGTAAGAAGAAGAAGTCTTATGTTGATTTGAAAAGATATGTGCTTGTTTCTGAGGTTTGTTTAGTAGAACAAAAGTTGAACATAGTGTTGAAAAGAACGAAATGTAATTGTCATTTCCACAGCTGTCAAATTTCAATTAAAAAAAATGTAAACAAACAAACCGATCGTTTGATTATAAATAGTTGATTTTATTTATTTCTTCATAGGGAGAAAAATATGATGGTCGCAGAGCCGATGTGTGGTCTTGTGGCGTTATCCTCTACGCCTTACTCGTGGGCGCTTTGCCGTTTGATGATGATAACCTACGTCAATTACTCGAAAAGGTACGTTAATATTTTACAGGAAATCTCTGGGATCAAGGGAGGATCCAGGTTTTTTTCTGGTAGGGGCAGACGGGCAAAGAAGTCAACAATAGCTATAACATGATCTTCCACCTGAGCTATCGCAATTCAATCCTACATATCGAAAATCTTCACCATATCCAATTTCTATTGAAATGCATTAAGGCATGTATCTCCTTACACTTATAACCACTTCAGAAGTAACCTATAATACCTATAATATTGTTGAAACCCACAGGTGAAGCGAGGAGTGTTCCACGTACCACACTTCGTGCCGCCGGACTGCCAGCAGCTGCTGCGAGGCATGATTGAGGTCAACCCGGAGAAGAGAATGACTGTAAGTTTGATTGTGATACCTTTATTTTATTTAAGACTAAATTATAATTATCAGAAGTTCCCTATGAGGATGGCATAATCTCATCATGCGACTGAAGCCTCAAAAAAAATAGATAAAAAAAAAGTTGTGCCCCAGAACTTTGTCCGCTCGTATTTTACTATTGTTTACATCTCAGGTTCTAAGAAACATATCTATGCCAGATTTTAAGTTAGACCTTCAACAATACAACAGTGAAAACCGCATCAAATTTGGTCCAGTAGCTTTTGCGTGATGCGCTTACAAACATACATAGAATCACCTCTATCCCTTATGGGGTAGACAGAGCCAAGAGTCATGAGACTCGAAGGCCACACTTAGCTGAATAGTGGGCTCTAGTGGAATGGAGATTCAGGTATAGTGACAGGTGGCTAGCCCTAGCCCATCGCCCATGAGTGGAGGAATCCCCAGTGTAAAGCCCTTTTCCTCGATTGACTTTTACAATCTGCGCGGGAAGAGAAGCAGCTGGCACATTCTATATTTTTCTTCACTCCCAGATCAGCATAGAAGCATATTTAATGTGAATAAACTATTCTATTACAGTTAGCAGAAATCACTCGGCACCAGTGGGTGACGGCGGGCGGGAGGGGAGAGCTGGAACAGGAGCTGCCTATGATGGAGGTGGTTCAGACCAGGGTGCTGCCCTCTGCTGAGGCTATTGACCCCGATGTGTTGCAGGTAATACAGTGGAATAGTGGATATAAAAAATATTTGTACAAGATTAAGTAGTTTTGTTTTTGCTCTCAGACGCCTTAGAAATATATCTGGTGAAAAAACTGCCCTAACCGCATATTATGGTTATGTCTCCTCGGTACTGAGGTATGGTATTTTATTATGGGGAAATTCTACGGATGTAAATGACATTCTTCTTATGCAGAAGAAGTGTATACGGGCAATCTGTGAATCAGGTCCGATAGACACTTGTCGACCCCTATTCAGGGATTTTTTTACTATGTGGGGACGCCAGCGCGAGCACCAGACGGGTGATCAGTCCACTTATGCTGGGACCATTTCACCCATTCAGGGATAAAAATGTTTTAACTGTAACAGCATTGTACATACTAGAAGCGGCTTGTTTTGTTAGAGAACATTCATCTTATTTTCAAAAATATGTAAGAGATAGTAGGCTCCGACCTTTAGATACGGAACGAATAAGTGCCCTATTTAATAATAACTGTTATATAATGTGCATAAAAATTTACAATAAAATCCCTTTTGACATTAGAAAATTATCATTAAAATTATTTAAAATAAAATTGCGTAAGTGGTTAGTTCACAAATGTTTTTATGATATGAATGAATATTTTAATGAAATTTAATTATATGTTTAATACAATTCCAATATTTAATTAGTTTAGGTCGCATCCGTCTTTATATATATTTATTAATTTATAAATAAAATGAAATAATCGACTGATGTATTAATTAATTAAAATGTTTCAATTGTTTAAAAATTTGCATGCCAGTGATGGTATAACATGTTGTTCTTCTATGTTATATATTTTAAAAATCCTATGTACCATGTTATTGCAAATAAATATTTCTATTTCTATTTCTATTGGAATGCGGGTATAACGACGACGAAGGGACCTCTGTGATTTCGACTTTATATACGGATGACGTTACAGGCAAAGGACGATAATTTCCGCCTTTTCTTTAATAGTGAATGTGCGTTTAAGAGCTATAGTTATTTTAAAGATTCTTAAACACAGTTGCTACTCAGAATATCACTTTTGTAAAATTTAACATCGAGATATAAGGTACTACATATACCTCGATGATATTCAACTCCAAAATCATAGACCGCAGTTCCAAAATGCACACCCTAACCTACGTGCTTAGGAAGCTAATATTTATAAACAAAATGTAATGGTCCTCATTTTAATTGCTGACCATCTGTGTGGATGTACAATATCTGCATGGGATTTCTAGGAATAGTTACAAATAATTCATTAAACAACAGGCTCTAAAACCGAACTCGGCGTTTCGTCTGAGGTCGCTATTGCCAGACGAATTTTGTACTAAAGTATTTTTAACGTCGCTATATCAAAATGGTCGCTACTACCAAGGGCGTCATAAATAAAATCCACTGTATATGCTCTCTTCTTAGTCAGTAACTCTCTTCTTAGTGATTCAGCAAAGGGATGACCCTATTTTTCCCAGCTACCTGGAAATTAATGTTGCAGAATTTCCCACATACACTGCTGCGAGGAGAGAAGTAATAGGCTCAGACCTATCTGAAAATATCCTGAGCGACATTACAACATATGAGCGTTATTAAAATTCTGCAAATTAACAGATTCAGTGGGTCGCCACCAACGTGAGTTACCAGCTAACTCAAAACCCTATACGGGTCTTGGGGAATTTGGTGAAATGGTCCCAATATGAGTGGACTGATCACCAGTCTGGTGCTTGCGCTGACGTCCCCAAATCACTCACCATTCGGGTGAAAGTGCCCAAGCGTGGAACAAAAATGTGGCTGAAGCATGTGTTAAGCATACAAGGAAGCAATAAACGATTTGATTTGATTTTGTTGTATTATATTCTAGTTAGCAGCAATAAGCCAGCCGTGGGTAACCTAGTAGGTTTCCAATATTTAAAGCCATGTTTTTAGACCATGTTTAAAAAAATATATGCATAAAGATTATTATGTGTAAAATATATTATGCCAAGTAATAATTATGCTTAAAGATTTTATGTGAATGAATTGAAAACCCATTCACATAAAATCTTTAGGCATAATTATTACTTGTGATTATTATAAGAAAATTAAATTTATTTTGTTTTAAGCTAACAAACTTTATTTAATAAATTACAAAATTTATATGTCACATATTACATCAATGGTCAAAGAGAATTATAAGCCGCCCCTTAAAGTTTCCGGTGCAAAGCTGCCCAAAACGCTGGCTGGCTGGTTTGTTTTTTAAATTATATTAATTTTGTTTTAGATCTCACTCATTGTAACTTTAACATTTTTAATAAGTAAGCCTTTGTTTATTAATGTTTTAGTGTCTGTGGCAATTCAAATAAACTTATTTATTCTTAACTATGTATTTCAAAAGATTTTTTTTTCAGGCCATTTGCAGTTTGGGCTGTTTCAAACAAAGAGACAAGCTGATTCAGGAGCTGCTGAGTCCACAGTAAGTTATTCAATTTAACAACCATAAAAAAAATATATATATTTAAAATACTATTGAAATTCTATTAATGTAGAGGAAGCGAAAGAGATCTGTAAGGATCATAGCAAGTGGAAATCGCTAGTCTCTGCCTACCCCCACGGGAAAAAGGCGTGATAATATGTATGTATGTATGTAGTATGTTCACATACTAAACAGAATTTTAAATTATTTAACAGAAGCATTTTACGTTATTACATCTTCCATGACCTATTAGGGATTGATGAACTCTATAGTAAAACTTTTTCGTAATGCCTGCGTTTGAGCTGCGCGGAGGTTAATTGACCAATCATAATATCCGAGCGCTGTGATTGGTCAGGGGCTATCGCGTTCAAATATTCCACCAGATGTCAGTCCCTACAACTAAGGGCCAGATCATTTTTGTACTGTATTTTACCATTGACAGCGTAAAAACGATAACATACATTAAGCTCCTACTCGCGCAGCTATGTGTCAGAGGAAATGCAACCTTATGGTGCTCCCACACTGGCAGCTATGTTATGTAACATTTGCTGTCTTTTTTTTTTTATTAACTTGTAACATAAGTGTAATAGAGACAACAGATGTTATATAACATTTTATTACTGCCAGTTTTTTACTAATTTTTTGTGCCAGCTGTTTCTCTTCCCGCGCAGATTGTAAAAGTCAATCGAGGGCTTTAAACTGGGGATTCCTCCACTCATAGGCGATGGGCTAGCAACCTGTCACTATACCTGACTCTCCATACCATCGGAGAGCCCACTATTCAGCTAAGCGTGGCCTTCGAGTCTCACGACTCTTGGCTCTGTCTACCCCGTAAGGGATAAAGATGTGATTCTCTGTGTGTGTGTTACTTTTTTTTAATTATTTTTTTGTGTTGGAGCACTATGAGTTGTGGACTGTTTAACTTGAGATACTTTGCCGATCTGACTGAGTAAGGCGCTGGTGGACTTGGAATAAAATACTTGATGAGCTTCAAAGACTAGCATCTGGCTGCGTGCTTGACCATAGTGGAGACTTCTTGGTAACTTGGAGGAGATAACTGACTGGGAACGCTAAACTTCCCGTATTATATGATCTAATTGTATGTCTCACTACGTATAGCTATGGCCGAGCAGACGTGAAATGTAGTCATGTAATTGGTTAATAATTTTCACATAACATTATAATTTTACATATGTGCGATATTAAGCTTTTACATAACATATTTTGGAGTGAAAGGTACATATTTTGTCTCATTCGACATTTAACGGTTATTACCGTGTTGCGCTATTGTGCGCTTACATGTATTGAACATAAGGTTTATATTTTATTAACAATAAGATTATTTCGTATACATAGCAAAATGTAGGATATGATTATACATTATTAACTATGGATATATGATAGTGTGTACATAACTAATGTAGGATATTATAACTTTACAAACAAAATGACTATACAAACTGATTAACTAGCCTAAGTATATTATTAAAATTATTAAAATTAATCCTACATGCGACAGTCTCCCCCACGTGCGCTAGCACTACTTAACAGAGGAGCATATAACTATTAAACGTGCACTGGGACGCCGAATGGAGCCTGCGACGGTGTCGATGTCTGCTATTCGTACTCGTCCATCCGGGCCGGGGTATGTCTTTCGTACTATTCCTCGTGGCCAGGTTCCTCGTGGCATCGTATTGTCTGCAATTATCACGACGTCGCCAACTTGAAGTTTTGGGGATTCGTGTTTAGCCGTTCGAGGGGCTAGTTGGGGGCGGTATTCTGTTACCCAACGTTTCCAAAACTTGTCAGCTAGTAATTGACAGACTTTCCATGAACTGAGAGATAGTTTATGGTCATTAAAGAAACCAAAAAGGGATATGGCATTGGACCAACCAATCAGGAGATGACTGGGGGCCAGGGCTTTTATGCCCAAATAGGGGTTGACGGGAGTGAGAGGGCGCGAGTTGATGATATACTCGGCCTCTAGAAGCAAGGTGTGGAGAACCTCTTCATGTGGTGATCCTCTGCATGTACGACACCTCTTGCGTTTTTTGGAGAAATATCGTAGTACTCCCCTTGGGCCAACGATGTAGAATCTCTGCTTGAATTCGTTTATTATAGTTGCGTGGTTGCCATGGTTCATTTTCTCATGGCAGTGTTGTAGAAAACTCTTTCTTTGCGTGTAAATCAGGGATGAACGCCTTGTTTCTGTAATTGTCCCATTTTTATCGCGTACAACAGCGACCATATACAACTGAGATTTCTTATGTAATCGTTTATCAGCCTGTAGGTCTTCCATTCCTTCGTGAAATAATACATTTTGACTTCGTCTAATAAGTAAGAGCTCGGTGAGCCTAATATGCCCCAGATTCATTTCTGTTTCTGTATTCTTTATTAGCAAATAGGCCTTGAATGCCTCGGCCGCAACCAGGACGCAAACCGTAGCCCTAACAAGCCAAATGTATTTACAAAACCTACTTACTAAAGGGAGATAATTGAATTTATTTAGATTTTTATTACTAACTGTACAAATTAATTTAAAAATCAAAGGAGTTGTGCGAGCCGTAACGAGAGTGGCCGTTTTCCCCCACTCTTCGCTCTCGCTCGCCGTGAGGAAGTATACGGTTGCGGTGTAAATCTTTTCACTCGCATCGCAAAACACGTGTACTTTCCTGTTTTCCGCGGTTTTAGGGTAATCGATCGCGTGAAATTCTACGTTTTTCTTTTGAACATATGGTGCGGTTGTGGGTGACGACGCGGCCCCGAAAATGGAACGGGTCATACGAGACTCCGTAGACGGCGTATTTCGGTCATTCCCCCTCCACAAAAAACGTAGACTATCACGGTGTGAATCGATTACTTCGACTTGCAAAAACATTTCGCGGATATTGACTATTAATGCATTTTTATCGAGTCGTATCTCGAGATTATAGAGGCGACGGAGAGCATGGTCCTTATTGTGGGGCAACGTTTCGTTTTCGTTGCGCCACAAGAGGCCAGCTTGGTACCTATTGACGTCGGGTAGTTTTTTACACGTTATGTCGGGAATGTCTAACGCGCGTTGTTCTGGGTCTGCCCTGGGTACCTTTTGTACAACCCCTAAAGACTCGATGTTGCAATGAGCCTTCGTTAATTCCAGATTTTCAGATTTTGAACTCACTGGGGTCATATGATTAACGAAAGCTGTGTTGGATTTAGGTGAAAAATACCGGCCATGCAATACCCAACCTAGGCGAGTTAGTGAGGCGACGGGTTGATTCTGATTTCCACTCAGAATTTGTCGCGACACAATTAAATGCCAGTTATCTTGGCCTATTAAAACGGTTGGTATGGCTTGTTCATATGAAATTTCATCTATTATTTCTTGAAGATGGACGCATTTCGCCACCATATCTCGCGACACCTCTTGAGGAGAGATATTAAGCTGCGAGATGGTGCATGCTCTCATCTTTTCGTAATTGCGACTGCAATGACCGCGAACTAAAACTTGAATATGACACGAATCGTAGTCTTTCATCATGTTACCACCTATGCCTGTGATAGTTAACGGCTCACCACTTTCCCTCGGGGCTATTAAATCAGCCGTTTCCCTTTCTACGAGGCTCATAGTAGAGCCCTCGTCTAACAAGGCGAAAGTACAAACGGTACCCAGGGGACCAGACATTTCGATAGGTACGACTTTAAGAAACGTGTTGACTGAATTTAAGTGATTGACATTTGTCACGTTAGCGCGCGTAATATTTACTGTTTGTTGCGTGAGCCCATGTAACAGCTTGTGATGGCCAGCCTCACACTGGTTTACACCACAAGGTACATACTTACACTTAAAGGGCCTTTTTATGGGACGCGGCTAAACACCTAAAACACAGTTTGTTATTTTTCGCGATCTCCCAACGCTTACTAACAGAGGATTTCAAAAATTCGTTGCACTTCGCTAATAAATGGGTATTGCCACATAATATGCATTTATTATCTTGCGCTGAAGGCGCTGACTGCTTCTTATTATTATGAGACGTGCCCGATTTCCTGAAATCCTTAGTTTTACTGACTTTAGCGTTGGCTTGAAACGAGGAATGTTGCGGCGTCGTATCGCACTCGTAGTCCGAGCTACTACTACTGACGTCGCGTGGTGGGGGTGGCCGGTGATCTAGTGATCGCATAGACGACCGCTCGTTATGTGCGACGTTAATATGAGCTCTACCTTTGCGATGTTGTGATTTACGCGCACAACTGCTTATTTCGTTTAAAAAGGTGGCCATGGCTACTAAGCCAGGCACACTGGAGTTCGCTGCTTTATACTTACTCCACTCGTAGCGAACAATTAAATTTAATTTGTCCACTATTTTATTCACTAACTCGGGTGAATGTAAATAATTTTCCTGGCGCAGCGACTTAATGGTTGCCACCACATTGGCAACATGGCTCGCGAATGACACAATATTGCTATTGTCTTCAGATAATCGCGGCATACGTTTTGCGTTATGAATTTCAGTGAGGACTATTTCCTCAGGATCCCCGAAGTGCCTCTCTAAGGCTTCCATTATTTCGAAAGGATCTTGGACCGTGTACATAATGGATTTCACGGCCGTGCGAGCTTCTCCTCTTAAGGCCTTACGGATTCGACTTACATTAATGACAGGGCTGAAAAATGGCGCGCTGTCTTCGAACTCGGCCCGGAACGCTATCCACTCTGTAATATTGCCATCGAAGTGAGGCAGTTCGGGGATCGACCTGTGAATTACAGGCGTCGCGACGTCGTTAGTGTATGTGCGGGCGTTACGATCGCGCCTACCACTAGGACCCGGGTCCTCGTTGGTGTGTCTAATGGCTGGTCTCGAAACCTGCTGATTAGTGACCCAGTTAGAAACACGCGACTCTTCTATAATACCGTGCTGCGCATCGCCGTTGGAAGACCGCGCAGCGTCAATGCGCGCGATCTCCAACCTACACTTGGCGGCTGCGGCAGCCCGTTGAGCCTCTTCTAACTTTGCCTGCTGCATTTCGAGCTCAGCCATCATAACACTGAGGTTACTACTTACCGGGGGGGTGTGCGGAACGTCTACAACAGTGCCCGTTGCACTTCTATTATTTAACGCGTCTTCATATAACCCGTCTCGCGACACAGGTCGCGGAGGCGGATTCGCGACTTCCTTACTACCTACATTACTACCTATATTTTGGCTATGGGTTGCGTCCGTGGTTGGGCTGGTGCCTTTGCTCCACGTGTTGGTTTCACCAGTGGTGGTGTCACCTGGGGCGGTGTATTTTCTCCGACCAGATGGTCCGGAGAGGGCAGAGGGCCCTTAGAGCGTAATGACCTGTCTGTCATTTTTAAGCGCACGTGGGGGTCCCTAACCAATTTACCTTAATACTACCTAACCCTAAATTTATCACTGCACTACAAAAGTCTTTTTACTCAATTGGTGTACTCGGCGAAGGGATGCTAAGCTTTCGCTCCAACAATCCCCTGTGGCTCGTGGAAGGGTTGCCGTGAGGCGATTTTGTAGGCGGGTTGCCTATACCACGAGTAGCAAGCGTTAGCTCAAACTGACTCGGGCCAGATACCACGGAGAACGAGCGTGTGATGCTCAACTTTCTCCGGGCCTTATACCACGAATAGCGAACAGCTGTTCAAGCTATTTGAGGCTAGATACCACAGGGTAGCGAGCTTGCTCAAGCTGCCCTGGGCCGAATACCGTTGTAATACAGCTAAAGCTGTCGGCCAGGGTTTTAAACCTGGCGTTTTTTCTTGATTATCCGGTGCTCGTAGGACAATATGAGTTGTGGACTGTTTAACTTGAGATACTTTGCCGATCTGACTGAGTAAGGCGCTGGTGGAGTTGGAATAAAATACTTGTTGAGTTTTAAAGACTAGCATCTGGCTGCGTGCTTGACCATAGTGGAGACTTCTTGATAACTTGGAGGAGATAACTGACTGGGAACGCTAAACTTCCCGTATTATATGATCTAATTGTATGTCTCACTACGTATAGCTATGGCCGAGCAGACGTGAAATGTAGTCATGTAATTGGTTAATAATTTTCACATAACATTATAATTTTACATATGTGCGATATTAAGCTTTTACATAACATATTTTGGAGTGAAAGGTACATATTTTGTCTCATTCGACATTTAACGGTTATTACCGTGTTGCGCTATTGTGCGCTTACATGTATTGAACATAAGGTGTTTGTAATATATTGGGTAAAACTAAACGCAGGCGTTTCGCATTGCTGCCGCCAGAGGGCGTTCGGGGTTTTCACACTGCTAGCGTGGAATGCATCGTGTGGTCCGCCATTGCATTGTCCAGGGCGATATCGGTTTGATTTTAATACGCGGAGCGGTCTCGCGTCTTTTGCTTGTTGTTTAGTTTGAGTGATAATTGTGAATTTCCTGTTTGTCAAATAACTATTGAATTTGTGTTTGTGAAAAACTCTGTTATTGTGACTTTTTCTTGTGAGAGGTGAAACGTGGCTGGCTGTTCACATCTGGCTGTTCCCGAGGGAAACTACGGGAAGAAATCTATTTAGTTGTTATGGGGAATTGAGATCTCAAGGGTTAGGTAGGGTGATTAGGAATTCCCCCTTCCCGAAGACACTCAAGTTTGGATCCGAAGAGAAAGAAGATTTAATTTGGTAAGTGTTCAATTGTATTTAATTTATAGGTTAGGTTATCATATAGGGCCCTGTAGCTCCCTTCATAAGCTACGGTGGTAGCAGACTGCGTATAGCTTAAGTTAGATTCTAGTCGGACAAGCGTGGTGTCGCGTGGAGATTTTTTCCCGGTACTTAATTTTACCGGTAGATTTTTTCCCGGTAAAGTTCCGGTACAGAATTCTTCCCGCCGCTTCGTTTGTCCGGATTCTCTCTGCCACATTTTCTGGCAGCAGAGCGTAGTTGCTCTGCACATTATCTGGTAGCAGAGCGTAGTTTATCTACCCTCTATTTGTTCGTTTGTAAAAAATAATTAATTGTTTGTAAAAATTATTAGATTTTTCTTAGTTTGTTTGTATAAGAATATTTGTAACCTTTTTTGTATTTGTTTGCGGTTTGTACCGTGCGTTCCGGGTTTGTGCCATTCTCATACCTACCGCGGTTCTTCGTGTAGTTGTTTGATTTTGTTGTTTTTTATTTACCTTTTGTTATTTTTTGTTTGTGACTTGACGCGATGGCGAAGGCCTCCAATGCTAGGGCGACACTCGCCAACGAATTGAGATGGTTTGTGACGGCCGGAGGACTCCTGTCCCGGAAGGACAGGGAGGGCGCCATACTGCTAAGAGCGGATCACCTCCACTCACGATTGATTAGCGCGGAAGCGGCCATGGCGGCGCTTACCGAAGCCGATCTTACCCCGGAGGCCTACGCAGGTCACATGGCGGACATGGACCAGATCCTGAGTCTGCACGATGATATCGCGGAGGCGGTGACCGCAATAAGGGCGAGACAGGCTGGCGGACCAGCCCTCGCACACCTGTTAGACAGGAAGGACCAGCGGTTACTGGTCGGCTCCCCACCCTTCAGCTGTCCCACTTTGGGGGTAGGATGGAGGAGTGGGTAGCATATAAAAATATGTTTGAGTCCCTGGTCGTAGCACGACAGGATTTGTCGAAGGCCCAGAAGATGGCCTACCTCCTCTCCACTCTTGAGGATGAAGCGCGGTCGCTCATCCAGCACCTCCGGGTGGAGGACGACCAGTACGATACGGCTTGGGAGTTATTGAACTCCCGCTACCAAAACTTACGTTTGTTAGCGGATGCGCACGCCGCACAGTTGATGGCCCTGCCCAAGGTGGCCAACAGGGCACAGTTGCGCCTGCAGTTGCTCACGCCCGTTACAGTGGCCTGTAACGCGCTCCGCACACTGGGGCTGCCGGTGGACCAATGGTCTTTTTGTTGGTGCACATTGTATTGGGCAAATTGCCCAATGACATCCGCTCGCGGTTTGAGCGCGAGAATGCGGAACGGGATAGCACCACCCTACCAACATTCACTGACTTGGTGAAGTTTTTGGAGTTTGAGGCACGGGCGGCTGAGAATACCATGACGGACTCAGCGCCATCCAGAGCGCCTGAACGTAGGCCCCAACAGGGACGGCAACCGCCACCGCGTGGAGCTGGTGTGCGGGTTGCACACACGGCAGCAGTCGCGGGGGACGCGGACTGCCTGCAATGTGGCCGGATGGGCCACAGCCTGCTGCAATGCAGGGACTGGCAGAGACTGCCAGTACAAGATCGGCGCCGCATGGCAAAGCGGCATGAACTTTGCTTTTATTGTTTGGGCAGTCACTATGCACGTGACTGTCCCAGTGCCATACCATGCAGTGCATGCCGTGGGCGGCACCACGCGATGCTTTGCATGAACCGCAACGGGGATGGCACCCGGATGTTGAGGCAGGGGTCCCCTATGGGCGGGGGCGCTCCTGCGCGAAGCCCTCCACCACCGGACGGAGGACGCGGCTTCGCTCGTCGCACCCCCCCTCGGGAGGGGGGTCGCGTACCGGCGCGGGTCTTGGCGGACCGGGACCACGCGCCCCAAGGTCATGGCCAGTATGTGGCTGGCCAGGCCCCGGATGGGGCCCCCATGGGCGGGGGCCCTAGATCGGACGTGAGAGTGGGGACACCCCCCTCCACGCGGGTTACCAATGCCCAACACATGCAGCCGCAGCGGTTTTCTCCGCCGCTGCACGAGTACCCACGGCTGGAGTACCACCCGCCGTACCATATGTATGGCCGGGCCGCGGGTTATGCCCCCTCAGATGGGGATGTGCACTCGCCCGCCATATTATCCGGGTCAGTGGCGCGCCCCTGGTTTGGAGAGAGTGGGGAGCCCGTAACTAGCTTGCTCCCCTTGCTGGGACAGAGCCGCGGACGGTTCTGCTCCCTACCGCGGTGGTCCGCGTATGGGGTCGTGGGGGAAGCCATTAATTTGAGAGCTCTGTTGGACTCAGGGGCTCAAAGCAGTTTGGTTACCACTCGAGTGGCACGCCAGTTAGGTTTAGTCGTGGAAGACTCGCCTGTGCCACTTCTTGGAGTTGGTGGCATACAAGTGAAGTGTCTGACGGGCCAGACACTTGTCACCTTTTCTTCGCTGAAGTCCTCCACAATGAGGATCACGACTTCGGCTATGGTAATGGATACCATTGCGGGTTGGCACCCTCGACAGACATACCGCCGGGTGTGTTGTCTTTGGTTTCGGGTCTGGATTTGGCCGACCCCTTTGTCTTTCATCCCGGCCCAGTGGACTTGCTCCTGGGCTCGGACGTATTGGGTTGGATTTTGTTGGGTACACAGAAGGCTCTGGGTTCGTCTTCACTGATGGCAGTGTCTACGATTTTTGGTTTTGCCCTGATGGGCCCTGTGTTTGATAATGGCACCGCGGAGGAGCCACCGGTTGTCGCATCTGCGTCCTTGGCCAAGACCATGCAAAGGTTTTGGGAGGTGGAGGAGCCACCTATGAGTTCCAGGATGGATCCGGAACACGCTGAGTGCGAAGCCCTTTTTCGATCGACCACGGAGAGGTTGCCCTCCGGTCGGTTTGTAACTAGGTTACCCTTTGTTGCCTCTCGTCCTAGCCTAGGGCAAAGTAGGGCGCTTGCGGAGAAACGACTGCTGTCCATGGAGCGACGTATGCAGCGTGACCACGTACTTCGCGATAAATATATTGAATTTATGCGCGAGTACGAGGATTTGGGTCACATGTCTCCGGCTCGAGTTGATTGGAGCTCAACTGAGCATTATTTTTTGCCCCACCACGCGGTGGTGAAGGCCTCAACGGGCAAGTTGCGGACTGTCTTTGATGGGTCCGCACCCACTTCGAACGGAGTTTCGTTGAATCTATGTTTGCATTCAGGTCCCAAATTGCATAGGGACATAATTGACATCATCTTGAACTTTAGAAGACATCAAGTGGTTTTTGGCGCGGACATCCGGATGATGTTCCGCCAGACAGTCATACATCCTGAGGACAGGCGATTCCAGTTGATACTCTGGCGTGAGCGCCCTGAGGATCCTGTGACGGTGTATGAACTCAATACAAACACGTATGGTTTGAAATCTAGTCCCTATATCGCCATCAGATCATTGCTTGAATTGGCAGAGCGGGAACGGATCCGCTTTCCCCGTGGGGCTTCCGTGCTGTCACGTGACTTGTATGTCGATGACGTGTGCACCGGAGCCCAAAGTATTGAGGAGGCCCTCCTACTGCGGGATGAATTGATTGAAATATTGAAGACAGGTGGCTACGAGCTACGTAAGTGGTTGTCTAATGAGCCTAAAGTTCTAGAAGGGATCCCGGAGGATCACCAACAGAACCCTCACCTGTTTGAGGATGTGGATGATCCCAACAGGATAGCGGTGCTGGGCATGCAGTACCAGCCGCTAACCGATATTTTCACATTCCAAGTGGACTTGGAAATACCAAAAGTCTGGACTAAGAGAACGGTGTTGTCCGTAATAGCCCGTATGTTTGATCCAAGCGGTTGGATCAGTCCAGTGATATTCTCTGCAAAGTGTCTTCTTCAGAGACTTTGGACTTTGGGCGTCTCGTGGGACGAGCCGCTGTTTGGCTCTCCATTGGATGATTGGCTCGAGTTGTTTTCATCGATTAAGGAAGTCAATCGGATTGCCTTGCCTCGTCGAATATTGCCCCCGGGAAATATCGAGCCAGCCTGCATGGCTTTTGTGACGCGTCGGAGCGAGGCTACGCCGCGTCAGTCTATATGCGGACAGTTGACGCCGATGGCCGGGTCAATGTCTCGCTTTTGTTAGGGAAGAGCAAGGTCGCCCCCATCAGGACTAGGCTGACTATTCCCAAGCTTGAGTTGAGTGGAGCTCACCTTCTTTCTAAATTGTTGCATCACGTTGCCAGTGAGCTGGCGGCCACGGTCGAGATACGGGACATCTTCGCCTGGTCGGATAGCCAGGTCGCGCTTGCATGGTTGCGCGCGGCCCCACATACCTTGGAGGTTTTTGTGGGAAATCGGGTTTCCCAAATCCAGAATATCGGAATTGATATAACATGGAGACATGTGCCGGGAGAGCTTAACCCAGCGGACTGTGCTTCCCGAGGTTGTACGGCACCAGAATTGGTGTCACACCCGCTCTGGTGGGGTCCAGAGTGGCTGATGGGATCAGAAACTTCTTGGCCTGTCTGTCAGACAGATGTTACTTCTTTGAGTTTGACTGGGCTCCGTGTACATGCTGTAGTCGCTGAGACGACGTCGGAGCCGGATTGGCTACTTGCTCGGTATAGCAGCTTGGATAAGCTTCTGGGTGTCACCAGTTGGATTAAGCGTTTCATACATAATTGTAGAAACCCACAGGCAAAGCGGTTGGAGCCGATTGCAGGTGCAGAAGAGCGCCGGAGCGCATTGTTGCATTGGGTCCGTGTCGTGCAGACCGGACGGTTTGAGTCAGAGCTTCAGATTTTGCGCGACGGACGCGCTAAATTGAAGGGCGCGGTCGCTCGTTTGAACCCGTACATCGACTCGGATGGGCTTCTTCGGGTTGGAGGCAGGCTCCGGAAGGCGGATCTTCCATATGAGACTCGCCATCCTCTGTTGTTGCCCAAGGGCGGACCCTTGGTGCAGCTTTTGGTGTCTGATCGACACATTCGTAACGCCCATGCTGGGTGCAATGCTTTGTTGGCTATTTTGCAACGCGAATTTTGGATATTGTCTGCCCGAAGAGCAATCCGTAGTGTTCTGTTTCGATGTATTGCATGTTATAGGTTGAAGGCATCCACGATGCAACCACAGATGGGTGATTTGCCCGTTGATCGAATTCGACCTTCGAGGCCGTTTGACGGCGTTGGAACCGATTTTGCCGGTCCCTTTTCGATCAAGGCTTCTCCCTTTCGTAATGCCCGTATTGTGAAGGGCTATTTGTGTGTATTTGTTTGTTTGGCCACCAAGGCTGTCCATTTGGAGGTGGTATCGGCTCTGACTACGGAGGCCTTCGTCGCCGCGTTGGATCGCTTTGTTTCGCGTCGAGGTCTACCTTCCCTTATTAGGTCTGATAATGGCACAAACTATAAAGGAACTGTAAATTATCTTAAGGATGTTTCCGTGTTTATCGATAAAAATTGTACTAGTTTAAGTCAAATTGCTGCCCAAAGGGGAATAACCTGGAAATTTAGTCCCCCAAGTTGCCCCCATTGGGGAGGGATTTTTGAAGCGGCTGTGAAATCCGCAAAGACCCACCTCCGCCGCATTATCGGAGAAACGGCTCTAACTTTTGAAGAGCTGGCCACAGTGTTTTGTAAAGTTGAGGCGGTCCTCAACTCTCGTCCTCTCTGTCCGCTATCTCCAGATCCAAATGACTTGGAAGCTCTCACCCCTGGTCATTTTTTGGTGGGAGGGCCGTTGAATGCCCTGCCCGAATACCCGTGGAAGGATGAACGCGTATATCGGTTGTCGCGTTTTCAAATGTTGCAGCAAATGAGCCAGGACTTTTGGCGTCGCTGGTCGCTTGAATATTTGCATTTGCTGCAGCAAAGAGTGAAGTGGACAGACAGGACTGAGCCTCCCAGGGAGGGTGATTTAGTATTGTTAAAAGAGGCAAATTTGCCCTCATTGCTTTGGCGACGAGCTCGCATATTACGTTTGATTCTTGGCGGAGATGGCACTCCGCGTGTGGCTGAGGTGTTGGTCGACGGTTCGATTTTAAGGAGAGGTGTGACCTCTCTCGCCCGCCTTCCCGTAGAGTAAGCTAGCGGTCTGCTTCTCAGACCGGGACGGGGGGGATGTTTGTAATATATTGGGTAAAACTAAACGCAGGCGTTTCGCATTGCTGCCGCCAGAGGGCGTTCGGGGTTTTCACACTGCTAGCGTGGAATGCATCGTGTGGTCCGCCATTGCATTGTCCAGGGCGATATCGGTTTGATTTTAATACGCGGAGCGGTCTCGCGTCTTTTGCTTGTTGTTTAGTTTGAGTGATAATTGTGAATTTCCTGTTTGTCAAATAACTATTGAATTTGTGTTTGTGAAAAACTCTGTTATTGTGACTTTTTCTTGTGAGAGGTGAAACGTGGCTGGCTGTTCACATCTGGCTGTTCCCGAGGGAAACTACGGGAAGAAATCTATTTAGTTGTTATGGGGAATTGAGATCTCAAGGGTTAGGTAGGGTGATTAGGAATTCCCCCTTCCCGAAGACACTCAAGTTTGGATCCGAAGAGAAAGAAGATTTAATTTGGTAAGTGTTCAATTGTATTTAATTTATAGGTTAGGTTATCATATAGGGCCCTGTAGCTCCCTTCATAAGCTACGGTGGTAGCAGACTGCGTATAGCTTAAGTTAGATTCTAGTCGGACAAGCGTGGTGTCGCGTGGAGATTTTTTCCCGGTACTTAATTTTACCGGTAGATTTTTTCCCGGTAAAGTTCCGGTACAGAATTCTTCCCGCCGCTTCGTTTGTCCGGATTCTCTCTGCCACATTTTCTGGCAGCAGAGCGTAGTTGTTCTGCACATAAGGTTTATATTTTATTAACAATAAGATTATTTCGTATACATAGCAAAATGTAGGATATGATTATACATTATTAACTATGGATATATGATAGTGTGTACATAACTAATGTAGGATATTATAACTTTACAAACAAAATGACTATACAAACTGATTAACTAGCCTAAGTATATTATTAAAATTATTAAAATTAATCCTACATGCGACAAGCACCATTAGGTCATCGCTTTGAACGATATGAGTTTTAAAGTACTTTCATATAGAAATTAGATATGGTGAAAAAATTCCATGCGAGCATCATAATTGCATATTGATGGCTTCCTACACTTAATTGATTTTCAACTTCATCGAATATGGGTTAAATCAAATACCTTACTCGTATAGTGGGTATATGTGTTAGGTGACGCATGCCTAAGGCGTTTCAATAGAAATCGGATATGGTGAAGATTTTCGATGTGCAGGTTTGAAATGCGATAGCTCAGTTGGAAGAGCAAGGTCGTATAAAGACCTGGTCGCGGGTTCAAGTCCTGCTCGCATGGAATTTTTTTGACCATATCTGATTTCTATATGAAAGTACTTTAGTACTAAATGCTCAAAAATCCAAAAATAGATTTGATTTTTCTTTAAAATAAGGAGGTATTCGCTAGAAAACGTATCAATTGCATCAATTCCAGCCACAACACAGAGAAAGTGATATATTTCCTGCTACTGGAGCGCAAGCGCAGACGGCCCGCGCGGGACGACGAGCCGCGCCCCCCCGCGCCCCCCGCGCCCGCCGACCCGCCCCGCAAGCGGCTGGATACTTGCCGGGTGAGTGCGCCGTTATATGACGGCGGTGTTATATCAGTGCGCCGCTATATGACGGTTGTGTTATATCATTTATTAATCAATCAATCAATATTTATTTGCAAGAATACATTACTCAGTATAGTTGCTACTAGCTTATGCCCGCGGCTTTTTTGGGATAAAAAGTACCCTATGTCCTTCTCAGTACTTCTAACTATACGTATGTGAAATTAAAAAAAAAAATGGTTCAGTAGATAAAGCGTGAAGAGGTAACAAACAAACAAAGAAACTCACTTTTGCATTTATTATATTAGTTGTGAAGTTGGGATATTGTAAATGCGGCCGCACTACCATAGGCAATAGTAGTTTATTTGGTAACAGCAGGTAGCAAGTTACTTCAGTATAAAATCATCATAAGCTTTCCACTACCCACTGCTGGGTAAAAGCCTCCTGTTGTCCTTTGTTTGGGCCAGCGCAATCCAGTTCTTATAAATTTCAGTATGAAATATTAATAGCCAATTATTATTCCGTCAAATGTTGTTTTGATAATACGAAGTCGATGATACGAAATTATGGAAAATAAATTATATGGCAAATGAAGAGAATTCAAAGATACTTCGGTCAAGTAAAAAGTTATTTTGAAAATCGATTAAACGTAGGTAAAATGACAAAAAACACACATAGTAACGCATAATATACATTTTGTGTTCAATAAAATTCGGCAAAGTAAATTTCGGACAAATAATCAGTTTCCATAACAATGTGCTGCACTTCAAATCCACTCGAGTTTATAATATATTAAAGTGCTATTATTGCCTATTTACATAAAAAAGGTGGCCGTTACTGAACGCCCGGCAGATGTAAAATATCTGATCATCGTGGTACGACAGCGTCATGCCATTTGCCGTCACGGCATTGAATCGATTTTACTGCCAAGTCGCGCCATTAGATGTTTTACATCAATTGTCTTTGATTACAGGTAAACGGTCAGTCGGCGCATTTTGGTCAAATCAGTGAAGGTTCGCCAATCACTCCTCGTAGATCGCAATTCAGGTATATTCATCTCATTTTCATAAACAAAATTATAGTTATACAAGTTGTGCCCGGGGCTCCGCTCTCGTGGGAATTTGGGGATAAAAAGTACCCTATGTCCTTCTCAGTACTTCTAACTATGTGTATGCGAAATTTCAGGAAGATTGGTTCAGTAGATAAAGCGTGATGAGGCAACAAACAAACAGAATCACTTTCGCACTTCACTCACGTTCTAATATGTCGAGATTGTCGACTAAAGTTATATTATCCCGACGTAATAGCGCGTGAATGACCAGTTTTTTTAATATAATGTTTTTATTTCATGTTACTTTTAATGATATAAAATTATATTTACTTTTAGTATATTATTTGTAAATAACTTCTGATAGTTAAAAATATGTTTATGAGAAGTCAATCTACTAGATATTTTTTGAAATTCTTAATTCATATTAGTTGCTATTGAAGAAAAATTATTTTATTTGAACGAAGTACTTACTATATGTGCTCCGGGGCTTTGTTCCATGGGAATTTCGGGATAAAAAGTACCCTATTTGCTATTCCAATTATTTTTCTACCTGCGTGCCAAATTTCTTCGAAATCCGTCCAGTAAATTATGCGTATAAGTAACAAATATATTCATATACTTCCATCCATTCTATGTTCACAGTTGACAATAAATGATTATCTTATATCCAAACTTTCGCATTTATACGATGTACTAGCTAAGTCTCAGATCACATCAAACAAGCTTTGTTAGTTACTTAAATACATACATATAGTTGTCTATGTTCTTTGGTACGTAACTTGAAAACTTTATCAGATGTTTAACATAAAACTTAAATTAGTTTTAACTTGGTAACTTTTTATATTTTTAAAATAGGTAAAATAAAACTTGTAATGCAAGAGCGGAGCCTCCTGGCACAGCTTTGCTTAAAAGGAGGTTCCATCAACCCAATTTGTCAAAAAAACTTTTTTGTTTACCTAATAAATAATTTTTATATTTTATTTTATTTACTGTGATCTTTTTATTTTTTATTTTATGTGATCTGTTAGGATTTTAACTTAATTTTAAGTAAAAGTTTTGCTCAAATTTAGTTGAAATTAAAATTAGTCAAAATGAAATGCAAACGAGCCACTAGTGGTGGTGATAATATTAGTAAGCTAGCTGTAACGGCCGGAGCTCACAGGTTTGGTCGCAGCAGGTCCGCGTCGGGCCGCCGCGACGCGCCGCTCGCCGCCAGCCCGCCCGGTGAGTCGCAACACACACGACACACTGTCTGTGTATCTGTATGTCTGTTAATAATATTTATTTAAACGGTCGTTGTTATCTTTCTAAAAAACCTATTTCATTTATTAAACAAAAAATATATTCACAACTAGTTTCGTCAGTATAAAGATAATCTTGAAAATAAAACAAAAGTAAAAATAAATTAGTCAAAAGTACCACCCCGGGCTGTACCCGGCTCAAAGGTACCCATAACGCTTGCCGCGTTTCCCCTTTGAATAGTTATAGATAACCTTTGAACCAGGTTCTAAAAAATACTTTTTGTTTTAATTTTATTAATTTTTATTCCAAAATTAATGAAGGTAAATTTATTATTTTTATTCTGCGAGCTAAATATTATGTGCATGCTGTGTCCGCTCGTTGTAGGTTGCAATTGTTTGTTTTTCGTTTCTCGCATCGCACAATGATATATTCCGTTTGAAACTATGCCAGTTTCGCAGTGCAATAGGGTATTTGACAAGGTGTAATTTTTCAACATATTTTTGAACAAATGGAAAGATCATATACAAGTTTTATAACAAACTGTTTTTATTTTTTTTATTTTCGATTTAATTACCTAGTTATTTCAAATTGAAAATTCATACCAACGGATTACGCCGAACAGTTACCGAACACTTCCGATTAGCCCGGTGACATCACACAGGTGTTTTCCCTACTCGGTGCGCCTCTCCCCGCCGGCACGCAGGCCCGCGCGGGTGTGGAGCTCGGGTTTGTTTCGTGAACTGACAAGAAGGTGATCGGATTTTTTCGGGGCATCGGATTTTTTGGTACTTTTAATTAGATATAACTTGATAATTAGGTCGAAATTTAAAAAAATAAAAACAGTTTGTTACTACACTTTTACATAATCTTTCCATAAATCAAATAAAAAAAACCTTGTCAAATACCCTATTAGGCTTGCACTGACTCAGTAGTTAAATACTTAATTCATTGCTTGTTTTTTTTTCGTTTGTTTTTTTATTGGTACCTAAACTGCTTATGTACACTATACTTTATATTGTAGTTTAGTTCATAACCCTGGTCATATTATTTTTTTATGACTGCAATTTGTTATGTGTAATGATCTTTATGCATAATTTACTTACGCATATTTTTAAGCATAATCTCTCAAATGTTTATTATAAAAAACAACCTAACCTAACTTATTAAATTATGCCATAAAAATTTGCCTAAAGACAATTATGCCAGAGTATGATTATGCGAAAAAAAATTATGCGAAAAGAAGTGATCCCATCTACACTCGATAAGAAAGAAAGAATGGATGAACCAATTTCGATCTTGTTTGTTTTATGAGTATGGTCATGCCAATGGTACAATACTGTCATATGAATTTGACACATCGAGATTGACAGCGTTGTACCATCTGACAGATGTCTGTCCTTTCTCGTGAGTGCTGACTTCTGGTGGAATATTTGAACGCGATAGCCTATCCTTCACCCTGTATAGTTAGATGTTGCTTTTTACACGACTGACCAAAAAAATGGTGTTATGTTTTCAGGGTTTATGTAAGTTTGTATGTATGAGATTTTGATGTGAGAGGTATTTTGAGATTCCTTGCATTACTCCGAGTGACATAGGCTATGTGAGTTGTCAGTCGTGTTTTTTACACGACTGACCAAAAAAGGACTGTTATGTTTTCAGCGTTCATGTATTTATGTAAGTATGTATGTATGTAATCTTTATTTCACCATAAGTCTTGAACGGCTTAACAGATTTTGATGTAAGAGGTATTTTTACATTTCTTGCATTTCTCCGAGTGACATAGGTTATGTGAGTTGTCAGTTGTTTTTTTATTTTTTTAATAATGGGCGATTTTCCGAGACCCAAATTAAAAAAAAATTAATAGTTCCAGATGACTTTATAGATCATTTTCATCTTAGTAAAAGGCGAGTCCATACAGAGAGCAAAAATATACGGAATTGACATTTCTTTGAAATAAAACCTAATAAAAAAAGACATCTAAAAGTATCAATAATGTGATTTGTAGAACTGTCAAACTGTTAGGTGATTTTTCTGCCTCTGGTTGACTAGAAAAAGCGCACAATATAGGTAGCCTTTATTACGACTCGACTTTCATAAAACGCCATTTATTGAGATTTTTATTACATCGTTTTTTTTTCTTAATTTGACCTGTCAGAAAATCGTTCATTAGCTTGTTAAAATGATGTTTTTTTTATAAAGAATTATTTTTATAACGGATTAACTTAATTACTAATTGTGACATCAGGACACACCCCCCATCGAGTGGCATCGTTAGGAGGCACCCCCGCTACCCCTGGATCCCCTTTGGGTATGTAACTTGTACAATTTTATATTTCTCACTAGCTTTTGCCCGCGACTTCGTCCGCGGGAAATTATTGTTGATATCTTAGGTTCTCTGTGAATAAAATAGTATAATTTATTTGCATAGATTACATATATTGACATAGGTTTTAGGTTCAAATGTAATCGACCTCCATACTTATAATTTAGGTGCTTTTTATTAATTACACCTACTCGCTTTTGCCGGCGCTTCGCCCGCGTGAATTTCCCAGGGGAACAGTGCTTTTTCCCGGGATGAAAGGTACCCTATGTCTCAGTACTTCTGACTATGTGTATGCGAAATTTCAGGACAATTGGTTCAGCTGATAAAGCGATAACAAAAAAAAAACATAAATAAACAAACTCACTTTCGCATTTATAACATTAGTTAGAAAGTTAGGATTTAATAATTTCTAGTTGTTAATTATAAATATACTTGTTAACTTTAAGTTTTAAAAATGCCACTATCTTTGACTAGGAATAAATCATGAAATTCGTGTGACGTACTTTATTGGATTTTAATCTGCTTTGTGTATCAATAAAAATATTGAGTGATTTATTATTATTGAGTTATTTTTTATAGTATCGTTGAGTTAGTATCCCATAACACAAGTCCCGAACTTACTTTGGGGCTAACTCAATATGTGTGTTTTTTCCGTATATATTTATTTATTTTATTTATTTATTTTATTGATTGATTCGCAGCATCGCCGTCGATTCGTGAACACCATCACCAGAGGGCCAATTCCACTGGGCCTACCATTAGCCTTAATATTAGTAAGTGGCCAAAGCCATATTTATTTTTCATGAAAAAATAAAATTGATTTGTGAGGCGTCTTTAATGAGGGCTATCGCGTTCAAATATTCCAATAGATGACAGCACTTACGAGTAAGAAAAGACATCTGTAATGAGGGATTTTCCGAGACCCAAATAAAAAAAATAC
Source organism: Ephestia elutella (assembly GCA_018467065.1). Classification (NCBI taxonomy): domain Eukaryota; kingdom Metazoa; phylum Arthropoda; class Insecta; order Lepidoptera; family Pyralidae; genus Ephestia; species Ephestia elutella. Next base: position 7,793,731 of record CM031593.1, read on the forward strand.
TTCATAGATGGCGCTTAAGCAAAGGCGAGAGAGAAAGTTCCATACAAAAAGCAAAAATTCACGGGATTGGCATTAAAAAAAAAATCTAACTTAGTGAAAAAAACATTTAAAAAGTATCAAAATTGTGATTTGTGCAACTGTCAAACTGTTAGGTGATATTTTTTCTGCCTCTGGTTGATAAGAAAAAGCGCACCATATAGGTTCAGCCATTATTACGACTCGGCTTTCATAAAATGCTATCTGTTGAAACTTTTTAGTACCTACTGATATTTTTTTGCTTAATTTAGCTGTCAGAAAATCTCTCATTATGTTTTTAAAAAAAAAAATATTTATAAAAAGCTGTCAAATGGTACAACGATGTCAATGACGATGTGTCAAATTCAAATGCCAATATTGTACCATTGACATGTCCATATTCACCAGTAGCGCCAATGAGCGATTTTCTGACAGCTATATTAAGAAAAAAGAAATCAGTATAAAAAAGTCTCAACAGATAGCGTTTTATGAAAGCCGAGTCGTAATAATGGCTGAACCTATATGGTGCGCTTTTTCTTGTCAACCAGAGGCAGAAAAAAAAATCATCTAACAGTTTGACAGTTGCACAAATCACAACATTGATACTTTTTAGATGTTTTTTTTACTAAGGTTTATTTTCAAAAAAATGCCAATCCTGTAAATTTTTGCTTTTGTATGGAACTTTTTCTCTCGCATTTAGTTAAGCGCCATCTATGAAGTCATCTGGAACTATTTTTTTTTTATTTGGGTCTCGGAAAATCCCTCATTAGTAAGCGATAATACGATAGACAAGGTATAGTGCAAAGATAATGTAATCACTACGATTTAGTAAAGAATAAAGATTATCTAAAATCTTGACAGATGTCAAATAGTATTGAAATAATACATCTCTCTCTATCGCTCTTATTTCGAATGTATCAGTATTCAGTACTGAAAAAAAAAATCCATGCTTGTCTAATTTAGGATGTACATCCTAAATTAGACAAGCATGGATTTTATATGAAAATTCGTCATTTTTGAAGTACGCATTTTAGATAAGTTCTTGGTTCGTAAAATAGGTATAAAAGTGCATTCATTGGGTATTTTGAAAATATCATAAATAAATAATTTATGATTTATAGGCGGCGAGCCAGGAGAGGCTGTGATAATAATAAATGAATCTCCAATGGTGGGATCTTCAGTGTCCGTGCGGCCTCACAGTCCTTCGCAGACACACAGAGGTAAACCCTATTTTTTCTTAATTGTCCTATTATGTAAACAATCTTCACTGTATTTTTTGTTGACTTTTGTTGAAAATAAATAAAATATAAGTTCAAACCTAAACATTCTAAAGTAAAACATTTATTAACCACGAAAGTAATTTCCTAAAAAGTCTATTTTAATTTATATTGTTGTAAAATCATAAAAAGACGTGGTAAGATTGTTTACATTATAGGACAATTATAAATATACGAAACTGAATCCCGGTTTACGAGTCCTAACTGGTAAACAAATATGGCCGTCTTCTATCCATAGACAATTTAAAAAAGTAGCATAAGGATGGGATAAGGATAGCGTGTTATTCGTAGTGTTCAACTTTCGATTTAGTTTCTGTTTTTTATCTGTGAGGACCTTTAACTCTTTCAGGTTTGGTGGTTAGCAAACTAACCACCTTTTTACACGACTGGCCAAAAAAGGAGTGTTATGTTTTCAGGGTTCATGTATGTATGTAAGTATGTTTGTATGTATGTAAGTTTCTTTATTCCACCATAAGTCCTGAACGGCTTAACAGATTTCGATGTTAGAGGTATTGTTAGATTCCTTGCATTCCTCCGAGTGACATAGGCTATGTGAGTTGTCAGTCGTGTTTTTTATTTTTAAATAATTAGCTTGTTTATAGATTTTTTTTTTGTGCCTGAAAGAGTTAAGTGGCTCCTTTGCTAACTATTCTATTTATACATTTACGGCTAAAATTGTAGTCAAAGTCAAATGTTTTTATTGAAACTTGGCCTTCAGAGAAGGATGTTTTTCACGTCGAAAACTAATTATCTAATCATAATATATTATGTCTCAAAGCTACAAACTACTAGCATTTCGGAACGACCACTGCTGAGAAGAAATGCCGAAAGAAACTCATGAAACAGTCTTGGTCGCCTAGCATGCCAGAGGGGCTATTTATTAACTTTATACATCTAGTAGACATTTTCTAAGCTGAAATGACGCGCCCCACCTCCGCATTAACGTACACAAGCAAATTTCAAATATGGAAAAAAAGTAGTGGGGCGCATCATTTCAGTTTAGACAAGCTCTAGCTGTTGGTCTTCCTATAAAATAAAATAAATAAAATAAATAAAATAAGCGTGGCCTTCGAGTCTCACGACTCTTGGCTCTGTCTACCCCGTAAGGGATTAAGACATGATGCTGTGAGTATATGTATTTTTATCACAGTACGAGAGAGGTCGTCGCTCCCAGGCCCGCCAGCACAATCCCCCACTCCACCGCTATTTCCCAATCTACAGTCCATCACTGGTATGTTACATTTATTGAATTCGCCTTGTTTTTAAGTCTGACTTGCGTTTATAACTCTCTCTCTCAGCCTAAAGACGTCCACTGCTGGACAAAGGCCTCCCCAAGGATTTTATCCGTGGGGGGTTTTGCCGTAATCGCCACGCTTGGCAGGCGGGTTGGCGATCGCAGTGTGATGGCATAGTACGCGGAAAGATGCTGCTGCCCATCCTCCGGTGTTTTTAATCCCTTAGTCGCCTCTTACGACACCCACGGGAAGAGATGGGTTGGTGCTATTCTAGGGCCACACCACAGGCGTTTATAACTACCAACTAATATTAATACTAGCCGCGCCCTGGGGCTTCGCTGCCGTGAGAATTTTGGGATAAGAAGTACCCTATGTGCTATTCCCGGTACAATTGAGTAACAAACATCCTCACAAACTCACATCCAAACTTTCGCATTTATAATATTAGTATGTGTTATCGATGTCAGGGTTAAGAGTACAAATTTAACATTATTTTGTTATATCGCTGAGGGTTATTATAGAAAATAAAAGAAAGTAAGTACTTACACGGTATTTATTCGGTTTCAAATAAAATATTTACCAAAAAGGATACTTCACAATATATTCACTGAATTCACAAAATTTGCACATAATTCCGTCTTACAATCCGGAGACGACCTCTGCTCTTGGCAGTCAACACAGTAATCCCAGATTACCGTCGCCGCACGTGGCTCGCCCCACTACCCCTACTCTTTTAGAGCGAGAGGTGGGGCGGACCACGAACACGCGACCGTTTTAATCAAAACAAGCTTTATTTTCTTAAATCTATTTTAAACGTATTATTTATGTTGCAGTTAAATAATAGTAAACCATTAAATATATTTAGGATTATTTTATAAGCTAACATATGGATTATGAATATTATGAATCATTATGATTATATTTATGATTAGGATATTAGGATTAGGATTCTTACTTTACTGACTGATTAATCGGCTGACCAGGGCTTGAAACCGGTTAATAAAAAACCTAAAAAATAAGTGTTTTGACCTGGTTACGCAGTAACGCTCGGGCCATTACGATCGGAGTGAAAACCCTTTTGAATCGGTCTCGCGAGCGGAAATTACCTGGTTAATCCCGCGCGGGCGAGTGACAAGGACGGGTATATCGCTCAGCGTTTTATCTCACTTACGCATTTGCAAGTCTCAACGTGTAGATTGGTTAGATTTATATCGAGCGAGAGGGAGAAATAATCATAGTTAGAGCGAGATAGAACACGATCGTCGAAAAGAGCGAAATGTTTTGGGTCTTTCCGGTATTTTGAACAGGAACTGAAATGATATCGCGCTTTGAACATAACCAGAAATAATATATGGTTTTGCTCAACCGTAACTGATTTAAAACACTCTTTTTTTAAATGTATGGCGCATCGAGTGAGCTGGTTTAGAATTTTAACCAGGTTAGCAAGCCCTGCGGCTGACAACCAACGCACAGCCAAAACTACTGGGCGTAGGAAGCTGAAATTTGTCATGTAGGTTCCTTAGGGAGTGTAGGGGAGCACTAGGAGAGGATTTCCCGCAATTCCCACGGAACAAAGTCCCGGGTCCATGCTTATCTTTTCTATAACTTTTATTAACCAGGTGTGCCACCCGGGGCTAGCGGTACTGGGTCCGCTGTAGCGGCGCCGTGGCGGGTCAGACTGGCCAGCATAAAGAATTCCTTCCTAGGGTCTCCTAGGTTCCATCGCAGGAAAATGCAGGGTAAGTTGAAGTCAAAACTTAAACTTAAGCTCCGGACCCTATTCCATGACCGTAAAAGTTTACAATAAATCACCAAAAAAAAATATAAAAGATGAGACAAATAATAAAAAACTTCAAAAAACGAGTCTACATCTTCTTGAAAGGCCGGCAACACTCTTGCGATACCCCTGGTGTTGCAGTAGTCCATGGGCAGCGGTGATCGCTTACCATCTGGTGACCCGCTTGCTCGTTTGCCGCCCTATGTTATAATAAAAATAATAATAATAATAAATATATTTTTTTATAAAATTCTTAAAATATCACCTCATTGACAACCCTTTTTACTCGGTTACCGAATATTTAAACGCTAAATAAACGTCTACCTCCTCCCATGCAATGCCTAACAAGGTGCATTTTGTATTTACTTTTAGTGAAACCAAATATATTGCAATGAATGAATAAATACACCTTAATGACATCTGTGCACAAACATACATAAGTGTAAGTCGGTATACTGGTGAAATAAACAATTTTTGTTTTTTTATATACACAAACATAGTACACAAGGCAAGAGTCACAGACCACCTACCCCACTAGGGTAGGTGGTCTGTGGCAAAAGTGAATCTTTATATACCTAATAATAACCCTGTTGTGTTTGTGATCGAGTGAGTGACTTTTATATGAGCGTCTCGCTTACTCTATTTTTCTTTCATAAGAAAATAAAATGAATATTCATTATATTTAATTTAACAAAATCCGCTGTCGATATACGTCCTGATATACGAGTATATAATAATTATTTAAATAAATTTAGAATGCAGATCAAGCATATCCTATCAACCTCAACAACACAAATAGCTCTTAATTTTCATTTTTAAGTATTTTTTATTCTTTTATTGTAATAATAGTATTTTTTTATAGATGAGATAATGATGAAGTTGCATACATTTTGTAATTTTCCGACTAAATTAAATTTTTGCATAACATAATATATTTAGCTGTAGTTGTTTTTGTACATCTATATCTGTTTATGTTATATTGTGTTAAATAAATTAAAACTAAATTAACATACGAAAGAAAAAATATATTCAAAATCAACCGTTTATTCTAAAATTAGACAAGATATCTTTTTTTTACCATAACTTAAAAAAAAAAAAACTTAGTAATAAACATGTTTCGTTTGTTATAGAGTGACTTTCATATGTGCGTCTCGCTCACTCCTTAGTGGAACTCTAAGTCTCTTTCGCTCTAATTTCGCACGGAACTCGAATTTTGTCCAGAGCTTCATAAAATTTGATTTATTTCACAGCATCCTCAGAAGAAGTCCATCTAACGCCAGAAACCTCACCGGAATTGACAAAGCGATCGTGGTTCGGATCACTGCTGCTGTCGGCTGACAAGGAAGAAACTTTCACCGCTCTGGTCAAAGGGAAACCATTAGCTACGGTCAAAGCTGATCTGATACATGCGTTTCTTAGTGTAAGTATATTATAATTGCAGCTACAATGACACAGACAGACATACATACACAGATAAACATACACAGATACTTAGACACAGATACATAGACAAGACACAGATACACAGTCACAGATACACAGATTTATAATATCCCTTTTTTGGGTCGGGGGTTAAAAAATATCACCAGAATATACAGATACATAGTCACAGTTACACAGACTAATAACATCCCACTTTTGGGGTCGGGGGTTAAAAAAATCACCAGAATTGACAAAGCGATCGTGGTTTGGATCACTGCTGCTGTCGGCTGACAAGGAAGAAACCTTCACCGCTCTTGTCAAAGGGAAACCATTAGCTACCGTCAAAGCTGATCTGATACATGCATTTCTTAGTGTAAGTATATAAATAGATCAAAATCGGTCCATCGGTTTGGCCTTTACGATGACACAGACAAGTATACATAGTCACAGAGACACAGATACATATACACAGATACATGCGTTTCTTAGTGTAAGGACATACATACACAGATAATAAGATACAGATAAACATACACAGATACATAGACACAGATACACAGATTTATAATATTCCTTTTTTTGAGTCAGGGGTCATATCATTGATTGCGTTTCACGTCGTACAATACAGTTAAAAATAATAAAAAAAAAGTAAGAAATAAAAATATAAGGTAGGTACAATATGAACCCTATCGGGTATTAGCAAATGTAGAAGGATTTAACGGCAGACGGATTTATAATAAGAAATTATGATTAGGTTTCCATTTTAATTATTATAGTTTATAATGTAGTCATAATAGATAATTTAAAATAGTATAATTTCAGAATATACACATACATAGTCACAGATACACAGACTTAAAATATCCCATTTTTGTGGTCGGAGTTGGTAAAAATCCTAACCAGAATTGACTGCAAGCGGTCGTTGTTTGGATTACTGCTGCTGCCATCTAGTGGCAGTATTGATTGATATTGATGATTGATGACGTTGTTTATTATGATTGATTGCAGATAGCAGAGTTATCGCACAGTGTCCTCAGTCCGATGTCATTCAGAGTGGAGTACAAGAGGGGCTCGAACGCACCGGCCATGTTCCAGAGGCACGTCCGATTTCAGGTATTTTTTTTTATTAAGTATTTTATCGAAAAAAATATCTTAATTTTTTTTTATTGTTTATATTTAAAAATTATATTGATTCAGATACAATACAAATATATTTTTTTATTATTACTATGCCGCCGCCAGAATCGTAATAAATCCTAAATTCTGCAAAAAAAACATTCTAAAGTGATAAAACTACCATTTTTATAGTAGTAAAACTTTTTTTTAAGGTTAAGCTCAGTATTTGTTACAGAACAAAATATTAAACACTAAATTCATTCACAAATCTGAATTCTAAATAAAACTTCTGGAAAACAAACATATAAGTAACTAATTTAAAAAAATAGTAAAAGTTAAAAAATAATTTGTGGAAGGAGGGGTGAATTATGATAATAGATAACTCACGTAAATCCTTAAGAGTTTATTCAGCACAAGCACAACAGTTTTGATAGAATAGATAGTCACAGTTCAAGATACAGCACAGCACAAGCGAAGATACCGTGTAGAAGAGCAGAAGATTAAGAAGAGATTGAAAAGATTAGACATAAGATACAGCGATGTAAGTATACGTAAACAATATGCGTAAGCTAGGGCGGCGCGACAGAGCGGAGCAACGTGAGTCTGCGACGAAAACGTGTGGCTGACTGGGGGGCCAATCTCGCTGCGCAAGATTCCCGGGCGGGCGTCGGGCGGCTGGTGCGGGGCACCTCATACCCGCGTCCGCGGTCAGGTACTCGTCATACGGCGGCGTGTTGCTAGGTACATTTAAACTCATCGACGCGGGCCGGCTCGAGTAAGTATTTAGTTAAGTATTTTATCTTTAGTTTTATTATATGACATGTTACTGAATATGTATGTACTATTTATGTTCAGGTATAGTGGAGTACGCCACAAATTAACTAAGTTAACTTTTGATTGCAGGTCGATATATCAACAATAACGAAAGCGCCCGGGGAGAACGGGAAGGAATATCTATACGCTATCACTTTCACGTTATTATCAGGTGAATATAATTTTTTTTGCTCTATAATTTGCTGTTAGCCCTTTCCATTTTACCTATAGTTCCAACAGATTGATATATTTTGCGAAACTTATAAGGAGTTTCAAAATAAAATAGAAAAATAATTGTCATATACTCGTGTATATGACAATATTTTTTTTCTATTTTGCAATTTTAGTGTCGTATTTGGGGTTTCCGTGGATGCCTATTACGAGAATTTAAATCAAAGATGGCCGAAATATTTTTTTATATGGGTATCGTTTTTGAGGTTTTCGGGGATGCTGATTACGAAAATGACATTTGTTTTTTGATCCAATAAGGCTGTCAACAACAAAAAACAGTTTTTATTTTATAAATTACAAAAAGATGACTCTCGCTTATCATACGCCAATAAACAAACCACAAAATTTGATCTGTTATCGTCAGTATTGTCAATAAAATTAATACAATTTAAATTACTTCTGGGGATACTATTTCTGAAGTTCTCCAAATGCAATTCTATGTATCTTATAATAATACAAATGTTAAAATCACGAAAACAACTGCAACTGGACTTACGTTATAATCAGGAAACTGGTCCACAGCTGCTGCATTATAGTCACTTTTTATTTTCACTTGTTGAAGGCCTATAAATTTTTATACTAGGATTCGGTTCAAATTGTTGCAGAAAATTAAACTTTTGATGTTTAAAAAGTAAAATCCTTGAACAACATCCGACTAGACTGCGCCACTTATGTTAAGTTGGAAAGTGGCCTTCAACGAAAAAACTTTTGTTACATAAAATAATATATTGAAAAATCCTAATACATGAATGTTCGAGCTTAAAGTTAAAACGAGAGTGAGTCTCAGGTGCAATAGCGTTTGCGCCCACGCATTATTACGTCATGAATCACTGCACTGTACACAACACTATAACACCCAAGATGGCTGACTTTTTTTTCAAATTTTTCAATATTAGTATCGTTTCCAGGGATTCCGGGGATACTGATTACGAAAATGACGTTAATTTTTAGATCGAATGAGGCTGACAATTTTTTTTTACATTATGGGTACCGTTTTAGAGGTTTTTGGGTATGCTGATAACGAAAACGTAATTTTTCGTTCCAGGCAACATCCGTCGCTTCCGCCGCGTGTGCGAGGTGGTGCAGGCGGCGGTGTGCCTCCCCCCCGGCGCGGGCCGCCCCCCCGCGCTGCACCCCCCCTCACCCCGCGCACAGAGAAGGAATAGACACCCACATGGTGAGTATCTGTTGTGATTCCTTGTAGTTTGTAGCTTTGAACATAATACTCTCTCTCTCTCTCAGCCGAAAAATGTTCGCTGCTGGACAAAGGCCTCCCCCAAGGATAACATAATCCTAACTAATATTATAAATGTGAAAGTGAGTTTGTTTGTTACCTCTTCACGCTTTATCTACTGAACCAATCTTCCTGAAATTTTGCATACACATAGCTGGAAGTACGGAGAAGGACATAGGGTACCTTTCATTCCGGGAAAAAGCACTGTTCCCGTGGGAAATTCACGCGGGCGAAAGCTAGTACACTATGATTGTATAATTAGTTTTCAACGTGAAAAGGAGCCTTCTTTGAAGGCCAAGTTTCAATAAAGAATTTCTGATTTCTTATCGTCTTATTTATTTATTAAGTAGCTTTTGCTCGCTGCTTCGTCCGCGTGAATTTCCCACGGGAACAGAACTTTTTCCGGGAAGAAAGGTACCCTATGTTCTTTCACGGTATTTCTAACTATGTGTATGCGAAATTTCAGTAGATTAAGCGTGAAGAGGTAACTAACAAACAAATAAACAAACAAACTCAATTTCGCATTTATATTATTAGTTAGAATTCCTCCATCACAAATGAAACAATGAAAATAACAATAGGGTATTCCCTATTGTGATTTAAATATTATTATTAGGAGCTATTCGACCTTATACCAGCCGCTGTATTCCACCACCGTACCACACGCCTTAAGGAGAAGTACCACCCCCACCACCTTGATGGTTGGTGTTCAACCACTGCCCGTTTTTCGCGCAGCTTTTTATTGCGCTGCACTAAGCTGTGGAATAAGCTTCCCTTAGCGGTGTTCCCGAATAGATTCGACATTGGGACCTTCAAGAAAAGAGCCTATCGCTTTCTCAAAGAGTCGGCAACGCATCAGTGACCTTTTTAGGGTCGTTGGTGTCTATGGACTGCGGTGATTGCTTACCATCAGGCAACCCGCATGCTCGTTTGCCTACTATTCTATAAAAAACAAAAATCCATTTGTGATCTTATCATCCAAGTGGGCACCACTATTATAAGGAGTAAACATAGTTATTTGACAATGACAAGTGTAGCGTAGAATTATCCTCTAATGTAATTGCAATTTTCTACGTAGCTGATTTGAATTGTCCCTAAAATAACTTTGATTTCACAGCGGCCAGCGAGATCCCGGATAGTCCGGAACCGCCGCCGGCGTCCGACCAGGACAGTGATTCTTCCGTGTTCGACCCCGGCCGGACCGCCAGCCACACCTCTATAGACCAACTGGACCAGGTAACTATGTAATGATACTTATTTCTTACAACATCATCAAGAAATATCATTTTCGTTATCAACATCACCAAAAACCCATAAAACGACACTGATTTTGCTAAAATGAATAAAAATTAACAACATGGTTAACTAGACCAGGTAACTATGTAATGATACTTATTTCTTACAACATCATCAAGAAAAAGATATATCATCATCAAGAAATATCATTTTCGTTATCAGCATCACCAAAAACCCACAAAACGACACTGATTTTGCTAAAATGAAAAAAAAATACCAACATGGTTAACTAGACCAGGTAACTATGTAATGATACTTATTTCTTACAACATCATCAAGAAATATCATTTTCGTTATCAACATCTCCAGAAACCTAGAAGTAGAAAGCGACACTGATTTTGCTAAAATAAAAAAAATTACATGATGACCAACTAGACCAGGTAACTATGTAATGATACTTATTTCTTACAACATCATCAAAACATATCATTTTCGTTATCAGCATCTCCAGAAACCAAGGAAACGATACATGATATTGCTAAATTGAAAAATAAATCTATCTGCCATCTTTGATCTATCTGCACCCACGAAAACCTAGGCAACAATACCCAAATACCTAAAATGAAAAAAAAAGTTAACTATCTTGGATATAAAAAAAAAAAATTCATAATCAGCACCACAAAAACTTAGAAAACGTTACCCATATCCCTTGTTTAACAAAAGTTGGCGTTAAAAATATTGCAATGGAATTATTTGATTACTTGAATACGTCGCCTACTTGAATATTCTCAACTACTTTCCACATATAACTTGTTGACCTTGGAATCCAGGCGTAAGTACCTTGATGCCATGATGTTGTATAATTTAATACACGGCAAAACTGACTGTACTCATCTAATCAATAAAATTTCACTTACTGTCCCTAGAAGAGCTGTTCAGCGCAGTGTTCGCACTATACCCCCCCTGTTTGCTTTAAATATTTGTCGTACCAATTCCGGACATCGCTCTCCTATGCATCGGTTGGCTGAGTCATACAATAAATTATTTCAGGCAAAAACAGATATATTTGCTAGCACACCTTATATGTTCAAATAGACAGTTAACTTAATTCTAGCTGAACATGTTAACACTTAGTACTTACACTGTGAGATTCACCTTTTCTATCTTCCTCGTTTTTAATTTTATGTTTTTGGTTAAGCTTTCTGTTTCTATTTTAATTTTATTCTACTACCTTCTTGTGCATTTTGTCTATGTTGCTCATCTACTAGTGGCAATAATTTGGAAAACTCTTTTTAAATTAACCTGTGAATAACGTAGTGGGTTACGTAATTAGTACTAGTACTTAATAACCAATGTAATTTGTTATTATACATTATGTAACTGTTTGTTATTCCTTTATAAAATAAAAAATAAAAAAAATAAAAATAAAAATTACTTACTGCGACCAGATTGCGAACCTCCTTAAAAAGGGAGATAATATTAGGAGCACCCATAACCGGAGAGCATGTATGAAGAGAGTGATGAGTGTAGAGGAAGCGAGAGAGATCTGTAAGGATCGTAGCGAGTGGACATCGCTAGTCTCTGCCTACCCCCACGGGGAAAAGGCGTGATAATATGTATACTCCGTTATTGTGTAAACAATCTTCACAGTACTTTTTGTTGAATTTTGTCGAAAATAAATCAAATATTACTTCAAACCTAAACATTCTAAAGTAAAAAAAATATTAACCGCGAAAGTAATTTCCTAATAAGTCCATTTTAATTTATATTGTTGTAAAATCATAAAAAGACAAGGTAAGATTGTTTACATAATAGAACAAGTAGTAAAAAACGGAGTATATGTATGTATGATTACTCAACGCACAAGAATATTTACTCGTAATCGCAATCGCAACTTTTTTATTACAAGAAGTATTAAAAAGAAAAGGACAACAAATATAGTTGTCTCGGCGCACAATACCAGTTTGTGGCTTTTGGCGTCGAGACTCTAGGCTCATGGGGCAGTGGCGCACGGGGGCTCCACAGGGAGCTCAGTAAACGCCTGAGGGAGGCAACAGGTGACCCTCGTGCGGGCAGCTTTCTCGCCCAGCGATTAGCTATTGCTATTCAGCGCGGGAATGCTGCCTGCGTGATGGGCACCTTGCCAAAGACACCTAATTTAGAATTTGATTTTTAATTTATAATGTTTATTTATAGGTAGTATTAATATTTAAGGTAGTTTTAGTTCTATTTTATTTTAAAATAATTATCCATAGTTATATATTTTTAGAAGTATTAAAACTATAATAAACGTTTCAGAACGGAACGCACCCACTAGGATCAAGTTCGTCCGTCACAAGCGGTTCAAGCGGATATAAAGTAAGTATTTATTCATTCACTCATTCATTCTATCATTCATGTAAGACACATATGTTGTAAAGTGACGTCTTTGGAGAAAATGCAGCAGTGGAGTTTGTTGCGCCGCTTCTTCTCCACTTGCGCTTTGGAGGCGGTGGTAACCTTAGCTTTAAGTAATTTTATGACGTCAACTAACTAAAAAACATGTATATACGACGATTTAAAAGTGCTATTTTTTAGCCTATTCCAAAATAATAATTTTCATTTCATTTCATTCAGTGTTTCAAGCATTCACTAGTTTTACATTCATTATGCTGGCGCTTCACATCGCTATTCGGTGTTTGCGTTTTTGTTCGGCTTTGTTCGCTATATTTCGTGTCGAAGTCCGAATATAGCGAATACACCGTCTACACATCGTTCATGAATAGCGAATATGCTGAACATATACGAATATTTTTGCTATAGTAGAAACGCATCGAACGCAAAGATGGACGTGTTGGCTGCAGAAGCGGCTTATTAATTCCATCGGGCCAATTACCAGTATATATGTTATGCGCACATAAAAACAAAGTCGTCAAAAGACCACGGAGAAGGCGTTGGTGGATGTTAACAGTTCATTTATATTAAATATGCAGTCATCAAAGAATCTCGCTTTTTTTTTAAGCTCTTTTATAGTGCCTGTATATTCCAGGCTCTTCTTAATACTATTCCATGCGTCAATAACTTTGCTTCTGTTTTTATGAGATGCATGTTGCGAGTCCCATATGCAGGGATGCATTTGATAATATTCTAAAAATCTCATGACCATGTCATTTGACCAATCTATCTTGGCGCGATCGAGCTGTAAATAAACCTATGAAATAAACTAAGTTAACAAACACGTCCGTCGTTGTCGCGCACCGCTCACTACTGGGCGAGCGATGTGTGGACGGCAAACGAACATATTCGGCATATTCGCAATCCTTTGATGTGTGGCAAAAAACCGACAAGCGGCGGATTGGGGTGTTCGTGTATTCGCGTATTCGTCTTGTTCGTGAAGAATAGGCAAATATAGACGAATAGAGCCTCCTCACATCGTCGTATTTGGGCGAATAAGACAAATACGCGAACACGAATAGCGATGTGTGGTGCCAGCATTATAGTTTTGTCCAATTTGAATATACAGGATTTTTTTTATCAGAAGGATATTATTTAATTTATGTTTTACTATTTTGCTAAAACGCTTCATTCGTGATAATATGAACTCTCTTGAATCTTTATATAATTTGCCTTATTTATTACGGCCTGGACGCAAAACGTCATTTTCGCAAAAAAATCATTGTTGAAATTTGGTCACCATGGCATAAAGTCACTGCCGCAAAATGTCATTGTCTCAAAATGTCAACTTCGCACTATGTTGCTTTAACAAAACATCATTTTCAGAATGTCATTCGAGTCAAGACAGACTAGGGTTTTTATTTATTTTTAATTAAAACTTTATTGCACAAAATTAAAAAAAAAATTATGTACAAATGGTGGTACTTAACACCACCTTGTGTTTTGTGCTTTTTTCTTTCCGATGTACGCAACCCTAAAAATAGCTATAATATATATGTACGAAAATGACGTTTTGCAAAAGTGACCAAGTTTTTACGATGACATTTATGCGAAAGTGACGCAAACCCTAAGTAATGTTAATACAAAAACGTTCGAATGTGGTTGTACGAAAGTACAGAAAAAATAATATTAGACACATAAGAAAGTCCACTTAAATATACCTCTTATTCCGCATGTACATAAGGGCGAAACTTGCCAGTCTAGATTCGCCGATGAACTAGCTTGTGATTTTTGGTTCTAAGCGACGCGACGTATCAAGATGAAGCCTACGCCAGATTTTAAGTTTTTGCGTGATGCGCTTACAAACAGACAGAAAGACAGACAAAAATAATAAAAAAAAAAATTCGCTTCTATGGGCCCTATGAAGATCCCTCATATTTATTTTTCTTAAATATCTCCTATGTACATACAGACCAGTCACAGTTTTATTATATGTATTGATGATTGTTGTTTTGTATCGCATACATCACTAAAGTGGCTAGTACAGCCATCTATAATTTGATAGGTCATGTTTATCTATACATATAATAAAAGAGTAAAAATATTTTGTCTGTACATTTTGTATTTTTGACTAAAATGGATAGAGGGACACTTAAACAGAACAATAGAAAGCAAAAAAAAATTTTTGGAATTTCTTGTCTGTCTGTCTGTCTGTCTGTCTGTCTGTCTGTCTGTCTGTCTGTCTGTCTGTCTGTATGTATGTACGCGTTTCACGCAAAAACTACTGGACGGATTTGAATGAAACTTTTTTTGTTGTATAGCTATTAAGCCTGGGCAACATATAGGCTATAATTCATTTTGAAAACTGGAACACATGATGAAGAACCATAACAGAACAGCTAAACTATAAGAAATATGGAAATGGTGCCTTAACAAAAGTCGTTCAACCTGATGAGCATTTTCTGCTGATGTATAAAAATTGAAGATCTGGAACATCTGATGAAAAGCTCCAAGAGACCAGCTACACTATAACATATATGGAAATGGCGCCTTAGCAAAAATCGTTCAACCTGATGAGCATTTTCTGCTGACGTATAAAAATTGAAGATCTGGAACATCTGATGAAAAGCTACAAGAGACCAGCTACACTATAACATATATGGAAATGGCGCCTTAGCAAAAATCGTTCAACCTGATGAGCATTTTCTGCTGACGTATAAAAATTGAAGATCTGGAACATCTGATGAATAACTTCAAGAGACCAGCTACACTATAACATATACGGAAATGGCGCTTTAGCAAAACTTGGTTAATCTGATGAGCATTTTCTGTAGACGTATAAAAATCGAAAATCCGAAACAGTTTGGAACACAAAAAGATTTTTCATCTAAGCGAAACTCACGCAGGCGAAGCCGCGGGCGACAGCTAGTTTTGAATATAGCACAGTCGTTATGGTCACGAAAAGTTGTTTTACTTTAGGTTATAGGCCCAGCACGCTTCCACTGCGCTATATTAAATTAAATTAATACTCAGTTAAATATATACATCAATTTGTGTGACCATGTATAAAAAGTGATGAGTGTAAACTCCATTTATTCTTACCAGTCCTATCATGTAAACAATCTTCACAGCACTTTTTGTTGAATTTTGTTGAAAATAAATTAAATATTAGTTCAAACCTAAGCATTCTAAAGTAAAACATTTATTAACCACGATAGTAATTTCCTAAAAGTCTATTTTAATTTATATTGTTGTAAAATCATAAAAAGACATGGTATGTATTGTTTACATGATAGGACTGGTAAGAATAAATGGAGTTTAGAGAAAGCGAGAGTTCTGTAAAGATCTTAGCAAGTGGAAATCGCTTGTCTCTGCCTACCCCCACGGGAAAAAACGCCTTTTTCCCGTGTGTAATATGTGTGGATGATATTTAAGCACTCATTTCTCTCTACCCCAGCAGATATATCGTAATGATTGATCAGTCGTGTGATTACAGCAAGCCGTGCGCGGGCGCCGCACGGCCGAGCCTGCCTCCGCGTCGCTAGACCACGAGATTATGGCGTGCGGCCGGGACTTGCCTGGTGAGTGGCGCTAGACGCAAAATGTCAAATTGTCTCTAGGCGCAAAATGTCAAATTGTCCCCTAGTCGCAAAATGACAAATTGTCTCTAGGCGCAAAATGTCAAATTGTCCCCTAGTCGCAAAATGACAAATTGTCTCTAGTCGCAAAATGACAAATTGTCTCTAGGCGCAAAATGTCAAATTGTACCCTAGTCGCAAATTGTCAAATTGTCTCTAGGCGCAAAATGTCAAATTGTCTCTAGGTGCAAAATGTCAAATTGTCTTTAGGCGCAAAATGTCAAATTGTCCCCTAGTCGCAAAATGTCAAATTGTCTCTAGGCGCAAAATGTCAAATTGTCTCTAGTCGCAAAATGTCAAATTGTCTCTAGTCGCAAAATGTCAAATTGTCTCTAGGCGCAAAATGTCAAATTGTCTCTAGTCGCAAAATGTCAAATTGTCTCTAGTCGCAAAATGTCAAATTGTCTCTAGTCGCAAAATGTCAAATTGTCTCTAGTCGCAAAATGTCAAATTGTCTCTAGGCGCAAAATGTCAAATGTACCTTAGACGCAAAATGTCGGATGGCCGAGCCTGCCTCCGCGTCGCTAGACCACGAGATCATGGCGTGCGGCCGGGACTTGCCGGGTGAGTGGCGCTAGACGGAAAATGTCAAATTGTCCCCTAGTCGCAAAATGTCAAATTGTCCCCTAGTTGCAAAATGTCTAATCGTCCCTAGGCGCAAAATGACAAATTGTCTCTAGGCGCAAAATGTCAAATTGTCCCCTAGTCGCAAACGGTCAAATTGTCTCTAGTCGCAAAATGTCAAATTGTCTCTAGGCGCAAAATGTCAAATTGTCCCCTAGTCGCAAAATGTCCAATGTACCTTAGTCGCAAAATGTCGGATGGCCGAGCCTGCCTCCGCGTCGCAAGACCACGAGATCATGGCGTGCGGCCGGGACTTGCCGGGTGAGTGGCGCTACATGTCCCATAGAGGCAAAATGTCAATTGTCCCCTAGTTATTACAAAACTGTCCCCTAGGCACAAATGTCAAAATGTTCCCTAGGCGGTAAATGTTATTATGGCTCCTAGTCGCTAAATGTCAAAATGTACCTTAATCGCAAAATGTCCCTCACTCGCAAAATGTCAAAATGTCCCCTACTCGCAAAATTTCAAAACTTCTAATAGCAAAATATCAAAATGTCAACTGTCCGTTAGTCGCAAAAGGCCCCTTAGTTGCAAAATGTCAAATTGTCCCCTAATAGCAAAATGTCCCCTTGTCACAAAATGTCACTTTAGTAAAATGTCCCATAGGCGCAAAATGTACAATGTCTCCTAGTCGCAAAATGACAAAATATCCCAGTCTTAAAATGTACTAACTGTCAACGTAAGATAGTGCAACCTAACCTCAAAGTTTAATATCAATTCTATACTTTGTACTCGATGAATCAATTAAAAAAAAAAAACATTATTTTTACCTCCAGGCACGCACACAAAACGCTCATCATCCGAATGTCGCGACGCAACATCGTCGCCGCGTCGCGGACTCGAATCGCGCGAATCATCAATAAAAGACGAGTTGCGACGCAACAATTCGTTGCGCGACAGTCGCCGCGACGTGCCGCCCGCGACCATCGCGTGAGTGAGACTGCAATGTCTTCTATCTCTTTCTAGATGATTGTACGCAGCGAAATAAATGTACAGTGCGACATAAAAAAGCAGAAAACGAATTTAGAACGAACTAAACTTTTCTATCATTGCAATACCAGATCGAATGGTCGTCATTGGTTGAAAATCTATCCACGATCTTTGTGATTGGTTGATAAACACCCAGTGTTGCTAGTTAAGTGAAAACAGCGCTATTTTATACTCTTTTATGTCACACTGTAAACACCGTTTTTTCTTACCTGTCCTATTATGTAAACAATCTTCACAGTACTTTTTGTTGAGTTTTGTTGGAAATAAATCAAATATTAGTTCAAACCTAAACATTCTAAAGTAAAACATTTATTAACCTTAAAGTAATTTCCTAAAAAGTCTATTTATTCAAATTGTTGTAATATCATAAAAAGACATGGTAAGATTGTTTAAATAATAGTAAACCACTTAAGTTCTCTGTTCACCCCAAAGGTCGACTGTTAGATAAATTCTTCTGCATTAAGTCCACCTATTGCCATACATTGTGTTTGTACAATAAAGGTTAAATAAATAAATAAATAATAGGACAAGTAAGAAAAAACCGGCCATACAATCTAAATGAGACAAAAGACTAAAAAATGAGATTTGTTAAATAACATTCAATTTAGACAATGACGTAACATGTGTAAGCAAGATTCGACCTTTAATCAATGATCATAGAAGTTTATTTTGTTTAGTACAAATTTTTGTTATTTTTTAGTTTTTTTTTTAGTTTTTTTTTCTTGTGTCTCGGGAATATCACAGATTAAATAATATTTACTTTATTAAAACTGGTATTACCAATTGATTGTTAAAAACTATTATCTTCAAAGTTAAAAAGAATTGGGAACGCTAATTAAAAAAAAAAAAATCTGTCGAGTATTTTCTCTTAAAGACATTATTCAATTATTCTAAATATTTAATGAGAAGGTCTCATTGCATTAAGGTCGATTTTAGTTCCGAGGTGAAAAGAAAAAAAAATATGGAAATGTGCACAAATGGAAGAAAAAACTGGAAATAGGTACAGTCGACCGCACCTCAAGTTACCCTGCATGATCTCTTATGCCGCGGCCGCAGAGTCGAATTTGCAATGAATTTGAGTAGGTTGATGTGCTGTTGACTGTACTTGAATACTTCTGGGGCTAGTAATTTTGATCTTATTTATATACCAAGCGAGCGAAGCGAGAGAGTTCTATAATTAGACTTCTCTCGATATGTCTAATTAGACCTCTCGTTTGCTTTTTTTTTAATAACTAAAGATTTTTTTTGTTAACCTGAAGACGTTGTATCCCAATACTAGGCAAATGCCTCCCTATATATACCTAGAATTATAATAAAAAAAACATTTTTTATTTATTTTTAAACTTAATAATGTTCTGTATGCATTTACCCAGTATTGAAACACTGGCTAGTTAAAAAAAGGTTTATGTTTAAAAAAAATTTACTAATCATAAAATATCAAAAATGCTGGCACCTCAAGTATATCAGAAGACAGATTCACCATTTTTGGATAAAATCTTGTACTTATAAATAAAGGTTGTTATTTTCTCAAAAAATGGTGCAATAATCGTTACAATAAAAAAGTAACTTAAATTTTTCACCGAAGCTTCCTTAGGACACCATATAAAAAAAAAATTGGAAATATTTTTAAAATAAGTACTTCCATTTTGAAACCTTGCTAACGACACGTCCATGCATATGAACTTTTATGCAAAAGTGTGTTTTAATTAATTGTAAAAAATTAAATTTAATTTCATTGAGTCAGACCGTTTCCTTGATATATTTAAAAATAAGTTCTATTTCTATTAAAAAAAATATATTCAAGCAAGTGTGATTAAAAACAAAAGAATAAGTGGTTTAAAACTTGCAATCTTATACTTAGTTCAATTTTGGTGAAACAATATTAATTGTATAATTTTATACAATTAGTAAATAAATAATTCAGTAATTGTATAAAATTATAATTATCTGATATTGTTTGATTGTTTTTTTTAATTTCCTTAAAAATATATATATATTTTTTAATAATTTCAGTGGTATGAACGGCCAATTACATTCATGTTTGAGACATGCAATGCACCATCAAAATACATTACATGCTTTAAGAATCTATGATTCGCATGACAAAATTAAGGCACTAAGTGAAAAAAAAATACATCTGAAACAATTTTTTTTACTAAAAAAAAAATTATACCTATAGTCTTTTATTTTCGCTTAGTGTCATTAAACGCTCTAATCTAAAAACACACGGATCAGATTTTTATAAATACACTATATAGCTGTATCTAGTAGGCTTAAAAGTATATAGAAATATACATATGTATAAAATTTTTGAAACCGGCCATATGATATACTTAAATGATGTTATCGCTATCCGTGTACGTAAGCATGAATGCTATATTTTTGCAAATGGAAATGTATTGTCGACTTTTCTATAATTTCTGCCAATTTTAAGTGTTAATAATGGATATTTGAATGCGAAAATGAATAATAATAAAAAAAAAAACAGAATATAACTAAGAAAGACATTTCAATGTTATAGTGGAAAAAAGTCTTATTATTTTTCTTTTTTTTTATTAATGAAAAAATAAAATTTCCTAAATAAGTTATACAGGCTAAGTCTGCCGTTGTCATTTACCCTTTTTTGTTTTGTGTTATTTTTCGTAAATAAAATAAAGTTATATAAAGTAAAGTAAATGACAACTATGCCACGAAGAAGATGGAAATGGTTGAAAATGGTGGAAGATTGTATTGGTCAAGAAGAATCGCTTCTACTTATCTAATATTCGCTCTTGACACATTGATTGGCAGTGGTCGCCAAACTATTTTGTTGAAACTAAATGGCTGTAATCATGGATACAGCGTACGTAGATACGATTTAAAAAAAAACATAAAAAAACTATATTGATTTTAAATATGAAACAATCTTTTGATGTCTTTAAATATTTTTCAAATATAACCAATAAATGCGGCAAAATAGTTTGGCCACAATTTTTTCCCTAATACACTCAGGCGGCACGAACTTTCTCCAGTCTATTTTCTCAAATAATATCGGTCTTTCCGTGCCTTTCAGTGTATTTTCCATAGCGTTCGTTGTGTAAAAGTTTATAGCAAGAGTAGACAGATGACTCTTCTGATTGGTTTTATTCATTTTATCATCAAAAAAACAAAATGTGCTGAAATGTCTATACAATTTGGCAACACTTAAAAAAACACGTTATGTTGTAGAAACTTATATTTAATAAATTATACATGTAATAATTATAACATATAATATTTGTTGTGTGATAGTTTTTTTTTATACAATGTTAATTCTTCAGTTTTATAGTATTTTTCTTATCGAGAGTGTTATAACTAACACTGGTGTTAGATTTTATTCAAGTCGCCTACATCTAACATTACTTTATAATATGTTTATGTATTTTTCAGTATTTTTTTTCAAGTTTGTAATTTTTTTGGAGTCAGATTGTTTCATAAAATGAATAAAACCTATTAAGTCGAATGGAAATGCAACAAATGTTCATTCCGGTCAGTAAATTGCTACGTGTAGAGTGTAATGATCTAGTTGCTTCGTCCATACACACTTTAGGAGCCATACAAACTTAGATTTTTTACTTTAATGCAAAATTTTACCTTTAAATGCCTATTTTTCCTAAAATATTGTATTGATTAACTTATTATTTTTTCTTATTTTGTACTTTGAAATTTACTATGATAATGAGAATTAAAAATCCAATATCATAAAAAATATGCATTTAAGGGTGAAAAATTTGACGGATTTGAATGAATGTGTAGCCATACAGTTAAATCTATGGCCTTTGCTTGATTTTACTTTTTTGCAGTTTTTTTTTAACTTGTCATATTTTTCCTTATCGAAAAATAAAGCTATTAGTATGTTCCATAGATACGTCGTAGCTTGAAACACATTATGTACAATGTACATATTGAACGTTGTATATGTATTTATATGTTATTGTTGGTTATACATGTAAATAGTTATATGTATAATTTTAGTGCAATACATCGTGTGAATGGGTGTCATACATTTCATATGCGCACACTCTCGTTTGTAATGTAGGATAAATATGTTTTTTATTAATATATCATTGGGCAAGATAAGTAAAATTGCAAAATGATAATTTGTTTTTTTATTGTTTAATAAGTTATTTTTTATTGGCCTAAAATGATGCAAGATTTTAGGAATATTTGAGCTCGTTTCAAAGTGCTTTTTTATGTCAATTCTTTTTTTTATTACTTCAGTCCGAATAGTTTATTTTTCCGATAATTATAAATCATGTTTCAAATATGATACTTATTCATTTTTAGATAGGCAATTTGTATAGAATGTATGTGATGAGATTTTTTGTATAAAAGTGTATGGACTTTATTAATTACGAAGCCTGTTTAGCCTTTAGGCTTTACTTATAGTTCAACCTTGTTTTACGATTAAATTGTTATTTTTTTATGTAAAAAATTTCGAATCGTGATCATGGATTTGATTGGCAGATTGGTCTTAAGTACACAATATATTTTTTCTTTTTTTTTGTCTAAATAGTCTAAGGGCAAATGGCAGTGAGTTAATTGTAAGGGCTTTTGTACCAATTTGTATATGCGAGTGATGTAGTTGTTTTTTTTGTATGTTTTATTAACCGATTGGAATATTGTTTCGATTCTTGACAGACATTATAACTATTTTGGGTTGCCTGGGGAACTACTTACATGAGAATTTTGAAATAATAAATGTCTTCTACTAGCTGCGCCCTGAGGCTACGCTCCTGGGAGAATTTCAGTATAAAAAGTACCCTATACTCGTATGCTTATCCAGGTTTCATTCTACACGTGTACCAGATTTCATCAAATTTTGCGATTCAGTAACAAACATTCGCACGTCCAAACTTTCGCATTTATTATAATAAAATGTTGATTTTTATGATATTAAAATGATGATATTTCCTTCCATTTCATATACTACATATAATAAACAACATACGGCCTTATTTTTTTAAAGAATTATATTTTTTTTTTTTGAAAAATACAGTCAATAAATTTAAGAACTTCGTTCTTGTCGGTGGAGTAATATATGGAAAAATACAGTAAAGCATTTGTATTTTTTACTAAAAAATCTAGCCTTAATTGTGCATATAATGTTTGTCAAGAAACATTTTTGTATGTTAACCCTATAGTAGGTGCTAGTTTATTTTGAATTTTGTTAAATAATGCTAATTAGATTGTTATTTTTAAATCTAGTCTTATGTAGGATTTTTTTTATTTTTTTTTATTTAAACCGTATGCGTTCCCTTCGTAGACCTGAGTCGTCACATATCACGAAAAAAACAATAAAATATTAAACTATATAAAACTTGAATGTATATGCAGATATATATGTAAATCGTGTCATATACTTTTGATTAGCCATTTTCCTTCGAAGCTTTCAAACTAAATCCGCTAGGGGCAGCACTAGTAGTACAAAAATATTACTTTGAATTATTCACCAGTGCTGCTTAGCAGATTTTCTTTTGAGCCTTTCGTAGGAAAATGCAAATTCCTTAGCTATTTTACTATTATAAATGAAACTGTATTTCGTCTTAATTTTCAAAATTAATATTAAATATTTATTTTTACCAATGTATTTCTTTAAAATAATTTATCCAAAAGTGTTCAACATTTATTTAAAAAATTAGCATAATTATTTGCCTTTATCATATTTGTTGTAAAAACATCTGTAATAAAAGCCCGATGTTTAAAAATATTAATTTTGTGTTCAATATATCATTCATCATGCGAATGAAGTGTAAAAAATGACCGAATGAATGTACGAGAACGCTTATTCAGTTGTATTTGTATATTATATAATTATATATAATTATTTCAATAAAGAACATCTTGTGAAATTATAATTTAAGTTATAACGCCTGCGTAGCTAATAATTATTATAATAATGTATCATTATTAATAAATGAAGTATATTTAACATTTGCAAAGAGAAAAAATTGTAATTTTGTACTACAAATGCAGATTCTGAATTCTTCGATGTATACTGTATTCGTTTCAATTGTATATTATAAAATACTTATATTTATTTATTTGAACAGTGTTTTATAATATATAAATTCGTTTAATCTGTGTCCTTTCTGTAAAATAATAAAATTTATTCTTTTTTCTTGTGAAGACTTGCCGAGTCAAAATGGTAGTAACAAAAAATATTGCTTTTTTTGTTTCGCGAGATTTAAATCTGCTGTACATGACTTATAACTAAGAATTATGCTATGCTAATCTATACTGTAACTGCTTAAGAAACTTACTGGTTAATATTAAAAAAATAAATAAATAAAACATAATAAACTGTTTCATTTAAGTATTAATACATTTTAGTTATTTAAAAAATCAATATAATTATATAATCTATTTTATATAGGAAACAACTTTTTATACCAAATTATTTTAGTTAAATTTTAAATATTTGACTTTGCTAGAATGAGCTAATCCAAAGTATGTCCAGTTTATCGTTTATTTAAGTCGGTATTCCAGTGCAGAAGAAAAGCAGTGTAGGTGAAACTCGTAAAAATATTAATTCCTATCGCCAGAGCACAAAATAACGAAAGCAGTGTCTACGGTATGATATTACATCATAAATGACATCATTTAATAATATTTTTTTTGTTAAAAAAAATGAAATAGATAGCGGGACACTTACAAAGAATAATAGAAAGCAAAAAAAATTTTTTGGAATTTCTTGTCTGTCTCTCTTTCTGTCTGTCTGTATGTATGATCACGCTAATCTCCGAAAGTACTGAACCGATTTGAATGAAACTTTTTTTGTTGTATAGCTATCAAGCCTGGGCAACATTTAGGCTATAATTGATTTTGAAAACTGGAACACCTGATGAAGAACCAAAACAGAACAGTTAAACTATAAGAAATATGGACATGGTGCCTTAACAAAAGTCGTTCAACCTGATGAGCATTTGCTGCTGACGTATAAAAATTTAAGATCTGGAACATCTGATGAAAAGCTCTAAGAGACCAGCTACACTATAACAATATGGAAATGGCGCCTTAGCAAAAATCGTTCAACCTGATGAGCATTTTCTGATGACGTATAAAAATTGAAGATTATGGAACATCTGATGAAGAACTCCAAGAGACCAGCTACTCTATAAAATAAATGGAGATGGGGCCTTAGCAAAAGTCCTTCAACCTGATGAGCATTTTCTACTGACGTATAAATAAACAAGATACGGGATAGGACAAAGAGAGACGGGAAATTGTAGATAACGAGCAGATGAAGATCGTTTTTAACACCGCGATTGTACTACGAGTACCTAATATATTCCCGCGGGACACGGGATAACCAAGTGGCTGAAATTTTTTGAGTACTGGAGTTTAGATTACTACAGTTTGGAACACAAAAAGATTTTTCATCTAAGCGAAACTCACGCGGGCGAAGCCGCGGGCAACAGCTAGTTTCCAATACGTTTATTTAGCCCCCTGGAGCCAGCCCAGAAAATATTTGTAGTTAATTTGCGTCAACCTTATATAATCTATCTAATATAGCTACTGCGGACATATCCAACGCAGCACTGGAGTAGAGCCTTTATCATACTATGACACATGCCTACACAAAGTGATCTAAAAATACATACAATTTATGGATATTACATTATATTTTTCCTATTACTATAGTGCCAATACATTTCAAACGATGCGATTTATTATAAAATAATCGAGCGATTTTTATATATTATTAGTTGGTGTATCTTTAAAGAGTGAATTAAGTATGTAATACTTTGAAAATGTTTTTAGTAATATTTTTTAACTTGATATTGTATGGTGTTGTGTCATCTGTATGTCTTCCTGGTAAGTATAGCATATCACATTATGTTTTATTAATTTTACTATTTGCGCCCGGGGTCTTATCTGCCATGGGAATTTTGGTAGAAAAATTAAGTACCTTATGTGCTAGCCTCGGTATTTGTCTTCCCGTGTACCAAATTTCATCGAAATCCGTCCAGTGGAGTGTGTGATTGAGTAACATCCACACTTTCGCATTTATATACATTAATGTGAAGTGTGATAATTAATTTGAACTTAAACTCATTTGATGGCCTCTGTGTGGCGTAGTGTTCCTTGCCTCTAAACCAATAAGGTCCCAGGTTCGATCCCAGGTCATATCAATATAGAAAATGATATTTTAACGTTTATAGGTAGCTACAATCGTCAAAAGATTATTTTTTGCTTGGAGTTTAATCTATTTTAGATGTTTGTTAATTGTAGGTACCTTGCTTGGAGTCAATTTTTTTAGATGTTTTTAATTTTTCTTTTAGATGGGTATAGCAACCCAATATTTTATAAAGATGGAGATTCGTTTATTATGAACGTAGAACTATCACAATTGCCTTGGAATTTTGACTACTACACTATCACGAGTAAGTACCATACTTTAGAAAAAAAACTTTGTTCCCGTGGGAATTTCGGGAATTCCTCTCTGAGTGCTCCCCTACACTCCCTAAGGAACCTACATGACAAATTTCAGCTTCCTACGCCCAGTAGTTTTGACTGTGCGTTGTCTGTTAGTCACTCTAGTGATGATTATATTACCTACTAGCTTTTGCCCGCGGCTTCGCCCGCGTGAATTTCCCACGGGAACAGTGCTTTTTCCCGGGATAAAAAGTAGCCTATGTGCTATTCCAGGTCATTATCTACCTCTGTACCAAATTTCATCAAAATCCGTCCAGTAGATTTTGCGTGATTGAGTAACAAACATCCTCACAAACTCACAAATTCACAAACTCACATCCAAACATTCGCATTTATAATATTAGTATGGATACTTAACAATTTTTTTATTTTATTACATGATAATTACAATAAACTTTGCAGAATAAAAAAAAGTTGTTTATAGGTATTTTATTATTCCTTGATAAATTATAGTTCATTTTATACTTATTTATTAATTAGAAAAATTTTATACCTATTTATTAATTTCTGTGATTTCATCCGATTTTGAGTTTTGCCTTTTATTTACTTAATTTTTTTTTTTCAGGATTGTGCGGATCTAATTATAAAATCTTACAATCTAAATATATAGATAACAAAAAGGCTTTGGAAAGATACCATTATAATGTAACCTTAAAAGAATACATGGGTCGATGTATATATAATTTTATTTATTCTATAAATATGAATGGTATAATTTATGAATCTGTTAAAAAAATAGTGCACATAGAAAAATCCACAGGTAAGATCAATATGTATGAATACATATAATAAAACTGTAACTGGTTTGTGTCTGTACTTAAGAGATAAGTAGTATAAAATTTATGAGGGGTCTTCATAGAGCCAGTAGAAGCTTAAACCATTTTCTTAGAATTTTTGTCTGTCGGTCTGTCGGTCTGTCTTTCTGTCTGTATGTTTGTACGCGCATCACGCAAAAACTACTGGACCAAATTTGATGCGGTTTTCACTGTTTAATTGTAGAAGAACTAACTTAAAATCTGGCGTGGTTTCATCTTGATACGTCGCTTAGAACCTGAGATATAAACATTAGTTAATTACGCGCGAACGAAGTTCGCGGGCACGAGCTAGTAAATCCTAACTTCAATTCAATTCAATACATTTATTCATAAACAAAATACATTGCATTCGAATATACATTAATAATAAATACAAACAGTTACATCTCTAAATTGGTCAATTAAAATTATCTTAATACAACAAAAACATAAAAAATTAAAAGTCGTCAACATTATAGCAGCACCTCTCCAGCAGTAACTTGTTTTTGAAAACCGATAGCTTACTCTCTGTTTTCAGATCTCTTGGCAACTTATTAAAAAGGAGCACTGTCTGATTGCGCGGACAATGGGATACAACTCTTAGCGCTGGAGTAATATTTCTTTTGAGATCTTTCCGCCTGGTACTTTCACGTAGTAACATTTCTTCATTGTTTTCATATAAATGTCTATTTTTAATAAAATCAGTCAAAAGAACAAATATATATAGAGATGGTACGGTTAAAATCTGGAGATTCTTAAAATGTTTCTCACATGACTCCCATGGTGGTATATTGACCATGGTCCGTACCGCCCGTTTTTGAGCTACGAAAGCCTTATTAATATTATAATCATAACTTCTACCCCAAAATTTAATACTGTAACGAAGTCTCGATTCTAACAATGCATAGTATAATGATTTTAATTTTTCTGTTGTCAATTCGTCCCGTAAAGTTCTGAGTGCACAACAAGCACTGCTGACACTGTTTTCCACGGCTGCAATTCGTGTTTCCAGTTCAAAAGGTCATCGATGTGAATGCCAAGGAATTTTACCACTGCTACTGGTGTTATGGTCTCATGGTTTAACTTTACATGAAGACTATCCTTATTGTTTGCCGTTGTTTTAAATAACATAACTTTAGTTTTGTCAGTGTTGAGTTTAAGGTTATTTGCCGTGAACCAGTCATTAAACAATTTCATAACAATATTAATCTTTTCATTTAGAGCATCAATGTTGTGATCCCATACAAAAGCGTTAGTGTCGTCAGCAAAGATTACTAATTGAATGTCATTTTGTGATGATGTCATATAATTTATTAAGTCATTTACAAATATTATAAATAGAATTGGTCCTAAAATAGAGCCTTGCGGAACTCCTCTAGTAACTTTAACCATTTTAGAACTTTTTGTTGAGTTCATGAATTCTCCTTTAGTGTCTCTTACCTCAATAAACTGTTGTCGGTTGTTTAAATAAGACTTAAGTAAATTAAGCGTCTTACCTCGAACACCATGGTACTCTAACTTCATAAGAAGAATGTCGTGATCAACCGAGTTAAAAGCGGAACTGAGGTCCAGAAAAACTCCCGCAACTTTTAATTTGTCATTTAATTTCCTAGTCACATCATCCAAAATGGTGTCTATGGCATCAGCAGTGCCAATACCCTCCTGATACCCATACTGTCTTTGATTGATTATATCATTTTTCTTAAGGTGACTGACCAACCTAGATTTTATGATTTTTCCAAAGATTTTGGATAATATAGGTAACAAGGCAATAGCCCTGTAATTCATTGGGTCCAATTAAGAGCCCTTTTTATGAATGGGAATTATTTTAGCAATTTTTAATTGCTCAGGGAATATCTTATTTTCATAACATTTATTGAAAAAAATTGCCAATGGATTTGCTAAGATGTTAATATTATTTTTAATTATCGATATTGGAATTTCGTCATAACCTGTAGATTTTTTACTAGCCATTTTTTTCACAATATCTTTTATTTCTGACTCGGTTACCGGTGAAAAATCAATTTGGGTTGTAGTTACATTACAATTATTTTTTAGAAATTCACCTGATTTGTCTACGCTACCATGAGATTGTTGATAGCTGTGATCAAATATATTCGAAAAAGTATTGGCTATGTCCTGCGAGTCTGTCATTAATTGATCGTTAGTTTTTAATGTTATCATATTTTTATTGTCCAGTACTTTTCTATTAAGACGGCTGTTAACTATTTGCCAGACACGTTTGTTTGAGTTTATATGAGTCATTACATCTGCTTGTACACTTAGTCTTTTCGCAGTCCTTATGACCCTTTTGTATATTCTGAGATAACGAGTTCTATAATCAAAGATACTAGGATGATTTGAGTTCCTATCAAGTATACACATGACTCGTTGCATCTTACTTGATATTCTAATACCTTTTGTAATCCAATTTACGTTACTGTGACACACCTGTTTAATTTTTTTCCTCTTTTTTCTAAAGCATTTTCTGAAAATGTTAATGAGTGTCTGTATGAATGTATTAATGCCCAGTTTGGTCCATTCTATACGTAAAAGTTCTTCCCTAAAAATATCCTCATTTTTCTTATTAAAACACCTACTTTCTATGAATGAGACTTTTTCGCTCCATTTATCCGTTTTTTCTTTTATGATTTTAGTGATTATACAGGAATGTCCGTCTGACAGACCATTATGATCAATTTCCGTGAACGTAGGTGTATCTACCGGAATATTAGTCAAGATATTATCTATACAAGATTCTGCACCGTTTCGTATAAAAGTAATTTCGTCAACTAAAAACCTAAAATTATATGATGTTAGTAGATTTAAAAACTCAGTTCTGTTGGTACTATCAGTCAGTAAGTCCACATTAAAATCTCCTGCAATCAGACATTTTTTGTGAAGAAGCGCTGCAGAAATGTTTCGAGTCTTAAAATGAATTCGTCAAAATTCGTGTTATTATTATAGCAACAAAATATATAAAAGTTCGTATCCAAGTCTTTAATACCGCATATTTCAAAATGTTCAATTTTACTTAGTTTTTTACACATTTTCACTTCCTCCACCTTTCTATTTTTACTAGCTAGAATAATATTATAAATGCGAAAGTGAGTTTGTTGGTTTGTTTGTTTGTTACCTCTTCACGCTCTATCTACTGAACCAAGCTTCCCGAAATTTCGCATACACATAGCTGGAAGTACGGAGAAGGACATAGGGTACCTTTCATCCCGTTTGTTCTCGATGAGTCATACCAAGATTAGTAACACTGAGACTCAAAGGGAAAAAAAGATCGATGAGTCACAGTGTTACTCATTGCTACTGATGTTTTTCTAAATGATTCACACTCTTACTCATCGGCACTCTGTATTCCCGTTGAGTAACACTGTTACTAAACGAAAACTCTGCAATCCCGTTGAGTAGGTACCAGAAATTAAAGATTACAATTGAATATAATAAAGTATTGTAACCTATTGTAATATACCTACATTATGATCTTATGGATTACAGAATAGGAAGCAATGAAATAAATTTCGGAAAAACAATTTAATATAAAAATGTTAATTCTCAATAAATTTATTACTTATGCAACAAAATATAGCAAAATATAACAAATTTTTCATTTACAAACGAACAAATAGAGCGTAGTTTATCTACCCTCTATTTGTTCGTTTGTAAAAAAAAATAATTAATTGTTTGTAAAAATTATTAGATTTTTCTTAGTTTGTTTGTATAAGAATATTTGTAACCTTTTTTGTATTTGTTTGCGGTTTGTACCGTGCGTTCCGGGTTTGTGCCATTCTCATACCTACCGCGGTTCTTCGTGTAGTTGCTTGATTTTGTTGTTTTTTATTTACCTTTTGTTATTTTTTGTTTGTGACTTGACGCGATGGCGAAGGCCTCCAATGCTAGGGCGACACTCGCCAACGAATTGAGATGGTTTGTGACGGCCGGAGGACTCCTGTCCCGGAAGGACAGGGAGGGCGCCATACTGCTAAGAGCGGATCACCTCCACTCACGATTGATTAGCGCGGAAGCGGCCATGGCGGCGCTTACCGAAGCCGATCTTACCCCGGAGGCCTACGCAGGTCACATGGCGGACATGGACCAGATCCTGAGTCTGCACGATGATATCGCGGAGGCGGTGACCGCAATAAGGGCGAGACAGGCTGGCGGACCAGCCCCTCGCACACCTGTTAGACAGGAAGGACCAGCGGTTACTGGTCGGCTCCCCACCCTTCAGCTGTCCCACTTTGGGGGTAGGATGGAGGAGTGGGTAGCATATAAAAATATGTTTGAGTCCCTGGTCGTAGCACGACAGGATTTGTCGAAGGCCCAGAAGATGGCCTACCTCCTCTCCACTCTTGAGGATGAAGCGCGGTCGCTCATCCAGCACCTCCGGGTGGAGGACGACCAGTACGACACGGCTTGGGAGTTATTGAACTCCCGCTATCAAAACTTACGTTTGTTAGCGGATGCGCACGCCGCACAGTTGATGGCCCTGCCCAAGGTGGCCAACAGGGCACAGTTGCGCCTGCAGTTGCTCACGCCCGTTACAGTGGCCTGTAACGCGCTCCGCACACTGGGGCTGCCGGTGGACCAATGGTCCTTTTTGCTGGTGCACATTGTATTGGGCAAATTACCCAATGACATCCGCTCGCGATTTGAGCGCGAGAATGCGGAACGGGATAGCACCACCCTACCAACATTCACTGACTTGGTGAAGTTTTTGGAGTTTGAGGCACGGGCTGCTGAGAATACCATGACGGACTCAGCGCCATCCAGAGCGCCTGAACGTAGGCCCTTGGAACCCTCATGGCGAGGGAGGCCCCAACAGGGACGGCAACCGCCACCGCGTGGAGCTGGTGCGCGGGTTGCACACACGGCAGCAGTCGCGAGGGACGCGGACTGCCTGCAATGTGGTCGGATGGGCCACAGCCTGCTGCAATGCAGGGACTGGCAGGGACTGCCAGTACAAGATCGGCGCCGCATGGCAAAGCGGCATGAACTTTGCTTTTATTGTTTGGGCGGTCACTATGCACGTGACTGTCCCAGTGCCATACCATGCAGTGCATGCCGTGGGCGGCACCACGCGATGCTTTGCATGAACCGCAACGGGGATGGCACCCGGATGTTGAGGCAGGGGTCCCCTATGGGCGGGGGCGCTCCTGCGCGAAGCCCTCCACCACCGGACGGAGGACGCGGCTTCGCTCGTCGCACCCCCTCGGGAGGGGGTCGCGTACCTGCGCGGGTCTTGGCGGACCGGGACCACGCGCCCCAAGGTCATGGCCAGTATGTAGCTGGCCAGGCCCCGGATAGGGCCCCCATGGGCGGGGGCCCTAGATCGGACGTGAGAGTGGGGACACCCCTCCACGCGGGTTACCAATACCCAACACATGCAGCCGCAGCGGTTTTCTCCGCCGCTGCACGAGTACCCACGGCTGGAGTACCACCCGCCGTACCATATGTATGGCCGGGCCGCGGGTTATGCCCCCTCAGATGGGGATGTGCACTCGCCCGCCATATTATCCGGGTCAGTGGCGCGCCCCTGGTTTGGAGAGAGTGGGGAGCCCGTAACTAGCTTGCTCCCTTGCTGGGACAGAGCCGCGGACGGTTCTGCTCCCTACCGCGGTGGTCCGCGTATGGGGTCGTAGGGGGGAAGCCATTAATTTGAGAGCTCTGTTGGACTCAGGGGCTCAAAGCAGTTTGGTTACCACTCGAGTGGCACGCCAGTTAGGTTTAGTCGTGGAAGACTCGCCTGTGCCACTTCTTGGAGTTGGTGGCATACAAGTGAAGTGTCTGACGGGCCAGACACTTGTCACCTTTTCTTCGCTGAAGTCCTCCACAATGAGGATCACGACTTCGGCTATGGTAATGGATACCATTGCGGGTTGGCACCCCTCGACAGACATACCGCCGGGTGTGTTGTCTTTGGTTTCGGGTCTGGATTTGGCCGACCCCTTTGTCTTTCATCCCGGCCCAGTGGACTTGCTCCTGGGCTCGGACGTATTGGGTTGGATTTTGTTGGGTACACAGAAGGCTCTGGGTTCGTCTTCACTGATGGCAGTGTCTACGATTTTTGGTTTTGCCCTGATGGGCCCTGTGTTTGATAATGGCACCGCGGAGGAGCCACCGGTTGTCGCATCTGCGTCCTTGGCCAAGACCATGCAAAGGTTTTGGGAGGTGGAGGAGCCACCTATGAGTTCCAGGATGGATCCGGAACACGCTGAGTGCGAAGCCCTTTTTCGATCAACCACGGAGAGGTTGCCCTCCGGTCGGTTTGTAACTAGGTTACCCTTTGTTGCCTCTCGTCCTAGCCTAGGGCAAAGTAGGGCGCTTGCGGAGAAACGACTGCTGTCCATGGAGCGACGTATGCAGCGTGACCACGTACTTCGCGATAAATATATTGAATTTATGCGCGAGTACGAGGATTTGGGTCACATGTCTCCGGCTCGAGTTGATTGGAGCTCAACTGAGCATTATTTTTTGCCCCACCACGCGGTGGTGAAGGCCTCAACGGGCAAGTTGCGGACTGTCTTTGATGGGTCCGCACCCACTTCGAACGGAGTTTCGTTGAATCTATGTTTGCATTCAGGTCCCAAATTGCATAGGGACATAATTGACATCATCTTGAACTTTAGAAGACATCAAGTGGTTTTTGGCGCGGACATCCGGATGATGTTCCGCCAGACAGTCATACATGGACGCCCTGAGGATCCTGTGACGGTGTATGAACTCAATACAAACACCTATGGTTTGAAATCTAGTCCCTATATCGCCATCAGATCATTGCTTGAATTGGCAGAGCGGGAACGGATCCGCTTTCCCCGTGGGGCTTCCGTGCTGTCACGTGACTTGTATGTTGATGACGTGTGCACCGGAGCCCAAAGTATTGAGGAGGCCCTCCTACTGCGGGATGAATTGATTGAAATATTGAAGACAGGTGGCTACGAGCTACGTAAGTGGTTGTCTAATGAGCCTAAAGTTCTAGAAGGGATCCCGGAGGATCACCAACAGAACCCTCACCTGTTTGAGGATGTGGATGATCCCAACAGGATAGCGGTGCTGGGCATGCAGTACCAGCCGCTAACCGATATTTTCACATTCCAAGTGGACTTGGAAATACCAAAAGTCTGGACTAAGAGAACGGTGTTGTCCGTAATAGCTCGTATGTTTGATCCAAGCGGTTGGATCAGTCCAGTGATAT
This sequence comes from Ephestia elutella, assembly GCA_018467065.1. Classification (NCBI taxonomy): domain Eukaryota; kingdom Metazoa; phylum Arthropoda; class Insecta; order Lepidoptera; family Pyralidae; genus Ephestia; species Ephestia elutella. The sequence continues at coordinate 7,828,167 of CM031593.1, forward strand.
TCTCTGCGAAGTGTCTTCTTCAGAGACTTTGGACTTTGGGCGTCTCGTGGGACGAGCCGCTGTTTGGCTCTCCATTGGATGATTGGCTCGAGTTGTTTTCATCGATTAAGGAAGTCAATCGGATTGCCTTGCCTCGTCGAATATTGCCCCCGGGAAATATCGAGCCAGCCTGCATGGCTTTTGTGACGCGTCGGAGCGAGGCTACGCCGCGTCAGTCTATATGCGGACAGTTGACGCCGATGGCCGGGTCAATGTCTCGCTTTTGTTAGGGAAGAGCAAGGTCGCCCCCATCAGGACTAGGCTGACTATTCCCAAGCTTGAGTTGAGTGGAGCTCACCTTCTTTCTAAATTGTTGCATCACGTTGCCAGTGAGCTGGCGGCCACGGTCGAGATACGGGACATCTTCGCCTGGTCGGATAGCCAGGTCGCGCTTGCATGGTTGCGCGCGGCCCCACATACCTTGGAGGTTTTTGTGGGAAATCGGGTTTCCCAAATCCAAAATATTGGAATTGATATAACATGGAGACATGTGCCGGGAGAGCTTAACCCAGCGGACTGTGCTTCCCGAGGTTGTACGGCACCAGAATTGGTGTCACACCCGCTCTGGTGGGGTCCAGAGTGGCTGATGGGATCAGAAACATCTTGGCCTGTCTGTCAGACAGATGTTGCTTCTTTGAGTTTGACTGGGCTCCGTGTACATGCTGTAGTCGCTGAGACGACGTCGGAGCCGGATTGGCTACTTGCTCGGTATAGTAGCTTGGATAAGCTTCTGGGTGTTACCAGTTGGATTAAGCGTTTCATACATAATTGTAGAAACCCACAGGCAAAGCGGTTGGAGCCGATTGCAGGTGCAGAAGAGCGCCGGAGCGCATTGTTGCATTGGGTCCGTGTCGTGCAGACCGGACGGTTTGAGTCAGAGCTTCGTATTTTGCGCGACGGACGCGCTAAGTTGAAGGGCGCGGTCGCTCGTTTGAACCCGTACATCGACTCGGATGGGCTTCTTCGGGTTGGAGGCAGGCTCCGGAAGGCGGATCTTCCATATGAGACTCGCCATCCTCTGTTGTTGCCCAAGGGCGGACCCTTGGTGCAGCTTTTGGTGTCTGATCGACACATTCGTAACGCCCATGCTGGGTGCAATGCTTTGTTGGCTATTTTGCAACGCGAGTTTTGGATTTTGTCTGCCCGAAGAGCAATCCGTAGTGTCCTGTTTCGATGTATTGCATGTTATAGGTTGAAGGCATCCACGATGCAACCACAGATGGGTGATTTGCCCGCTGATCGAATCCGACCTTCGAGACCGTTTGACGGCGTTGGAACCGATTTTGCCGGTCCCTTTTCGATCAAGGCTTCTCCCTTTCGTAATGCCCGTATTGTGAAGGGCTATTTGTGTGTATTTGTTTGTTTGGCCACCAAGGCTGTCCATTTGGAGGTGGTATCGGCTCTGACTACGGAGGCCTTCGTCGCCGCGTTGGATCGCTTTGTTTCGCGTCGAGGTCTACCTTCCCTTATTAGGTCTGACAATGGCACAAACTATAAAGGAACTGTAAATTATCTTAAGGATGTTTCTGTGTTTATTGATAAAAATTGTACTAGTTTAAGTCAAATTGCTGCCCAAAGGGGAATAACCTGGAAGTTTAGTCCCCCAAGTTGCCCCCATTGGGGAGGGATTTTTGAAGCGGCTGTGAAATCCGCAAAGACCCACCTCCGCCGCATTATCGGAGAAACGGCTCTAACTTTTGAAGAGCTGGCCACAGTGTTTTGTAAAGTTGAGGCGGTCCTCAACTCTCGTCCTCTCTGTCCGCTATCTCCAGATCCAAATGACTTGGAAGCTCTCACCCCTGGTCATTTTTTGGTGGGAGGGCCGTTGAATGCCCTGCCCGAATACCCGTGGAAGGATGAACGCGTATATCGGTTGTCGCGTTTTCAAATGTTGCAGCAAATGAGCCAGGACTTTTGGCGTCGCTGGTCGCTTGAATATTTGCATTTGCTGCAGCAAAGAGTGAAGTGGACAGACAGGACTGAGCCTCCCAGGGAGGGTGATTTAGTATTGTTAAAAGAGGCAAATTTGCCCTCATTGCTTTGGCGACGAGCTCGCATATTACGTTTGATTCTTGGCGGAGATGGCACTCCGCGTGTGGCTGAGGTGTTGGTCGACGGTTCGATTTTAAGGAGAGGTGTGACCTCTCTCGCCCGCCTTCCCGTAGAGTAAGCTAGCGGTCTGCTTCTCAGACCGGGACGGGGGGATGTTTGTAATATATTGGGTAAAACTAAACGCAGGCGTTTCCTGTTATCGCCGCCAGGCGTTTCGGGGTTCTCACACTGCTAGCGTGGATGGCGTCGCGTGTGGTCCGCCATTGCATTGTCCCGGGCGATATCGGTTTGATTTTAATACGCGGAGCGGTCTCGCGTCTTTTGCTTGTTGTTTAGTTCGAGTGATAATTGTGAATTTCCTGTTTGTTAAATAACTATTGAATTTGTGTTTGTGAAAAACTCTGTTATTGTGACCTTTTCTTGTGAGAGGTGAAACGTGGCTGGCTGTTCACATCTGGCTGTTCCCGAGTGAAACTACGGGAAGAAATCTATTTATTTGTCCTGGGGAATTGAGATCTCAAGGGTTAGGTAGGGTGATTAGGAATTCCCCCTTCCCGAAGACACTCAAGTTTGGATCCGAAGAGAAAGAAGATTTAATTTGGTAAGTGTTCAATTGTAGTTAATTTATAGGTTAGGTTATCATATAGGGCCCTGTAGCTCCCTTCATAAGCTACGGTGGTAGCAGACTGCGTTAAGTTAGTTAGGTTTTAGTCGGGCAAACGTGGTGCCGCGTGGAGATTTTTTCCCGGTACTTATTTTTACCGGTGGTTTTTTCCCGGTGAAGTTCCGGTACAGAATTCTTCCCGCCGCTTCGTTTGTCCGGATTCTCTCTGCCACATTTTCTGGCAGCAGAGCGTAGTTGCTCTGCACATTTTCTGAAGAAATATAGGTACTGAAATTGTTTTAAGAACATATTTAGTCTATGATTATTATGTAAAGTTAGTACTTAATACATCTATTGAAAATAGCAATTTCAATTTGTTTTTTCAAAATTTAATAGATTGCTTCCTATTCTGCAATCCATAAAATCATAATGTAGGTATTATTACAATATCCAATACTTCAATAATAAACTTCTGATACTCAACGGGATTACAGCGGTTCTTTTAGTTACAGTGTTACTCAACGGGAATACAAAGTGTAGATGAGTAAGAGTGTGACTCATTGGGAAAAACATCAGTTGCAATGTGTAATGCTGTGACTCATCGATACTTTTTTTCCCTTTAAGTCTCAGTGTTACCATCGATAAAATATTACAAGTGTTACTAATCTTGGTATGACTCATCGGGAATATACCTTTCATCCCGGAAAAGCACTGTTCCCGTGGGAAATTCACGCGGGCGAAGCCGCGGGCAAAAGCTAGTAAGATATAATTATTTTATTTCGGGCAGAACCCGCATATTAACAAAGACACGTATAGCCGCAATTGTTTTAACCAAACTGTTGGCTCTACACCGCACTCGGTGAATCAGGGATGCAGTACGCTTTCTTATGATAGCTGACAGACTGTCAACATCAGCCAGCATCCCCGAAGCACTTTATCATAACGCCTGCTAATTTCAAGGGCGAAAATGGGTACCTTTTTTGGGGGCCGAACCTGCAACTTCGCCCGCGTGAATTTCCCACGGAAACAGTGCTTTTTCCCGGGATGAAAAATACCCTATGCTCTTCTCAGTACTTCTAACTATGTGTATGCGAAATTTCAGGGCGATTGGTTATGAAGATAAAGCGTGAAGAGGTAACAAACAAATAAATAAACACACGAACTCACTTTCGCATTTATTAGGATTCCAGTGGAATAATTTTAGCGGACGATAACCCGGTACCGACAATTGTAATGTAACTTTGATTGATCGTATTTCTCTGAGTAATGTAATTTTATTTTCAGACACCCCAACAACTCCGGTGACACATGAAGTGGAATACAAAGTAAAGTGGGGGAATAATTTTTGTATAGGTATGTAATTTTAAGTACATAAATCTGAATAGATACCTATATTATTTCCTAGCTTGTGCCCGCAAACTTCGTCCGTGACTTACTATTGTTAAAATCTCAGGTTCTAAGTGACATATTAAGATGAAACCTATGCCAGATTTTAAGTTAGACCTTCAACAATATAACTGCAAAAACCGCATCAAATTTCGTCCAGAAGTTTTTGCGTGATGTGCGTACACACATACCGTGTTAGTCCACTGACGCGTTCGCCGGCGAAAGCGAATCGCTGCGAAACGCTGGCGATAGCGAATCGCCTGCGGAACGTTAGTACACTGCAGGTTTTTATATGGCATGACGCGTTGCGAAGCGAAATATGACATTTGCGAATCGCCAGCGTCGGTGTAACAGCCATTTCGCCGCTACGAGCGAATCAGTAGCTGATAAGGATGCAACTATACAAATCTCGCTTAGTTTGAGCGAGACACAGCATAAGCAAAACGCTCTCATACAACTGACAAGTTTTTTGAAGTTTCGTCGCCGCCAGCGAATGCGTCGGTGGACTAAAGGCGTTAAAGACAGAAAAAAAATACTACAATAAATGGTTTTGGCTTTTATTTTCCAAATGAAGACTCTTTTTTTTTTCTTAAAAATGTACAGACACAGACCAGTTACAGTTTTATTATATGTATTGATTGTCTCACAGATTTATAGTGTCTGTGTCCGTCCACACACACATCTATAAATCCCTTTCACGTAGGTACTTCGTCAACATAACCCGAGATGCTTTGTCCTAAATCTAGATAAGAGCGGTTTTACTTCGACAGATTGTAAAGGGATGAAAAATAATGCGTCAAATTGTGAATTCGATTTGTAGGGACATTTTACAATCTGGCGAGTCAGATTGTAATCTGACGGTATTTGCAATTTGACGGTGACATCATCATGCACTTACGTAGTAGATGTATTTCTACAAGTATGACATGTAAGTAGATACTTATACAAGTTTTTTTTTTATTCTTTCAGAAATACATGTGACGCAAACACCACCTTTTAGTTCTACTGGTCCTGGCTCGAATACAGGTATACTTTTTTTTCTGTAAATAAATTTACAACAAAAACAATAATACTTTATTTGCACACAAAAAATTACATGTTATAAATACATAAAGTAACTTAACTAGTTACCAACCTAACACTTTTTTTTTTATTAACCTATGTTGTCCCACTGCTGGGCAAAGGTCTCCCCCACTTGTTTCCACCTATCCCTGCCATAGCGACGTTCGACCAATCCGGCTGGAAAGCGTCAAGGTCGTCGCGCCATCTTTTCCTTGGCTTTCCTCTTCGACGTCGACCTTTTTATTACATGTGGGTATTGGCCGACCCACGCCGCAATCTCCCGCGGGGACGGGAGAAAGGCAGTGTGGGCCCACTAAAACCACATGGTGCGCCCCTCTCGTCGCATAGAGCCGTGGACACAGGATCACCTGACTAAGTCCGGTATTCAACTGTGCCACGGCAGCGACTACCTGCTTCCAGCAGGCCTACCATGAACTGTTATTGCGATTCAGTTTAGGACCTAAATTGAACTGGGGCCCTATTATTGAAAGCGTGACATACTAACGAAAACTAATAGACTATAATGTCGCGCAGATTATGAGTGGAAATTGTGTCTCGCATTATTTTCATAGGTATCACTTCTAACAAAATTTTTAGACGAGTTATTTCAAAAATATACAGAATAATTGATGTCTCATAAAAATAATTCGATCAATTATTCTGTATATTTTTGAAATTACTCTCACAATTTTATTGGAAGTGATATGAAAATAATGCGAGACACAATTTCCGCGCATGTTATGCGCGACCATAGAGCAACACGGACTCCTTACGGACGCGCGCGGAAGTCCTTGTTGCTCGAAGTGCGCGACATATTCAATAGTCTATTAGTTTTTGTTGGTATATCACGCTTTCAAAAATGTTAAAATAGGGCCCCAGTTCAATAAATTTAGGTCCTAAATTGGATCGCAATAAGAGTTCATGGTAGGCCTGCAGGTCCCTCTTTAAATCGAGTCTTAAGCTCAACCGCCAGAAGAGTTGTGCATACACGCACGTGTACACATGCACACAATCTAACACTAACCCAACTTTTTTGATAATGATGCTCCCACAAAGATACGTTTTTTTTATTCTTTCAGAAACACATGTAACGCAAACAACTCCTTTTAGTTCTACTGGTCCTGACTGGATTTCAGGTATACATTTTTTTGACGTGAAACGTCTTTAAAATCAGCGCCATACGGGTACCATGCCAGGATTTCAGACCGTAACGAAATGGGATATATCGTCTCACTTTAATAACTTCAAAACTATTAGTCTTAGAAACATGAATCTAGTATCATTATTTAGCTTATATAGTCAGTTTGGTGTTAAGACCTTGAGATAAGGTTGGAGCCCTACGGGAGGGGCGGGGGGAGCCGCCGCGTGAAATTACGAAAAACGCCGTTTTGAAAATTTCAATTTAGTATTACTCACGACTCATTAGTGATAGAGCGATGATTTTTTCGTTCACTTATAGATATTATTGAGAACTATTGATTAAATTAAAAATAAAAGTAATTTGAATAATATTTGTACTTCAAAATAACCAAAAAGTATTAAAAAAAAATAAAAAATTACGTTTTGAGCCACAGCCCGAGCAAAACCCAGGATGAAATATAAGTCACACCTATCATCGAAAAGAGGAAGTTCTAGGCTACACACTGGTATACAAATATCCAATATCGGTTGAGCGAAGCAGATTTGACAGCGTTTTAACACTATCAAGACGAAACGGAATTTACTTCTCTTTCAGGGAAAGTAACCTTAATCCTGAAGACATTAAATTTTTATTTACAGAAACATTCCTTCATTTAAAAAATAATCAAATCTGCATTCAAAGTTTTTTAAAAATTAATTTGCCACGCCCGGGAATCGAACTGGCTACAATACAAAAAAAATAACACCTGGATTTTTATAGAACCAATCGATGGAGTTAATCAAAAGGATCAAATCTTTCTAACAAACATTATAAATTAAATTAAAGGAAAATGGGGAAAACTAAACCTAATAGTAGTTTTTTGTCATTTAATTACGAATATAGGTAAATTACAAATCCCATTTGACCAACCCCATTAGACAACCGGCATATCTACACTAGACGAATGCAGGTCGTTTTGCCTGGCTTGGTGTTATAATAATTTATATATATATATATTGGTCCGCCTTAGTACAGATGAAAATGTTAAATAGGTACACTTTATTGAAGAAGTTGCCTACCTAAAATTGAAAACCGCATCAAAATCCGACCAACTAATATACACAAAATAATATTAAATTATATAAGTACCTAATTATCTATTAGGTACCTAATCCTTCCCCATGAATCACTTGGGTTATTCCCAAAGTACTTCAAAAAATGTTCCCAAACTAATCCATGAAAAAAATAATATTTTAAATTAAGTTTCAGTAATATTAAAATGTTCTCAAAGTACTCCACGCGATTTTAATATCAAAACGCATTAATTAGAATAAAAAGTGTAGCTGACGTATAGTACAGTCAGGCTCAAAAGCTTTGCAACAAATTTTTTGTGTATAAAGAAAATTTTAAATAAAAGACTTTACAATTCAATAATCAACATTTGTATATCAACATTTATATTCAAAAATAAACAATCAAAAACATTTTCATAAATGAACTTTTTTTTACATATTTTCCACCAAAGATATTCATGATTATTATATACTAGCTTTTGCCCGCGGCCTCGCTCGCGTGAATTTCCCACGGAAACTGTGCTTTTTCCCGGGATAAAAGGTACCCTATGTCCTTCTCCGTACTTCCAGCTATGTGTATGCGAAATTTCAGGAAGATTGGTTCAGTAGATAAAGCGTGAAGAGGTAACAAACAAACAAACCAACAAACAAACAAACTCACTTTCGCATTTATAATATTAGTTAGGATATGTAGGAATTCGGCTTGAGAGAAACTCAAGAAGTAACTGATTTACATTAACAGAATTACATTTTTGAAAAAACTTAAAATATTTGCATAAAAATTAACATCAAATTTTCATCTTAGCAGCTAGGTTGCGACGACTCACATTCGTTCGTATATCTATCATAATAAGCTAACATGCACACATTTTCAATTTAAACTTGCTTTCAACTTTTTTCTCTTTAATTTTGAACTTATTCAGAACTTTAATCAGAACTATATTGTTTGAACGATTTTGTGACTAACTGTACATAGTGAAATATTTTATAATTAAATAACTTGACCGTTATTTGAAACTTTAGACATATTGAGAGAGGCTATATGTTTTCTGCTGTCTCTTTCTACCTATATAGTGCTGTCTCGCTCGCACGATCCCACCATCTCACCGGGCAGGTGGCGGGGCGCCTCAGTGGCGCACGCCGGTTTTGAAATCATTGGCGTCTTGTTTTCTGCAGCGCACGGACGTGCCAAGGATAATTCTGGTAAAATTTGAAAATTTGAAAATTTCCTTAATTTTCATTTTATTTCACTAGTAAAAGTAAATTCTCTTATTTGATGGTAATATCAATCTACCTTAAAAAAAAAAAAAAACATTTGATTTAACGGAGTTTCCGTTCGGTTTTCATTGTGTTTAAATTTATTACTCTTTAATTTTTGTGCTTGTCTTTTTTGTGCATAATACAGGTTTTTTCCACAGTGACAGTGAAGTGTATAATTATACAGTTAATTTACAATGGCAAATGTTGACGAGGTTAATATTTCGCCTAGGCCGGGTCCATCCAATGTTGACGCTAATTCCAACGTTAAGACCAATTCCCGAAAGCCCTTAAAAAGAAAACGGTCGCGTAGTGTTTCAAGTAGTAGCGCTTCTTCAAGCAGTAGTGGATCTAGTTCATCATCTAGTTCTAGTTCGTCTGAAAATAATAAGCGTAGACGAAATAAAAAGGGGGGCAGAAATCATCGCCGACACGATTATCGCAAACATGATGACCGTCGTTTTTAGTAAAATATCGCGTGAATTAAACGACCTCCGCAAAAAGTTAATCTTTAAGAGGGAAATCAAAACTGTTCTTCTTTTCACAACGACGGTTATGTTGTTGACGGTAATATTAGTGGCGAATTATATGACCGTAATAGCCCAGTTCCGTCGATTTTAAATCTACCCTCATCTGAAATGGAATCTAAAATAGTTTTTGATATCGATACTAAATTAAAAGAACCGTCTGTTCCCAAAACGTCCGCGGAGTATTTAAATATTTTAAAGGATATTCAACATTTTGATAACACTGAATGGTGTGAAGTTAGATATGCGGACACACAGAAATTGTATAATTCTACACCGGATTTTATCGAACTAGAATCTAACGATGAGCTAAAAGCCTATGATTCATCGCGTCAATTAGCGAATTCCGAAAGATCCTATGCTGCTTTAACATCATGTGTTCTTAAACAACGTGATGTTTTACAAAATTCTTTTCGCGATCTTTTACAATGGGCTCGAGAATCGGAAGTGGGTCATGATTCACTACGTGATAAAATAGAAAATTTGTTCTTAAAGGGAGATTTTTTCAAAGTTTCCTCGGAACTACTTCAACTTATCTGTGGACACCGGGCGGAAATTATACAAATGAGAAGAGATGGCATTATTAACTACGCACGGGACCCTCTTATGAAAACTGCATTGCATAAGGTTCCACCCTCATGTCAACATTTATTTAATGCTGAATCCTTAACGTCTGTACTCGAGAAGGCTGGGGGAGTCAAGAAGAACTTCATACCCTTGCATAAACAGGATTCTAAGTCCAATGCCTCGGCCACGCAGGTGGACTCGAGCAAACCGACTCGCCTCCCCGCGCAGGGGCAGGCGACTTGCAACGGGCCCCCGCAGGGCCCAAATTCACATGGATGGTGTGCATCTCACATTTCCCATGCCAAACAACCCCCGCAGGGCTGTTGTGAATATTGTCCTCCGCAGGGACATCATTCTGGCAACGCTGACTTTAGTTCCGCACCTAATACCTCCAGAGGTTCCTTTCGCACCAGAGGGGGCCGCCAGACCAATAGATCGCAAGAGTACAAAAATAGAAAATCAGCAGAAACATCCTCTGACTCGAAAACGCGAGGTCGAAATCGTGGTGGTAAGTATTAACAATCACTTAAAGGCGGGTCGACTACTTCTATTTCACAAGCGATGGAAGCGACTCGGTGCGCCACCATACATACTAAACATTTAAAGAGGGTATCGCATACCTTTTCTTCAAAAACCGCCTTTGGTAATGCCACACTTAGTGAACGCCTAAACACCGCTGTGTCAGAGGCCATGTCAACAGTTTTATCGCAAATGCGAAAGCAACGTGTTCTAGAGGTGGTCAAGCCGTCTCCAAGCTATGTGTCAACGATTTTTCTAATACCGAAGGGCGACGGTACTCACCGCCCGATTTTCAATCTTTCCTTACTGAACGATTATGTAATGAAAGTCAATTTTCGGCTTGTAAATGTACAGCGCACTTTTTGGGTCAGCTGCTAGAGATGACATGTTTACCCTTTAGCCTTAGTTCGGCTCCGAAAGTTTTCGCCTCCCTGACCAACTGGGTGGCACAGAGCTTAAAATAAAATCAAAAATAAAGAGAACAAGGGTTACGTATTCTAGTATATTGATAGATCTCAAAGTTCTTCAAATCTAAGTGGGCCTTCTATACTTCGCCAGCTTTATTTTCTTATAGCATGATATAAGCCTTACTAGCATTTCTCAATGTTTTGACCAAAGTGACAGACACAAGAATATATCACATACCAAACGAAGCCATAAAAGACCTTGCCTGGTGGTATTGGACAACCAGTCTTTCTTGAGCCAGTTGAACAACTACGAATGTTGACTGCACTGCCATCTGTAAGAACTCCTTGAGGTTCAAAAATGTTGGAAACTGAACATTATTACTCAAGGGAGTCAACTCTTTTATGGCAATGCGACTACAAAACTGCGGTCGCTCACATACGCAACGAGGGCGCGGCACGAAGTCGTCTGCACTGACGGACGTAACATCAAAAAGTTCGTTCTCAGATTCAGATATCTGCTCAACATATTCCCGGGAAGTACAACGAGCACGCAGATCTGTCTCGCTACCGCTTAGTCCCAAAATGGCTCCTGCTGCCATCCAGCACGGAAATAATTTTTCAGAAATTCGGTACGCCTTTGATAGACCTTTTTGCTTTGAAGAATGCCCACATGGTCGCAAATTATGTTTCACTAGACCATTGGACACTCAAGCCGATGACGATGCTTTCTCCCAAGCCTGGGACTACAGCCTTGCTTGGGTGTGTCCTCCCTGATTCCGAACGTGCCACGCTGGGAACGTCTATTTTGAAGAGCAGATCTGAAGTCCTGCGCCCTAGCTGCCCCATTCTCGTTCCACAATCTGCCACGATCCCTGATAGACGTTGCAACAGGGCTTCCTCGTCCCAAAGTTCATGAGATGACCCTGGAAGTGAGGAAATGTGGGGGTGGCCTAGCTTAATAAATTGGAATAATTTTCAACTCAATCTACTCAGCGTGTCTTGGAGGCCCTCTACCAAAAAGACTTATAAGACAGCATATACTAGATGTGTATCCTGGTGTAATAGACATCAATTCAATCCCTTTCGTCCAAATGGATCTGATTTAGTAAAATATTTAGCTGATTTGTAAATCAGCTAAATATTTATATTTATATATGCTATAAGATGTATCTTATAGTAATTTTTTCATATAATACAATTTTACTACAAAATTCTGTCGTTACAACATTAAGTAGTGCTTATACTTCTAGTCAAGTTCTCATGTGTAATGGTTAAGCACACCTCATAGTCTATAGCACCACCAAAAATCAGTATAGAACGAGGATGAACTTGTGTTTCATTTTTATGTCAATGTATGAATTTGATGAATATTTTCAACGAGTAGGCATACAGCTGTATTACTTTTGTTATGCTCCGGTTGTCATGTACATGATTTGACATTATTGTCAGTGGATAATGAGCATCTCCAGCTTTTCCATGATTTATTGTTTTGTGGCCAATCTTTGGATCAAAAACAGATAACTCTGATTACAGGCAATCGGGATGGAAACTACTAGCCAACAATGCTAATAGAAGACTACATCCAGTTTTTTGGGTGAAACATTGTGTTGTTCTCCTTGAAAATAAAGGCACTGAGGTAGGCTGCTGAAATCAATTTATAAACCATCCTAACGCTTCACGCGTTTTCAATGGCGGATGGATCAAACTAACATCAACAGATTGCCCGAAAGGATCGGTTTACGGTTGCATTTAAAAACTGGTTTGAGAATATTCCTGTTGCTGAAATCCTATCCCGTGGCAACTGGCGTTCCTGTAATATCTTAAGACAATTCTACAGACGGGAGGTGGTGCAGATAGTCTAATTTGTTTGTTGCTTTAATTAAGTTATTGCAATTAAATGTTTCTAATTAAAAATTTAATTCATATCAAAGTGATATTAGTTTTGTTATATAATCAAGGTTTAAATCTTTAAATAGATTATTTTTCTTTAGAAATAATAAAGAATATTATTTTTAAATTTTTATTTTTATTTCATGCTCGCATTTCCCTGTAGTCACTACTAGGAGAAGATAATATATAATCAATTCTTTCATCATTCATTCATTAATTTTAAATTTTACCCATCTCACATTGGCGTCTTCTCACCCATCATCATCTCACCCAGGCGATAACAGACACGTCTCAATATGTCTAAAGTTTCAAATAACGGTCAAGTTATTTAATAGAAGCGTTTTACCTGAAATAAAACGCATATTAAATACTTACCTTATTTGAAACTTTAGTTTCAATCCTGCCTGGGTATATTTCGACTCAATGATTTCAAAACCGGCGTGCGCCACTGAGGCGCCCCGCCACCTGCCCGGTGAGATGGTGGGATCGTGCGAGCGAGACAGCACTATATAGGTAGAAAGAGACAGCAGAAAACATATAGCCTCTCTCAATATGTCTAAAGTTTCAAATAAGGTAAGTATTTAATATGCGTTTTATTTCAGGTAAAACGCTTCTATTATTTAGATGGAGTAGTTTGAGAATTGATATCAAATAATCTGCGGAGTACATTGAGAATAAATCGAAATACCTATGGAGTAGATTGGGAACAAAATAATAAGTATTTTTTAATAATAATAATTTCGTGGAGTAACTTGGGAACTCATGTATGAGATTCTTATCTTTTTAGAACAAAAGAATGGAGTACTTTGGGAACAACCCAATCACTTTGTCTATTAATGAAAAGTTGAAGCTGAAGTTCAGTAGTTTTTAAGTTTATCGGGAAGACATATAGGCGGCGCCGCCGGCCGTCGCCCCGCCGCCGCGGGAACTTACATTTATTTATTATTATTTTATTTAATAGCCATCAATATCCCAGTACTGGGCAAATGCCTTTCTCTCCTTCTTCCAAGACTCTCGATTGGAACTTTTTATTTATTTACTATTTACTATATGAGGACGCCAGCGCGAGCACCAGACGGGTGATCAGTCCACTTATGCTGGGACCATTTCACCCGATTCCCCGAGACCCGTATAGGGTTTTGAGTTACCTGGTAACTTACGTTGGTGGCGACCCACTGAATCTACCTGTTACTTTGCAGAATTTTAATAACTGCCCTATTGTAATGTCGCTCAGATCATTTTCAGATAGGGCGTCTGAGCCCATTACTTCTCTCCTCGCAGCAGCGTAAGCGGGACACTCTGCTACTAGATGAAAGCTAGTTTCCTCTTCTTCCAGGCAGCTGGGACAGATAGGATCTCTTTGCTTAATCACTGTCAAGTGTCTATTCAGTTGGCAGTGTCCTGTGAGGATTCCTAAGATGATTCCAACGTTATTCCTACTCAATTTAAGTAGATGTTTTGATTTCTTTTGGTCTGCTGCTTTGATCAAGATTTTAGATTGTCTTAGACTTCTAGTTCTTCTCCATCTTCTTTGGATTCAACTTTCATTCTATGCTTGATGACGCCTTTCGTTATCCCATAAGCTATGGGAAGTCTGGGTTCAGGTCCCACGAAAGTTTCATCTGCTCCTTTCATAGCAAGTTCGTCAGCTCTTTCGATTAGAACTTACATAGTATTATAATATTATGTTCTTAATTATAAAGTGACGGTAACCGCGCCGCTAGGAGACAGCATCGATAACATCCTCCTGGAGAGCTCCTGCTATTATTGTGGCAACGAGATAGATTTGTGTTTATTATTTATTCGTTATTTTAGAGGGGGTCCCATGGCTTAACAAACAACTTCAAACTTGAACAACATCGACTCCGCGAGCATTGCTACCGAAGATGTACTTATTGCAATGGACGTAACAGGCAAAGATATACATACAACCCATACAAATGTGGAATCCGTTTAGTGAACTAGGGAACTTGAACAGTAGTCGAAGTGATGTTATGCAAAATCATTGGCGATGGCGGATAATCGCTTCAAAACTATATTCGAAGAAAATCCGTTTGTGTTATCTTGCAATGTTTGTGATCGACTTTGGTTCGAGAGAGATTTAAAGTAAGTAAAAGACCACAACATTTATTTCCTTAATACAAAATTTCCCGGTGAACATGTAGGGGACTTCGCTTATGTTTGTAGACATTTAAAACTTCATATCTTTTAGTTTTAAATAAATAAAAATAAAAAAATTTGCCATGTTTTACCAATTGAAGTCTTTGTTAAGTAATTTGTTTGTAAAATCAATATTTATCTAGTAATTTGTTTGTAAAATAATCATTTTATAAAAAAGGATTAGTTTGTACACCCAGATGTTTTTAAAATGTGTAGTTTATAAAAAACATTGTTTTTGAAAAAAATATTTTGTAAAGCGTGCGTCTTTATTGTATCATCTTGAGTATATATATACAAGAAAATCACAAATAAATTATCACATCAAACCAAAAACAGCCTTATCCACATGCAATTTATTTTAAGTGTTATGTTTTTAATTTACATGTTTGTATAGAATACAAGGTGTATGTTTGTATAAAGATAAATCGAAATAGACTATTTTGTTTTCTTTCAA
The DNA here is from genome assembly GCA_018467065.1 of Ephestia elutella. Classification (NCBI taxonomy): domain Eukaryota; kingdom Metazoa; phylum Arthropoda; class Insecta; order Lepidoptera; family Pyralidae; genus Ephestia; species Ephestia elutella. The sequence goes on from CM031593.1 coordinate 7,843,284, forward strand.
TCTAATCTTTAAAAGCGACTCGCTGACATAGACGTTTCACGTTAAAACCAACGGCCGTGTCCACGACACAGCCCCACCCAATTTTTTGTCATAAACTTATCTATACCAACACTAACCCAACTTTTTTAATAACTTTCCCCTTACCCGATACCCATTGTATACCTACCTTTACGCTTAGTGATGAGCCGTTCTCGAAATATTCAAAAAACAAGCGAAAACTTGGAAATTTCTCGGAAATATTTCTCAGAATGGAAAATCCTAACAAACCGAGAATTTCCTGAAATTGTTTGTACATTTTCATAGGAAGAAATTTACGAGAACAGGGAACTCGGCGCCACATCGCTATTTAACATAGGTACTAGATAAAAGTTATCTAAATTTTGCACGATTTCCAATATATTTGTATGCCCCTCTGGCATGTTAGGCGACCAAGACTGTTTCATGAGTTTCTTTCGGCATTTCTTCTCAGCAGTGGTCGTTTAAAATGTAGTATTTTATAGCTTTGAGACTTAATACACTATCCTAATCCTAACGCGTAAGAAGCGGTGGTGGCTGAGTAGTAGGGCACCCGCCTGTGGATACAAAAATCCCAGGTTCGAATCCTGCCCGAGCTACTTGAGTTTGTATACCAATCTGACTCATATTAGTTTTCATCGACCACCACTTGCTTCCGGTGAAGGAAAACATCGTGAGGAAACCTGCACTCTGGTTGATGATTATCAGCTAGTGTGTGAAATGGAGAAGGCAATGGCAAACCACTCTATTAAAATTGCCATGAGAGTCGTTGTGTGTGTTTCATTCCATATAATGACCACGACCCTCAGTCATGAGGAAATACGACTAACTAATATTATAAATGCGAAAGTGAGTTTGTTTGCTTGTTTGTTTATTTATTTGTTTGTGTGTTACCTCTTCACGCTTTATCTACTAAACCAATCTTCTCGAAATTCGCATACACATAGTTGGAAGTACTGAAAAGGACCCTTCATCCCGGAAAAAAGCATTGTTCCCGTGGGAAATTCACGCGGGCGAAGCCGCGGGCAGAAGCTAGAGATTACATAATTCGTTTTCGACTTCAAAAAGAGCCTTCTTTAAAGGACAATTTTCAATAAAGAGTTTTTGATTTGATTTTGATTATGTTAAGTACCTACCAAAGGATATCATTGCACCTCGATACTGTGGATATCATTTCGCACCGTTAAACCATCTAAAAGAGATGTTTTTAGAACTTTCTTGTATAATTTCAGAAGCGTCAACGGAATTCACAGACACAAATTCAACGGTTAGTTTAAGCGCAAGTAGCAATACAAGTGGTCCAATTATAGGAGTCATTATTGGTATATCAATGTTGATATCATTATTTATTGGTTTGTTGTATTGGAAGCTCAAACGGCGAAGTCAAGTTCGAGAAGAGCTCATTTATGTAAGTTAAACTTTTCTATGTCTTTTTTATGTTTAGTTGAAACTGACTGTTTCGTTTTGTGTTTATTATTTTGACGACCTCCGTGGTCCAACGATCATCACGCCGCATGGCCAGACCGGTCCCGGGTTCGATCTCCGGTCGGGTCAAGATGAAAATAAACTTTTTCAGATTGACATGAGTCTTGGATGTTTATCTATAAGTACATACATACATGTATTTGTTATAAAATATAGTATAGTTGCGTTAGCATACTTACTTCTTACTTCTTGAGTTAGCATACCATAACACAAGTCTCGAACTTACATTGGGGCTAACTCAATCTGTGTGATTTGTCCGTATATATTTATTTATTTGCCTTTCTTCCGTGTTCATATTTTTTTGCTAATACAGTGTAAACTCTTTATAACGAAACTCAAGGGACTGAGCATTTTTTGTCGTTATAGAGAGTTATCGTTATATGGAGTGAACAAAAAAACAACCAAATTAACAAGAATTTTTCGTCAACACTAATCGCTTTTCGTTTACTGCCCATGTTAACAGTTTCAAAGTAGGTTTACGACTGATAATACGATAGGTACCCAGTATGCTTGGTCGAAGACCATCACTTCCGAGAAAACAATGCGTCATACTGCACGTGTTCAAGGCAATTAAGGATAACAAAAGCTAGACCGACCTCGGATGTTTCGGAGCTTCAGTCTTTTGTTACCTGATAACATAAACAATAATACCGATAATAAATATTTACTGTCTAAAAATAAGAACACATTTCTTCGTAATAGAGAATGTCGTGTCGCTATAAAGAGTGTTTCAATATGTGGGTTTTAACGCAAACCAACCAAGTTGGGCTCACTTCAACGTTACAGGGAGTTTATTGTTATAAAGGATAACGTTATAAAGAGTTTACACTGTATTTTTAATTGATTTTGAGATTATTAACATAATGCGAAGCCGCGGGCAACAGCTAGTGTAATAATATGTACCTAATGATAAGTTGTGTGTTGGTGATATTGCTTCTGCCTTATCAAGAATCTGTCGAAAACAGAATCTGCCGTATCAAGAATCTGCCCTAACTAGATATCCTATACCGAATAAGCGAATATAAAGTATTTATTAAAATCATCAATCATCAAAAAATATTTCCGTTACTGACTGAGTGACTGACACAACGCACAGCCAAAACTACTGGGCGTAGGAAGCTGAAATTTAGCATGTAGGTTCCTTAGGGAGTGTAGGGGAGCACTAAGAGAGGATTTCCTGAAATTCCCACGGGAACAAAATCACGGGCCAATGCTAGTAACTAAATATTTTCTTTTTGCAGGCATCCCCAGAATTGCAATACGCGGAGCTGGATTTAGGAAACCGTGGAGACCAAGACCGACCTGGAGCGAGGGGAGAAGTATTGTATTCTAAAGTCAAAGGCGTCTTGTATCGGCCATAACAATACAAATGTTCTGAAATATACAGATTACAAAAATCGGGTCTAATTTCAATTCATTTATTGATTTCAACTTTAAACCTTCCCTCTATGCTTTCGTTATTACACTGAGTTTACCCATGTTCGTTTTTGGGACCAACACACCATTAATTTTGCTGTAAGTCACATAATTGCCTATAGGTGGCGCTGTGTTGGTCTCGTTCAGTTGTAAGTCGGCGTATTGTATTTCAAACTGTGAACAATAGCGCAGTAAATAGAGCGAACCTTCCCTAGGGGCGGTCCAATAACTCATTTTTTTTATATTATTGTTTAGGATGGTTGTAAGTATTTAAAATAAATATGGCACAATTGAATAGCTTTTGCACTCGCCGCCAAATTGGAAAAAAAAATCACCACTTTGTTCGGTTTTCGCTTATATTTTCATTTAAGTGCATTTTCGCTAGAAAGTTGTTCTACACAATGTTGTAGAAAATTAAATTTGCCGTTATTTACATTTTACATTTTGTTTCTAGGACTGACAGTTTCCGAGACAAAAAAATCCTTTGCCTTAAAAAAATCTCATTTTTCAAACATTCGTCAATCTTTTTTAATTTAGAACGATGTAATCCAGTCATGACCTATTCTAGGAGAAAAAGTAGCAGAACAAACATCGTAGGGAATTTAATTACCTGCAAAACGCAATTGCATATTTCTTAACCAACCCTGCAAGGTGGAGAGTAAAACTAAATGATAAAACAACGGAAATTGTTTTTTGCTATAATATTTTACTTTTTACTAACTGAGCCTCGCTCCCATGGAAATTTCGGGATATAAAGTACCTTATGTGCTAGTCCTGATATTTTTCTACTAGTATACCAAAGGGGTTTGGGTAAAAGTGGCATGATTTTCAAAACTTGCGGCCACCGATGAAAGTTGGTTCATTTAATAGAACATATTGACACGATCATTTTCTTCTATGGCCGTTTTTGTCTAAAGTGTATCGGAGCTGAGATATTTGAAAACAAAAATCTGTAATATTACGCTATTTTAGAACATTATCTTCGATTTATTGTTATATAAACCCAACGCTACAACCATTATTATCAAAGAATTAATGCAGGTAGGTGGTAAACTAGGTGTATAATAACTATAGAGCGTCATAAGTACTTACGTAAATAAAGCAACCACTGCCGCGGTCCCCATTTGGATGGGTGACCAAAGTGGCACAAAAAATGGCACAATGTCGAGTTCCACCGAGCTTCGGACAGCACGTTCAGTAATTCCATGTTCAGGGTACAATCATTAAGATGCCTTTAAGCCGCCTAAAACATCTGACTATAATTCTAACGCTTCACATTCGGAATGCTTAGAGGGCAAATCCAAACAACAAAAAACAGTGAACTAAATAGGTACATTACTTAGTATAAATAAATGTAGTTCAAAGAAAATCATACAGTCTTCACAAGTTTCGTCATTTAGTGAAATCTTTTTTAGTTATTTGCCCTTATGGTCATATTGTTGACGTTTATGGGTTGTATGAAGCCACTATTTCTGACGCTCGTATTTTATCTCAGATAATGGCTAGTCAAACTGATCCATTTCATTGGTATTTTCATGAAAATGATGTTCTCATCTTAGATAGAGGTTTCCGAGATTGCATTGAAGAAGTAGAGTCTTATGGATACACAACATATATGCCAAGCTCAAAAGACGCAAACGAAAACCAGCTCAGTGTGCGACAAGCCAATGATTCCAGGAAAGTCACTTTATGTCGTTGGGTAGTAGAAACTGTAAATGGAAGATTAAAAAATCAATTTCGGCAATTGCGTCATCAATTTTTTAATTTAGCTGCACCGCATTTACTAGAAGAGATAAAAATTGCAGCGGTATTATTAAATGCCTATGGTGTACCTTTAACCGACCATCGCTTAGTAAATGAAATTATAGATAAAATAGCGCGAAGTGACGATGACAGGAACCGACTCAGTGAGTATGTTTTAGAAAATAATCTCAACCGAAGATGGTCTCGTTTTGAGTCCATAGATGCAGCCTCATTAGGTCTTAATGAGTTCCCCATTTTAAGTATGGACGAACTTATTATTTATGCGCTAGGGACTTAGTAAATACTGCAAGCTCGAAGCTATTACGGCGAGCATATCAAAAATGGATCATATATAATTGAAATATACAAAGAGCCCCATTTGGAAGATTTAAGAACACAGAACTTAGATTATAATGATCCGTGGCTGCTGAGAGGTAGAATTCAATCGCGACATGTGAATAACAGAGTTTATTATGTATATATTTTAGTAGAGAGAGAATTACAGGGAATTGACGCCATCTTAGGGCATTATTGCTCATGTATCGTCGGAAAACGGACCTTGGGCTGTTGTTCCCATATTATGTCTATTATTTGGTTCCTGGGGTGGGGCAGATACCAAGATGATCTGTCTCCCCCAGCCCAGTTCTTAGATATCATAATACAACATGACCAAGAAAATGAAAGATATGATGACCGAGAAAGTGACTGATACAAATGTTTTACTTGTACCTTATTATATCATCTTATTATTTGTATATATTAAGTATGTAATAAATGATTAATTTAATATTTTTCTTGCATTTTATTTATGTTTCCCTTCTATAATGACATGAGAGATCCTCAACAGCTTGACTGCCCACAGAAAAATAAGACCTCAGCCTGAGGCCTATTGTCAGTTACATTATACATATAATGTTCTACGGAACCATCACGCGTTGCGGCGTGACGGGTATTTGTCCCGAACCCCGTTTCACGTCCTGCAGCGTGATGGGCAGTCAAATTGTTAATAGAAAGCATATTTACCATAAAACGTGACTTATTACGTATACTTGGATGACGTAATTGTCATATATTTTTATTTATTTTTGAAACCCGATATCTTGGCTTCGATATAGTTTACATCAAAAATCTTTTTTTGGTTGTCATTTTTAATTAAAGGGATAATTTTTAGAAAGTAAATTCGTTAGTGGCCGCTGAAAAATAAAATCATGCCAAGTCCCGAACAAAATTACCCAAACCCCAGATTTTGTGTGATTAAGCAACGTAATATTTTAACTTTTACTTTTACCCCCTACTCCGTAGGGTTGGTTAAAAAAATTACATATGTTTTGTAGGTGATTAAATTTCCTTCAAATTTTATTCCATGATATATATTTTCCTAGAGTAGGCCATAAATTAATTACAGCGCTCTGAAGTAAAAAGCTCGACTTTCAAATGCGATCAAAAATGCGATTTTTTTAAAGTGCACATTTCCCTAACTATTAGTCCTAGAAACAAAATATATAATGTACATTATAGGAAATTTATTTTTACAACATTGTGTAGAACTCTAATGTAGCTAAAATGCATCTAAACAAAGGTGAGAGCAAATCTGAATAATGTGGCAATTTTTTTTTGGTTTTTCCAACATGGCGTGGAAGGGGGGAGAAATTGTGCCTCTTGAATTTTAAACACTTACTATCCATCCTACATAACATATCAAAAATTCAGAACTATTGAACCATTTGTAAGTAAAAAGACCAAAATAGAGCTAAGGGTAGGGACCCTTAGCTCTATTTTGGTCTTTATTCAATGAAATATGGACGAATTTGTATTAAATTTGGTATACTAGTAGACAAATACCAGAAATAGTACATAGGTTACTTTACATCCTTAAATTCCCATGGGAGCGAAGACCCAAGGCGCAGTTAGCAGAAAATAAAATATGAAGATTGTTTATTGAATGAAATATCACTTTTGATTCATTTTAACACCGCGACTGTACTACGAGTACCTAATATATTCCCGCGGGACACGGGATAACCAAATGGCTGAAATTTTGAGTACTGGAGTTTAGGTTACTATAATAATAATAATTAATAATAATTCTTTATTCATCAAAAAGGATTTAAGTATGCAGAAACAGTAACAAGCGATCCCACACTAGGCTAAGCCCGTATCGTGGGCATCAAGTACAAATTCTAATTTAATCAGTAAAAACAATTAAAACAGCGCGACGATTACATTAAAACATAAATAAATTCATACTATTAATAAATTATCTAAAAATTAACATTCCATCAAATACATTCATTAAATATTTCATAACAATTCATTATAAACAATTCATTACGCATTATATAGATATAATTTGAATTAAAATAGTAATAAAAAATAATTTAATTAAAAACAGTGTATTATAACTAAGACATGCATCGAACCTGTAAGAACTAAGCGATTGTTAGTAATACATTTTCCGTTTCATCATATGTCCAAGACATTAACAGACTTAATATACGTTTTTTGGCTTCAATCAGGGGACTTGATCTAATATTACATGCTCTGACTATCTTATTATATATGTAGGGAAACAGAAACCCTGAAAAGCGATGTGCAAACGCTGAATGAACTAGAGGAACTGGGAGTTTGAAAATTCGTCTATTTACTAATTCATTGTAATTTGGAAGGTGTAGGGCGAATTTATGCATAAACATGCTAGCCCGCAGCAGAAAAAGCTTTCGCACGCTAAGTACTTGGGCATCCGCATACAAAGTTGTAGTGTCATAACGTTTAGGCCTTCGAAGGGACACTTTTAAAACCGCTCTTTGAGCTCTCTCCAGCTTAATCATATTTGATTTATTAGCACCGCCCCACGCAAGCAAGCAATAGTTTATTACACTCTGACATAGTGCTAGGTAGACAGTTTTTAATAAAGGACCATCAGTAGCCTCTCGCAGAAGTCTCATTGTGTGTATTAAGTAGTTTACGAACTCTTACCGTGGTCATGGAAATGTGTTTGTCGAAGCATAGCTTCTCATCTAACTCTACACCTAAATATTTTGTGGACCTAGTTTTTGATAATTGGTTGCAGTCACAAGTTGGATGGCGGTTTTTACTTGAAAAGGAACAACTCGATGAATGGGTTTTAATACTAAGATTGGGGGAGGTCGGGACGCTGCTGTTTTATGAAAGCACATGAATTGTGTCTTGGAGATATTAAGGGTGAGAGTGTTATGGTCCAGCCATTTACATAATTTGTATAAGCCCAATTCCGTATGACTCTGCGTCTCGTTCCATGATTTGCCATGAAATAATAAAGCTGTATCATCAGCATAACATAAAAGACTACAATTTGGGATCTCGATGTTCAGGAGATCATTGATATAAGCAAGGAAGAGGGTTGGACCTAATATGCTACCCTGGGGTACTCCAAAATGAACAGGGTTGGGTTCACTGATGTTACTCCCTATTCTAACACATTGACTTCTCGATGATAAATAGCTGTAGAACCATCTCAATGGAATACCTCTGATCCCGAGTCCTTCCAGTTTGTAAAGAAGGATAGGGATAGATACAGTGTCGAAAGCCTTTGTAAAATCTACAAAGACGCCGATGCAACTACGACCATTATCTAGATGGTCCACAACCGTTTCGGTTAGAAGCATGACTGCTTGTTCCGTGGATTTACCTTGGCGGAATCCAAACTGCCGTTCATTAATAAGGTTGTTATCTTCCAAGTATTTTACTAGTCTTTTATTAACTACACGCTCGAGAAGTTCGTTCAGCGACTCAAAGTCGTAATTGACGTTTTAGATCTGTCAGGCTTGCTACGTTTAGGGCGATGCTTGAGCATTACTCCTGCCATAGAAATATCATGGTCAGTCAATGCAGTACGACAGACAACAGATTCAGCAGAACAGTTTTCTGGGACAAAAATATGATCTATACATGTTTTTAGATGTGTGATTGCATGGACACTGGGTACAAGTCCTTGTGTAGCTAATACGTCCAAATAGTCTGATATGTTAGCATTACTGGTATTCATTATATTAAGATTAATGTCACCAACGAGTGTTAGACAGGGCGTGGATGTCAGGTTGTTTAGAACAGATTCGAGAGAGCGAATAAAGATGTTATGGCTTTTGAAGCTTGGTGACCTATAAATAGCAACTACTTTAAAGTGACCAGGAACATCAACGAGAATGCTGTTGGCCTCTTCGACCTCAAGTTCCACAGAAGTCGGTCTCCATTTGTCATTTACATATACTATTACCCCGCTATTTTGATTTATATATTTTTTGGAGTGGAAAGTAATAGTCTTATTGTGGATTCCTCACTTACCCAGCATTCAGTAAGAACGATTACGTCAAAGACAAGAGACAATCTCTTATAAACAACCAGAAACCCGTCGAAATTATGGTTCATACTTCTAATATTTATATTTAAGATTTTAAGATTATACTTTGAAATTACATGAGTACAATTTTCTAATATAGTTGTTGTATTGCATTTAATCTGATAAGAATTATCGATATCTTCAAATATTTCTATGGGATCCACGGATACAAACTGAAGAGGAAAATTTTTAAAAATCTAACAATCAATGCCACAACAGAATTAAGGAACATGTAAGTACTCATTACATAGAAATATAAACCACAAAAAATCTTTCGCTTAGTTCGCCAATAGAAATTAGAGACCCACGAGAATTTGGACAGGTCCATATGATGATGAGTCACATAGGGGTGATTACCTCTACGGAGGTTGTTTACGATTTCAAGCGTACAGGTGAACAGTATAAAATGGATACAGAACAACATTAGGAACACCGGGATGATGAAATAGCTGAACCTATTGATAGAGGGTGATGAAAGACTCTCCAGCCAAACCACCCGACGCTGCCGGCACTGCCGGTGCTGCTGGCACTGCCCGCTCCGATGATAATGACTGTCCAGCTGTTCCTGACGGTCGCGCCATGTTGTTTGTGGAAGCTGGGAGAAGTCTGTTGAGATCATCTTCGTTTTTAATCCTAATGGCGGGGCTTCCATTTTGGAGATCCCTTTTCCGTAGAAAAATGTTACCATTGCGGGTCCAGCAATATTTGAAATCGTGATTCTTTGCAAACAATCTCGCATTACGAAATAAGCGACGATTATCTCTTGTGACACCTCACAAGAGATAATCGTCATTAACATTCATTCAGTCATTCAGTCATTAACATAAATAGATTTCTTTGAGCCGTGTTCAAGGATGTCCTTGTTACATATGATGCGACGGGACTTTGCTTGGGTGAGAAATGAATCACGTTTGGTGCGGCGAGTGAATGCAACCACTAGTGGCCGTGGCGTAGGTTGGGGGTTGTCGGGATCGGAAGTTTTGTTGGGCCGCTTGGGGCCCTCCCGGGAAACGTAGTCCAAGTCAGACTCTTGTAGCTCCAAACCCAGTTTTTGAGCAGTTGTTAAAGCTAAGTGATAAGGATTCTCGTTAGGAAGTTCTTCTAACCCGGCTATCTCCACGACTTTTCTAAATTCGCTCTGCTCCTGGGCTTTCAGTTGATCTTCAAGGTGGGCAATTTTCGCCTTTAGAGCAACGTTCTCAATGGCAACATCCTCTATTGCCTTGATTCTTCCATCGAATACTGATAACTTTTCTTCAAGGGAGTCAAATCGATTTGAAAAATCAGCGCGGAGGGCCCTAATTTCGTTGTGTAGTGATTGAAGGTCACTAGATGGCGTAGAGGCTGGGCTGGTGCTGCAACTGTTGTCATTAGTGGGCATACGACGTTTCTTGGCGGCATTTCCAGAGGCTGAATGGGAGGCATTTTGTGAACCTCCTTTCCTAGTTTTTGCTACGCAGTCCGGGCAGATCCATGTTTTAATTTCGCTTGGCTTGAGATTTTCTGTATTTGTACATATAAGGTGGTATACTAGTTTGCAAGTATTTGAGGAACATTTGATATGTTTTTCTCCCTTTTCAAGCTCCTGAAGGCAGGCCGAACACTGCATCTTTGTTTACTATTGCGGCCTGGTACTAAGAGTGATGGCGACAGAGAGCGATAATTATCGCTTAAAGTGAGGCTTCGTAGTACGGGGGCAATACATACGACCGGGCCGGCGCACTATAGTTCGTCTAGAACAAGCTAGCTGGACAAAAGTAACTATATGATTTCCAAGAAACATTAGTGTGAGTAGTTAGCCTGATAGTTCATTACAACATTAATGCTCATTAGATTTACTTTCATCGACATAAACATTGGTAATGAGGGTAAGTAATAAAAAACTTTGATAAATGCATAAATTTAGTTGAGATTTCGCTTCTAACAATACATCGTGTTATAAGTATGTTTCTTTGTTTTTGCTAATTTTTAGTGATGGATTCGGTTCTTAAGGATAAGTGCTATTTTCTCAATTGCTTAATCAATGTGTTAAAGAGTGTTTTGGTTAATTAAATAACTTGCAATCACGACAAAGTGATTTGTGTTGCCTTATTTGAATTCATTAGACAATAAGTAAAATTCCCCGGCTTACCCCGAGCCAATTTTTATTTTAAATTATACTTTTAACTATCTTTAATATTTTAAAGGCAAAAATTTTTGCTCGATTTTTGCTCAAACCTATTTTTTTAATTTTTTTCGGAACATAGCTTCTAAATCTCAAAAATATTATTTTTGAAAAGTGAGTGAAACATAGCATTAAAGAAAAAAATAGCGTCATGTTTACGCATATATCAGGTATTTACGATTTAAGTTGCATATCTGAACAATCTTTGAAGCATATTAAGCTTGTTATTACTAGATTTAGTTCAAAACTCGGTGAAAAATGTAAGAAATCTTGAAGGATCCTGGACAGATTTTACAAGCTTATACTGAGTGACTAAAACGTGCCTTGACATTTGAAGTATACTGTGATCTTGCGCAGCCATTTACTTCGTCGGAGAATCCACCTGGACCTGGCAGATCAATACTAGATATTGCAAACGCAAGTGTTTGTCTTTGACAAAGCGTAGACGTGTGAAAGACTTAGTTAAGTCTCGACGTTCAGAAGTTTCCAGTAGTGGTTGCAACTGAAATTTCCAGTAGACTATCAGGAAAACGAACTGTAGCAAAATTGACAAAAGAGATTAATGAGAGTCCTGAGAAATTGAAAGAACGAACATCCAGAATATAAACATCAAAGGTGTAGCAGTGACGAGGCTCTGGTCTACATCGTTGACTCAAAATCTACTACTGTAAAAAAAAACTGAATCGCTACCTACCTCCCAAAGTTTAAAGTTTAATTATTTCATCAAAACCTGATGCTTAATTCAGTAATATCCCAAGTACCTTTCGAAATAATTCTGAAGATTATTGTATAGATGACTCTTCTGAAGATGAAGGACATAGTGACAACGAATTAGATGTTTATAATTTTTTTATGTTTTTTATAAATATATAAAACTCACATATTTATTATACAATATATTTGTGAATTTTATAGCATGTAAAGCATGAAATGTGAATGTTTAACAATACTATGTTGCCCTTTGTAGTATTAAGTTAGTTATTATAGGCAAAAAAAAAAAACAAAAAAAAAAAAAATTTCTTTCATAAATATGCATTTTTATTTCATTAAGTAATGCCTCGTGCCTTGCCAAGAACTTTTAACGTTTTAAACAATCATATAACAGTTAGTCCTACCTATTGAAAGCAAAATATAACAGAAAATAATTTTGTCCAGCTAGCTTGTTCTAGACGAAACACAGTGCGCCGCCGCGTCGCGTCGTTTGCTTGAAGGTAGGTAGGCAATCGTCATAGGCGCAGGCGCACAGTTACAGTTAGTCACTTGACGCGATGACTCACGCACGCACGAAGCCGCGGCCGCCGCCCGTGTCGTCGATGCTATGGTTTCTATGGTTTAGATATTTAGCTTATTTTCGACCACTTCACTCACTGATTGTGATTAAACTATTGTATATTTTTTTATAATTAATGTGTTGACCAGATAAATAGTGATGTAGACTTCACACTGATATAATTTTTAACTGTAAGTAGGCGTAATCTATACATATAATAAAACAGTAAAAATATTTTGTCTGTACATTTGATATTTTTGACTGAAATGGATAGAGGGAGACCTAAAAAGAACAATAGAAAGCAAAAAAAAATTTTTGGAATTTCTTGTCTGTCTGTCTGTCTGTATGTATGTACGCGTTTCACGCAAAAACTACTGGACGGATTTGAATGAAACTTTTTTTGTTGTATAGCTATTAAGCCTGGGCAACATATAGGCTATAATTGATTTTGAAAACTGGAACACCTGATGAAGAACCATAACGGAACAGCTAAACTATAAGTAATATGGAAATGGTGCCTTAACAAAAATCGTTCAACCTGATGAGCATTTTCTGCCGACGTATAAAAATTGAAGATCTGGAACATCTGATGAAAAGCTCCAAGAGACCAGCTACACTATAACATATATGGAAATGGCGCCTTAGCAAAAATCGTTCAACCTGATGAGCATTTTCTGCTGACGTATAAAAATTGAAGATCTGGAACATCTGATGAAAAGCTCCAAGAGAGATTTTTCATCTAAGCGAAACTCACGCGGGCGAAGCCGCGGGCGACAGCTAGTGTTTTACTAAATGCAATTTACTGTGAGAGTAACAGATATTTGCGTGTTAACCGTTCGCCGCGCGCGGGGGGATCTGTAGTGTATGTGAGAGAAAGAGAAGGAAGCATTATGTCATCTCTAGCGCATGTGCGGTCGTAGGCAGCCCAGTCAGCTGGATACGACAGTGGTAGAAAGGGCACGCGCGTCTTAGAGCCGATAATCTGGAGAGACACCACAGTTACTATGCAGTTTGGAACACAAAAAGATTTTTCATCTAAGCGAAACTCACGCGGGCGAAGCCGCGGGCAACAGCTAGTTCATAAATACTGTTAGACCTTGCTTTTCGCCAAATTTCATAATTTTAGGTCAACGGGAAGTACTCCATAGGTTTTGATTGCTGCCTGAAATCGCAAAATATGCAAAAATTCTCAACATTTACGGTAATGTCTCTTGATCGCGTCGATGTATAATTTTGATTATTTTTTTGCTGAAAGAGTCCATGGATGCGAATATTCGATATTAATTTCAACTTGATACCTTTAAGCGTTCCTAAAGAAAAAGTTTGACAGACAGACGGACAACAAAGTGATCTTATAAGGGTTCCGTTTTTACCTATTTTGGTACGGAACCCTAAAAATGTAATTAAAGTCATTAAACTTTATCAGACATCATTGCGATGACATCAAAAGTTGAATATCCTATTTTTAAATACACTTATCAGCATAATCATATCATCAATACATAAAAGAAACTACATAATAAAACTGTCACTGTTCGTGTCTGTACATAGAAGATATTAAAAAAAAAACTACGTCTCTATAAAAGCTAGTATCTATCGCTGGTTGACTGGAAAAGATCTCTTCATGGATAAGTCCGCCATTGTAAATTTACCAATATGTAATTACAACAGATTTTTTTTTTTTGGGCCGACAGTCAAAGTAACAGTTGCGTTGTCCTTTTAAATATTTGACTGCTAGAATGAGCTAAAATATTTTTAACTTAAGGTGAAAGCGAAGCTTTGGCCGTCCATACATTTTGTTCTACAGCAATGCTCTAAACTTAGTTAATGATTCTCATAATAAAATCGAATTTCCAATTCTTATGAAGTAATTGTGCTCTCATGTTGAATGTAATGTAATAATGTATAATAATTTACGAGAAAAACAGCATTTAAAATACGACAAAAATTGAGATTCTTGTTGATGTGTGCGTAATATTTTGTGACATTTAGGGGCGACGTGTAACAGATTTATTACAAACTACTGACTACTACTATTTATATAAAAGCACTTTGAGACCTAAATGCGTGCTACCGCGATGTTGCTACCTCGATGGCGCTGTACGTGAAAAACAAAAGAAAATTGTGGAATGCTAAAAAATTATAAAATAGCAAAATTCAATATTAAATTCAATTTAGGGTTCAATACGCATTTTTATGAAAGATATTTTATGGTAAAATTTAAATTTGATTATTGGGACTTTTGAATATAAACACAGGCTATCTATCCAGGCTATCCAGGACCTATCCCCTGGACAGCTGGATGTAAAGACCTGGACTTTATGTCCTGCTGTCCAGGTTTTCGTATCCAAATGACCAGACTCCCACGTCTTTAAATTCACATGTAGGAGATGATCTCATGGACATCTCATAAAGCTTTGGTCTTCATATTCAGCTGTCCAGCATTTCATATGCACATGACTAGACACCCAGGTTTTCACATCTAGATGTCAAGATGTCATATTCAGTTATCCCTGTCTTCATATCCAAAAGTCCCAGTTATCAAATTTAAATTTCACCATTAAAAAAATCTTTCATAAAAATTCGTACTGAACCCTAGATTTATTATTACAAGCTTGCCATTACGTATATGACTGGATTGGAAATATCTGTGCAAATTCATCTCAGACAGAAATCCAGCCAGCTCGCTAGCGTGTCGTTCGTTGCCGTTCTGTGCGAGCTTTTTTTTTAACCCAAAAAGATATTTCTTTCTACAATCCATAAGAGTTCGTTCTGAAACTAAAACAATTTATTTTTGCAAATACATTTATCAAAATAAATTATAGTAGGTCTACGTAGGTATTATACACGTATTCATTTACCAAAAAAGAAAGTATAGTAATGTGTGCATACATTTATATTTAGTTTTAAAGTGTTTACTTTACTGTTTGTTGTTTTTGTGTGTTTTCACAATCTGTTTCAGGTTAGCTCCAGGGACAATAATTATGTGGCAGGAAATGCACAGCACAGTATTTCTTTATACAATAATTCTGTAATACAAATACAAAAATTGTAACGGAGGTTTGTCGTGATGAAGAATTTATCATCATCCATCATTCCAAGCAATGAATGAGTCATCGTGCACAGAATAATGACTGCAATATTTAACAATTTATGTGGGAAAGGAATAACTATAATCTTTTTTTGTTTTCTTTAATAAATAAAAGTTCGGAAAAGATAATTCCACTTCATTACTAAAAATAAAAGTCAACAATGTGTAGGTAGGTAGGTACCATTAGGTTTTATTTAAAAAAAATATAAACCTAGTCATACAATGCAATAGGCAACAGTACATTATGACCTCAGATCACAACAAACAAGGGAGATTGGCTATCTTGCGAGTTTAGTATGCGTACCCGATGTCGCCACTTTGTCACACATTTGTATTTGCACACAACCTAATGATTATCTCGACAGCGCACACACAAACACAAAAGCCAACGTGATTGGCTGCACACACAACAATAGCATTGTTTCTATTAACTCACACAAATTCACTTTTCCAATCACAGCTATTTACACCCACGATAGTGATGGCAAAATAATGGTCGATAAATTTTTTATCGATGAAAAAAATACCAAAACATGGCAATTTATCAAGTAAGTTAATATTGTTATATCGTCGGTATTATTCAGTGTTGGTATTTCTATTAAAATTATTAAAATAAAATTGGGTAGGTAAATATTTCTATACTAATATTATTAAGCTGAAGAGTTTGAAGGCGCTAATCTCAGGAACTACTAGACCGATTTCAAAATTTTTGGAACCCTTGGAAAGGTACTTTATTCCCGAGTACTATATAGGCTATGTATGTACCACGGGCAAATCCGGTAAAAAAGTAAAGAAACAGCAAAACCAATTTTAATCTTTATGGGAAAAGGTTTCGACCGTTGTTTACGTTTAATGCCCGGTTGAAAAAGTATTTTATGATTATACCATACCACTGTAGGGTAATGTAAATCACGTGCGTCATACCAACGTCCAACGGCGGATCCAGGATTTTTTTCTGGGGGGGGCACAAGTGGTGGACTATGAATGTTGGGGGGGAGGGGCGTACAACAAATCGACATTCGCCCTGCCTAGCGATGTGCCGCCGAGAAATTTCCTGTTATCGAACATTTCTTCCCCTGATAATTTCCAAAAATTCTCAGAAAATCTCGAGTTTTTAGGAAAATTTCCCGTTATTTCCGTGAAATTTCCAAGAAACTTTAGAATATTTCGGAAACGGCACATCTCTAGTCCTGCCTGATGCTGTCTGGGGGGGGGGGGGCACGTTTCTGTTATTTCTTAATTTGATATGCATTGTCATGGAATCACCCTTTACAGTAGGTACACAAAAAAGCACGGCACGTGCCCCCGTGCCCCCCCCCTAAATCCGCTACTGCCAACGTCTGATTCATGTAATTTTAGGTATAAAATGAAGTACATTATGACCATGACGTCTGCGGTGGTTTTTCCTGCTACCAGTCATGGTATTTTTGAAAATGGGTGTTACTAATAAAAAGTATTGATAGATTTGTGTTGGGAATCTAAGAGGTGGTGAAATCCAAACTGATGAAACTATTGGTAGATAGGTATTGGCATTATATTGTTGTTGTATAACACAGATCCCTGCGGCACGCCAGCTTTAATTTCTTGAAATTCCGACGAATCACCTTCCACTCTTACTTGGAATATGCGGTCTGAGAGATATGATTCCATTAATAGGTAATAGCTGTGTGGAAGTAATTTTTTAATTTTGCAGAATAGACTTTGCCAAATGCCTTTGCAAAGTGCCATACTTTGTCAAATGCCTGCTGGATATCTAAAAAGGCTGCTGAGCAGTACTCTTTGTTCTCAAAAGAGCGTCTAACCACTTCGCACACTCGGTGTACCTATTCTATGTTCGAGTGATATTGTCGGAAACCAAACTGGTGCTTCGGAATAATTTGACGTTCTGTTAGTATAGGTATTATCCTATAAAGGAGAATTTTAACAAAGAGAACCTCAGACAAAGTAGGTAAGAGGCTGATTGGTCTGTTAGATCCTGCGTCTTGTGGTGGTTTACCTATTTTATGAACCATTGTAATTTTGGATACTTTCCATAGTTTCGGGAAGTATTGCACTCTGAGTACGCCGTTAAAGAGTGTTATTAGGTAGATTATAGCCTTTCTTGGCAGTTGTTCTAAGACTTCTTTGGTAATTAAGTCAAAACCAGGAGATTTGTGACTCTTAAGTGCCCTGATTACTCTTTTTACCTCAGAAGCTGTCACGGGCTTGGACGGTAAGGATAATTGTAGCTCTTGTTGTAGTATATCATCCACCTTTTTCTCCAAATCAACATCATTGCTTTCGTTAGGCTGAAAGACTTCGGCTAAATGTTTGGCGAAAACATTAGCTTTCTCCTTGCAAATCTTTGTCCATCCAGCATCAGTCCTCAATGAGTACTTCATGTCTTGGGGTCCTTTCAGATCTTTTGTGGCCTTCCACAGTGAGTTGGTCGAGGCCGTTGCAGTGAGATTTTCCAGCCTATATTGAATTGTCTCATTTTGTGCATCTGTCAGGATATCCTTAGTTATTGTCCAAGGGCAGCCCATTGAAACTGTAAGGACTCATGTGTTGTACACCGTACTTACATAGAGCTGACGCTGCAAATGAATATGTAGCGAGGGGCGAACGGGCAGTCGTTCCCCGCGCGTCATTAGATATAGGCATGCTAATCGCATGACATCACATTGCGATCGCCAACCCGCCTGCCAAGCGTGGCGATTACGGCAAAACCCCCCATGGATAAAATCCTTGGGGGAGGCCTTTGTCCAGCAGTGGACGTCTTTAGGCTGAGAGAAGAAGAAGAAGAAGAAGAATCGCATAAATTTTGTGTAACTTAAACGGTCACGTAAATGTTGTGAGTTGTATTTCTTCCCTGTGTTTTTGGACAATATACCCGGACTTTCGTGAACTGCATTCACTAGTTTCATTAGAACATCCTTCATACATATAGAACTTTCAATAGACACGCACATAAACATTCATACATAAAGTACGCAGTTATCACGCCCACAGTCGTACAAAACTATTCTTAGTCGTAATTTCTGCTTCAGGTGGTGAGTCAGAAGGTCTCATTCTTTTGTTGTTTCTAGCTATGGGCACTGTCTGCCAGTCAGGAGGTTCCGGTGACAGAAGGTCGCCACTTTCAGTGGTGACTTGTGTTGGTGTCTTACACAGATCTTGCTGGGTAGTGCTTCCAGCAGAGTTGTTTCTTTTCCTTGTAAATAGGCCAGGGTGGAAAGTTTGTTGAACTAACTTTCTTTTTCCAGTAGCATTCACTGATGTTGATGCCTGGTCACTCACACCAACAGAGTCTTCGGTAGCAGATTTCACACCATGAGGCCCGGGTACCTCGTGGCGCCGTGGGTTAACCGGATCGCATGACATATCATCACATTCCTTAATATCCATTTCTCATAACAAGGAGTTGGGAGACAAAGTGGCAAGCGTTTCCCAACCGCCTACCCTCGCACTTTCTGAGAATATTTAGTTGCTCATGGTTCGCGATCACCAGTTTGATGGGTTAATTACACGCCGCCCATTGTTCGGCGTTGTTGACTGTTCACCTTTCTGAAAGGTATGAGCGCTGCCGTTGGCTTTCATTTAGGCTCATCCGCCACCATCTCTTCTGTACATTCAAGGTACAGCACTACAGACGATCTTAACTCCGAATATGTCAAAGCAGCTCACTGTAGGGGTTTGGTAACGAAGTATCCATCTCCGGCCTGTTTGGTCCGCGGGTGGTATTTTATTTCCCCCCCCTACCCTGCATATCTGCCGAGCATTCCCCTATCCGCCACCTGGGGACACGTTCTCTAGGGGTAAGGCTCCCCCGAGAAGTATAGTATAACTATTGAACTTGAAGTTCTTCTTCTTGTAGTGCCTCTCCATTACTGGAGGCCAGCCGTCAATTTCGCAAACTCTTCTCTGTTCGCCGCTATGCGAAACGGCTCGTCAACCCTGGTGACTCCGGTCCACTCGCGTATATTACTCAGCCATGATTTTTTGCGTCTTCCAGCAAGTCTCTTGCCTTCTATTTTGCCCATCATAATAAGTTGAAGCAGCTGATATATGTCGTGTCGTAAAACGTGTACGTGTGTACTTTGCGCTTTTTGATAGTTTGCAACAACAGTCTAGACATTGCAACGCGCTGGAGAGCTGACTTTCTGAGTCCAACTGATACGAACTTGTCAAATATATTAATTCTTTCTTATAAATATATTTTTTTGCTTTTTTACAAAATATGACAATGACAAGAAGAAATTATAGGTTACTTTTCGCTCAGTGTATTTTTTAAATTTCTTTTTCTTTTTTCTTATGCTGCCAGCCAGTCCGATTGGCATTATTGTAGTTAGATACTCTTTTAAAATAAGTGCCATCTAGTAGCGTATTTTTAAATTTATAACAATGCTTTGCGCCATATTTAATGTCATTTTGAAAGCTCTCGTCGTAGTGTGAGTGAGTGTAGAGATAGGAAGATTCATGGCAGATTCTATTTTAAAGCTTTTTTTTCATTATGTTGACTGAAATAGGTATAATCGTAGGCCATAAAATAAATAAAAGAGTATGTTTATCGCTCGCCAATTCAAAATGTTTGCATATAAGTACTGCAACAACGCAAAAATAAAAATAAAAACGGAAAATGTTGCTATCAACTCCATCCAGCGGGAATTGTTTAATGAACAGCCCTTCGCTTTAACCTTAAATAGGCTTGACATGCAATTTTTATTTAAATAATAGGCTTGATCTACAAACTCGGGGATGTGCCTGCGTTTCAACCTTTCCTTTCCTGCCTGTGTTCATGAGGATGAATTAGCCTATTATTATTAGTATGATATTCGGTAGGAATTATGAGGATAATCTACCGAATATCATACTGAATTCCATATAAGTATGTACAGTTTATCTTTATTTAAGTCGGTATTCCAGCGCAGAAGCGATGCCACAGCATTTTCCCCAAAAAGCTTAAAATCGTGCATTAAATAGGTACTTAACAAACATTTATACTGTTAATAAAATATTATACTTAGTATGTACCTATTGTCATATTCTCGCAACTTCAGACCTATATCAATTATTTCTGCAATTTAAAAGTTATTTGAATCCTTGGTCCAGGTAAAATAATGTCACATGTCAAACCTATTATAGATACTCATCAGCATGGATTTCTACAGGGTTGACCAACCACTTCAAGCCTTCTTGAATTATGTCTCTGACATCTATGATGCTCTGGACGACAAAGTTGAAGTGGATGCTATCTATACTGATTTTACCAAGGCTTTTGAAGTGATCACTTTTTATTAATCCAGAAACTGGGTCACGCAGGAATTTGTGGGTCTTTACTTAGATGGTGTAAGTCAAACCTACGGAACCGGTATCAGTTGATTACAATTAGGGGTTTCAAAATTAATCCTAACGATTATTATAAATGCTAAAGTGAGTTTGTTTGTTTGTTTGTTACCTCTTTACGGTTTATCTACTGAACCAATCTTCCTGAAATTTCGCACACATATAGTCAGAAGTACTGAGAAGGACATAGAGAGAGAACATACCTTTTAACCCGGGAAAAAGCATAGTTCCCGTGGGAAATTTACCTATAACGCTGTACATCTTAGGCCTTACCTAGGCTAGTATTATAATCTGTGGCCTTAGCTACTGCGGACATATCCAACGCAGCACTGGAGTAGAGCCTTTATCATACTATGACACATGCTACACAAAGCGATCTAAAAATTCATACAATTTGAGGAAATTACATTACTTTTTCCTATTACTATAGTGCCAATACATTTCAAACGACGCGATTTATTATAAAATAATCGAGGGATTTTTATATAGTAATATTAGTTGGTGTGTATAGAGTGGATTAAGTGCCTATGTAATACTTAGAAAAATGTTTTTAGTAATATTTTTTAACTTGATTTTATATGGTGTTGTGTCATCTACTTGTCTCTTTGGTAAGTTTAGCATATCACATTATTTTTTTATTATTTGCGTCCCTGCCATTGCTGCCATGGGAATTTTTTGTAGAAAAAATACACTATGTGCTAGCCTTGGTAAATTTCTACCCGTCTACCAAATTTCATCGAAATCCGTCCAGTGGATTGTGTGATTGAGGGTAGATTCGATCAAACTAGAGTAAATTTTATTCTTAGAATAAATCGTCAGTTACCCGAGAATAAATTAATTTTACATTTTATCATCTGCAATTCTTAGATACCCTTTTCGGGAATAGTTCCTTATACCACCGACATGCATGGAATAGCAGAGTAATCCTAGAATAAAAACGCGCATGCGCGTCATATGTTCTGTCTGTCTGATGTCAGTGCTGTCATTGACAGTACTGTTGACATAAAACAATACGACAAAAGACAGTTGCTATGACATAAGACTTTACATCATTGCATTCTATTGGCCGGGTATTATATTCATTCGTATTTTGTTCGTCGTTCATTCTGTTACACGCGTATAGTTATTCCAAGATGGTATAGAGATGTGTGTATGTTGGGTAAGTATATTGGATATGATTTGAAAGTCCACCAGTTCTCAACACAATCACTATTTATTGTTCTTATGTGTAACACGGAAATCACGAATTCACAGATAAATCGATCGGGCCTATATTGACATAAGGAATTACATATAGAGTACAATTGAGCTACCGCGACGGCGAGCGGGGTGCAACTGGCTCGCTCCTATCGCGTTGGTTAAGATTGCAGCGTAAGCTTTTTACATATTATAGGTAGGTGAGTACACCTATATCATTTCCCACCTTTTTTAGAAAAATTTTTGAAAGAATAAGAAAATTTTTACAAACGAAAAAGTAAGTACATTAACTAATAACAAGTCATATCTAAAGTTCTGCGTAATGCAGCTTGCCTACGTGCAGAAATGTGCTACGCTGCGTTTTATAGTTACAATAACAAAGGTATAAATTTCAAGAATAACAATGATGAAACGTTATCAAGTTACTGACCAACAATTACAATTACGAATGCTTCTGCTGAATGTAATATGAACTGCTAATGATAAACATTAATTCAAATGCAATTTGTGTTTCTTGAATACAAATTTATGTGTACAGTACATCATACCTATGATATAAGGATATATTTTGCGTTATACATAAAATTTTGAGAAAAAAAAAAATTTTTTGACTTTTATACTAACTAATTAAATGTAGGTCCGTATATACTATTGGTATCGTACTCTGCTGTACCGTCTCGGCTTCATCGTGGCTGGACCAACGACAGCGCACTCTGCAGAACGTCCTACGATTGTACAACAAAACACGATACACAAAAATCACACATAACACTTACACATAAGAGATAAGTTTATATAACAAATATTTACGAGTGACCGATCAGGTGAACACTACTTTAGGCGTCGGAGTTGTTGAAACCGATTGTTGTGGTACTTGTCGAGTATCCACCTTAATATTATGTAAGGTTGTGTTACTGACAACTTCTTTCCACATCCATTTTCTAACACTTTTAATGCAACGTCTTTTTGCACAGTAGCACAAGGTAATTGCGAACAAAATTACGATCACAATCATCACTATACCAAGTATGTTTAACTTGTTGTCTATAGTGACATTAGATAAATTCTCAGTGACAAATACATTTTCTTTTGTCTGACTTGCACCCATGTTGTGAAAATGTTAGTTCACAATAACGATCGCGACAATGGTTAAATGCACGAAAAATAATTTTGTAACAATGAACCTGAAAAAGAAAAATTAATGCTTTATACTTTGTGCTACGTGATTATAATAATTTATAAGTTTCCTGTAATTTTCGCTAAGATGACAAATTGTATCACGTTGTATCGACGCTGGTATGCATGATTATAAAATAAAAATATAGTAAGTACAGAAGTGTAACCAAAATGTTGGTTTGTATTCTACAAAAATCTAACTGGTTGCTTACTAACTCTACCTGATCGTGTGACATAAGATGATTTACTAGGTTCGCTCGTCTGAATTGTGACTTTCTTAACATTTTTAGGTTTTTCTAAATTTAACTGATAGTCTTTTTTCAAATAATCTTTAGATAAATCATTACTTTCCATGTCTTCATTTAATACATAAGCTGGTTTTAAACGATCTATAGATACTGAAAGTTGTCTGTTAGGTAACTGAATTTTAAATACTTTATTTGTCCTACTGATGACGTGGTATGGTCCGTCATAAGGA
The DNA here is from genome assembly GCA_018467065.1 of Ephestia elutella. Classification (NCBI taxonomy): domain Eukaryota; kingdom Metazoa; phylum Arthropoda; class Insecta; order Lepidoptera; family Pyralidae; genus Ephestia; species Ephestia elutella. The sequence goes on from CM031593.1 coordinate 7,867,019, forward strand.
GGTTGTAACGGTTTCCTTACTGCGTCATTGCGGAGAAAAACATATTCGCTATTCTGTAAATCTTTGTGCACGAATATCTTACGAGGATTTTTATTTTCCCTAGTTGCAGGTTTAAATTCGTCAATAATTTCTTTTAATTTACGTACATAGTTATATTCATCGCATGGAATGTTATTTGTCTTATTGTCACATAAGTCACCTGGCAACCTAATATTATCACCATAAACCATTTGAGCTGCAGTAACACCTGAATCTAACCTAATTGCACTTCGTAACCCTAACATAGCAGTGGGTAATTCAAGTACCCATGACTTGCTATTTAATCGGGCTTTAAGAGCGTTTTTCAAAGATCTATGCCATCGTTCGATTGCTGAATTACTCGCTGGATGGTAAGGAGTTGTTCTAATTTTGTGAATACCCAGTAATTTCATAAGCTGTTTGAAAAGGTTGCTTTCAAATTGCCTACCCTGATCGGTTGTGATTTTAATGGGACAACCAAAACGACAAATCCAACCATCATATAATGTTTGGGCTATAACTTCAGCTGAAATTTCTTTTACTGGGAATGCTTCGGGCCATCGAGTATACCTGTCTATTACTGTAAATAAATATTTGTTCCCGTCGGAAGTTTCGGGTAATGGGCCTACCAGGTCGCAATGAATTTGTTGAAAACGACCTGTGGGTTCAAATTGACCTAAATCCGAAACAGTATGTCTTTGTATTTTTGCTCTCTGACATCGTACACAAGTTTTCGCCCATCTGTTAACATCTTGATTCATGTTTGGCCAAAAATACCTTTCGCTGACTAATTTAACACTAGATCTAATACCTGGATGGCTCAAATCATGTAAGGAATCAAAAGCAATACGACGAAAATTTTTTGGTAAGTATGGTCTGGCTCTATCCCTAGATATATCACATAAAATTGAGTTTTCATTATCGTAAAATTGAATTCTTTTAAATTTAATACTGGACGTGTCATTTGATTCGTTCAATAGTTTTGCAAGCTGTTCGTCGCCTTCCTGCGCGTTGGCGAGTTCGTGGAAGTCTATAACCGTGGGACAAGATATGGTTTCAATTCTCGACAATGTATCGGCTACTATGTTATTATTACCACTTATATGACGGATTTGTGAGGTAAATTCGCTAATGAACATTATTTGTCTAGCGCGTCGAGCAGTTTCTCTATTTGTGCCTAATTTACTCATAGCAAATGTTAAAGGTTTGTGATCAGTAAATACTGTAAGTTCACGACCTTCTATCATGTTTCTGAAATGTATTATTGACATATAGATAGCTAAGAGCTCTCTATCATATGTACTGTATTTTCTTTGAGCTTCTGTTAATTTTTTGGAAAAATATCCTAATGGCTGATACGTATTATTTACTTTTTGCTGTAAAACAGCACCAATGCAAGTGTCAGATGCGTCAGTCATCAAAGCTAAAGGACTATTAATATCTGGATAAGTTAACATTGCTGCATTTTTGAGATCGTTTTTACACTTTTCAAAATTTTCCTCAGCCTCGGGCGTCCATTTAATAGGAGTTTTATCTTTGCGTTTTGAGGAACCTAAATATTTATTTAATTCTGACTGATGGTCAGCTGAATGAGGTATATGAGCTCTATAAAAATTTAACATACCTAAAAATCGTCTGAGTTCCTCAACATTATTAGGTTTTGGAAAATCAATTATAGCCTTTACCTTATCTTCTAATGGTACAATCCCTTCAGTAGATACTTTGTAACCTAAAAAATCTACTTCTTTTTGACCAAATTTACACTTTGAAAAATTTATTGTTATGCCATATTTATTAAATCTTTCGAATACTTGTTCTAGATGTTCTTTATGTTGTATTTCATCATTAGAAGCTATGATTACGTCATCAACAAAATTGAATAAAAAATCTAAACCATGGAGAACAGTGTGATGCATAAAACGCTGAAAAGTTTGTGCGGCATTTCGTAGACCAAAGGGCATTTGCAAGAATTCAAATAATCCAAAAGGGCAAATGACGGCTGTTTTTGGAATATCACTTTCCGCGACTGGTATGCAATTATAGGCTCTATTAATATCAAGCTTAGAAAATATTTTTTTACCAGCTAAAACATATGTGAAATCTTGCAAACGGGGTACAGGATATCTATCTGGTTTTGTGACTGCATTCAAACGTCTGTAATCACCACATGGCCTAATGTTACCATCTTTTTTAGGAACGATATGTAAGGGACTTGCCCAAGCGCTGCTACTCGGCCTACAAATCCCTAACTCCTGCATAATTCTAAATTCATTTTTAGCTTTAGCATACCTGTCCGGTGGTAGCTGCCTCGCTCGTGCTCTCACTGGTGGTCCCGTAGTCTCGATGTGATGGCGTACGCTGTGCTTGCTGGTTTCCTTATATGACACCGGTTTAGTTAACTCGGGATACCTATTTAACAGATCTTGATAGGGACATTCATTGGTTATCGTTCGTAAAGTTGGCACAGAGCTACTAGAAATATTACCTAAAACGCTTAAGTTGGTTACCTGATCGATCAATCGCTTGCCACTTATATCTATAAGTAATTTAAAGTTAGCTAAGAAGTCCGCACCTAATATTGGTTGCTTGACGTCCGCTAATACAAACATCCAACGAAAAGCTCGTCGTAAATTAAAATCTAAAACCATAAAATGTATGCCATAAGTCCGTATTTCAGTTCCATTGGCCGCATACAATTTATATTGATCACTTTGAGCACGATCTTTTTTATTTACGAAAGTACGAGGTAACACAGAAATGTTAGCGCCACTATCAATTAGAAAATTGAGATTAGATGTCCTATCCCTAACGCACAGACGGTGATTAACATACCGGTCGCTGCCTCCCGCCGCAGACAACACCGTGTCTAGTTTCCCGCTGGAGCCTTGGAGCTGGAGTCGTTCTTCTTCCAACTGCATGGCTGCACGCACTTGTTGGCTCGTTGACGGAAACGGAAATGGTAGAAACACAACCAATTGGGATCTTCGGGGGTTCGCCTACGACTGGTGCTGGGGTTACGTGACCTAGACCTTGAAAACCTAGGGTTCCTGCTTCTTGATCGTCCTCTTTGAGTGGTTTCCAGCTTCTTGAGTCTATCATCTATCTTGGCAATTTCCGCAATCATTGCTTCATCACTCCTTGGTGTAGGCCTGTTGGTTATGGCTGCAATGCTCTGACCAGGGCTCACGGTTTCCATCACCTTGTCTGCTATCGTTGCAAGGGTATCCAATTCTTTGGTGTTGGCCACTGTCAAAATTCCTCTTACTGAAGTCGGAAGGTGATTTTGCCACAAAACTGTCAGTGTGTCGTCGGTGGTCTACTCACTAGATCGGTAATTTGTTGAATTACGTCTCTTCCTAATTTGGTGATAACCATTTGGTATTTGGTATCGTCTGACATGTGTTGTGGGTTCAGCACTGCCTCCGTCTGTATAAACCACAATCTAGGAGCATCCTTCCAAAATTCCGCTATCCTGGTAGACACTGAGACTGCCGAAAGGAATTGCGTATCGGCGACTAACGTTGGGTTCTCCACGACCAAAGAAGTTCCTGACGTACCTTCTGTGTTATCCATCTTCTATAATTATGTTCTTCGTTTTTTTTTTTTGGTAAACGGTCCTCGCCGCCGCGGTATGAAGTTGAGTTGCCCCCGTGTTACACAAACCGTACGAAAACGAAGACGATGCGGTATCTATTAATTATAAGTCTATGTCACAAAATTTGCACTATAAGTCCAACGATAAGTAGGTATGTTCGATGTTACGCGTTCTTCACTGGGTCACCACTATAGAGATGTGTGTATGTTGGGTAAGTATATTGGATATGATTTGAAAGTCCACCAGTTCTCAACACAATCACTATTTATTGTTCTTATGTGTAACACGGAAATCACGAATTCACAGATAAATCGATCGGGCCTATATTGACATAAGGAATTACATATAGAGTACAATTGAGCTACCGCGACGGCGAGCGGGGTGCAACTGGCTCGCTCCTATCGCGTTGGTTAAGATTGCAGCGTAAGCTTTTTACATATTATAGGTAGGTGAGTACACCTATAATGGAAAAACGACTATTGGTTTACTCGGGATAATAATCGAGGAATATTTATATACCTGGTAAAGCTATTCGCGTATAAATATAAGTTTGGTCGAATTCACCCTGAGTAACATCCAAACTTTCGCATTTATATACAATGTGAGGTGTGATAATTCATTTGAACGAAGACTCGTTTGATGGCCTCTGTGTGGCGTAGTGTTCCTTGCCTCTAAACCAATAAGGTTCGATCCCAGGTCATGTCAATATGGAAAATGATATTTTAACGTTTGTAGGGTAGGTACCTACATTCGTCAAAAGATTATTATTTGCTTGGACTTTAATCTAAATGTTTATTAATTGTAGGTACCTTGCTAATAAACCTAGTGGCCTAGTGGCCTGTGGTGTGGCCCTAGAATAGCACCAACCCATCTCCACAGGTCCCTCGTCAACAACGTGGTCCAGATCGAGAGTGTTTCGGCAAGGGTAGCGTACCTTGTACTCAGAATCACCAAACGGTATTCGTTGAAGGTAATACAAGTATACGCACCGCCCTCATATCGCTCCGACGACGAGGTAGAGACTATGTATGAGGATATTTCTAGAGCCATACATAGCTCCCAGGCCCACTATACCGTTGTGATGGGGGACTTTAACGCGAAACTGGGCAAACGAAGCGATGATGAGCTGAGGGTGGGGAATTTTAGATATGGAAGGAGGAATGCACGTGGTCATCTGCTGGCCGGCTTTATGGAGAAGGAGGGCCTCTTTATGATGAACTCCTTCTTCAAAAAGCCAAAACAGCGAAAGTGGACATGGTTGCATCCTAATGGCGTTACAAAAAATGAGATTGACTTCATCTTGTCGACGAAGAGGCACATATTCAATGATGTCTCTGTGATCAATGCCGTAAAAACAGGAAGCGATCACCGATTGGTAAGAGGCACATTGAATCTTAGAATAAAACTCGAAAGGTGTCGACTGATGAAGTCTACGCTCCGACCAGCGCCTATCCAGCTCCAAAACCCCGAGAGCTTTCAGCTCGAGTTGCAGAATCGCTTCGAATGCCTGGGAGACTGCGAAAATCTGGACGATTATAATTACAGGTTTGTGCAAATTGTCCAAACAGCTGGACCTAAGGCTTTCAAAACCCGCCGTTCAAAAGGAACCAAAAAGATCTCGGACCTTACCAACAAACTCATGGAAGAAAGACGAAACTTGGTTCTGCAGTCCTCTGATGATGCTGCTCAGTATCGACATCTAAACAGACAGATCTCCAAGTCCCTAACTCGCGATTTACGCCAATTCAATACTGACCGTATTGAAGAGGCGATTAAGCGAAATAAGGGCTCAAAAGTGTTTGCAAGGGATCTGTCTGTTGGTCAAAGCCAACTGACCAAGCTGAAGACTGAGGATGGCAGAATCATTTCGTCGAAGCCAGAGCTGTTGGAAGAGGTTGAGAAGTTCTACGGACAATTATACACCAGCGTACGCGCACCTGTCAGTAATCTGGCCAAAGATCCAAGAGACAGATTGACCCGACACTACACCGAAGATATCCCGGACGTCAGCCTATATGAGATTAGAATGGCTCTCAAACAGTTAAAAAACAATAAGGCACCGGGTGATGATGGAATCACGGCTGAGCTTCTGAAAGCAGGTGGAACGCCGGTATTAAAAGCTCTTCAGAAGCTATTTGATTCCGTTATACTCGAGGGACAAACGCCTACGGCATGGCACAGAAGTGTGGTGGTACTTTCCTTCAAAAAAGGTGACAAAACCTTATTGAAGAATTATAGGCCTATCTCACTTCTGAGCCATGTCTACAAACTGTTTTCGAAAGTCATTACGAATCGTCTCGCTCGCAGGTTTGACGACTTCCAGCCTCCCGAACAAGCCGTTTTCCGAAAAGGCTTTAGTACCGTAGACTACATACATACGCTGCGGCAGATTATACAGAAGACTGAGGAGTATAATCAGCCATTATGCTTGGCGTTTGTGGACTACGAGAAAGCCTTCGATTCGATCGAGACCTGGGCTGTGCTACAGTCTCTCCAACGGTGCCAAATTGACTATCGATATATCGAAGCGCTGAAGTGTTTGTACGAAAACGCCACCATGTCGGTCCGTCTCCAGGATCAAGGCTCCAAACCTATCCAGTTGCAGCGAGGGGTGAGACAGGGAGACGTGATATCTCCGAAACTGTTCACCGCCGCCCTGGACGATGTTTTCAAGCTTCTGGAATGGAGCGGACTCGGTATCAATATCAACGGCGAGTATATCACTCACCTTCGATTCGCTGACGATATCGTAGTCATGGCTGAGACCTTGGAAGACCTAGACACAATGCTCGATGGCCTCTGTAGAGCCTCTTAACAAGTGGGTCTAAAAATGAACATGGACAAGACGAAAATTATGTTTAATATCCGTGTCGCACCCACTCCTCTGAAGGTTGGAGACTCTACACTCGAAGTTGTTGACAATTATGTATACCTGGGATAAACAGTTCAGTTAGGTAGTAGTTAGGTAAGTTCAACTTTGAGAAAGAGGTCAACCGTCGAATCCAACTCGGCTGGGCAGCGTTCGGGAAGCTTCGCGATATCTTCTCGTCCAAAATACCGCAGTGTCTCAAGACTAAGGTCTTTGACCAGTGTGTGTGCCAGTAATGACATACGGAACAGAGACGTGGTCGCTTACTATGGGCCTCATAAGAAGGCTCAAGGTCACCCAAAGGACGATGGAGCGCGCTATGCTCGGAGTTTCTCTGCGTGATCGAATCAGAAATGAGGAGATTCGTAGGAGAACTAAAGTAACCGACATAGCCCGCAGAATCGCGAAACTTAAGTGGCAGTAGGCGGGGCACATAGCTCGTAGAACAGATAGCCGTTGGGGCAGAATAGTTCTCGAGTGGCGACCGTGAACCGGAAAACGTAGTGTTGGCAGGCCTCCCACTCGGTGGACCGACGACCTGGTGTAGGTCGCGGGATGCGCATTGATGCGGGCAGCGTAGGACCGGTCGTTATGGAAATCCTTGGGGGAGGCCTTTGTCCAGCAGTGGACGTCTTTCGGCTGAGAGAGAGGTACCTTGCTAGGATTAAATTTGTTTAGATGTTTTTAATTTTTTCTTTTAGATGGAAATAGCAACCAAATAGTTTATAAATATGGAGATTCGTTTATTATAAATGTAGAACTATTTCAATTGCCTTGGAATTTAGTCTACTACAACATCAAGAGTAAGTATCATACTTAGAAAAATAACTTTGTTCCCGTACACTCCCTAAGGAACCTACATCTACATGCCGAATTTTAGCTTCCTACGCCCAGTAGTTTTGGCTGTGCGTTGTCTGTTAGTCCACTGTAGTGATGATTATATTACCTATAGATACCATAAGATTTTTTTTATTATTACATGATAATTACAATAAACTTTGCAGAATAAAAAAAATTGTTTATAGGTATTTTATTATTCCTTGATAAAATAAAGTTTATTTTATACCTATTAATTAATTATAACAATTTTATACCTATTTATTAATTTTTGTGATTTCATCCGATTTTGAGTTTTGCCTTTTATTTACTTAATTATTAATTTTTTTTCAGGATTGTGCGGATCTAATAATAAAATCTTACAATCTAAATACTTATATAACATAAAGAGTCTGGAAAAATACCATTATAATGTAACGTTAAAAGAATACATGGGTCGATGTATGTATAATTTTATTTATTTTATAAATATAAATGGTATCATTTATAAATCTGTTAAAATAATTGTGCACATAGAAAAATCCACAGGTAAGATCAATCTGTTTGAATACATATAATAAAATTGTAACTGGTCTGTGCCTGTACCTACATAGGATAGGAGGTATTTACATACCTCCAATACCATTTACATACCACATAGGAGATATTTAAGAAAAAAAAAACTATGATGTGTCTTTAAAGGGCCAATAGTTATCATCATCAATATTTTATACATATAATAAAACTGTAACTGGTCTATATCTGTACAGAGATAGTTAAGAATATTAAGAATAAAATCTATGAGGGGACTTCATTGAACCAGTAGAAGCCTAAACCATTTTCTTAAAATTTTTGTCTGTCTTTCTGTCTGTATGTTTGTACGCGGATCACTCAAAAACTTCTGGACCAAATTTGATGCAGTTTTCACTGTTGTATTTTAGAAGACCTAACTTAAAATCTGGCGTGGTTTAATTTTGATACGTCGCTTAGAACCAGAGGTATAAACATTAGTTAATTACGCGCGAACGAAGTTCGCGGGCAAGAGCTAGCAAATAAAATAAAATAATTTTATTTCGGGCAGAACCCGTAGAGTTAGTAACAAATACACTTATAACTATGTTAGTGATGTTAACATCAAAATTAGTTGAAGGTTTTGTATCTTTGATAAGCTAGTCCAGTGCTGCACGACAGCCACTGTCCACGTCCAACCTAGCCGCAACCGTTTTAACCAAACTGTTGGCACTACACCGCACTCGGTGAATCAGGGATGCAGTACGCTTTCTTATGATAGCTGTCTATCAACATCAGCCATGCAGCGGTGGTGGCCAAGTGGTAATGACACCCGCCTGAGGTCGGATACGACCCGGGTTCAAATCCTGCACATTGGCTGACTGTTTAGGTACTAGTGTGTATACGGCTACTGCCACTAGATGGCGGTAGTCGTAAAAGTCATGTCAGATTTAGGCGACTTGAATAAAATCTGACACCAGTAAGAAGAACATCAGCCAGCATCCCCGCAGCACTACATAATAACACCTGCTATCTTAAAGGGCGGAAATGGGTACCTTTTTTGGGGGCCGAACATGCAACTAAGTATTATACTAGATTCTGCCCGCAGTTTCGCCCGCATAAATTTCCCACGGGAACAGTGCTTTTTCCCGGGATGAAAAGTACCCTATGTCCTTCTCAGTACTTCTAACTGTGTGTATGCGAAATTTCAGGAAGATTGGTTCTGTAGATAAAGCGTGAAGAGGTGACAAATAAATAAACACACGAACTCACTTTCGCATTTATAATATTAGCACAGAATTAATATAAGTACATTAATAAGGATTCTAGTGAAATAATTTTAGGGGACGAGTGGGTACCGACAATTGTAATATAACTTTGATCTTATTCCTCTGAGGGTTGATTCGACCAAACTAGAGTAAATTTTATTCTCAGAATAAATCGTCAGTTATCCGAGAGTAAATGAATTTTACATTTTACCATCTGAAATTCTAAGAATAGAGAGCCTATTCGGGAATAGTTCCTTATACCACCGACATGTATGGAATAGCAGAGTAATCCTAGAATAAAAATGGCGTCTGCGCGTCATATGTTCTGTCTGTCTGCTGTCATTGACATAAAATAATACGACAAAAGACAGTTGCTATGACCTAAGCCTTTACATCATTGCATTGTAGTACAACGTCTATTGGCCGGGTATTATATTCATTCAAATTTTGTTCGTTGTTTGTTTCATTCCAAGATGGAAAAACGACTATTGGTTTACTCGAGATAATAATCGAGGAATATTAAAATTTTTATACCTGGTATAGCTATTCGCGTATAAATTTTAATATAAGTTTGGTCGAATCCACCCTGTAATATAACTTTATTTTCAGACACGCCAAGAACTCCGGTGACACATGAAGTGGAATACAAAGTAAAGTGGAATAACTTTTGTATAGGTATGTATTTTAAGTATGTAGATCTACATACCTAAATTTGAATTAGTTAGGGTCCTTAACGTGAAATACGTTCCAATCCGGAAGAAAGCATGAAACTTGGCATGAATGTAGCTTTAATATATCTATTTTAATATTGATATAGAAACACTTCGAGAAATGAATGTTTCCCCCCCTTTTATGTCCCAAATAGTGGTTTTTCTATTTTTTTTTATGAAAACGCCTATAATTCTGTTGACTTCGACATCCTGCTTGGAGTTCTTGGTTCTCTTAATTTTTCACCTTCTCTCTCATGGTTTCGCTCCTATCTGCAGTGTCGACATCAGCTTGTTAGAGCTGATCAGGTTAGGTCTGACTGGGGTGCGTTAGCTGCTGGTTTGCCTCAGGGCGGAATCCCTCTCTCCTATCCTTTTTTCTATTTTTATTGATGGTATCACTTCGTTATTAAAATCGTCCTTCCACTTGTATGCAGATGATCTGCAAATGTATTCAGCAGCCCCTTTCGAAGAATTTCACTCCGTCATTAATACCATTAATTCTGACCTGGCCGTTATTGCCGAGTGGCTTCGCAATTTTGGCCTCTCTATCAATGCCAAAAAATCCCAGGCCATTATTATTGGCAGCCCTCATTTTATTACACGACTGACCAAAAAAGGAGTGTTATGTTTTTCAGCGTTTATGTATGTATGTAAGTATGTATGTATGTAAGTATGTATGTATGTAAGTATGTATGTATGTAAGTATGTATGTATGTAAGTTTCTTTATTCCACTATAAGTCCTGAACGGCTTAACAGATTTTGATGTGAGAGGCATTGTTACCATAAAAGTTTTTTACCAATTTTTATTTTCTAGTTTTTAGTTTTTATTTCGCATTCTGTTTAATTCATTTAGTGCCTCATTAATGCCAGGTTTCTTGCCCATCAGTTTATTGCAGTCCGACTCTTCTATACGTAGTCCCTGCAAAGATCTTACTCTACTAAGAGCCACGTAGGCTTGACTTTCTTCAAACAGTTTCGCACCTAAGTATACCACTGCGTGACCTGTATTTTATGTATTGTAGAAGCCCATGATAGTATTAAAGGCAACATTCTTCTTTCAGCCGCCCCGTAATTGTACTTAGCTGGAAACTGTATGGCTTTCGGGTGTATAAGATGTACGCCGTCTCTTGCGAAATCAATTCGAACAGAAGGTACATCTGTTGCATATATCTGAGTTCGGCGAAATTGATGCCAAACGATTTCGTTGATGTAGCCTATAGCGCCATTTACTAACTTTGAAACGTAAATATTGGACCGTAGCATGAATTTTGCCCCCACAAATATTTCCAGTTCCGCTGGTAAACCCCCAGTTTTGTTGATATCAGCTGGTATTATTGGTTTATATATTATTATATCCACATTGTCCGCATTTCGTGTGGCGTGTACTAGCTGATCATAAGCTTTTCTTTTAAAAGACCTTTTATTTGATACCCACATTGATGGGATTGATAAAAAAATAGGTTATCAGCCATTTGGTAGCAGCGGCCATCTTAAATTTCATTTTTGCATAGTAAATTGTATTCTACTTATTAAGCCCTTTCATTTGATATAGGTACCCATATTGATGATATTGATAAAACCTAGGTTATCCGCCATTTTGTAGAGGCGGCCATCTTGGATTTCAATTTTGTATATTACATTGTATTCTACTTGTTGGGGCCTTTCATTTGATACCCGTATTGTTAAGATTGATAAAACCTAGGTTATCTGCCATTTTGTAGAGGCGGCCATTTTGGATTTCAATTTTGTATAGTACATTATATTCTACTTGTTGAGCCCTTTCATTTGATACCCATATTGTTGGGATTGATAAAACCTAGGTCATCCGCCATTTTGTAGCGGCGGCCATCTTGGATTTCAATTTTGTATAGTACATTGTATTTTACTTGTTGAGCCCTTTCATTTGATACCCGTATTGATGGGATTAATAAAACCTAAGTTATCCGCCATTTTGTAGCGGCGGCCATCTTGAATTTACAATGATATTGAATAAACATAATTGTATTATCACCAAAATCCAAAGTGTATACTAGATTTCAGATTAATCGGTTGACAGGAAGAGGGTGAAATTTCAATTACTAAATTTGACCCAAGAAAACAAACGGGGTAAAGCTAAATAAAACCGTTTAATTAAACAAGCTAATTTATTAAAAAATAAAAAACACGACTGACAACTTGTGCTTGGCCGAAGGCCGAGCTCCGTCTCGTAAGCAAAGAGAGTGATAAGGCTCAAGGCCTAGCCCTTCGTATACATGAATGACCTTATCATTTCATCTCAAACCCCCAGTAACTAGCAGAGGCCGAAGACCGAGGGGCGAGCTACGTACATGGAGCCGAGAGGAAAGGCGAGGCTAAAACACCTACTGTGCTGTGCAGGACAATTTTACTTTTGCAGTTTCGAATATGTTGAAGAAAAGTAAGTTACGTAGGAGAGTTGTCGGTTTAGACTAGGTGAAGGCTCCGCTTTAGCTCTTTGCTATGAAGCCGCAACTCTGCCTTCGGTCTCGCTTGCGCCGGCTGGAGGTGGGCCCCGGGCCTTTGGATTCGCTTCGCCTCTCGGCTTCATATACGGAACTCGGCCATCGGTCTCGCGGGCCAAGGCGAATCGGCTTTCGGCCTCAGTATCTCGGCTGGTTACTGGGGCTTTAAGATGAAATCGGAAGATCGTATTTCGTATATACGATCTTCCGATTGGTCCGGGGGCTGGGCTCGACCAAATGTTACAGAGGCCCCTGGGTGACGACCACAGCCGGTGGTAGTTTATAGTTTTTTTTCATACGAACTGGTTGCCCCAGTAACCAGGTTTGAGATAAAATCAGAAGGTCATCCATGTATACGAAGGACTCGGCCTACGGCCTCACTCTTTCTTTAATCACGAGATGGAGCTCGGCCTTCGGCCTAGCCTGGACGCAGCTCGGGCTGTGGCATTGCGGGCGCAAGCTTTGGCCTCCGGGCCCCTGGTTTACTGTTGACGACGCGCCAAAGTGGATCTGGGGTACTACAATCGTATAACCGGCGGGGAGGGGGGGACGGGCCGCCATAGAAAACCCTGGGCGACGTTAATAGCCGTTTGAAATGAAATCATAAGGTCGTCCATGTATACGAAAGACTCTGCCTTCGGCTTAGCCTGGACGCAGCTCGGGCTGTGGCCTTGCTTGCGCGGCTTGGGTCCCTGGTTTACTGAAGGTTTGAGATGAAATATAAAAGTCATCCATGTATACAAAGGGCTCGGCCTTAAGCCTCGTCCTGCACTTTGTTCACGAGACGGCGCGGCGGGGGAAGGGAAGCTAAACCTTCGATTTAAACGCAGCTGCAGCAACACCGGGAAATATACCAAAATGAACCTGGAAGTAGACCTGGGGTGCTGCCTGCAGAGAGTAAATATATAAATATATAAGAGGGGGGGGGGGGGGGGCAGGTGCTCGACTGAATGTCATTGAGAGGCGACGACCACAGCCGGTGGTAGTTAGTTTGGTAGTTTAGACGAAGCTCGGCCAACAGCCTCACCCCTTGCGGCTTTAGACCTAGGCAGAAAGGGAGTACCGCCCGCGGAAACTGTAGTAGATAATGTAACATATTCGTGTAACATTTCAATTGTTGCAGTGATCTTGCAATAGCCGATAGTAGCGTTGCCGATCGGTAGTCAGACTACTATATAGTAGAGGGTGACCGTGGTACCCCGAGCTGCTTTTAAATCGAGGGCTGCCAGCCACGCAAGCGAGGCCGAAAGCCGAGCTCGAGCTTGTGAGCAAAGAGCGGGGCGAGGCCGAAGGCCGGGCCCTTTGTGTACATTAGATGATCTAACGATGTTGATCTTACTATCTATCTTATACAACTGAAAGTACATACAAACATATAAGTTATCTATATATTTGAATTTGCCTTTCAAAGCCCTTCAATTTGATACTACACTCGATAAGATTGATCAAATTTATTTTTTTCGGTCAGCTGTTTATCGCGTATATAATCCGCCATTTTGTTTTATGATGACGTCACATAGCCTATGTCACTCGGACGAATGCAAGGAATCCAACAATACCTCTCACATCAAAATCTGTTAAGCCGTTCAGGACTTATGGTGGAATAAAGAAACTTACATACATACATACTTACATACATACATACTTACATACATACATACTTACATACATACATGAACGCTGAAAACATAACACTCCTTTTTTGGTTCCTTTTTTGGTCAGTCGTGTAATAACACTCCTTTTTTGGTCAGTCGTGTAAAAAAAAATCTATTGTTCAGGCCAATAAGTACAGTCAGGCGAAAAAAATATTAAAGCAATAAAGAAAAAACAAGCCATCTCGAAATCTCGAAATCTTCAAAAAACAAGCAAAAACTTTCTTGGAAATTTCTCGGAAATATTCTCAGAACGGAAACCGAGAAATTCTTGAAATTTTTTGGAAATTTTCATAGGAAGAAATTTTCGAGAACAACTCGGCGGCACATCGCTATTTGCGACTGATTAAGTTAACATACTAGTTATTATGCATCTTCATCGTTTCGCAACCGTTTGACCATATTAAAAGAAATGTTTTATGAGATTAACGAAAGGTACCTATATATAAAGCAGAAGTGAATGGAAGAGTTGGTCATGGTCGACCTCGGAGAACGCACTGAGACCAGATTGCGGACCTCCTTAAAAAGGGAGATATTTGGAGCACCCATAACCGGAGAGCATGTATGAAGAGAGAGATGAGTGTAAAGGAATCAAGAGATCTGTAAGGATGGATCTGTAAGCGTAGCAAGTGAAAATCGCTTGTCTCTGCCTACCCCCACTTGAAAAAGGCGTGATAATATGTATGTAGGTATGTAAGAGATATTTCTAAAACTTTCTTTTATAATTTCAGATGCGTCCACGGAATTGACAGACACAAAGTCAACGGTTAGTTTAAGCGCAAGTGGTAATATTAGTGGTCCAATTATAGGAGTCATTATTGGCATTTTGATTCTCATATCATTATTTATTGGTTTGTTATACTGGAAGCTCAAACAGCGAAGTCAAGTTCGAGAAAAGAACATTTACGATTATGTAAGTTGAACTTTTCTAGCTGTTTAGTTTTGTGTGTATTATTTTGGCGATCTCCATGGCATAACGGTCATCACGCCCACGGTGATCACGCCGGACGGCCACACCGGAGGTCCCGGGTTCGATCCTCGGTCGGGTCAAGATGGAAAATAATCTTTTTCAGATTGACATTCATCTTGGATGTTTATCTAATTTGTTATAAAATATAGATAGTTGAGTTAGCATCCCATAACACAAGTCTCGAACTTCCTTTGGGGCTAACTCAATCTGTGTGATTTGTCTGAATATATTTATGTATTTATCCTTCGACGTACGAGGAGGGCCGACCCCAAATAATGGGATAAGGCACGGAAGAAGAAGAAGATTAATTTATTTATTCTTCCTCCGTGTTCATACTTTTTGACGCGCGCGAAGCCGCGGTGCAACAGCTAGTCGCTATATTTTTAATTGATTTTGAGAACATTAACATAATCTATACATATAATAAAACAGTAAAAATATTTTGTCTGTACATTTAGTATTTTTGACTAAAATGGATAGAGGGACACTTAAAAAGAACAATAGAAAGCATAAAATTTTTTTTGGAATTTCTTGTCTGTCTGTCTGTCTGTATGTATGTACGCGTTTCACGCAAAAACTACTGGACGGATTTGAATGAAACTTTTTTTGTTGTATAGCTATTAAGCCTGGGCAACATATAGGCTATAATTGATTTTGAAAACTGAAACACCTGATGAAGAACCATAGCAGAACAGCTAAACTATAAGAAATATGGATATGGTGCCTTAGCAAAAGTCGTTCAACCTGATGAGCATTTTCTGCTGACGTATAAAAATTGAGGATCTGGAACATCTGATGAAGAACTGCAAGAGACCAGCTACACTATAACATATATGGAAATGGCGCCTTAGCAAAAATCGTTTAACCTGATGAGCATTTCCTGCTGACGTATAAAAATTGAAGATCAGGAACATCTGATTAATAACTCCAAGAGACCAGCTGCACTATACATACCTATATGGAAATGGCGCCTTAGCAAAACTTGATTAATCTGATGAGCATTTTCTGTAGACGTATAAAAATCGGAAATCCGAAACATCTGAAACAGTTTGGAACACAAAAAGACTTTTCGTCTAAGCGAAACTCACGCGGGCAAAGCCGCGGGCAACAGCTAGTATAAAGTATTTGTTAAAATTATCAAAAAATATTTCCGTTACTGACAGAGTGACTGACAGACAATGCACAGCCAAAACTACTGGGCGTAGGAAGCTGAAATTTGTCATGTAGGTTCCTTAGGGAGTGTAGGGGAGCACTAAGAGAGGATTTCCCGCAATTCCCACGGGAACAAAGTAACTAAATATTTTCTGTTTGCAGGTATCCCCAGAATACAATGCGCGGAGCTAGATTTAGGAAACCGTGGAGACCAAGACCGACCTGGAGCGAGGGGAGAAGTATTGTATTCTAAAGTCAAAGGCGTCTTGTATCGGCCATAACAATACAAATGTTCTGAAATATACAGATGATAAAAATCGGGTCTAATTTCAATTCATTTATTCATATATGTACATACTTACATAATATACTTTAAATATATGACTCCGCCACGGAATGTCTAAGTAAAAAACATCTATGTAGTACGTTAGTTCTAAAGTATGCAAGTGCGATGTACGTCAGTTCTAAAGTATCTTAGTACTACGTATTCTAGTGCTAAAGTATCCAACGTCGAAGTATGCGAGTACGATGTATGTTAGTTCTAAAGTATCCGAGTTCTACGTATTCCAGTGCTAAAGTACCCAATGTCGAAGTATGCGAGATTCGAATTATACTATGTACAGACATGTCAAGAAGTGGAGTCAGAATTTCTCATACTAATTGATTAAAGAAGTGGTTTGCACTTAAGACCTTATGATTGTGTGTTGTTTGTAAAACGCCTATGTGTCTATGCAATGTCAACCGACCGAATACGATGTTTCCATAGAAGTAGGAAGGCTGACGCGGCGAGTCGGCGAGCGCTTCATACTTTTATGGATGTTTCCGTTTCGTTCATAGTATGTCTGTGCGCAGAGAATCCGGACAAACGAAGTGGCGGGAAGAATTCTGTACCGGAACTTTACCGGGAAAAAACCACCGGTAAAAATAAGCACCGAAAAAGGTCTCGACACGGCACCACGTTTGTCCGACTAGAACCTAACTTAAGCTATTCGCAGACTGCTACCACCGTAACTTATATAGGGAGCTACGGGCCCTATGTACTAATAACTAACTAACTAAATTTATTATGCAACTCACCAAGTTGACTTCTTAATCCAAGTTGGGGTGTCTTCGGAGGAGGTGGTGGTCCCTAAATCACCCAACCTACCCCATGAGATCTCAATCCCCAGAATAAATACCTTGCTTTCTTCACGAGGGTTCACTCGGCAACAGGATTCGGCGTCCCCAGGCAGCCACAAGTCACGTCGTTCACAACAAACAGTCTAAATACATTTCTTTCGCACAACACAAATTATCGCGAGCTTATTAGTTATTTAACAACGATGAAATACACAATTACAATTCAAACTAACAATTAAACAATCACAAGTCAAACTAGTTAATAGACCGTTCACACGCGGTCGTAAAACTGACCAACAAGATGGTCGACCCGCACCGGCGGGGATATATCACGCAGTATGACCTCACACACGCGCGATCCAAACGCTACTAATTAACGCGACGGCACGAGCCATCGCCGTTCACAAACCCGTTTCAAAATGGCGGACCGCGGGCCCGACCGGGTGGGTGACGCGAGCGCCGACTGCGCGTAGCGGCAGCAATGCGAAACACCCGCGTTTCGTTCCAAGCAATTATATTACAAACATCCCCCCGTCCCGGTCTGAGAAGCAGACCGCTAGCTTACTCTACGGGAAGGCGGGCGAGAGAGGTCACACCTCTCCTTAAAATCGAACCGTCGACCAACACCTCAGCCACACGCGGAGTGCCATCTCCGCCAAGAATCAAACGCAATATGCGAGCTCGTCGCCAAAGCAATGAGGGCAAATTTGCCTCTTTTAACAATACTAAATCACCCTCCCTGGGAGGCTCAGTCCTGTCTGTCCACTTCACTCTTTGCTGCAGCAAATGTGTGCAGAACAACTACGCTCTGCTACCAGAAAATGTGCGCAGAGAATCCGGACAAACGAAGTGGCGGGAAGAATTCTGTACCGGAACTTCACCGGGAAAAAACCACCGGTAAAAATTAGTACCGGGAAAAAATCTCCACGCGGCACCACGTTTGCCCGACTAGAACCTAACTTAAGCTATACGCAGACTGCTACCACCGTAACTTATATAGGGAGCTACGGGCCCTATGTACTAATAACTAACTAACTAAATTTATTATGAAACTCACCAAGTTGACTTCTTGATCCAAGTTGGGGTGTCTTCGGAGGAGGTGGTGTTCCCTAAGTCACCCAACCTACCCCATGAGATCTCAATCCCCAGAAAAAATACCTGATCCGTCTAGCAGTTCCACTCGGCAACAGGTTTCGGCGTCTCCAGGCAGCCACAGGTCACGTCGGTCACAACAAACAGTCCAAGTAAAAGGTTTCACAAACACACACGTTCCATAGTTATTTAACAAAAGGGAAACTCACAATTATAGTTCAAACTAACCAACAATCAACGTGGTTTTAGACAAAGGGACGCGGGACCTCTCGCGTATTAAACAAACCGAAATCGCACAGGACAATGGCGGCCGTCCGCCATGCCATTCACGCGAGCAGTGTGTGAGAACCCCGAACGCCTGGTGGCGACAATAGGAAACGCGTGCGTTTCGTTTCACGCAAATATATTACAAACATCCCCCCGTCCCGGTCTGAGAAGCAGACCGCTAGCTTACTCTACGGGAAGGCGGGCGAGAGAGGTCACACCTCTCCTTAAAATCGAACCGTCGACCAACACCTCAGCCACACGCGGAGTGCCATCTCCGCCAAGAATCAAACGTAATATGCGAGCTCGTCGCCAAAGCAATGAGGGCAAATTTGCCTCTTTTAACAATACTAAATCACCCTCCCTGGGAGGCTCAGTCCTGTCTGTCCACTTCACTCTTTGCTGCAGCAAATGCAAATATTCAAGCGACCAGCGACGCCAAAAGTCTTGGCTCATTTGCTGCAACATTTGAAAATGCGACAACCGATATACGCGTTCGTCCTTCCACGGGTATTCGGGCAGGGCATTCAAAGGCCCTCCCACCAAAAAATGACCAGGGGTGAGAGCTTCCAAGTCATTTGGATCTGGAGATAGCGGACAGAGAGGACGAGAGTTGAGGACCGCCTCAACTTTACAAAACACTGTGGCCAGCTCTTCAAAAGTTAGAGCCGTTTCTCCGATAATGCGGCGGAGGTGGGTCTTTGCGGATTTCACAGCCGCTTCAAAATCCCTCCCCAATGGGGGCAACTTGGGGACTAAACTTCCAGGTTATTCCCCTTTGGGCAGCAATTTGACTTAAACTAGTACAATTTTTATCAATAAACACAGAAACATCCTTAAGATAATTTACAGTTCCCTTATAGTTTGTGCCATTATCAGACCTAATAAGGGAAGGTAGACCTCGACGCGAAACAAAGCGATCCAACGCGGCGACGAAGGCCTCCGTAGTCAGAGCCGATACCACCTCCAAATGGACAGCCTTGGTGGCCAAACAAACAAATACACACAAATAGCCCTTCACAATACGGGCATTACGAAAGGGAGAAGCCTTGATCGAAAAGGGACCGGCAAAATCGGTTCCAACGCCGTCAAACGGCCTCGAAGGTCGGATTCGATCAGCGGGCAAATCACCCATCTGTGGTTGCATCGTGGATGCCTTCAACCTATAACATGCAATACATCGAAACAGGACACTACGGATTGCTCTTCGGGCAGACAAAATCCAAAACTCGCGTTGCAAAATAGCCAACAAAGCATTGCACCCAGCATTGGCGTTACGAATGTGTCGATCAGACACCAAAAGCTGCACCAAGGGTCCGCCCTTGGGCAACAACAGAGGATGGCGAGTCTCATATGGAAGATCCGCCTTCCGGAGCCTGCCTCCAACCCGAAGAAGCCCATCCGAGTCGATGTACGGGTTCAAACGAGCGACCGCGCCCTTCAACTTAGCGCGTCCGTCGCGCAAAATACGAAGCTCTGACTCAAACCGTCCGGTCTGCACGACACGGACCCAATGCAACAATGCGCTCCGGCGCTCTTCTGCACCTGCAATCGGCTCCAACCGCTTTGCCTGTGGGTTTCTACAATTATGTATGAAACGCTTAATCCAACTGGTGACACCCAGAAGCTTATCCAAG
Organism: Ephestia elutella; assembly: GCA_018467065.1. Lineage (NCBI taxonomy): Eukaryota > Metazoa > Arthropoda > Insecta > Lepidoptera > Pyralidae > Ephestia > Ephestia elutella. The sequence continues at coordinate 7,887,172 of CM031593.1, forward strand.
CTGCTATACCGAGCAAGTAGCCAATCCGGCTCCGACGTCGTCTCAGCGACTACAGCATGTACACGGAGCCCAGTCAAACTCAAAGAAGTAACATCTGTCTGACAGACAGGCCAAGATGTTTCTGATCCCATCAGCCACTCTGGACCCCACCAGAGCGGGTGTGACACCAATTCTGGTACCGTACAACCTCGGGAGGCACAGTCCGCTGGGTTAAGCTCTCCCGGCACATGTCTCCATGTTATATCAATTCCGATATTCTGGATTTGGGAAACCCGATTTCCCACAAAAACCTCCAAGGTATGTGGGGCCGCGCGCAACCATGCAAGCGCGACCTGGCTATCCGACCAGGCGAAGATGTCTCGTATCTCGACCGTGGCCGCCAGCTCACTGGCAACGTGATGCAACAATTTAGAGAGAAGGTGAGCTCCACTCAACTCAAGCTTGGGAATAGTCAGCCTAGTCCTGATGGGGGCGACCTTGCTCTTCCCTAACAAAAGCGAGACATTGACCCGGCCATCGGCGTCAACTGTCCGCATATAGACTGACGCGGCGTAGCCTCGCCCCGACGCGTCACAAAAGCCATGCAGGCTGGCTCGATATTTCCCGGGGGGCAATATTCGACGAGGCAAGGCAATCCGATTGACTTCCTTAATCGATGAAAACAACTCGAGCCAATCATCCAATGGAGGACCAAACAGCGGCTCGTCCCACGAGACGCCCAAAGTCCAAAGTCTCTGAAGAAGACACTTCGCAGAGTGTTTGTAATATATTGGGTAAAACTAAACGCAGGCGTTTCCTGTTATCGCCGCCAGGCGTTTTGGGGTTCTCACATTGCTCGTGCGAATGGCTCGCGGACGGTCGCCATTGTCCTATGCGATATCGGTTTGATTTTTAATACGCGAGAGGTTCCGCGTTCTTTGATTGCTAATTGATTTGAGTTATAATTGTGAATTTCCTGTTTGTTAAATAACTATTGAACTGTGTGTTTGTGTAACCCGTCATTGTGACTTTCTCCTGTGGGATGCGACGCGTGGCTGCTCGCTCACATCTACCTGTTGCCGAGCCGATTTCGGGAAGAAATCTATTTATTTGTTCTGGGGAATTGAGATCTCATGGGTTAGGTAGGGTGATTAGGAATTCCCCCTTCCCGAAGACACTCAAGTTTGGATCCGAAGAAAAAGAAGATTTAGTTTGGTAAGTGATTTTCCATTGTAGTTAATTTATAGGTTAAGTTATTATATAGGGCCCTGTAGCTCCCTTCATAAGCTACGGTGGTAGCAGACTGCGTTAAGTTAGTTAGGTTTTAATCGGGCAAACGTGGTGCCGCGTGGAGATTTTTTCCCGGTACTTATTTTTACCGGTGGTTTTTTCCCGGTGAAGTTCCGGTACCGAATTCTTCCCGCCGCTTCGTTTGTCCGGATTCGCTCTGCGCACATTTTCTGGCAGCAGAGCGTAGTTGCTCTGCACATTTTCTGGTAGCAGAGCGTAGTTTATCTACCCTCTATTTGTTCGTTTGTAAAAAAATAATTAATTGTTTGTAAAAATTATTAGATTTTTCTTAGTTTGTTTGTATAAGAATATTTGTAACCTTTTTTGTATTTGTTTGCGGTTTGTACCGTGCGTTCCGGGTTTGTGCCATGCTCATACCTACCGCGGTTCTTCGTGTAGTTGTTTGATTTTGTTGTTTTTTATTTACCTTTGGTTATTTTTTGTTTGTGACTTGACGCGATGGCGAAGGCCTCCAATGCTAGGGCGACACTCGCCAACGAATTGAGATGGTTTGTGACGGCCGGTGGACTCCTGTCCCGGAAGGACAGGGAGGCCGCTATACTGGAAAGAGCGGATCAGCTCCGCTCACGATTGAACAACGCGGAAGCGGCCATGGCGGCGCTTACCGAAGCCGACCTTACCCCGGAGGTCTACGCAGGTCACGTGGCGGACCTGGACCAGATCCTGAGTCTGCACGATGACATCGTGGAGGCGGCGGCCGCAATAAGGGCGAGACAGGCTGGCGGACCAGCCCCTCGCACACCTGTTAGACAGGAAGGACCAGCGGTTACTGGTCGGCTCCCCACCCTTCAGCTGTCCCACTTTGGGGGTAGGATGGAGGAGTGGGTGGCATATAAAAATATGTTTGAGTCCCTGGTCGTAGCACGACAGGATTTGTCGAAGGCCCAGAAGATGGCCTACCTCCTCTCCACTCTTGAGGGTGAAGCGCGGTCGCTCATCCAGCACCTCCGGGTGGAGGACGACCAGTACGACACGGCTTGGGAGTTATTGAACTCCCGCTACCAAAACTTACGTTTGTTAGCGGATGCGCACGCCGCACAGTTGATGGCCCTGCCCAAGGTGGCCAACAGGGCACAGTTGCGCCTGCAGTTGCTCACGCCCGTTACAGTGGCCTGTAACGCGCTCCGCACACTGGGGCTGCCGGTGGACCAATGGTCCTTTTTGCTGGTGCACATTGTATTGGGCAAATTACCCAATGACATCCGCTCGCGATTTGAGCGCGAGAATGCGGAACGGGATAGCACCACCCTACCAACATTCACTGACTTGGTGAAGTTTTTGGAGTTTGAGGCACGGGCGGCTGAGAATACCATGACGGACTCAGCGCCATCCAGAGCGCCTGAACGTAGGCCCTTGGAACCCTCATGGCGAGGAGGCCCCAACAGGGACGGCAACCGCCACCGCGTGGAGCTGGTGCGCGGGTTGCACACACGGCAGCAGTCGCGAGGGACGCGGACTGCCTGCAATGTGGTCGGATGGGCCACAGCCTGCTGCAATGCAGGGACTGGCAGGGACTGCCAGTACAAGATCGGCGCCGCATGGCAAAGCGGCATGAACTTTGCTTTTATTGTTTGGGCGGTCACTATGCACGTGACTGTCCCAGAGCCATACCATGCAGTGCATGCCGTGGGCTGCACCACGTGATGCTCTGCATGAACCGGAACGGGGATGGCCCCCGGTTGTTGAGGCAGGGGTCCCCTATGGGCGGGGGCGCTCCTGCGCGAAGCCCTCCACCATCGGACGGAGGACGCGGCTTCGCTCGTCGCACCCCCCTCGGGAGGGGGTCGCGTACCTGCGCGGGTCTTGGCGGACCGGGACCACGCGCCCCAAGGTCATGGCCAGTATATAGCTGGCCAGGCCCCGGATAGGGCCCCCATGGGCGGGGGCCCTAGATCGGACGTGAGAGTGGGGACACCCCCTCCACGCGGGTTACCAATGCCCAACACATGCAGCCGCAGCGGTTTTCTCCACCGCTGCACGAGTACCCACGGCTGGAGTACCACCCGCCGTACCATAGGTATGGCCGGGCCGCGGGTTATGCCCCCTCAGATGGGGATGTGCACTCGCCCGACATATTATCCGGGTCAGTGGCGCCCCCTGGTTTGGAGAGAGTGGGGAGCCCGTAACTAGCTTGCTCCCTTGCTGGGACAGAGCCGCGGACGGTTCTGCTCCCTACCGCGGTGGTCCGCGTATGGGGTCGTGGGGGAAGCCATTAATTTGAGAGCTCTGTTGGACTCAGGGGCTCAAAGCAGTTTGGTTACCACTCGAGTGGCACGCCAGTTAGGTTTAGTCGTGGAAGACTCGCCTGTGCCACTTCTTGGAGTTGGTGGCATACAAGTGAAGTGTCTGACGGGCCAGACACTTGTCACCTTTTCTTCGCTGAAGTCCTCCACAATGAGGATCACGACTTCGGCTATGGTAATGGATACCATTGCGGGTTGGCACCCCTCGACAGACATACCGCCGGGTGTGTTGTCTTTGGTTTCGGGTCTGGATTTGGCCGACCCCTTTGTCTTTCATCCCGGCCCAGTGGACTTGCTCCTGGGCTCGGACGTATTGGGTTGGATTTTGTTGGGTACACAGAAGGCTCTGGGTTCGTCTTCACTGATGGCAGTGTCTACGATTTTTGGTTTTGCCCTGATGGGCCCTGTGTTTGATAATGGCACCGCGGAGGAGCCCCCGGTTGTCGCATCTGCGTCCTTGGCCAAGACCATGCAAAGGTTTTGGGAGGTGGAGGAGCCACCTATGAGTTCCAGGATGGATCCGGAACACGCTGAGTGCGAAGCCCTTTTTCGATCGACCACGGAGAGGTTGCCCTCCGGTCGGTTTGTAACTAGGTTACCCTTTGTTGCCTCTCGTCCTAGCCTAGGGCAAAGTAGGGCGCTTGCGGAGAAACGACTGCTGTCCATGGAGCGACGTATGCAGCGTGACCACGTACTTCGCGATAAATATATTGAATTTATGCGCGAGTACGAGGATTTGGGTCACATGTCTCCGGCTCGAGTTGATTGGAGCTCAACTGAGCATTACTTTTTGCCCCACCACGCGGTGGTGAAGGCCTCAACAGGCAAATTGAGGACCGTCTTCGATGGGTCCGCACCCACTTCGAACGGGGTTTCGTTGAATCTATGTTTGCATTCAGGTCCCAAATTGCATAGGGACATAATTGACATCATCTTGAACTTTAGAAGACATCAAGTGGTTTTTGGCGCGGACATCCGGATGATGTTCCGCCAGACAGTCATACATCCTGAGGACAGGCGATTCCAGTTGATACTCTGGCGTGAGCGCCCTGAGGATCCTGTGACGGTGTATGAACTCAACACAAACACGTATGGCTTGAAATCTAGTCCCTATATCGCCATCAGATCATTGCTTGAATTGGCAGAGCGGGAACGGATCCGCTTTCCCCGTGGGGCTTCCGTGCTGTCACGTGACTTGTATGTTGATGACGTGTGCACCGGAGCCCAAAGTATTGAGGAGGCCCTCCTACTGCGGGATGAATTGATTGAAATATTGAAGACAGGTGGCTACGAGCTACGTAAGTGGTTGTCTAATGAGCCTAAAGTTCTAGAAGGGATCCCGGAGGATCACCAACAGAACCCTCACCTGTTTGAGGATGTGGATGATCCCAACAGGATAGCGGTGCTGGGCATGCAGTACCAGCCGCTAACCGATATTTTTACATTCCAAGTGGACTTGGAAATACCAAAAGTCTGGACTAAGAGAACGGTGTTGTCCGTAATAGCTCGTATGTTTGATCCAAGCGGTTGGATCAGTCCAGTGATATTCTCTGCGAAGTGTCTTCTTCAGAGACTTTGGACTTTGGGCGTCTCGTGGGACGAGCCGCTGTTTGGTCCTCCATTGGATGATTGGCTCGAGTTGTTTTCATCGATTAAGGAAGTCAATCGGATTGCCTTGCCTCGTCGAATATTGCCCCCGGGAAATATCGAGCCAGCCTGCATAGCTTTTTGTGACGCGTCGGAGCGAGGCTACGCCGCGTCAGTCTATATGCGGACAGTTGACGCCGATGGCCGGGTCAATGTCTCGCTTTTGTTAGGGAAGAGCAAGGTCGCCCCCATCAGGACTAGGCTGACTATTCCCAAGCTTGAGTTGAGTGGAGCTCACCTTCTCTCTAAATTGTTGCATCACGTTGCATGTGAGCTGGCGGCCACGGTCGAGATACGGGACATCTTCGCCTGGTCGGATAGCCAGGTCGCGCTTGCATGGTTGCGCGCGGCCCCACATACCTTGGAGGTTTTTGTGGGAAATCGGGTTTCCCAAATCCAGAATATCGGAATTGATATAACATGGAGACATGTGCCGGGAGAGCTTAACCCAGCGGACTGTGCTTCCCGAGGTTGTACGGCACCAGAATTGGTGTCACACCCGCTCTGGTGGGGTCCAGAGTGGCTGATGGGATCAGAAACTTCTTGGCCTGTCTGTCAGACAGATGTTACTTCTTTGAGTTTGACTGGGCTCCGTGTACATGCTGTAGTCGCTGAGACGACGTCGGAGCCGGATTGGCTACTTGCTCGGTATAGCAGTTTGGATAAGCTTCTGGGTGTTACCAGTTGGATTAAGCGTTTCATACATAATTGTAGAAACCCACAGGCAAAGCGGTTGGAGCCGATTGCAGGTGCAGAAGAGCGCCGGAGCGCATTGTTGCATTGGGTCCGTGTCGTGCAGACCGGACGGTTTGAGTCGGAGCTTCGTATTTTGCGCGACGGACGCGCTAAGTTGAAGGGCGCGGTCGCTCGTTTGAACCCGTACATCGACTCGGATGGGCTTCTTCGGGTTGGAGGCAGGCTCCGGAAGGCGGATCTTCCATATGAGACTCGCCATCCTCTGTTGTTGCCCAAGGGCGGACCCTTGGTGCAGCTTTTGGTGTCTGATCGACACATTCGTAACGCCCATGCTGGGTGCAATGCTTTGCTGGCTATTTTGCAACGCGAATTCTGGATTTTGTCTGCCCGAAGAGCAATCCGTAGTGTTCTGTTTCGATGTATTGCATGTTATAGGTTGAAGGCATCCACGATGCAACCACAGATGGGTGATTTGCCCGCTGATCGAATCCGACCTTCGAGACCGTTTGACGGCGTTGGAACCGATTTTGCCGGTCCCTTTTCTATCAAGGCTTCTCCCTTTCGTAATGCCCGTATTGTGAAGGGCTATTTGTGTGTATTTGTTTGTTTGGCCACCAAGGCTGTCCATTTGGAGGTGGTATCGGCTCTGACTACGGAGGCCTTCGTCGCCGCGTTGGATCGCTTTGTTTCGCGTCGAGGTCTACCTTCCCTTATTAGGTCTGATAATGGCACAAACTATAAGGGAACTGTAAATTATCTTAAGGATGTTTCTGTGTTTATTGATAAAAATTGTACTAGTTTAAGTCAAATTGCTGCCCAAAGGGGAATAACCTGGAAGTTTAGTCCCCCAAGTTGCCCCCATTGGGGAGGGATTTTTGAAGCGGCTGTGAAATCCGCAAAGACCCACCTCCGCCGCATTATCGGAGAAACGGCTCTAACTTTTGAAGAGCTGGCCACAGTGTTTTGTAAAGTTGAGGCGGTCCTCAACTCTCGTCCTCTCTGTCCGCTATCTCCAGATCCAAATGACTTGGAAGCTCTCACCCCTGGTCATTTTTTGGTGGGAGGGCCGTTGAATGCCCTGCCCGAATACCCGTGGAAGGATGAACGCGTATATCGGTTGTCGCGTTTTCAAATGTTGCAGCAAATGAGCCAGGACTTTTGGCGTCGCTGGTCGCTTGAATATTTGCATTTGCTGCAGCAAAGAGTGAAGTGGACAGACAGGACTGAGCCTCCCAGGGAGGGTGATTTAGTATTGTTAAAAGAGGCAAATTTGCCCTCATTGCTTTGGCGACGAGCTCGCATATTACGTTTGATTCTTGGCGGAGATGGCACTCCGCGTGTGGCTGAGGTGTTGGTCGACGGCTCGATTTTAAGGAGAGGTGTGACCTCTCTCGCCCGCCTTCCCGTAGAGTAAGCTAGCGGTCTGCTTCTCAGACCGGGACGGGGGGATGTTTGTAATATATTGGGTAAAACTAAACGCAGGCGTTTCCTGTTATCGCCGCCAGGCGTTTTGGGGTTCTCACATTGCTCGTGCGAATGGCTCGCGGACGGTCGCCATTGTCCTATGCGATATCGGTTTGATTTTTAATACGCGAGAGGTTCCGCGTTCTTTGATTGCTAATTGATTTGAGTTATAATTGTGAATTTCCTGTTTGTTAAATAACTATTGAACTGTGTGTTTGTGTAACCCGTCATTGTGACTTTCTCCTGTGGGATGCGACGCGTGGCTGCTCGCTCACATCTACCTGTTGCCGAGCCGATTTCGGGAAGAAATCTATTTATTTGTTCTGGGGAATTGAGATCTCATGGGTTAGGTAGGGTGATTAGGAATTCCCCCTTCCCGAAGACACTCAAGTTTGGATCCGAAGAAAAAGAAGATTTAGTTTGGTAAGTGATTTTCCATTGTAGTTAATTTATAGGTTAAGTTATTATATAGGGCCCTGTAGCTCCCTTCATAAGCTACGGTGGTAGCAGACTGCGTTAAGTTAGTTAGGTTTTAATCGGGCAAACGTGGTGCCGCGTGGAGATTTTTTCCCGGTACTTATTTTTACCGGTGGTTTTTTCCCGGTGAAGTTCCGGTACCGAATTCTTCCCGCCGCTTCGTTTGTCCGGATTCGCTCTGCGCACATTTTCTGGCAGCAGAGCGTAGTTGCTCTGCACACAGAGAATATTACTGGACTGATCCAACCGCTTGGATCAAACATACGAGCTATTACGGACAACACCGTTCTCTTAGTCCAGACCTTTGGTATTTCCAAGTCCACTTGGAATGTAAAAATATCGGTTAGCGGCTGGTACTGCATGCCCAGCACCGCTATCCTGTTGGGATCATCCACATCCTCAAACAGGTGAGGGTTCTGTTGGTGATCCTCCGGGATCCCTTCTAGAACTTTAGGCTCATTAGACAACCACTTACGTAGCTCGTAGCCACCTGTCTTCAATATTTCAATCAATTCATCCCGCAGTAGGAGGGCCTCCTCAATACTTTGGGCTCCGGTGCACACGTCATCAACATACAAGTCACGTGACAGCACGGAAGCCCCACGGGGAAAGCGGATCCGTTCCCGCTCTGCCAATTCAAGCAATGATCTGATGGCGATATAGGGACTAGATTTCAAACCATACGTGTTTGTGTTGAGTTCATACACCGTCACAGGATCCTCAGGGCGCTCACGCCAGAGTATCAACTGGAATCGCCTGTCCTCAGGATGTATGACTGTCTGGCGGAACATCATCCGGATGTCCGCACCAAAAACCACTTGATGTCTTCTAAAGTTCAAGACGATGTCAATTATGTCCCTATGCAATTTGGGACCCGAATGCAAACACAGATTCAACGAAACCCCGTTCGAAGTGGGTGCGGACCCATCGAAGACGGTCCTCAATTTGCCTGTTGAGGCCTTCACCACCGCGTGGTGGGGCAAAAAATAATGCTCAGTTGAGCTCCAATCAACTCGAGCCGGAGACATGTGACCCAAATCCTCGTACTCGCGCATAAATTCAATATATTTATCAGGAAGTACGTGGTCACGCTGCATGCGTCGCTCCATAAACAGCAGTCGTTTCTCCGCAAGCGCCCTACTTTGCCCTAGGCTAGGACGAGAGGCAACAAAGGGTAACCTAGTTACAAACCGACCGGAGGGCAACCTCTCCGTGGTCGATCGAAAAAGGGCTTCGCACTCAGCGTGTTCCGGATCCATCCTGGAACTCATAGGTGGCTCCTCCACCTCCCAAAACCTTTGCATGGTCTTGGCCAAGGACGCAGATGCGACAACCGGTGGCTCCTCCGCGGTGCCATTATCAAACACAGGGCCCATCAGGGCAAAACCAAAAATCGTAGACACTGCCATCAGTGAAGACGAACCCAGAGCCTTCTGTGTACCCAACAAAATCCAACCCAATACGTCCGAGCCCAGGAGCAAGTCCACTGGGCCGGGATGAAAGACAAAGGGGTCGGCCAAATCCAGACCCGAAACCAAAGACAACACGCCCGGCGGTATGTCTGTCGAGGGGTGCCAACCCGCAATGGTATCCATTACCATAGCCGAAGTCGTGATCCTCATTGTGGAGGACTTCAGCGAAGAAAAGGTGACAAGTGTCTGGCCCGTCAGACACTTCACTTGTATGCCACCAACTCCAAGAAGTGGCACAGGCGAGTCTTCCACGACTAAACCTAACTGGCGTGCCACTCGAGTGGTAACCAAACTGCTTTGAGCCCCTGAGTCCAACAGAGCTCTCAAATTAATGGCTTCTCCCCCACGACCCCATACGCGGACCACCGCGGTAGGGAGCAGAACCGTCCGCGGCTCTGTCCCAGCAAGGGAGCAAGCTAGTTACGGGCTCCCCACTCTCTCCAAACCAGGGGCGCACCACTGACCCGGATAATATGTCGGGCGAGTGCACAACCCCATCTGAGGGGGGGCATAACCCGCGGCCCGGCCATACCTATGGTACGGCGGGTGGTACTCCAGCCGTGGGTACTCGTGCAGCGGCGGAGAAAACCGCTGCGGCTGCATGTGGTTGGTAGTGGTAACCCGCGTGGATGGGGGTGTCCCCACTCTCACGTCCGGTCTAGGGCCCCCGCCCATGGGGGCCCTATCCGGGGCCTGGCCAGCTACATACTGGCCATGACCTTGGGGCGCGTGGTCCCGGTCCGCCAAGACCCGCGCAGGTACGCGACCCCCCTCCCGAGGGGGGGTGCGACGAGCGAAGCCGCGTCCCTCTTCCAAAGGTGGAGGGCTTCGCGCAGGAGCGCCCCCGCCCATAGGGGACCCCTGCCTCAACAACCGGGGGCCATCCCCGTTCCGGTTCATGCAGAGCATCACGTGGTGCCGCCCACGGCATGCACTGCATGGTATGGCCCTGGGACAGTCACGTGCATAGTGACCGCCCAAACAATAAAAGCAAAGTTCATGCCGCTTTGCCATGCGGCGCCGATCTTGTACTGGCAGTCTCTGCCAGTCCCTGCATTGCAGCAGGCTGTGGCCCATCCGGCCACATTGCAGGCAGTCCGCGTCCCTCGCGACTGCTGCCGTGTGTGCAACCCGCACACCAGCTCCACGCGGTGGCGGTTGCCGTCCCTGTTGGGGCTTCCCTCGCCATGAGGGTTCCAAGGGCCTACGTTCAGGCGCTCTGGATAGCGCTGAGTCCGTCATGGTATTCTCAGCAGCCCGTGCCTCAAACTCCAAAAACTTCACCAAGTCAGTGAATGTTGGTAGGGTGGTGCTGTCCCGCTCCGCATTCTCGCGCTCAAACCGCGAGCGGATGTCATTGGGCAATTTGCCCAATACAATGTGCACCAGCAAAAAGGACCATTGGTCCACCGGCAGCCCCAGTGTGCGGAGCGCGTTACAGGCCACTGTAACGGGCGTGAGCAACTGCAGGCGCAACTGTGCCCTGTTGGCCACCTTGGGCAGGGCCATCAACTGTGCGGCGTGCGCATCCGCTAACAAACGTAAGTTTTGGTAGCGGGAGTTCAATAACTCCCAAGCCGTATCGTACTGGTCGTCCTCCACCCGGAGGTGCTGGATGAGCGACCGCGCCTCATCCTCAAGAGTGGAGAGGAGGTAGGCCATCTTCTGGGCCTTCGACAAATCCTGTCGTGCCACGACCAGGGACTCAAACATATTTTTATATGCTACCCACTCCTCCATCCTACCCCCAAAGTGGGACAGCTGAAGGGTGGGGAGCCGACCAGTAACCGCTGGTCCTTCCTGTCTAACAGGTGTGCGAGGGGCTGGTCCGCCAGCCTGTCTCGCCCTTATTGCGGTCGCCGCCTCCGCGATATCATCGTGCAGACTCAGGATCTGGTCCATGTCCGCCATGTGACCTGCGTAGACCTCCGGGGCAAGTTCGGCTTCGGTAAGCACCACCATGGCCGCTTCCGCGCTAATCAATCGTGAGTGGAGGTGATCCGCTCTTAGCAGTATGGCGCCCTCCCTGTCCTTCCGGGACAGGAGTCCTCCGGCCGTCACAAACCATCTCAATTCGTTGGCGAGTGTCGCCCTAGCATTGGAGACCTTCGCCATCGCGTCAAGTCACAAACAAAAAATAACAAAGGTAAATAAAAAACAACAAAATCAAACAACTACACGAAGAACCGCGGTAGGTATGAGAATGGCACAAACCCGGAACGCACGGTACAAACCGCAAACAAATACAAAAAAATTTACAAATATTCTTATATGTAAAAATTATTAGATTTTTCTTAGTTTGTTTGACTAAGAAAAATCTAATAATTTTTACAAACAATTAATTATTTTTTACAAACGAACAAATAGAGGGTAGATAAACTACGCTCTGCTACCAGAAAATGTGCAGAACAACTACGCTCTGCTACCAGAAAATGTGCGCAGAGAATCCGGACAAACGAAGTGGCGGGAAGAATTCTGTACCGGAACTTCACCGGGAAAAAACCACCGGTAAAAATAAGTACCGGGAAAAAATCTCCACGCGGCACCACGTTTGCCCGACTAGAACCTAACTTAAGCTATACGCAGACTGCTACCACCGTAACTTATATAGGGAGCTACGGGCCCTATGTACTAATAACTAACTAACTAAATTTATTATGAAACTCACCAAGTTGACTTCTTAATCCAAGTTGGGGTGTCTTCGGAGGAGGTGGTGTTCCCTAAGTCACCCAACCTAACCCATGAGATCTCAATCCCCAGAAAAAATACCTGATCCGTCTAGCAGTTCCACTCGGCAACAGGTTTCGGCGTCTCCAGGCAGCCACAGGTCACGTCGGTCACAACAAACAGTCCAAGTAAAAGGTTTCACAAACACACACGTTCCATAGTTATTTAACAAAAGGGAAACTCACAATTATAGTTCAAACTAACCAACAATCAACGTGGTTTTAGACAAAGGGACGCGGGACCTCTCGCGTATTAAACAAACCGAAATCGCACAGGACAATGGCGGCCGTCCGCCATGCCATTCACGCGAGCAGCAGTGTGAGAACCCCGAACGCCTGGTGGCGACAATAGGAAACGCGTGCGTTTCGTTTCACGCAAATATATTACAAACAAAATGCAAATATTCAAGCGACCAGCGACGCCAAAAGTCCTGGCTCATTTGCTGCAACATTTGAAAACGCGACAACCGATATACGCGTTCGTCCTTCCACGGGTATTCGGGCAGGGCATTCAAAGGCCCTCCCACCAAAAAATGACCAGGGGTGAGAGCTTCCAAGTCATTTGGATCTGGAGATAGCGGACAGAGAGGACGAGAGTTGAGGACCGCCTCAACTTTACAAAACACTGTGGCCAGCTCTTCAAAAGTTAGAGCCGTTTCTCCGATAATGCGGCGGAGGTGGGTCTTTGCGGATTTCACAGCCGCTTCAAAAATCCCTCCCCAATGGGGGCAACTTGGGGGACTAAACTTCCAGGTTATTCCCCTTTGGGCAGCAATTTGACTTAAACTAGTACAATTTTTATCAATAAACACAGAAACATCCTTAAGATAATTTACAGTTCCTTTATAGTTTGTGCCATTATCAGACCTAATAAGGGAAGGTAGACCTCGACGCGAAACAAAGCGATCCAACGCGGCGACGAAGGCCTCCGTAGTCAGAGCCGATACCACCTCCAAATGGACAGCCTTGGTGGCCAAACAAACAAATACACACAAATAGCCCTTTACAATACGGGCATTACGAAAGGGAGAAGCCTTGATCGAAAAGGGACCGGCAAAATCGGTTCCAACGCCGTCAAACGGCCTCGAAGGTCGGATTCGATCAGCGGGCAAATCACCCATCTGTGTTTGCATCGTGGATGCCTTCAACCTATAACATGCAATACATCGAAACAGGACACTACGGATTGCTCTTCGGGCAGACAAAATCCAAAACTCGCGTTGCAAAATAGCCAACAAAGCATTGCACCCAGCATGGGCGTTATGAATGTGTCGATCAGACAGCAAAAGCTGCACCAAGGGTCCGCCCTTGGGCAACAACAGAGGATGGCGAGTCTCATATGGAAGATCCGCCTTCCGGAGCCTGCCTCCAACCCGAAGAAGCCCATCCGAGTCGATGTACGGGTTCAAACGAGCGACCGCGCCTTCAACTTAGCGCGTGCGTCGCGCAAAATATGAAGCTCTGACTCAAACCGTCCGGTCTGCACGACACGGACCCAATGCAACAATGCGCTCCGGCGCTCTTCTGCACCTGCAATCGGCTCCAACCGCTTTGCCTGTGGGTTTCTACAATTATGTATGAAACGCTTAATCCAACTGGTAACACCCAGAAGCTTATCCAAACTGCTATACCGAGCAAGTAGCCAATCCGGCTCCGACGTCGTCTCAGCGACTACAGCATGTACACGAAGCCCAGTCAAACTCAAAGAAGTAACATCTGTCTGACAGACAGGCCAAGATGTTTCTGATCCCATCAGCCACTCTGGACCCCACCAGAGCGGGTGTGACACCAATTCTGGTGCCGTACAACCTCGGGAAGCACAGTCCGCTGGGTTAAGCTCTCCCGGCACATGTCTCCATGTTATATCAATTCCAATATTTTGAATTTGGGAAACCCTGTTTCCAACAAAAACCTCCAAGGTATGTGGGGCCGCGCGCAACCATGCAAGCGCGACCTGGCTATCCGACCAGGCGAAGATGTCTCGTATCTCGACCGTGGCCGCCAGCTCACTGGCAACGTGATGCAACAATTTAGAGAGAAGGTGAGCTCCACTCAACTCAAGCTTGGGAATAGTCAGCCTAGTCCTGATGGGGGCGACCTTGCTCTTCCCTAACAAAAGCGAGACATTGACCCGGCCATCGGCGTCAACTGTCCGCATATAGACTGACGCGGCGTAGCCTCGCTCCGACGCGTCACAAAAGCCATGCAGGCTGGCTCGATATTTCCCGGGGGCAATATTCGACGAGGCAAGGCAATCCGATTGACTTCCTTAATCGATGAAAACAACTCGAGCCAATCATCCAATGGAGGACCAAACAGCGGCTCGTCCCACGAGACGCCCAAAGTCCAAAGTCTCTGAAGAAGACACTTCGCAGAGAATATTACTGGACTGATCCAACCGCTTGGATCAAACATACGAGCTATTACGGACAACACAGTTCTCTTAGTCCAGACTTTTGGTATTTCCAAGTCCACTTGGAATGTGAAAATATCGGTTAGCGGCTGGTACTGCATGCCCAGCACCGCTATCCTGTTGGGATCATCTACATCCTCAAACAGGTGAGGGTTCTGTTGGTGATCCTCCGGGATCCCTTCTAGAACTCTAGGCTCATTGGACAACCACTTACGTAGCTCGTAGCCACCTGTCTTCAATATTTCGATCAATTCATCCCGCAGTAGGAGGGCCTCCTCAATACTTTGGGCTCCGGTGCACACGTCATCAACATACAAGTCACGTGACAGCACGGAAGCCCCACGGGGAAAGCGGATCCGTTCCCGCTCTGCCAATTCAAGCAATGATCTGATGGCGATATAGGGACTAGATTTCAAACCATACGTGTTTGTGTTGAGTTCATACACCGTCACAGGATCCTCAGGGCGCTCACGCCAGAGTATCAACTGGAATCGCCTGTCCTCAGGATGTATGACTGTCTAGCGGAACATCATCCGGATGTCCGCACCAAAAACCACTTGATGTCTTCTAAAGTTCAAGATGATGTCAATTATGTCCCTATGCAATTTGGGACCTGAATGCAAACATAGATTCAACGAAACTCCGTTCGAAGTGGGTGCGGACCCATCAAAGACAGTCCGCAACTTGCCCGTTGAGGCCTTCACCACCGCGTGGTGGGGCAAAAAATAATGCTCAGTTGAGCTCCAATCAACTCGAGCCGGAGACATGTGACCCAAATCCTCGTACTCGCGCATAAATTCAATATATTTATCGCGAAGTACGTGGTCACGCTGCATGCGTCGCTCCATGGACAGCAGTCGTTTCTCCGCAAGCGCCCTACTTTGCCCTAGGCTAGGACGAGAGGCAACAAAGGGTAACCTAGTTACAAACCGACAAACAAAGGGGTCGGCCAAATCCAGACCCGAAACCAAAGACAACACACCCGGCGGTATGTCTGTCGAGGGGTGCCAACCCGCAATGGTATCCATTACCATAGCCGAAGTCGTGATCCTCATTGTGGAGGACTTCAGCGAAGAAAAGGTGACAAGTGTCGGCCCGTCAGACACTTCACTTGTATGCCACCAACTCCAAGAAGTGGCACAGGCGAGTCTTCCACGACTAAACCTAACTGGTGTGCCACTCGAGTGGTAACCAAACTGCTTTGAGCCCCTGAGTCCAACAGAGCTCTCAAATTAATGGCTTCCCCCCTACGACCCCATACGCGGACCACCGCGGTAGGGAGCAGAACTGTCCGCGGCTCTGTCCCAGCAAGGGAGCAAGCTAGTTACGGGCTCCCCACTCTCTCCAAACCAGGGGCGCGCCACTGACCCGGATAATATGGCGGGCGAGTGCACATCCCCACCTGAGGGGGGGCATAACCCGCGGCCCGGCCATACCTATGGTACGGCGGGTGGTACTCCAGCCGTGGGTACTCGTGCAGCGGCGGAGAAAACCGCTGCGGCTGCATGTGTTGGGTAGTGGTAACCCGCGTGGAGGGGGGTGTCCCCACTCTCACGTCCGATCTAGGGCCCCCGCCCATGGGGGCCCTATCCGGGGCCTGGCCAGCCACATACTGGCCATGACCTTGGGGCGCGTGGTCCCGGTCCGCCAAGACCCGCGCAGGTACGCGACCCTCCCGAGGGGGGGTGCGACGAGCGAAGCCGCGTCCTCCGTCCGATGGTGGAGGGCTTCGCGCAGGAGCGCCCCCGCCCATAGGGGATCCCTGCCTCAACAACCGGGGGCCATCCCCGTTCCGGTTCATGCAGAGCATCACGTGGTGCAGCCCACGGCATGCACTGCATGGTATGGCTCTGGGACAGTCACGTGCATAGTGACTGCCCAAACAGTAAAAGCAAAGTTCATGCCGCCTTGCCATGCGGCGCCGATCTTGTACTTGCAGTCTCTGCCAGTCCCTGCATTGCAGCAGGCTGTGGCCCATCCGGCCACATTGCAGGCAGTCCGCGTCCCCCGCGACTGCTGCCGTGTGTGCAACCCGCACACCAGCTCCACGCGGTGGCGGTTGCCGTCCCTGTTGGGGCCTACGTTCAGGCGCTCTGGATGGCGCTGAGTCCGTCATGGTATTCTCAGCCGCCCGTGCCTCAAACTCCAAAAACTTCACCAAGTCAGTGAATGTTGGTAGGGTGGTGCTATCCCGTTCCGCATTCTCGCGCTCAAATCGCGAGCGGATGTCATTGGGTAATTTGCCCAATACAATGTGCACCAGCAAAAAGGACCATTGGTCCACCGGCAGCCCCAGTGTGCGGAGCGCGTTACAGGCCACTGTAACGGGCGTGAGCAACTGCAGGCGCAACTGTGCCCTGTTGGCCACCTTGGGCAGGGCCATCAACTGTGCGGCGTGCGCATCCGCTAACAAACGTAAGTTTTGGTAGCGGGAGTTCAATAACTCCCAAGCCGTATCGTACTGGTCGTCCTCCACCCGGAGGTGCTGGATGAGCGACCGCGCCTCATCCTCAAGAGTGGAGAGGAGGTAGGCCATCTTTTGGGCCTTCGACAAATCCTGTCGTGCTACGACCAGGGACTCAAACATATTCTTGTAGGCTACCCACTCCTCCATCCTACCCCCAAAGTGGGACAGCTGAAGGGTGGGGAGCCGACCAGTAACCGCTGGTCCTTCCTGTCTAACAGGTGTGCGAGGGGCTGGTCCGCCAGCCTGTCTCGCCCTTATTGCGGCCGCCGCCTCCGCGATATCATCGTGCAGACTCAGGATCTGGTCCATGTCCGCCATGTGAACTGCGTAGACCTCCGCGGCAAGTTCGGCTTCGGTAAGCACCGCCATGGCCGCTTCCGCGCTACTCAATCGTGAGTGGAGGTGATCCGCTCTTAGCAGTGTGGCGCCCTCCCTGTCCTTCCGGGACAGGAGTCCTCCGGCCGTCACAAACCATCTCAGTTCGTTGGCGAGTGTCGCCTTAGCATTGGAGACCTTCGCCATCGCGTCAAGTCACAAACAAATAGACAAAAATAAAAAAAGATAAAAGGTAAATAAAAAACAAAATCAAACTACAACACGCAAAGCCGCGGTAGGAATGAGAATGGCACAAACCCGGAAACAAATGCAAAAAGGTTACAAATATCTAAAATCAAACAATCAATCTATATAAGTTCTTATATAAACAAACTAAGTAAAATCTAATAATTTTTACAAATAATTATCTTTTACAAACGAACAAATAGAGGGTAGATAAACTACGCTCTGCTACCAGAAAATGTGCGCAGAGAATCCGGACAAACGAAGTGGCGGGAAGAATTCTGTACCGGAACTTTACCGGGAAAAAACCACCGGTAAAAATAAGCACCGAAAAAGGTCTCGACACGGCACCACGTTTGTCCGACTAGAACCTAACTTAAGCTATACGCAGACTGCTACCACCGTAACTTATATAGGGAGCTACGGGCCCTATGTACTAATAACTAACTAACTAAATTTATTATGCAACTCACCAAGTTGGGGTGTCTTCGGAGGAGGTGGTGGTCCCTAAATCACCCAACCTACCCCATGAGATCTCAATCCCCAGAATAAATACCTTGCTTTCTTCACGAGGGTTCACTCGGCAACAGGATTCGGCGTCCCCAGGCAGCCACAAGTCACGTCGTTCACAACAAACAGTCTAAATACATTTCTTTCGCACAACACAAATTATCGCGAGCTTATTAGTTATTTAACAACGATGAAATACACAATTACAATTCAAACTAACAATTAAACAATCACAAGTCAAACTAGTTAATAGACCGTTCACACGCGGTCGTAAAACTGACCAACAAGATGGTCGACCCGCACCGGCGGGGATATATCACGCAGTATGACCTCACATACGCGCGATCCAAACGCTACTAATTAACGCGACGGCACGAGCCATCGCCGTTCACAAACCCGTTTCAAAATGGCGGACCGCGGGCCCGACCAGGTGGGCGACGCGAGCGCCGACTGCGCGTAGCGGCAGCAATGCGAAACACCCGCGTTTCGTTCCAAGCAATTATATTACAAACAATGTCTATGAAATCCTTGCTTCTTCTAACTTTATGGTATCGTTACTTCGTATGGGTGGACAGTATATATGGAGCAGCTATGAAAATGAATATTTGATGGTGAATGAAAAAAATGACAGACGCAAATTTATCACTTCAACCGAGTACTCGTTTTAGTTGAACGCATTCGTTAGTGATAGTTATCTAAGTATTTGTGGAATATTACTTACTTTACCAACACTTGCCAATATAGGTCATTATAAGTGTTATGGAGACTAAGGCGAATATACTCGGATTTACTTTGCATGATAGTAGTTGCAAAATAGTCTCAATTTCTAATGAAAGGAACTGGATTAAGTGTGAGTATTTTTAAACAAATAAATAGTTGTGATGTGAAATATGTGTGTGTGAAATATATCACATAGGTACCTAGTAAATGTGTAATATTTTGTGATTAATTCAAACATAAAATGATAACATAATATTAATGTTTGATATATTTTTCTTCATGATTTTGCTTTGCATAAGTGATAGTTTTGAAATTAAATATAAACTTAATACCTAATTATATATTAATTATATAGCACGTAGGCAGCATGAGCACGAAGCACTTGCATGCAGCAGAGTTGTGTCTTGGTGTGGGTGGGTAAAATGATAATTAGCTTAGTGTGAGTTATGTTCTTATTGTAATTATACGTCCGTAATATGGACGAATATGACTCCACTTTTGACTCTTGACTGTACAGTCAAGAGTCAAAAGTGGAGTCATACCTTAAATATCATATTGCCTTGCAGGCGCGCAGTCCTTCATTGTGTGCGTTACGTCGAGAAACTAATTCTTCCTTGCTTATCTCCTATGCATCATCAGGCCCCATAGATTACTATGGAGTTGAGGTTAGAAGACCGCGCTGGCCAAGGATGACATTTATTTATGGAAGCGAAATAAATTATCCAGTTTTTTTATGCACGCCACCAGCTTGATATGCACGACGAACAGTAGATAGGCATCGAAACATCACATAAATCAGCGTAACGCCTGGTAGGTAAAATCATCGCCTTCATATTCCTCCAACATTATTGTTGCTGCTGCTCAGAGATAATAGCCGGTCTTCTACTTTACGGCAAGGCTACTACTACTAAGTCGCTACACCCAACGTGTTGTCCACAAAAAAATATAATAATACTAGCTTTTGCCCGCGGCTTCGCCCGCGTGAATTTCCCACGGGAACAGTGCTTTTTCCCGGGATAAAAAGTAGCCTATGTGCTATTCCAGGTCATTATCTACCTCATTACCTACCTATCAAATTTCATCGAAATCCGTCCAGTAGATTTTGCGTGATTGAGTAACAAACATCCTCACAAACTCACAAATTCACAAACTCACAAATTCACAAACTCACAAACTCACATCCAAACTTTCGCATTTATAATATTAGTATGGATATAATTAGGTGTTAAGTTTATGTTTAATTTCAAAACTATCACTTATGCAAAGCAAAATCACGAAGAAAAATATATCAATACAATACATTAATATTATATTATCATATTATCATTTTATGTTTGAATTAATCACAAAATCTTACACATTTACTATGTGTAATATTTCACACACACATATTTCAAATCACAACTATTTATTTATTTAAAAATACTCACACTTAATCCAGTTCCTTTCATTAGAAATTGAGACTATTTTGCTACCACTATCATGCAAAGTTAATCCGAGTAGTCTCCATAATACTTATAATGGCCTATATTGGCAAGTGTTGGTAAAGTAATATTCCACATTTGTTAGTGATAGTTATCTAAGTTAACAAATGCGTTCAACTAAAACGAGTACTCGGTTGAAGTGATAAATTTGCGTCTGTCATTTTTTTCATTCACCGTCAAATATTCATTTTCATAGCTGCTCCATACTGTCCACCCATACAAAGTAACGATACCATAAAGTTAGAAGAAGCAAGGATTTCATAGACATACTATGAACGAAACGGAAACATCCTACTTCTATGGAAACATAGTATTCGGTCGGTTGACATTGCACAGACACAAAGGCGTTTTACAAACAACACACAATCATAAGGTCTTAAGTGCAAACCACTTCTTCAATCAATTAGTATGAGAAATTCTGACTCCACTTCTTGACATGTCTGTAGATAAACAAAGTTATTTCTAAAATATAAATACACCAAAGTGTACATAAATACATACACACTCAAATGTCTTTACATTATCTGTAATTCCTGTAATGTAGATGAGTTTGGTTAAGATATAGACAGTACATAGTAGTAAGATATTTAATCCAGGTAATAGTAAAAGACTCTCGACATTGCATTTCGAAAAGATCCAGGGTTCACTGCGGAATACAATCAGGGTACTACACTAGGGAATCACAGGCCAACCCATAATATTACGGGAACTAACATGTAAACACACTTCATACTAGGTTTAGGTTATTCTCAAGTTAGGCTAAGGAGAAACCAAAAAAGAATAGATAATGAGTAGGTTAGAATAATTACTTCTGGGTGACGTAACCAGGAATTTAACC
Source organism: Ephestia elutella (assembly GCA_018467065.1). Taxonomy (NCBI): domain Eukaryota; kingdom Metazoa; phylum Arthropoda; class Insecta; order Lepidoptera; family Pyralidae; genus Ephestia; species Ephestia elutella. Next base: position 7,908,177 of record CM031593.1, read on the forward strand.
ATTCTTGGAGACGTGGCTAGGAGGTTAGTTACAACTCCTTGGAACCTAATACAAATTTCAGCTTTCTACGCCCAGTAGTTTTGGCTGTGCCTCAGTCACTCAGTCAGTAACAGGAGAGTTCAATATATTAATAAATTATGATGATAACTGTATTTAAAAATAGGATATTCAACTTTGGATAACGTCGCAATGATTGCTGATAAAGTTTAATGACTTGTAATTGTATTTTTTCCTCAAATTACTCAACAAATAATCACTACCGTTTAGCCAAGGTCTAAATCGCTTCATCATGTTCAGTTGCGAAGATAATTCTGCTTGGTCATATGTTCATCGCCTAGTGTCTTCCTTTTCGCCGCAATGACCCATTCATATCTAGCATTTGCCCGCGACTTCACCCGCGTGAATTTGCCACGGGAACAGGGCTTTTCCCCGGGATGAAAGTTACCCTATGTCCTTCTCAGTACTTCTAGATATGTGTATGCGAATTTCAGGAAGATTAGCTCAGTAGATAAAGCGTGAAGAGGTAACAAACTTACTTTCGCATTTATAATATTATATTAGGATGTGTCCCATTTAGTTATGGTCCTCTTCTGTCTTGGTTCGAAATACAAGGCAGTTCATACAAGTTATAGTTGCCGTCACGTAAAAAGACGCTGGCGGTTAAGCTAGTAGGCGATATATCGGTCTATGCGGTGAGCGGGAGTCGGGCGGGTCTCATCCGGCGCGCGCGATTGGTTCGTCAGTCGTACCCATGCGCAAGTTTCAACCCCACCTCATCCTACCAGCGGCCTTTTCACGTGATGGGAAGTTTACCTCTTCGTCTTTATCATACGGCTTTACCAATAGATATGCAGCAAGGAAGGTTTTGGTGTATAATTTACGCGGGCGAAGCCGCGGGCAACAGCTTATTTATAATTAGCACGATTCCGGTTTATGTGGTTAAAACTAATAAATAAATGACTCGGTATGTGGTATTTAACTATTTATCCTTTATATTTTCCTGTTGTACATCCTGCATTTGAACAGTGAATTACGAACTGCAGTATTTCAGTCGTTTCAAGTTGAATTTAACATTTAATGATCAACAAATATGAAGAAATTGCATTGTGCAGTGAGAGTAATATTCTGTTTTTGTGTGTATATGGCAGGTAAGTAGGTACCTGGTATGGTATAACTGTACTAGTGCGGTAGAATGATTAATTAATCTCTCTCAGTGCCCTCAAACTCCCTAAGGAACCTACATGCCAAATTCAGCTTCCTACACCCAGTAGTTTTGGCTGTGCGTTGTCTGTAGTTACTCAGTCAGTGATGGAAGAATTTTATGTATATTGATCCTAACTACATATTATAAATACGATAAGTAGGTAGTAAGTTCATTTGTTTGTACATTTGTTTGTTACCTCTTCACGCTTTATCTACTGAACCAATCTTCTTGAAATTCGCATACACAAAATTAGAAGTACTGAGAAGGATAGGGTACCTTTCATTCTGGGAAAAAGCACTGTTCCCGTGGATAATGGCTATAAGGCAGAATACTTGTGACTAACTCTGTTATATATTTGTACATCTACTTATTATATACGATATTCTATTTAAATAAATGAATGATTCTTGTTTCTTGAAATACACGCGAGCGAAGTCGCATGCATTTAGTACAAAGCTGGTAAATGATAAATCAACTCAGGAAACTCATCTTGCAATCAAATTTTAGATGCATGCATTGCTCGTATTGGCAAAATTCATGATGGTGCAAACGACGGTATGCCTCATTGTGCACCACATGGAGACCCATTGGAATTCTGGGAACAGAAGTCAGGTATGTTATTGCTTTTTGTAAACCATCATCGTATTCAGCCCACATCAACCCACTGCTGGGCATAGGCCTCCCTTTTTTTGCGGTCCTGTGCCAGTCTCACATCCATCGCTTTCCCGCTTCCAAACAATGTCATCTGACCAGCAGGTCGGTGGTTTACCTACTGGTCGCTGTTTTCCTTTTGTAAATATAAGTACCTACCTAATTAGATAAATGCAATATGAATAATATTTTTCTTATTGTTCGGTGGCATTGAGCTATTTGACTATTTCCGATCAAAAACATAAATGTTAAATGACAGCCGACTTTGCCGGGAATCTATGGGCGCCAGTACTTTGCAAAGTTTTTAAAAGTCATAAAATTTAAGTTACACGAACAAGACGTACCTAACAATCGAAAATAAATTTATTTCGTGGTACCTAACAAGTAACATTATAAATAAAGTTATAACGTGGTACCTAACAAGTACCATTCTAAAATAAATTTATGAATTTCGTGGTACCTAACAAGAAACACTCAAAAACAAATTTATTTCGTGGTACCGAAAACATTCTAAATAAATTTATTTCATGGTACCTAACAAGTGACATTTGAAAATAAATTTACTATCACAATATGTTTGCTACTTTGAACTCAAAATTTAGCTGGAAATCGGAATATAAAAATAAAACCATAGAAGTTGGACCTAATGATAAAATTTCAATTTTACAGATACACCGAAAATAATATATTGCCAGTTATTTGATGCAATAAATTTGACAATCAACCAATTCAACGTTCCACATAGTTTCATCAAATATGAACTAAAAAGTAAGTAACATTACGTAATGAAATAGGTACCTATTTTTGTTTATTTCGATGAAGTTTAAGGTAAAAAGACAGACGGACAAAAATTCTACAAAAAATCATTATGGCTTCTATTGGTCCTTTGAAGACCCTTCATAGATTTTTTTCTCGCAAATATCTTCTATATACAGACAGACACATATCAGTTACCGTTTTTTTATATGTATTGATGACGAGTTCGTTATTTACTAACAAATAACTATGTAGTTTACCAGGACCACATAAAATTTACAATTTTAATTGTTTTTCAGATTTGGTGAAGTATCCATACAGCTCTCAGTCATATGAAGATATAAATGGACCCCACTATTATAATAAACACTTAAAAAATAACAAACAATTAGATAATATGAACATCCCGATCGATAACACATATTCTAATGGTCAATCACTACACATATCATTTGATAATTATACAATAAAAAAGGAACTGTATCAATTGAAGTTTTTGAATGGTAAGTGCATATTTTTCTTATTGAAACAAAAACTTCAACTTGTTACAACCTGACTCTCTTCAAAACCAGAGTGAATAGGCTGCTTCTGTAAGCTCGCTTCATCGTAGACCTCATCTCTGTCCTCGGGCAAGATTGTGGTCAAGAGCAAACGCTTCTTAGGTTTGCTCTTGACCACAATCTTGCCAAAATTGAAATTTCATATCAAAATTGTAAAAAAAAACCCTAAGTATTTACAGTTTTTTCAGAGCGTGTGTTCTCTGTAGAATTTTTAAGTATTTCCTAAAAAGTACCTAATTCTTATAAGTACTTCCATCATAAAATTCTAGGTCAGGAAAAACAAATTCATCATGTGAAATATACAGTGGACTGGAGTACTGGATGCGATGGTAAGCGCATATTATATTAAAACTAGCTTTTGCCCGCGGCTACACCCGCGTGTATTTTCCACAGGAACAGTGCTTTTTCCCGGGATGACAGGTACCCTATGTCCTTCCCAGTATTTCTAACTATGTGTATGCGAAATTTCAGGAAGATTCAGTAGATAAAGCGTGAAGAGGTAACAAACAAACAAACTCACTTTCGCATTTATAATAATAGATAGGATTAATACTAATAGTAGAATCTAAATAAGTAAGATAAAGTTAGTAAAAGTAAAATTGAAAGTATTTTTTCATTACTCATACTCTGAAAGTAAGTCTGAAGTTGCCTGAGGAGCGTGGAGAAAGTAATACTTTTCAGCCCTAGGGAGAATCGTTTTCAACTGACAGCTGTCAAATTATTTTTTAAAAATCTAGTTCTATTTTCACGTTATTCTATTGAACCATATTCCAACTTCCTATACAGCCTATATATGTTGAATCATATTATGTAAAATTGAAATAACATGAAGTTAAATAATATATTTTTTTATAATATAGATTTTTTTGTCATTTTTTCAATGATGGAACCAAATGAAAAGAACTTATAGCTAAATAGTTGGTCGGCCACAGAAAAAAAAATATGCTGGAAGCCGATCATTTTTTTTTCAAGTTTAGAGTTTTGTTTATGCTTCCTTAAAATTCACTCATCATTTCTTTAGCTAATTCATGTTTTTATTTTTACTTTCTTTGTATTCGTAATGAAAAGCACAGTGTTTACCTCGGGTGAAAGACTTTTTTAAGTCCCTCGAACTATTGGCGCCCTCGCCCGTCTCGGGACTTAAAAAAGTTACTTTCACCCTCTCGTTAACAATGTACTATTCTAGTAAAAGTATTTATTTAAGTCTTAATACTTTTACTAGAATAAAAATGCTGGATCTTTACATGATTATGATAGCTATGTAAGAGCATTACCCGCGACTCCGCCCGCGGCCAAAAGTATGTTGTGTGGCGACCATAAACTTAGATTATACGGGTGTATAAGTATTATAAGTCTATGGTGGTGACGCAAAAAAAGGGATGTGAAATTTGACGTGACTAAGTATCTGTTTATCCGATATCCGTTGCTCTCAAACCGATGGACTGATTATGATCTATTTGTGTTTAAAAGGTGACTTGACGATTGCCGTGGCCCAAAGGTCATCACGCCGGCCTGCTACACCTGAGGTCCCGGGTTCGATCCCCGGTCGGGTCAAGTTGGAAAATGATCTTTTTAGATTGGCCTGGGTCTTGGATGTTTATCTATACAGGGTTACTGGTAATTTTATGCAAATCTCTCAGGGGGTTGTAGGTAGTAGATACTGTTATTTTGAATTGATTTAACCCTTTAGAAAATGGTTCACTTTTGGATTACACATTTTACCTACAACCCCGAGAGATTTGCATTAAATTACCAGTAACCCTGTATATGTATTTGTTATATATTATAGATTGAGCCCAGGTTCGAATCCTGCCCGGTCTACATGAGTTTGTATACCAATCTGACTCATGTTAGTTTTCTGCGACCGCCACTTGCTTCCGGTGAAGGAAAACATCGTGAGGAAACCTGCACTCTGGTTGATGATTATCAGCTAGTGTGTGAAATGGAGAAGGCAATGGCAAACCACTCCATTAAAATTGCCATGAGAGTCGTTATGTGTGTTTCATTCCATATAATGATCACGACCCTCAGTCATGAGGAAATACGACTAAAGAGAATAGATTGAGCATTTAATATAAATAATGTGAGACGACTTTAAGATTAATGCGTTCTCGTTCCAGATATCAAAATTAAGGCCAAAAATGTTAAAACTCCGCCTTTGAATGGAGTACAAAGTAAGTTTTAAATCTTTCAGACATCCTGTTGTTTTAGAAACTAGCTTGTGTCCTCTTTACTATTGTTTTACCTACTATCTCAAGTTCCAACGTTGCGTTATCATAAGTTGTAAAGTGACGTCTTTGGAGAAAATTCAGCAGTGGAGTTTGTTGCGTTGCGCCGCCTCTTCTCCACTTGCGCTTTGGAGGCGGTGGTAACCATAGCTTTAAGTAATTTTATGACGTCAACTAACTAAAAAACAAGAATTAGACGATTTATAAGTGCTATTTTTAAGCCTATATAAATAAAAACAATTTACTTTTGACAAAAATAATATTTCTGTTTATCTCGAAGGTTGACTGGTAGAGATGCTGTTAGCGTTAAGTAGTTTAGTATTTTGGTTTAATAAAGTTTCAAATAAATAAATAAATCAATATTTATTTCTGTGGTTACCAAGATTAAATCTACCTACGCCAGATTTTAAGTTAGACCTTCAACAATAAAATAGTGAAAATCGCATCAAATTTAGTCTAGTAGTTTTTGCGTGGTGGGCTACAAACATACAGAAAGAAAAAAAAATCGTTTGAGCTTTTATTGGCCCTAGAGACGCCTCATAGTTTTTTTTTCTTAAATATCTTTTATGTACAGACACAACCAGTTACAGTTTTATTATATGTACTAGCTTTCGCCCGCGGCTTCGCCCGCGTGAATTTCCCACAGGAACAATGCTTTTTCCCGGGATCAAAGGTACCCTATGTCCTTCTCCGTACTTCTAACTATGTGTATGCGAAATTTCAAGAAGTTTGGTTCAGTAGATAAAGCGTGAAGAGGTAACAAACAAACTCACTTTCGCATTTATAACATAGTTAGGATTAGGATTAATTGATATTATGATTATGATGTTAACTGTATTTAAATATAGGATACTCAACTTTGGATGACGACGCAATGTTGATTGATAAATTTCAATGACTTGTAATTACATTTTTTCATAAATAAAGTATATATATTATTAAACTCCATTTATTCTTTCCAGTCCTATCATGTAAACAATCTTCACAGCACTTTTTATTTAATTTTGTTGAAAATAAATCAAATATTAGTTCAAACCTAAACATTCTAAAGTAAAACATTTATTAACCACGAAAGTAATTTCCTAAAAAGTCTATTTATTATATATTATATTGTTGTAAAATCACAAAAAGACATAAGGTAAGAATAAATGGAGTTTAGGTACCTACTTAGTAACAAACTTCGTTCCTGTCTAATCTTGCTATTCCCAATTTTCTATTGGACGTAGGAATAGATAAGAAAAAAGGAAGCAAGTAAGAAATCTTTAATGCAGACATTATGGACAGAAAAAAGAGATTTCTTACGAAATAATCCAATTTATTTTAAGTACTTTATTATTTCAGATTCAGAATATAAGCCAGTAACAGAATATCAGCCAGTTTCAGTATATGAACCTGATAAAGGTATTTTATTAACCCATTTAAAAAATTTGGTTGTCCTTTTCAATAAATCAATAAATAGGTGCTGACTGTACTTTAGTTTCAGATGGGCCGGAAAGCTCTCTGTTTGATGAGGCGACAGACGAAAAACTAAAAGAAACAGGTAATAAATACTATTTCTGTTTTAATAAAAAAGAGATAAAATAATCCATTCTTTATTTCTATTTTATTTATTTTGTGCAAAAAACTAAATAAATACTGAAATATATTGTGTGGATTTTGAGGATAAATACAATATATTATAGACTAAATTCGAAGAAAATAACAAAAGATTTCAATTATTTCAAAACAAAATTAGTTAAATCTGACACTGGAGACAGCGAGAGGAAATCTAAAAAAGTTTATGATAATAGACCAAATAAAATTGTCGAACATTTAATAAAAATGGCTGTCCAAATCAATACATTTCTCACATCAAATACACATACTTACCTATTTATTCTAATAAAATAAATTAAACAAAAAGTACTGTGAAGATTGTTTACATGTTAGGACTGGTAAGAATAAATGGAGTGTAATCTAAATGTGCGTTCCGACACAAATCTTCAAATCGTAATGTATATATCGTACATATTTTATACGGTTATTTTTTGCAACTGCTCAGAGGTCTCCATTCAGAATCCATGATTTATTGTTTAATTTATTTTAACGATGATTATTTCAGATGGAATTGGAGCTCCGTTGATAGCTGGTATTATTGCTATAGTGACATTAATCATGCTCGTAGCATTTTGGACATTTAAAAAGTGCAATAATAAAATAAAGAAGGAACCATTTAACGTAAGTATTTATTAATTTAAGTTATAAATAGGACCTACTTACTGCTATATCAAAATAAAGGGCATATCGTAACGATTTCAAAAATGTATACTACCTGCGCCCTGAGGCTTGATTCCTGTGGGAATTTCGGGATAAAGAGTACCCTATGAGTTATTCCCGGTATTTTTCTATCCGTGTACCAAATTTCATGGAAATCCGTCTAATAGATTAATCGTGATTGAGTAACAAACATCCAATCAATTCACAAACTCGCATCCAAACTTTCGCATTTATAATATTAGTAGAATTAAGATATTTTATTATTAGGATTCAAAGGGGTTGTTGCACAAAATGTATGGGGAGTCGGCTATATCATAAGCACCTGTCTGAACTTTTCATTTTTGGGTCAGTATCAATACCTTATAAGTAAATCCGATAAATTCGTAGCCTTTCTATGGTACATTTAGTCAACAAAATCGTAATGAAGGTTAGGCGAGTTCCGCCAAAATGGCCGACATCCATTATGATTTGATGTTGACGTGCTTAATTTGACAGTTCCAATTTCCGGTCCGTTCAAAAATGTACTTTTATTACATACGTGCCCGCGGGAAATTTATTATTCATCTATTTATGTGAAACTAGCTTTTGCCCGCGGCTTCGCCCGCGTGAATTTCCCACGGGAACAGTGCTTTTTCCCGGGATAAAAAGTAGCCTATGTGCTATTCCAGGTCATTATCTACCTCTGTACCAAATTTCATCGAAATCCGTCCAGTAGATTTTGCGTGATTGAGTAACAAACATCCTCACAAACTCACAAACTCACAAATTCACAAACTTACAAACTCACAAAGTCACATCCAAACATTCGCATTTATAATATTAGTATAGTATGGATACACATATGTTTTTGTGATATTGCATGTAACATGTGTTTGGAACATTTACTTTAATTAATTTTCTAAAATATAATGAAAATATCGAGCATGTATCTGATTTTCTGTATCATAATTTCTGAACGGGCGCCATGTCAGTATCGCCATTATACGATATTAAGCGATATTAAATGTATATTTGTACCATACCATAACAAGATAACGAAAAAACAAATATATGATGGTCTTAATCGGTTTTTGATATTATTTCTGATTTTTGGGGAACTGCTCATGATATAGCCTGCTATACAACATGCCCTTTCAGCTAACTTGTAGGTGGGATTTGAGACTTACACGTCTGACCAAAAAAGGAGTGTTATGTATTCAGGGTTCATGTATGTATGTTTCTTTATTCGTGACAGGTCTTTTTAGATTCCGTGCATTCCTCCGAGTGACATAAGGTTATGTGAGTTGTCAGTCGTATTTTTATTTTTTTATAATTGGCCTTTTAAAATTATTACTTGTTCACAGTTTGAAATACAATACGCCGACTTACAACTGAACGAGACCAACACAGCGCCACCTATAGACAGTTATGTGACTTATAGTGAAATTAAAGGTGTGTTGGTCCCGAAAACGATTGTGGGTAACGAATAAGTGGAAGGGAAATGAACCTTGTGTACCCACTTATAAGGTTCATTTTTAAATATTTAGTGTTGGCGCTGAAGCATATGTGTAGCTGGACTGTAATAAAGGCGCTGAATACGGAGAAGAATTTTATTGGCTTCACAAGTTTGACGTGTAGAAGAAGGCCTTAGGCGAGGCGGACGGAACCAGTCCAAGATGGCTGTCTCGCTGTTTCCTTCCACCGCCGGCGCCGCATCGTCTGCCCGCATCCGGTCTGGTGTTGCCAGGCTTCAACCGCAACATTTAGGAAATTAAAAATGGATCATATTCAGATTCATACTAAACATAAGACACAATGTACTCCTTTTTCTTTTTTCATGGTGCAATAAAGAGTTACTTACTTACTTAAGTTGAAAAAACACTTTCTTCCTAAGTTTAATAGCGACTTACCGAACTCAGCCTTTGTTACTGTGAAGCCGTCCAATCCATGGCTCATCTTTTAACCTGCCCCAACTGCCCTTCCTCATGTACCTTGGAGGACCTGAATGAAGCCAACGATAGGGCGGTGGAAGTGGCCAAATACTGGTAAAAAAAAAACTAACTTTTGCCATTTCGACTCGAAATGATGATGATGACCGAACACAGACAAACCCTCCGGGTTTCCGCAGTTTGGTAATGATTGTATGAGTGTTTACAAATTTGGTTTAGGTAATAAAAAAAATATATATAAGTGGCTGTCTTAGACCCCCAGGCCTTGACCGCAGCCACAGATTTAATATAGGTAAGTACTACGTACCGCAGCACTAATCCTAACTTCCAAACTATATAATATTATAAAGTGAGTTTGTTTATTTGTACCGCTTCACGCTTAATCTACTGAACAAATCTTCCTGAAATTTCGCATACACATAGTCAGAAGTATTCAGAAGGATATAGGGTACCTTTCATCCCGGGAAAAATCACTGTTCCCGTGGGAAATTCACGCAGGCGAAGCTAGTTTTCAAATAATATAAATTACAAATTTAACGAAAACTTCACTTTGAAAAAATTCTGTTTACTCCTAAACGGCTGAACCGATTTCCTCATGGCTGAGAAAGACAAAAACTACTTAGTTCAAAATTGGGTCATCCGTTTGGTAGCTCTACGGTGCCACAGATAGACATACGGATACAGAGACACTTCAAACTTTTATTACCCTCTTTTTGGCTCGGGGCGCGGGGTTAAAAAATGTTATAGTTCAATGCCTCTTGCGCCTCTTCTCCACTTGCGCTTTGGAGGCGGTGGTAACCTTAGCTTTAAGTCATTTTATGACATCAACTAACTAAAAAACAAGAATTTGACGATTTATAAGTGCTATTTTTAAGCCTATATAAATAAAAACAATTGACTTTGACTTTGAATGGTTGTCATCAAAATGAAAAATATTTAGGAACATGTTTCGATTTTAGTTTTTAAAGTACTTACTTATTAAAATCAGTAAAATGCTCATCTGTTATATAATGTACCTCTAAGTACCTTAGTATATTATTATTAAATAGAAGTTACATAGTAATACATACAGGGTTATTTGTAATAAACTAATAACCTTCCTATGGGTGAACGTACTCATTTGGGGCGAGTATGTGTAGCAAAATGTATGGAACAGCTGATTTTTTTTTGAGATTTCAGAGTCGGTCCCATACAAAAATAAGTTCATATTTATAAGTACTTTCACCCATAGGAAGGTTATTAGTTTATTACAAATAACCCTGTATAATTCGAATTTATGTACTTAATTGATTTGTATATGAATAAATGAATTGAAATTAGACCCGATTTTTATAATCTGTATATTTCAGAACATTTGTATTGTTACGGCCGATACAAGACGCCTTTGACTTTAGAATACAATACTTCTCCCCTCGCTCCAGGTCGGTCTTGGTCTCCACGGTTTCCTAAATCTAGCTCCGCGTATTGTATTCTGGGGATACCTGCAAACAGAAAATATTTAGTTACTAGCATGCGCCCGGCACTGTGTTCCCGTGGGAATTGCGAGAAATCCTCTCTTAGTGCTCCCCTACACTCCCTAAGGAACCTACATGACAAATTTCAGCTTCCTACGCGCAGTAGTTTTGGCTGAGCGTTGTCTGTCAGTCACTCTGTCAGTAACGGAAATATTTTTTTATAATTTTAATAAATACTTTATATTATGTTAATGTTCTCAAAATCAATTAAAAATATTAGCGACTAGCTGTTGCACCGCGGCTTCGCGCGCGTCAAAAAGTATGAACACGGAAGAAGGATAAATAAATAAATCTTCTTCTTCTTCCGTGCCTTATCCCATTATTTGGGGTCGGCGCTCCTCGTACGTCGAAGGATAAATACATAAATATATTCAGACAAATCACACAGATTGAGTTAGCCCCAAAGAAAGTTCGAGACTTGTATTATGGGATGCTAACTCAACTATATTATATTTTATAACAAATTAGATAAACATCCAAAATGCATGTCAATCTGAAAAAGATTATTTTCCATCTTGACCCGACCGAGGATCGAACCCGGGACCTCCGGCGTGGCCGTCCGGCGTGATCACCGTGGGCGTGATGACCGTTATGCAATGGAGGTCGTCAAAATAATACACACAAAACTAAACAGTCAGCTTTAAGTAAACACAAAAAAGACCTAGACAAGTTCAACTTACATAATCGTAAATGTGCTCTTCTCGAACTTGACTTCGCTGCTTGAGCTTCCAGTATAACAAACCAATAAATAATGATATTAGAATCAAAATGCCAATAATGACTCCTATAATTGGACCACTTGTATTACCACTTGCACTTAAACTAACCGTTGAATTTGTATCTGTGAATTCCGTTGACGCTTCTGAAATTATACAAGAAAGTTCTAAAAACATCTCTTTTAGATTTTAACGGTGCGAAACGATATCCACAGTATCTAGGTGCAATGATATCCTTTGGTAGGTACTTAACATAATCAAAATCAAATCAAAAACTCTTTATTGAAACTGGGCCTTCAAGGAAGGCTCTTTTTGAAGTCGAAAACGAATTATGTAATCTCTAGCTTTTGCCCGCAGCTTCGCCCGCGTGAATTTCCCACGGGAACAATGTTTTTTTCCGGGATGAAGGGTCCTTCTCAGTAGTTCCAACTATGTGTATGCGAATTTCGAGAAGATTGGTTTAGTAGATAAAGCGTGAAGAGGTAACACACAAAAAAAAATAAACAAACAAGCAAACAAACTCACTTTCGCATTTATAGTAGGTATTAGTTAGGATTAGGATAGTGTATTAAGTCTCAAAGCTACAAAATACTACATTTCGGAACGACCACTGCTGAGAAGAAATGCCGAATGAAACTCATGATATAGTCTTGGTCGCCTAACATGCAAGGGGCATACAAATATATTGCAAATCGTGCAAAATTTAGTTAATTAATAACTAGTATGTTAACTAAGTTAGTCGCAAATAGTGATGTGCCGCCAAGTTGTTCTCGAAAATTTCTTCCTATGAAAATTTCCAAAAAAATTCAGGAATTTCTCGGTTTTTAGGATTTTCCGTTCTGAGAATATTTCCGAGAAATTTCCAAGAAAGTTTTCGCTTGTTTTTTGAAGATTTCGAGAACGGCTCATCACTAAGCGTAAAGGTAGGTATCCAATGGGTATCGGGTAAGGGGAAAGTTATTAAAAAAGTTGGGTTAGTGTTGGTATAGATAAAAGTTTATGACAAAAAAAATGTATATCTATCTGTAATCCAGTCAGGACCAGTAGAACTGAAAGGTGTAGTTTGCGTTACATGTGTTTCTGAAAGAGTAAATAAAACGTATCTTAGTGGGAGCACCATTATTAAAAAAGTTAGGTTAGTGTTAGATTGTGTGCATGTGTGCACGTGCGTCTGTGCACAACTCTTCTGGCGGTTGAGCTTAAGACTCGATTTAAAGAGGGACCTGGAGCAGGTAGTCGCTGCCGTGGCACAGTTGAATACCGGACTTAGTCAGGTGATACTGTGTCCACGGCTCTGTGCGACGAGAGGGGCGCACCATGTGGTTTTAGTGGGTTCGAGCCCCACTGCCTTTCTCCCGTCCCCGCGGGAGATTGGCGTGGGTCGGCCAATCCCACATGTAAAAAAAAGGTCGACGTCGGAGAGGAAAGCCAAGGAAAAGATGTCGCGACGACCTTGACGCTTTCCAGCCGGATTGGTCGAACGTCGCTATGGCAGGGATAGGTGGAAACAAGTGGGGGAGACCTTTGCCCAGCAGTGGGATAACATCCTAATCCTAACTACATAATATTATAAATGCGAAAGTGAGTTTGTTTGTTTGTTTGTTCGTTTGTTTGTTTGTTACCTCTTCACGCTTCATCTACTGAACCAATCTTCCTGAAATTTCGCATACACATAGCTGGAAGTACGGAGAAGGATATAGGGTACCTTTCATCCCGGGAAAAAGCACTGTTCCCGTGGGAAATTCACGGGGGCGAAGCCGCGGGCGAAAGCTAGTAGGTTAATAAAAAAAAAAGAAAAATAAAGTGTTAGGTTGGTAACTAGTCAAGTTACTTTATGTATTTATAACATGTAATTTCTTATGTGCAAATAAAGTATTCTTGTTTATTTAAAAAATACCTGTATTCCAGCCAGGACCAGTAGAACTAAAAGGTATTTGCGTCACATGTGTTTCTGAAAGAGGAAAAAAAAATTTGTATGTATAAGTACATGTCACTCATTACGCACAAGAGGCGATATTGGCGCGCGAGCCGAAGGCGAGCGCGCTAATAAAGCCAAGTGTGAAACCAACTTTGCACACTTGTTTCGTAATGTACTATTTCTTTAATGCTAGTGATGACTATCCATTAGTGGTTTTATCTTTAATAGCTAATGTCACGTCATTTGCTTCTTTAGCAGTCTCTGAAGGAAGTACATACATATGAATATTTAAACTTTTCTACATAATATTTAAAGGTTTAAAAAAAATTAAAGATGGGTTTGCTCTTAACCACAATCTTGTCCGAGGACAGAGATGAGGTCTACGATGTAGCGAGCTTACCCAGAAGCAGCCTATTCACTCTGGTTTTGAAGAGAGTTAGGTTGTATGTGCTCGCGAACACAGACGCAGGCAGAGAGTTCCACTGCTTCGCTGTGCGCACATAGAATGTTGAAAAGCGCTTGGTGCTGAGGGGATATCAACCACGAAGGGATGATAGCCCGCAGTGCGTCTGGTCCTTGGTCCTTTGACGCCCCTAGAATCTGCCGCCCTAGGCTTCAGCCTGGTGGGTTAATCGGAATAGGATCCATTACTCTTTTCCTAAATATTTATAAATGAACCTTATATAAAAAGGTTCATGTTTAAAGGAAAATTCCCACGTAAGCGAAGCCTTGGGTGTAGTAGTGGTCCAAATTAGAATCACAACAAAAATAAAAAGGGTAACTAGGTCTACTTACTTATTTGCTCTGATTTAACTTTAGAATCTGTAACAAATTGGACATTTATAATTATAAAAATAAATATTATATAAGATAAACAATAGGTACATAATATAATAAAACTATAACTGTACTTAAGAAAATCATGAAAATGATGATTCTCGTTAATAGTTTTGACTGACGTTTCTGTACTTAACTCAATGGATGCTAAAACTTTTAAATTAGTAACTTTGTCTATAAGCATTTTTTCGTCTATGTCTATTAACAACTTATAGTGGCCTAAGAAATCGGATCCTAATATAGGTTGTTTGACAGTAGTAACTACAAATGTCCATTTAAAGTCTCGCCTCAATTTAAAATCAAGTGACAAAGTAACAGTCCCGTATGTTTGCATTTTCGCCCCATTCGCTGCGAATAAAGTTATACATTCCTGACTATTATTAATAAATCGCTTAGCTACAGATACAGGTAAAACTGAAACATCCGCACCAGTGTCCACTAGGAAGTTGAGTCCGCTTTTCCGATCGCTAATACAAAGTCGACGGCTAGGTACACCTCCGCTGCGAGTCCCCGTCGTAGACTGCACGGCATCTAGTTTCCCTGGTCTTCTTTTTTCCAGGTACATGGATCCCGGCATTTAACAGCTCTGTCGCGAAAACGACTATGGTAAAAACATAAACCTGGCTCCCGTGATGCTGAACGACCTCGACTGCGGCTAGCACTTCGCGTAGGGTTTGTGGCCCTTCCGCGATTGTTTGGACGCCAATTGCTCCTGGACTTGCGAAGCTCCGCTACCTCCATGGTCAGCTTGCCCAGGATGTCAGCTAAAGATCCTTCGGAAGTGCTTCCTTGAGAAACTTCCGCCACTTGCATTGGAGCGTTGGTTTCCTGGACCTTATCCGCCACTTCCGCCAGCTTGTCCGCATCCGTGATCGCCGTTGCTGCTAGCACTGATCTAACTGCTGCTGGAAGGTGGTTCTGCCACAAGATGAGCAAGGTGTCCGAGGGCACTCGTTGTCTAGCCAGAGTCTGCATCCGTCGTAGAAGCTGAGACGGTTTCTGGTCTCCCAGCTGCATCTCATCAATTAACTTTTGTATTCTTTTGTTTTCAGATTCTTCATAAATGTGTAACAACCGATTCTTCAAGGTCGCATACCTTGTCCCTTTGTGGTGGACTTGTCAAAAGGTCTGCCACCTGCATTACCACTTGCTTGCCGAGTTTCGCCACGCAGAGTTGATATTGCGCATCGTCGCTGGCTTTTTGAGGTGCCACTGTTGCCTCAAATTGCACGAACCACAGGCCAGGCTGGTCCGTCCAAAACTCGGGAATTCGCGAAGAAACTGAGATTAGCACTATGTCCGATGTTTTTTCCTCTGCCATTTTAACAGGGCGTTATAACGTGGAAAAGTCTTTCACAGTCCGCGGAGTGCGAAAAATTAAACGGTAGTAACTACCGATGCACGTCAGATATAGACTAAGTTGAGCCGTTCCCTAATTGTGAGTTGTAACGCACAGAATGTCCGAACACTGCGATATAATGTCACTAATTTCACTCACAGGGTGTCACCAATGTACGTCTGTGGGCGTGATAACAGCGTACTTTATGTATGAATGTTTATGTGCGTGTCTATTTGAGAGTTCTATATGTATGAAGGATGTTCTAATGAAACTAGTGAATGCAGTTCACGAAAGTCCGGGTATATTGTCCAAAAACACAGGGAAGAAATACAACTCACAACATTTACGTGACCGTTTAAGTTACACAAAATTTATGCGATTAGCATGCCTATATCTATTGACGCGCGGGGAACGACTGCCCGTTCTCCCCTCGCTACATATTCATTTGCAGCGTCAGCTTTATGTAAGTACGGTGTACAACACTCATGTGTTGTACACCGTATACATACTTACATAAAATATCTGTAAGGACTCATGTCCTTACAGATATTTTAGAACAAAAATAATATGGGGGTCTTCATAGGTCCAATGGAAACTAAACGTTATGTTTATAATTTTTGTCTGTCTGTCTGAATGGTGGTATTTATCTGCGCATCATCAACTACTGGACGAAATTTGATGCGGTTTTTACAGTTCTATTCATATTTCATCTTCAGTCTAACTTAAAATCTGGCGTAGGTTTTATCTTGGTACGTCACTTATAACCGAAGATATTAACAAAAGTAAATAACGCGCGGACGAAGTTCGCGGGCTGAGCTAGTAAATATTATATGTATTCAGATTTATGTACTTAAGGCGAGACCCAAGGCACAGAATTAATATTAGTACTACGTACAGAAAGGAAACTCCCTGCCCCTCCCGCAATATGGCACCCCCCCGCTCCTTCCGCACTTCTCCCCCGTTCTTGTGTAACTGTGGGACGTTCGACTATGAAAACGCACACATTGACGTTTTACTGACGTGTTCACGGATATACAGTTTCATTTGTAGTAGTAGTAGGCATATTTGACACGCCGTTTCTATGAAGCGCCCGCCCTGTGCCCAAGGCTAATCAGAGGGGGTTAGGGGCGGTACGTAAGCTACGCCTTAAAGCAGACATAATACTTTACTAATACGTTACTTTTCGAATCCTAATATCCTAATCCTAATAATCCAAATCCATACTAATATTATAAATGCGAAAGTTTGGATGTGAGTTTGTGAGTATGTGAGTTTGTGAGGATGTTTGTTACTCAATCACGCAAAATCTACTGGACGGATTTCGATAAAATTTGGTATACGGGTAGAAAAATACCGGGAATAGCACAGGTTCTTTTTATCCCATAATTCCCACGGGAGCGAAGCCCCGGGGCGTGGCTAGTTTTCTATAATTTGTGTTTTTGCTAGCGAGTTTTCGTTAGGCTTTAGAGTAATTATTTTAGAGGTTTTCTTTTAATTATGATAAAACACTAAATATATTTTAAAAAATAAGCCAGTGTCGTTTTAAATAATTGGATTCTTTATTTAATTCTTTAAAAAAATCTACTGTTATCGCTTAAATTACGGTGATTTTCGACGATAAAGAAAAAAAACAGGACTATGTATTATCTTTTTTATGTAGTCTTATTAATTTTATTCGTAATTTGATTCAGTATAATTCTGGTTTAGTATTTTTCTCTTTACGGGATATTTTTCCTGCTTCAGTACTTCTAACCTATAGTACACACTTGACGTTTAAAGACAGTACGTTTTCGGAAAATCCTGATTGGGTATGGCCTTAAAATACATACCTATACAAAAGTTATTCCACTTTACTTTGTATTCCACTTCATGTGTCACCGGAGTTCTTGCAGAAATTAATAAATAGGTATAAAATTGTTATAATTAATAAATAGGTATAAAATGAACTTTATTTTATCAAGGAATAACAAACACTCCCGGCGGCCATAGTGTGAGCGGAGGGGAGCCTTGCTTGCCGCCGGCGCAGTGTTGAGTCATCACATTGGCATTGACTTTCGTCAAGTACACACCCCCGTTTAAACAACGTTGTTGTTCGAAAAAAAAAGGGTTAAAATATTTTCTTTGCGGAAAAGAAAATATATTATTTTTTGCGTCTACGGAAGGCAATTGAGTGTTCTGCGGAAGAACGACTCTTGGCAGGAAATACACCATTGGAAAATCTCCCGTGCGTGATTCATTGCCCGAGGAACTGGATGTTCATGAAGATAGCCAGGTTGTTACCGGGAATGCTGGCGAACGGGTTTCTAGACCCGCCCAGCGGGAACGCCCTCGGAGGCGTTCGGATTCTCCTGAGCGGGCTGCTAGACCAAAACGCAAGCGCCGCTTGAGGCGACCGCGTAACTCAAGCAGCAGCAGCTCTTCTTCGTCGTCGTCTTCGAGCTCCGAGCGTCCCCGGCGGCAGAAGCGGTCTTCGCGGCAACATCGGTCGAGAGTACGGTCCAAAGATAATAGGAAGCTGGATTCCTTAACCAATCAGGTCAGTGACATATTAAAATACTTGAATAGACAGGAAGTGGATGGCGAATCTGATTCCGATATACTTTCACTGCACCCTTCACAGAATTTTAAAAATTCGGTTACTTTAAACGAGCCTTCAATCAATAAGCCTGTGGCGTGCCCACATATAAATACTTTTTATTTATGTATATACTTACCTCTTTACTATTGGATATCGGATAAATTGAAAATTGCCAAACAAGAGTTCGAAGCTATGCTGAAGAATGGAACTGCTCGACCGTCGGAGAGCCCCTGGGCATCGCCGCTACACCTAGCTCCAAAGAAGGACAACGGGTGGCGACCATGCGGCGACTACAGGATGCTCAATGCCCGCACGATTCCGGATAGATATCCCATAAGACATGTGCAGGACTTTACCCATCACGTATCTGGTTGTACGGTGTTCAGCACCATTGATTTGGTAAAAGCCTACAACCAAATTCCAGTAAACCCGGAGGATATTCCAAAAACGGCGATCACTACGCCCTTCGGGATGTTTGAATTCCCATACATGACCTTCGGACTTCGAAATGCAGGTCAGACATTCTAAAGATTCGTTGACGGGATGACTAGAGACCTAGATTTCTGTTTTTGCTATTTGGACGATTTTCTGATCTGCTCACGTGACGAGGAAAGCCACATGGAACACCTAAGGCAAATATTCACAAGACTTCAAAAATTTGGAATGGTCATTAACACATCGAAATGCGTATTTGGAGTATCTGAAGTCACTTTTTTAGGCTATAATGTTTCTGCGCATGGTATAAAACCCCTCGATACAAAGACTCAAGCCATTAAGGAATATCCAGTCCCCAAGAATGTCAAGGAACTCCGTAGATTTCTCGGGATGATCAATTATTATCGACGATTTATTCCAGGAGCGGCGAAGATACAAGCCCCTTTAAATGCGCTATTGGCAGGCTCAGTCAAAGGTTCATCTCCCATTAATCTAACTGAAGGTCTTCTGAACGCGTTTGAGGAATGCAAATCAAGTCTTTGTCAGGCAACTCTTTTGGCTCACCCATACCTGGAAGCAAAATTGGGATTGGTAACGGACGCGTCGGACATGGCGATTGGAGCTGTCTTACAGCAGTTGAAGGACGGTGACTGGCAACCTTTGGCTTTCTTCTCTCGTAAGTTGAGCCCATCTCAACAGAAATATTCTCCTTATGATCGAGAACTACTTGCCATCTACGAAGCCATCAAACACTTCCGTCATATGCTGGAGGCCCGTCACTTCACTATTTATACGGATCACAAGCCTATTTGTTTTGCGTTCCAGTCCCGTAAAGAGAACTGTTCGCCACGCCAATTCAGGCACTTGAACTATATCGCTCAATTTACCACAGATATACAACACATTTATATAGTATTAATATCAGGCAAGGATAATGTGGTGGCGGATAGCCTATCAAGGATAGATGAGATAGCACAGCCCATAGATCTGACAGCTTTAGCAAAGTCCCAAGCATCAGACGCAGAACTTTTGAACCTGTTTGATAGCACAGAAACAGCGCTTAGACTCAAAAAAGTTCAATTGGACGGAGTTGATGTTCCCATTTACTGTGACATCAGCACCGGAAGCGAAAGACCGTTTGTAACCAAGTCATTTAGAAGGCAAATTTTCATGAATATACATTCATTCAGTCACCCTGGCGCAAAAGCTTCTGCAAATCTAGTCGCTCAACGTTTCGTTTGGCCGGGGGTGAGAAAAGATAGTAGAGAATGGACCAAAGCATGTCACGCGTGTCAATCTTCGAAAGTCACTCGACATACTTCGTCACCTCTTAGCACATTCAGTCTTCCCAAAGCTCGGTTTAAGGTCGTTCATATCGACCTCATCGATCCTCTTCCCATATCAGATGGTTTTCGCTACTGCTTAACAGCGGTGGATAGGTTCACGAGATGGCCAGAAGCTTTTCCCATAGCTGATATGACAGCAGAAACTGTCGGGAAAACGCTGCTTCAAGGATGGATCTCACGTTTTGGATGCCCGTCCGAGATCATAACGGACCGTGGAAAACAATTTGAATCCAACTTATTCAAATATTTATCGGATATAACTGGATTCAAACATAAGAGAACCACTGCATACCATCCCGCATGCAATGGGATGGTAGAGAGAATGTACAGGCAGCTCAAAGCAGCAATCACGTGCCACAACTCAGCAACTTGGACTAAGTCATTACCACTGGTTCTTCTTGGAATCAGAAGTGCCATCAAAGAAGACTTGCAAACTTCTTCAGCCGAACTGGTCTATGGAGAGACGCTAAAGCTACCTGGAGAATTTTTCAATCCTAGTACAGTAACGACAACTGACATGAGTGATTTTATCGCGCGACTCCGCTCAATAATAGATAATATACGCCCCGTGCCAGCATCTCGACACTGTAACAAAAATATTTTCATTTTTAATGATTTGAAAACAGCAACTCATGTTTATCTACGGGATGACACCTGCAAACCTCCGCTCCAGCCAGCGTATTCAGGACCTTACCAGATTCTAGAAAGACAAGAAAAAGTTTATAAGCTGTTAATAAGAGGAAAAGAACAAAATGTTTCCATTGACAGAATTAAACCAGCTTACCTGATCGCCAACGACGCTCCAGAGTTTCAGGAAACTGCATCGAAAAATAAAAACGAGAGACCTGAAAAGAAAAAAGAAAAGACAGTTACATTACCTGAAAAGGAAGATGAAAGCGCTGAAAAGCAATCTAGAAATAGAAATGTAAATGCAGATAGTAAGCTTTACCGGACGTGTTCCGGAAGAATCATCAAGCCTCTGGCCCACTATCGTCCGTCCTAGGACGGCCTCAGGAGGGGGGTGATGTGGCGTGCCCACATATAAATACTTTTTATTTATGTATATACTTACCTCTTTACTATTGTCTTTTCCACCTGCGCGCTAGGACAGGATTTCTTCTTCTGCGCAATGTCATGTTGTGTGAACCCTTGTCTCTCACTAGTGCCAATACAAAAATTAGATGGACTAGATAGTTTTATTTACATACAACCCTAGCCCATAAGCCTAAAAAAATGAAGTCAATAGATTGTCGCCTTAAAACTAATATTAAAGAAGCTACCGTTGTAGACACTTCGCAAGCCAGCCTTATCTAATTTACACCATTTCGACACAAATGAATACCCGTCCGAGTGCGGTATGTGGAAACAGAGACAAAATACGTGGCCACACTTGGTTTTTACGATTTAGATGTAAATACTGAATTACGATTATATGATCCGAATTCTTCTTGGCTCAAATCACTAGACCGCTCATTTGGTGCTTTAACTCATGCTGTTATTCAGCAAAATGAAGTTTTCAAAAGTAATTTACAGCAAATAGTCGATTGGTCTCACTAACCGGACTGTGATCTTACTCCGGATACCCGGATACTCCGAAAAAAGTTCATTAAGTTTTTCAAACAGAAAAACTT
This sequence comes from Ephestia elutella, assembly GCA_018467065.1. Lineage (NCBI taxonomy): Eukaryota > Metazoa > Arthropoda > Insecta > Lepidoptera > Pyralidae > Ephestia > Ephestia elutella. Next base: position 7,930,074 of record CM031593.1, read on the forward strand.
AATGAACTTTTTTCCAGTAAGTCTGATTACATTAAATTGTCCGAGGATATTCTCCAGCTCGTTTGCGGAAGACGAGCGGATACTATTCAAAAACTACGCGATAGCATTAAAGACCGATACATTAAAGAGGATTTGCGGAATATCCCTCCTACAAACTGTAGTGATAACTACAGAATTATTTTGAACTTCTAACTGGTCAACTTTGCATGTCATATTTTAGGTGAAATAGTTGATATATTGGGATACTATTCCTGTGGCGTATTACCTGCATGATAGGCTCTCGACTCACTACAATAGCAGGCATTCAAATCCATTAGTCTCCAGACAAATTGAATGGGAAAGTGACACACCAGTACACAAATTTCATATGTTGTTTTTACAATACTTATTAAGAAAACAGGGAGACCCGCACATCAAAACGTTCTTTGAGTCACGCCGAAACCATTGGTAGCAATAACTCGACGCGATTTTGTGTACTTACGGAATTATATCAAAAACTAAACATTCATAACAAAACATTCTATGATTAAATTAGACTGTCAACAAAATCTGCAGAGTTGGACGTCTGACATTGACAGCTGGTGACACACGTTCCGTCTCAGGGTCCTAACAAACCTTTCTTATCATAAAAAAATAAGAAATCATGGTAGGATTGTTGTAGAATTTTAATTATTCTCCTTTAATATCGTCGACTTAGATTATTATAATATTCAACGAATAAATACCTTATTTAAACGTTAGTTCTTTTAAAGAATATTAAAGGTTGGTTTGACGTGCGTCCGAATTAAGCGAAAAGGAACGTGACAAGACGAAATGTCAAATCGAGTGGAGTCGATTCGCTCTCTTCCTAGATAGGCCGCCACGAGACACGTAACATGGCTTGAGCAATTATTAATTTTTTGGGGTTTTTTCACTTTCGCCGCCCTCGGCACCCCGTCATGGGACTATAGTTTAACCTTTAGCTTTAAAATCCGCGATACGCGCAAGGACACAGGGGATATTTGCCGCCACGAAGTTGTCAGGAGGATGAGCTGTTGATATCCACGTGCCCGCCCGGCCGTATGAATTGGCGCTTCCTGGAGTGTCCTCCCATCACCAGAGGGTGCGGTTCTCCCGGACCGTGGACCGCATGCCACGGCGCAGGCCCCGTCGTCGGCGACCCCAAGGTGCAACACACGGATCCTAACCTTATTTCCAAAGGCCGCGTCGCCGCCTCCGATCCGAGGTCCCTGTAGAGGCTCAGCGCAAACCTCGGAAGGTCCAGCCAGCGTCTACTATCTCGCATACAACGGAGCGTGCAGGAGCGCCGCGTCGCTTTGAGGACGCGACCAGTACCAGTGCTCGAACCCAATGGATCACAAAACGGTGAACGGGACAACGTTCTAAGTGCGCACAGACGTTTGTGTACGGACCTGGCCAGGTACCTTATATTTGGTTTATGTTAATTTTAACTTTTAATTGCGGCAAAGACTTATCAGATTTTGGTATTAGTATAACATGTGCCCGCCCTCAGCGGCTAGTGTGTTTATGGAATAAAATGCTATATTCTATCCCAACCAGATTGTATTAATGATATCACCCTGCCCATGACTCCCAGGACTTAAGGCTTAATAGACAAGAGGTCCTTGTACTTCAAAAGTACGAGGCTCTATACTGAGCATTACATCCGGCTCTCTCCAAAGTAATTGTTCGTGTATAATCGCACTGCGCAGGGATATTGCCCGTCTTCACTTCAAATAGTTGGAGACCCCTGCGCACACCGCCCAACAATACACTTTTTATTTTTTTTTATTTTTTATACACGACAATGGCGCCCGAACTACTATATTTTTGAGCCTTTGAGTCCTGTGAGAGTGGCAGTTTTTTCTAAAAAATAGTTTTTAAATTTTTTAAACTCGCTCACTTGTTATTTTGAAATTTTGGTGATATCATTGACTGTAAAGTTATTATACTTTAGTGTTTGTTAGGTTTATATGCGACAGGATTGTAAGCATACATTTAATACAATTCATAGTAATTATTATAATATTACTAAATATTATTATAATTAATAATATAATAATTAATATTTTATTTGGGCTTCGCTATGAATAAAAAGCATAGCGCTCAGCCATAATTTCTATTTAATCTCAATTTGAGAGCTAATTTATTTTTATTGACAGGGAGTAACCTGTATCTATTTAGAAATTTATCAATTATTATAACCCATTACATACCCTGACACATATAACCTCACATTTTTGTCAACATGTCGGACGGCGAAAGGGAAGAGCAATATCACGAAGTAAGTGGGGAGGAAAACAAACTACCTACCACTACTACTTCCTCATTTGTTAATACACGACCGCGGGGAGGTGCAATTGACACCCACCCACCCGGCCCTTCCACACTTAAAGCGTTACAACCCACATTGTCTCAACTAGGAGCTCCCGGTTTAGTACGTCAAGCCAACTCAATGGGTAGGAATACCTATGTTACGGAGACTAGGGAAGATGACGAACGCGTTATTCACATATTAAAGGAGGACCATTTGAGGTCGTGGAATTTAAAATTTTCTGGTGACTCAGACGTCACAGATTTTTTTCTTAGAATTGATGATTTTAGGCGTAGTCGAAACACTTCAGAACATAAAGTACTGAAATGTTTTTCTGACTCACTTAGTGGTAGCTATCTTTGAATAGCATTATTAGTGTTGCCACCGGGCACACACCATTTTTGTTAGCTAAAGGTCGGGAGATAATGACGGATGGCATGTTGTCGAAAAGAGGCGGCATTCCAAATTCGTTAATACCTTCAAATGACCAGTCGTTCAGCTCATTTCTTCTCCGCTAAACTAGCACCGCGCTTTGTGATGTAAAGTTGTCAGGAAGCATTCGGATGTTGTTTACAACCTTCAGGAGATAGAAACTGGTAAAGATGGAAAATATCATGTCCTGGACATAACAAAAGTCTCACAAGGTGTGTCCCCTAGCTAGCAACTTTCTTATCTTGAACTTTGTTATTTTGGATTGGTATAACCAATCAGAGGCCTCATTTTTCACATATGACATGACTCACATGTGAAATTTTTTTGTCAAGCGTTTTCATGAAAACCAATTTCTTTTGTAACTACACACTCTAGGCGCCAGAGTAAATATAAGGATATGGATTAATACTCCTTAATTTTTGAGAAAAAAAGGAAAATAAGTTTTTTTCCTTATACAATGTCAGCCCAACGGCTATACATTTTAAATGTCAATTTATGTGAGAGCTCTCCATTAGTTTAAAGACTTTATTAGGTTTACAATTTAATTACTAACTAGTAAATTATGTAGGAATGATAGATTACATATTTTAATTAAATCTCAAATAGTTTTTCTTATTATACATAAGTAAGAACTATATTACTTTAGATAATTCTTTATTATTAGTATGCTACTTGCGATTATCTCATTAGAAATCCAAGTACGATTTTTTAATGCAGGGGAATTGCAGCGGTCTGGCCAGACGCTGTATTCCTGACACTCAACATAAATTGAGTTAGTTTTAGAACTCTAGAACATACATTTTAGTTTAATATATGAAATAGCATGAGTTAGTTTCATATATAGCTGATAGTTTTATATTTAGAAATATATTGCCGTAGGATAGGTGAATGTTTTCTCCGGTTACCCCGGCTGTTTCGGCTAAGTAAGACTTAACCTCTTTGCCGAAAAGGGGGGTATTGTAGTGATAACTACAGAATTATTTTGAACTTCTAACTGGTCAACTTTGCATGTCATATTTTAGGTGAAATAGTTGATATATTGGGATACTATTCCTGTGGCGTATTACCTGCATGATAGGCTCTCGACTCACTACAATAGCAGGCATTCAAATCCATTAGTCTCCAGACAAATTGAATGGGAAAGTGACACACCAGTACACAAATTTCATATGTTGTTTTTACAATACTTATTAAGAAAACAGGGAGACTCGCACATCAAAACGTTCTTTGAGTCACGCCGAAACCATTGGTAGCAATAACTCGACGCGATTTTGTGTACTTACGGAATTATATCAAAAACTAAACATTCATAACAAAACATTCTATGATTAAATTAGACTGTCAACAAAATCTGCAGAGTTGGACGTCTGACATTGACAGCTGGTGACACACGTTCCGTCTCAGGGTCCTAACAAACCTTTCTTATCATAAAAAAATAAGAAATCATGGTAGGATTGTTGTAGAATTTTAATTATTCTCCTTTAATATCGTCGACTTAGATTATTATAATATTCAACGAATAAATACCTTATTTAAACGTTAGTTCTTTTAAAGAATATTAAAGGTTGGTTTGACGTGCGTCCGAATTAAGCGAAAAGGAACGTGACAAGACGAAATGTCAAATCGAGTGGAGTCGATTCGCTCTCTTCCTAGATAGGCCGCCACGAGACACGTAACATGGCTTGAGCAATTATTAATTTTTTGGGGTTTTTTTCACTTTCGCCGCCCTCGGCACCCCGTCATGGGACTATAGTTTAACCTTTAGCTTTAAAATCCGCGATACGCGCAAGGACACAGGGGATATTTGCCGCCACGAAGTTGTCAGGAGGATGAGCTGTTGATATCCACGTGCCCGCCCGGCCGTATGAATTGGCGCTTCCTGGAGTGTCCTCCCATCACCAGAGGGTGCGGTTCTCCCGGACCGTGGACCGCATGCCACGGCGCAGGCCCCGTCGTCGGCGACCCCAAGGTGCAACACACGGATCCTAACCTTATTTCCAAAGGCCGCGTCGCCGCCTCCGATCCGAGGTCCCTGTAGAGGCTCAGCGCAAACCTCGGAAGGTCCAGCCAGCGTCTACTATCTCGCATACAACGGAGCGTGCAGGAGCGCCGCGTCGCTTTGAGGACGCGACCAGTACCAGTGCTCGAACCCAATGGATCACAAAACGGTGAACGGGACAACGTTCTAAGTGCGCACAGACGTTTGTGTACGGACCTGGCCAGGTACCTTATATTTGGTTTATGTTAATTTTAACTTTTAATTGCGGCAAAGACTTATCAGATTTTGGTATTAGTATAACATGTGCCCGCCCTCAGCGGCTAGTGTGTTTATGGAATAAAATGCTATATTCTATCCCAACCAGATTGTATTAATGATATCACCCTGCCCATGACGCCCAGGACTTAAGGCTTAATAGACAAGAGGTCCTTGTACTTCAAAAGTACGAGGCTCTATCCTGAGCATTACATCCGGCTCTCTCCAAAGTAATTGTTCGTGTATAATCGCACTGCGCAGGGATATTGCCCGTCTTCACTTCAAATAGTTGGAGACCCCTGCGCACACCGCCCAACTTACACTTTTTATTTTTTTATTTTTTATACACGACAAAACAGTTGCTTATTTAACCCGGATACTATGAGATCTTTTTTGACTAAAGCTGGCGGTGCGAATAAATTGTTTCTCAATAGAAAACGCCCAGCGGATGAGCCGATTACGTCTTTGAGACATAAGGAACAAGTTCAAAACAAGCGACCGCGGAGGTCGTACTTTAGTAAACAGGAAGAGTGTTTCACCTCTCCTGAGCCTTCTTCTAGTAATAAAAGTCGTAATAGATTCACGGCGAATCGCAACGACAACAAACAATCAAAACCGGATGATAAAAAATCGGGCCAGTCTACCCGCAAAACCAATGACAAATCCTTTCGTAAATGACTACAAACAAAACTCGTGTTACGGCGGTCGTTTAATAAATTATTTAAATGTTTGGAAAAAATTAGGAGCACCTCGTCATTTAATGAATATAATTTCCGGCACCGTCTGCCATTTTATCGAAAACCCGCGCTTCTCAAGCCCGAAATGTTAGAAAAACATTTAACACCCACAAGTCCTGCAATGAATAAGCAGATTATAGAATTAATAAAGTATCAAAAAATCTTAGTACCAGCACCGCCGTCTCCGAAATTTGTTTGCCCAATGTTTTTATTGCAAAGGGAAGACTGGGACATAAAAATAGACCTAAAACAGACATATTTTCACATTCCGATGGCTCGATCGCATCAGCTATTTCTAAGAGTACTATACAACACCGAGAATGCGAACGAAGCAGAACTTCTACAAATCACGAGTCTCCCCTTCGACCTTTCGTCAGCCCCAGTGACGTTCGCGACGGTTTCCAACTGAGTAGCACAGCTGCTACGAAGCAGGGGCATGAGGGTTATACGCAAGATCGAATCGAAGCTACAGTGTATTCTGAAAACGAAAGAATGGAGTTTGAAAGAGGCTCAGAGTTTGTAAGGAATGCTAAACTTTGCATCATTTATCATTCCAAGAGGTCGACTTCGGCCCATTCAGATGGCTTGTTCTCTTCTTCCGAAAGACCAGCCATATACAAAACACGTTCTTGGCCCAGCACCTTTGGAGGAGCTGAGATGGTGGGTGACAATGCTCTCGGCGAGCACGTCCATACACCCAGAGCCAGTAACTCTTTTTTTAACTGCAGACGCATACGGCAAAGGCTTGCTGGGTGCCGTGCTAGACGGAACTCGATTGAGTGGCAGCCCTTGGCAGCTCAATTAGAAAAATTGGCACAGCAATATCAAGGGGATGCGATCACTTTCTCGCCAGAGAGGCCATGCAGAATGGACCTTAACTGTAAAGGCTTGTCGGCAAGTTTTCCGTCGCTTTCAAATACCGCAGATCGATCTTTTTGCTCATGTCGTACCTCGTACCTAAATGACAATTTATAATATTTCTAATTTTGACTTTTAATCTAATTTGACATTTTTATTATTAATTAAATTTTCATAATAATAGTCATTTAATGAATCATATTATGCATTATTCTTGATTAAAATTTTAAATTATTAAGGTAATGAAATTTAATTATTGTACGTCCTTTTATGGGCCAGACATAGTGAAACAATATATAGATGTAAGACCTCTTTACCTATGTTTGACAATAAAGATATTTTGATTTTGATTTTTTTTTTTTGATTTCGTTACGTGACACGGGACTGCAAGGACATGAAAGCCGAGTATCACGATGCCTTCAGCAGGTCATGGTACTACCACAGAGCTTGGATTTTTCCACCACCGCACTTGATGCCTCGAGTTCTTGCACACCTCAATCAGGCCAAGGGCCTCCTGGTAGCCCCTCGCTGGCACAGGGTGTTTTGGCGCCCAGACTTGAAGAAGAGAGCGATAGCAGCTCCATGGACTCTAACCCACCTGAGGGACAAGTTTATAGATGCGCAGAACCAAATGACACCAGCTCAGGTAGATCAATTGTACCTCGAAGTTTGGTTAGTGAATGGTGGAACCATCTGTGAGCTAACTGGTCAAAGGAAGAAATAGAGTTACTAGACTCTAGTTGGAGACCATCCACAAAACGAGTTTATTATTAAGTTTGGTCTAAATGGCAAGCCTGGTGCCTTTCTAAAAGCGTAGATCACTTGAACCCTACTGGTTCCCAGTTAGCCAGATACCTAGCTTATCTACATCTACAGCAAGGACTTTCCTACAAAACTATTTTAGTAGCGACTTTAACTAAACCGGACTCTGTCTCCCTTGCCGATAATCCGGTAGTTAAACGTATGCTCAAAGCCATTTCTTTGGCTAACGCAGCTTGGTGGTAAAATGGCTGTCATCTAATAAACCAACGATTTTTTCTCTATACGAAGTTTCAAGACTTACAGCGCTTATATTGCTTCTTGCATCTAGCAGACGAGTACATGACCTAACACTTCTTCATATCGATACAGATCACTATGAGGACAGAACAGATCATATAATTTTGCACCCGAGATTTGGATCCAAGACCGACAGTTATCTGCATAGGCAGTCATCATGGAAATTTTGTGAAGGTCAGGACAATTCAATTTGTCCAGTATTTTGGAGAAGAAATTGTTTATATCTGCCTGCGGGGTGGTGCGGCCCGCGTCGCGGACCGTGCTGGGCGGCTGGGTGCGCTAGCTGCTGCGCGCGGCCGGCGTGCGTGCCAGCGCGGGCAGCACGCGCAGCGCTGCCGCTTCACTCAACTGGCTCGAACGTGGCTCCATCGACGAAGTTATGGCAAAAGGAAACTGCATGGCGCTCTCCCAACACTTTTGCTAGATTTTATTCAGCAGAATTTCGTTCTCAACAAAATAATAGGGATGATGACTGGGTAAAAAATAAAATATATGATGCTATTTAAATAATGAGACATTATAATTGAATGTCACTTTAATTGATCAATTTTGTTTATAACATGGTTTACTATTTTTAGTTCTAATTAAAGTATATTGGGAATGCTTTTTGACTCCATTAAAAGTGACGTCACCGTTGAGTACTGTCATACAAGTCCCATATAAATTATTGTTTTTGACATTTAGAAAAAGTAACTAATTTGACTTGTTGTCATCTACCCTATTGTATCAATCTTGCACAAACATTTCATACCCTATAATTTTTCCCAAGAATTTATTGATTTATTGTTCTAATTAAGAAATTATCACTTAAATCATACATGTTTTTAATTACATTTTCATTTCACACATCATTTCTTACCTATACATACAATAATCATAATATTGCTTGCCACCAGGAGATAACAAACACATCTCACTCTATAGGTTTCGAATAACGGTTCAAAGCATAACCTTATTCGAAACCTATATTTCCAATTCTGCCTGTTGGCCTCATCTCAGTCCACATGACATTCAGTGAAATGCAATGTGACAACTCAACACTGCGCAGGCGGCAAGCAAGGCTCCCCTCCGCTCACACTATGGCCGCCGGGAGTGTGAGGGAGGGGGTGGAAGGGGCATATTGGGGGGCTGATGACGTCAGCGGAAGTAATGCTATCTCACTCTATAGGTTTCGAATAAGGTTACTCATATGATAACTGTTTTATTTTCAGGTAAAAAATATACTATAATCATCACTAGAGTGAATAACAGACTACGCACAGCCAAAACTACTAAGCGTAGGAGGCTGAAATTTGTCATGTAGATTCCTTAGGGAGTGTAGGGGAGCACTATGAGAGTATTCCCGAAATTCTCACAGGAACAAAGTTTTTTTTCTAATTTTGGTAGGTACTTACTCGTGATAATGTAATAGTCAAGACACGAAGGCAATTGAGATAGTTCTACGTTCATAATAAACGAATCTCCATCTTTATAAAATATTTGGTTGCTATTTCCATCTAAAAGAAAAATTAAAAACATCTAAAAAAAATTAAATCCAAGCAAGGTACCTACAATTAACAAACATCTAGATTAAAGTCCAAGCAAAAAATAATCTTTTGACGATTGTAGGTACATACCCTACAAATGTTAAAGTATCATTTTCCTTCCATATTGGCATGACCTGGGATCGAACCTTATTGGTTTGAGACAAGGAACACTACGCCACACAGAGGCCATCAATCGAGTCTTCGTTCAAATGAATTATCACACTTCACATTAATGCATACAAATGCGAAAGTTTGGATGTTACTCAATCACACACTCCACTGGACGGATTTCGATATAATTTGGTACAAGGGTAGAAAAATACCAAGGCTAGCACATAGTGTAATTTTTCTACAAAAAAATCCCATGGCAGCAATGGCAGAGGCAAATAATAAAAAAATAATGTGACATGCTAAACTTACCGAAGAGACAAGTAGATGACACAACACCATATAAAATCAAGTTAAAAAATATAACTAAAAACATTTTTCTAAGTATTACATACTCAATCCACTCTATACACATCAACTAATCAACTAATATTATATAAAAATCGCTCGATTATTTTATAATAAATCGCATCGCTTGAAATTTATTGGCACTATAGTAATAGGAAAAAGATATGTAATTTCCTTAAATTGTATGTATTTTTTGATCGCTTTGTGTAGGCATGTGTCATCTATCTATTTATCTATCTTCTATCTATCTATCTATCTATCTATATATCTATCTTCTATCTATATATATAAAAGAACAAGGGTAACTGATAAATCAACGCCCAGCCTAAACCATAAAAGCTATAAACTTGAAATTTGGACCGAAGTTTTATGTTAATACGTAGTGCTCAGATAAGAAAGGATTTTTCAAAATTAGACCCCTAAGGGGGTTAAAATTGAGGGCAAAGTTTGTATGAAAAAAAATTAAAATCTTCACTGATTTACTTGAAACTTGGCAAGAATACTTTTCAACAAAAATAACCAATGGGGTGTTTCAGCGTTTTTTGAAATTCAACCTCTAAAGGGGTAAAAAGGGGGAGGTAAACCAACAACTACATTCTTCGTAAATATCGCTCCTGGTCCTAATAACAGTGCAGTAAAGCAAATAACGAAAATCCACCATCAAGCAGTTGTACTAGAGGATACCAAAAAATGGTACACAATACCGCAATGTCAGAGATGCCAACAATATGGTCATTCCAAGAACTACTGCATGCAGCCATATCTTTGTGTGAAATGTGCCCAAGGCCACAAAACCTCGGAGTGCCCAAAAAAAGACCACAGTACACCAGCTGTCTGTGCACTCTGCTAAGGAGAACATCCTGCAAACTTTAAGGGATGCAGCGTCTATAAAGAAATTCTAGCCAGGCGCAAACCTAGACCAACAAGGATACCACCACCTGTCAAAACAGTGACTCCTCCAACACAAAGTGCACATAAAGCTACCTACATTCAACTCTACTCTTGTGAGAAAACAAAACAGACAACACACAATAAAGAAACCAAAACACACACCAATGAAACTCCAGGAAAAGTACTGTACTCTGATATCCTTAAAACCACTGAAGAATTAACTCAATCTAAACTAAACAACTCATTAGAAGAACTATTTAGAAAACAATCACAACAATTTGACCTCCTCCTACAACAGATGAGCTCTCTTATGAGTCTTTTGACGACTATCGTCAGCAAACTAAAATGATGACACTAAGGATTGCGACCTGGAACATCAATGGTCTAGCTCCAAATAAAAACGAATTGGAACTCCTTATTGCTATCATCAAGTTTGATGCTGTCTTAATATCAGAAGCTCACTGTACTGAACGGATAAAAGTAATAATCAAAGACTATAACACATACGTTACACATCATCCCGATGGAACTGGCCATGGTGGGGCAGCAATTGTAATACGCAAATCTATAAAACACCACCTACTTCCAGAGCACAAAACAGATCAGATTCAAGCTACCACTGTAGCAGTCGAAGACAAATGCGGATGCTTCAATTTGTTAGCCATATATTGTCCACCACGGCATAAGATTGATTGCGCTACATACACGGCTTACTTCTCGACTCTGGGGGTAGATTTGTTGCGGGAGGCGACTGGAACGCCAAACATACCCCCTGGGGCTCACGATTACCCTCAACTAAAGGTAAACAGCTGAAAATGTGCATGGACAACAACAATCTCACTGCTATCGCAAACGGTGAATCCACATATTGGTCGACTGACCCTAAAAAACAGCCAGACCTTATAGACTTCTCTGTAACAACAGGCCTAGGTAACCACTACACAAAGGCAGAATCTTGTTATGACAGCAGCTCAGATCATACACCTGTCCTTCTAACAATAAGCACAAATATCATCTCTGTTGAAAAACCAGAGTCTCTCTATAACTGACGCACTGACTGGAAGGGTTTAAGAGACCACATAGACAAAAACCTGAAGCTAAACATGCCAATGGACATAAAGTGTAAGGTCTTAGAAAAAAGACGACTTCGCCGCATCTGGCATCAAACCAGACACCCTCAGGATAAAACCGCCCTATATAAAGCCATGTGGCCTGTGGTGTGGCCCTAGAATAGCACCAACCCATCTCTTCCCGTGGGTGTCGTAAGAGGCGACTAAGGGACTTAAAACACCGGAGGATGGGCAGCAGCATCCTTCCGCGTACTAAGCCATCACACTGCGATCGCCAACCCGCCTGCCAAGCGTGGTGATTACGGCAAAACCCCCCATGGATAAAATCCTTGGGGGAGGCCTTTGTCCAGCAGTGGACGGCTTTAGGCTGAGAGAGAGAGAGAAATAAAGCCATAAAAGAACTCAAGGATATCCTGACAGATGCACAAAATGAGACAATTCGATATAGGCTGGAAAATCTCACTGCAACGGCCTCGACCAACTACTCACTGTGGAAGGCAACAAAAGATCCGAAAGGACCCCAAGACATGAAGTACCCATTGAAGACTGATGCTGGATGGACAAAGACTAGCAAGGAGAAAGCTAATGTTTTCGCCAAACATTTAGCCGAAGTCTTTAAGCCTAACGAAAGCAATGATGTTGATTTGGAGAAAGAGGCGGATGATATACTACAACAAGAGCTACAATTATCCTTACTGCCCAAGCCCGTGACAGCTTCTGAGGTGAAAAGAGTAATCAGGGCACTTAAGAGTCACAAATCTCCTGGTTTTGACTTAATAACCAAAGAAGTCTTAGAACAACTGCCAAGAAAGGCTATAATCTACCTAACAACACTCTTTAATGGCATACTCAGAGTACAATACTTCCCACTTCGAAACTATGGAAAGTATCCATAATTACAATGGTTCATAAAATAGGTAAACCACCACAAGACGCAGGCTCTTACAGACTAATCAGCCTCTTACCTTCTTTGTCTAAGGTATTCGAAAAAATTCTCCTTTCTAGGAAAATATCTATACTAACAGGACGTTAAGTTATTCCGAAGCACCAGTTTGGTTTCCGACAATATCACTCGACCATAGAACAGGTACACCGAGTGTGCGAAGTGGTTAGACGTTCTTTTGAGAACAAAGAGCAGTACTCTTTGTACGAAGAGTACTGCTCAGCAGCCTTTTTAGATATCCAGCAGGCATTTGACAATGTATGGCACAAGAGTCTACTCTGCAAAATTAAAAAATCACTTCCACACAGCTATTACCTAGGTATTAATGGAATCATATCTCTCAGACCGCATATTCTAAGTAAGAGTGGAAGGTGAATCGTCGGAATTTCAAGAAATTAAAGCTGGCGTCCCGCAGGGATCTGTGTTGGGACCATTGCTGTACTCTTTGTTCACCTCGGACCTACCTGAAGCACATAATGTCACCACTGCTACATTTGCAGATGATACTGCTATATTAGCAACTGACAATGAGCCCCACAGAGCATCCGCCAATCTCCAAGAAAGTCTCAACAGTTTGGACAACTGGCTTTACAAATGGCGAATTAAAGCCAGTTCTTCCAAGTCGGTACATATCACCCTTGCACTTAGGAAAGGAGACTGCCCACATGTGAAATTAGGAAATGACTATCTCCCACAAAAGGACTGTGTAAAATACTTCGGCGTGCATCTGGACCGTAGGTTCTGGACGAATTGAATCTCCGATATAGGAGCATGTATTGGTTAATGTCACGCAACTCTGTATTGTCTATGGACTACAAGCTCCTAATATACAAGACCATGCTTAAGCCTATATGGACATACGGACTCAAACTATGGGGAAGTGCATGCAACTCTAGCATAACCATAATGCAAACATTGCAAAATGGCATCCTAAGAAATATAGCCAACACTCCATGGTTCATAACGAATACCGAAATTCATAATGCTTTGCAAATCAACACTGTTATGGAAGAGATAAGGCTCTCCGCTGAACGCTACAGAAATCGGCTCTTAAACCACCCTAATGAGCTAGCATGCAAACTAAACAACATTAGCTACAGTAAACGACTAAAGCGACACGACATTCAGAGTCTAAATTGTAGACATTGAGAAAGGCAGCAACCACTGGGGAGCGCCTTTGACCGGACATATCCCCCACCTAATCCGCTAAAAGTCTAAAGACTGATCGCAGATATAATGACAAAACCAAAAAAAGTTCAATAGTGCAAAATCATAATTAGTAATAAACTGTAATTTAATTAGTTCACGAACAATATAATGCAAATACCTATCTACCAATAGTTTCAGCAGTTTGGATTTCACCATCTCTTAGATTTCTAACACAAATCTATCAATAGTTTTTATTAGTAACACCCATTTTCAAAAATACCATGACTGGTAGCAGGAAAAACCACCGCAGACGTCATGGTCATAATTTACTACATTTTATACCTAAAACTACATGAGTCAGACGTTCGTATGACGCACGTGATTTACATTGCCCTACAGTGGTATGGTATACTCATAAAATGCGTTTTCAACCGGGCATTAAACGTAAACAACAGTCGAAACCTTTTCCCATAAAGATTAAAATTGGTTTTGCTGTTTTCTTTACTTTTTTACCGGATTTGCCCGTGGTGTATACATAGCCTATATAGTACTCGGGAATAAAGTACCTTTCCAAGGGTTCCAAAAATTTTGAAATCGGTCCAGTAGTTCCTGAGATTAGCGCATTCAAACTCTTCAGCTTAATAATATTAGTATAGAAATATATACCTACTCAATTTTATTTTATTAATTTCAATAGAAATACCAACACTGAATAATACCGACGATATAACAATATTAACTTACTTGATAAATTGCCATGTTTTGGTATTTGTTTCATCTATAAAAAAATTATCGACCATTATTTTCCCATCACTAGCGTGGGTGTAAATAGCTGTGATTGGAAAAGTGAATTTGTGTGAGTTAATAGAAACAATGCTATTGTTGTGTGTGCAGCCAATCACGTTGGCTTTTGTGTTTGTGTGTGCGCTGTCGAGATAATCATTAGGTTGTGTGCAAATACAAATGTGTGACAAAGTGGCGACATCGGGTACGCATGCTTCAAAAATCAAAATCAAAAATATTTATTTTCCATTTACAAATTCAGATCTTATAACTAGGTGTTGGAGTCTCCTTCTAGGCTATCAAAGATGCCTGTGCCAGGAGGCTTCGCTCTTCTTAAACCGTACCTGATTGAGATCTTTAAGTGATTACATTTTAGTTTTTAAATTTTATATAATATTAATTACTTTTATTTAAAAAAGCATATAATAAGATGTATGGTTGTATGTATATGTGTGAGAATGTTATTATCAAGTACCTAATAAGTAATGCCTATATTCTGTATTCTGTATCTGGAAGTTGTTCCGTGTCAGAGTAATTTAATTTCAAGAGCCAATCATTTAAGGTGGATTTAACATCATAATAGGATTTTGAATATATATCTAATTGTTTATTAATTTTATTGTAAAGATAGCAAGACCGATTATTGTATTGTATTTTGGCAAAACTGGTTTTAGTGATTGGTATCTCAACTACGTAATACTCGTCTTTTATTAACTTTTTCTGCATTATAGGACAGTGATTTGTGCTTTTTAAGAAGAAGCTGCATAATGTACAATTTGCGAACGGATAATAATTTACATTCTTGGTATAGTGATTCAGTAGGAAAGCGACGTTTTATAAGAACATAACCTTTAACAATGCCCTTTGAGCTCTCTCTTATTCAAGGAAACGAGTTTTATACGTACCACCCCAAACAGAAACACAGTAAATGATAATGATTTGAGTCCTATGGCCCCCATGTGGGGCAGAGGGCGTCGACAGTGTTTCGCCAGTTTCCTCGATCTTGGGCTACGCGCTTCACTTCGGGCCAGGTCAGCCCGATTGTCTTGAGCTCCGCTGCAATAGTGCGTCGCCAGGTCTGCTTGGGACGGCCAACTTTGCGCTTGCCCTGGGGGGTCCACTCCAGAGCTTGCCTCGGGATATGTGAGGGATCCCTTCGCAGTGTGTGACCAATCCATGACCACTTGCGGCGCCTAATTTGGAGGTCTATTGGCATTTCCCGGCATCTTTCCCACAGCTGTTCATTGGAAATTCTGTCTGGCCAGAAAATGCCAAGTATTTGACGCAGGCAGCGGTTCACAAAGACCTGGATAGGCGACGTGATCTTTTTGGTGACCTTCCACGTTTCACATCCATATAAGAGGACTGTTTTTACGTTTGACCGAAATATTTTCAGTTTCACTCTGTGGGTTAACTTTTTGGAACGCCATACGGACCGGAGTTGTGCAAAGGCGGCTCGAGCTTTTATTATTCTAGCAGCAGCATCCTCTTCCGCTCCGCCAGTCTTTGAGACTACACTTCCAAGATAGGGGAACTGTTGCACCTGCTGAATCTGGTCTGTACCGAGCATCAGCGGTCGCGGATTTTTCCCCGTGCGCATCTCTTGCGTCTTCTTCGCGTTGATTTTAAGCCCCGCTTTTGCGGCCTCTCGCTGCAGATCGTCCAGTTTAGCTTGCATGTCGACGTGCTTGTGACTGAGCAGACACAGGTCATCAGCGTAGTCTAGGTCGTCCAGTTGATCGGACAGCCCCCACTCTATACCGCGTCGTTTGCCGTCGTTCACTCTGAGCATTATGCCATCCAGAACGATAAGAAACAAAAGGGGCGAGAGAAGACACCCTTGTCTGAGTCCGGCGTGAACTGCGATGTCTTGGGAAATGAGTCCTTCATGAGCAACTTTGCAGGAGTAGTTTTTGTATAGGGCTTTTAGAAGGTCTCTGACCTTGGGCGGGACTCCGATTTCGTCAAGCCGGTGCCAAATACTGGGCCAAAGCAATGTGTCGAAAGCTTTTTCGAAGTCGACAAACGTGAAATAGATTTCACGCTGCCATTCGGTTGCTTCTTCGAGTATGATCCGGAGTGAATTTATTTGGTCCACGCATGAGCGGTTGGGGCGGAATCCAGCCTGTTCTTTCCGAAGAAGTGGCTCAACTGCTTTTGATATCCTGTTAAGGAGTATTTTGCTCAGTATTTTCGACGGCACGGAGAGCAAAGTGATACCCCTCCAATTGCTACATTCGCTAAGGTCACCTTTTTTGGGGACTGTGATTAAGATACCCTTATTCCACTCATCCGGAAGCTCTTCAGAGATCCAATTTTTTTCTATTAGGGGTGTTAAGACCTCGGTAGCCGTTGTTTTGTCGGCTTTGAGCATTTCTGCTGTTAAGAGGTCAAGGCCAGGTGCTTTCCCATTCTTAAGAGACATTATGGCCTCTTCGACTTCTTCTTTAGATGGTGGGGATGTATCGATGTTGTGCGCAGAGAATCCGGGACAAACGAAGTGGCGGGAAGATTCTGTACCGGAAAAGACCGGGTCTTAAAAACAGACCGGATCTTAAAATGGCGGTAAATCGAAATAACGGTAAGAACCTGACACGGCACTACGTCTGTCCGACTAGAGCCTAAAACCTAACCTATACGCAGCCTGCTACCACTATAGCTTATAAAGGGAGCTATAGGGCCCTATATAATAACCTAACTTAATAACTACAATTGCAAACCACTTACCAAACTAAATCTTCTTTCTCTTCGGATCCAAACTTGAGTGTCTTCGGAAAGGGGGGATCCCTAATCACCCTACCTAACCCATGAGATCTCAATTCCCCAGAACAAATAAATAGATTTCTTCCCGAAGTTGGCTCGGCAACAGATAGATGTGAGCGACCAGCCACGCGTCACATCTCACAGGAAAAAGTCACAATAACGGGTTACACAAACACAAACTTAATAGTTATTTAACAAACAGGAAATTCACAAATATAACTCAAACTAATTAACAATCAAAAGACGCGGGACCTCTCCGCGTATTAAAATCAAACCGATATAGCACAGGACAATGGCGGCCGTCCGCGACCCATTCACGAGCCGTGTGAGAACCCCGCAAGCCGGGTCCCTGCCATGAGAACCCCGCGGCCGTCTGGCGGCGACAAAGGGAAACGCCTGCGTTTCGTTTCACCCATTATATTACAAACAGATGTCCAAGGATTGAGATGGTAGAGCACTTGGGTTCGCACTTGGATTAGTATCTGGTGGGGATGCGTCAGGTATGCGGAATACATCCTCGAAATGCTCACGCCAACGCTCTAGCTGTTTTTCGGAAGTCACAATAAGCCCACCATTCTTGTCACGAAGTGGTTTTCTCGTGTACCTTGTCCTACCAGCCAGGGTTTTGGTTGTGCTGTATAAATCCCTCAGGTTGCCAGAATCAGCGGCTGTCTGAGCACGGTCAGCGACACCATCAGTCCATCGTCTCCTATCGCTTCTGGCACTTCGGTATATTCGCTTGCGCATTTGTCTGTATTGCTCCCTGAGGTTCTCTCGTTCCACATCATCCTGACTTCCTATAATTTTTTGGTGTAGTTCCCCTCGGATTTGTATGAGGTTCCACGTGACATCCGATATCCACTCATCACGTCTTTTTGTTGGGTGACCCAAGACTAAGGAGCTGGTTTCTTGATAGGCCATTTTAATTTGATTCCACTCCTCATTGATTGTACTGGGTTGTGTCTGGAGAGCGGAGAATCGATTTTGTAGCTCTAGGCAGAAATTTGATCGGGTGCTCAGTCCATCTATACTCTGATGTATACATATATATTAATCAATATTTTTTTTGATTTGGTATCGGTAGATAATTTAGGATTAGGAACTATAATATATCAAGGTCTTAAATAGCCATATAAGTTTCCTAATTCTCGAAGAAATGAGCTCTATTTGAGGATACCAGGACAATCTTTCATCCAAAACAATACCTAGATATTTGACTTGTGCCATTTTACTTATAGTTGGACAGTTACATTGGTTAGTTGATAAACTACTATTACACGAGTGAATTATTATATTAAAGTCGTTACTTGGTTGCGAAGCTTTAGTTATAGAAAAACATATGTAATTGTTTTTTTTTTGCATTTAATGTAAGGAGATTATTTTTTAACCATTTTGAGACTAGAGTCATGCCTTTTTCAGTATTTCTCAATTTCTTTATTGCGTTCATTTGGTACATTAGGTCTTATACAATTAACATAGGTGCACAAATGAGCCCTGCAAGGGCGTTGCAATTAAATTGTCATTACATTAGTGTTACCACAAACCAAATATTATGAATGAATGAATGAATGAATGAATGAATGTTTATTTGCAGTAAAAGTGGTACAAGAAAATAAAGTTGTTAAATAATATGTGTGAATCTCACTTTTAACCTATCCAGGCATGCAAAATCTTTAAATCAATATCTAATATAGCAATATAATGATGAACAAATAACAAATAGCTATCAGTTGCAACCAAAGAATTCTTTCAGATCATAGTAACAATGTTCTAGAAGCCATTTTCTCAACGTTTTAATAAATAATTTATCAGGCAGTTCTCTAATTTCCTTAGGTATTCTATTATACACTTTAATAGCCATAACATGACAGTTCTTGCCGTACATTGCGCTGTTACAGTTTGGCAATACCAAACGAGTTGGATCTCTGTGAGGGAATCTGCGATTATCGCCAGCCATTGTGAACAATTTCATATGAGATCTCACAAACATCCCTATCTCTAGAATGTACAGAGAAGTTAATGTCAAGATGTTAAGTTTCTTAAATAGAGGTCGACATGATTCTTGAGGGCCTACTCCGCAAAGCGCCCGAACACATTTTTTTTGAGAAATAAATACATGATTTACGTCAGTTGAATTTCCCCATAAGAGTAATCCATATCTGAGGACGGATGTAACGTATCCATGATACGCTGTAAGAGCAGTATCTTTGCTAGAAATTCGCCTTAGTCTTCTGAGCGCAAAAATAAACTTATTAATTTTTTTGCAAACGTATTTAACATGAGCCTTCCAATTACAGTGTTTATCTAACATAATACCAAGAAATTTAGTATCAAAGGTTTCCGTTATACATTGCTCTTTATTTTTAAGATCTAACAATGCATTATTCATTTTGTAATTTGAGAAATTTATGTATTTGGTCTTTTCTAAATTGACATGAAGATTATTAGACTCTAGCCAATTAATTACCTCTTCAATAGTCATATTAATAGCTGCTTCGTATTCTACATTGTCATTAGTATTATTTGGTATTATTATTGATATGTCATCTGCAAACAAAATACATTTATTTTTTGTTATTGCAGTTATGTCATTAATATATAGTAAAAATAGGAGTGGTCCCAAAATACTACCCTGTGGTACTCCATATTTTTTTACTAAATAATTGGATTTGTATGATTCAAGTTCTGATTTCTCATTAATACTACTAATTTCAACACATTGCGTTCGATTTGTAAGATAACTTTTAATCCAATCATTTGTTACTCCTCTAATACCGTATTTTTCCAATTTATGGATTAATATATCATGGTCTACGAAATCGAACGCTTTTGACATATCAAAGAAAATTGTAACTACTGGTTTCTTTTTATCAATATTTTGAGTAACACTACTGATTAGTGAATATGCTGCTAGAGTGGTAGACTTATTATTTTGAAAACCATTTTGCTCCTTTATAATTATATTATGTCTTGCTATAAAAGAATTAATACGTACAAGCATTGCCTTTTCGAATATTTTAGATAGTACAGGAATTAAGGTAATAGGGCGATAGTTATTCAAATCCTTTTTATTGCCCTTCTTAAAAATTGGCTTGACTATTGAAATTTTGAGTTTAGTCGGTAGTTTGGTCGGGTATACTATAATATATTTAGTAAATTTGTTATTTTCAGCTAAGTACATCGTCATGATAATAATTTCTATACAATATCGTCCCATATAAAATTAAAATCATTATATTATTATTTAAAAAGACATTGGTTAAATAAATTAAATTACATGAATTAAATTAATTAAAATTATAACATAAATTAAAAAATAAAATAAAAATAAAAATTTGTCCCACTTATTTATCCAGTAACATAAAATATTCGTCTTTGGTATAAAAACTTTTCTGAATCAAAAACTTTTTTAGCTCTTTACAAAATTCACTATATTTCTCTATTTTTCTAATATTAATAGGCAATTTGTTATATATTTTAATAGCCATATGGTGAGTGGGCCTGTGGTGTGGCCCTAGAATAGCACCAACCCATCTCTTCCCGTGGGTGTCGTAAGAGGCGACTAAGGGATCTAAAACACCGGAGGATGGGCAGCAGCATCTTTCCGCGTACTATGACATCACACTGCGATCGCCAACCCGCCTGCCAAGCGTGGCGATTACGGCAAAACCCCCCTATGGTTGATACACCCACAACACGGCCCCTAGTCCCCGGCGGCCCCGCTATCCCGGACTCTGGTAGCGGTCACGGTAACGGCGGGGCAGGGGGTGCTAAGAATCCCCGGCAGATGCCAGGCTACCAACCCCGACGACCCTTGGCCCTGGCAACTTACAACACGTGCACACTGCGGACCGACGAGAAACTCGCTGAACTGGAGCCAACTCGGCTGGGCAGCGTTCGGGAAGCTTCGCGATATCTTCTCGTCCAAAATACCGCAGTGTCTCAAGACTAAGGTCTTTGACCAGTGTGTGTTGCCAGTGATGACATACGGAACACAGACGTGGTCGCTTACTATGGGCCTCATAAGAAGGCTCAAGGTCACCCAAAGGGCGATGGAGCGCGCTATGCTCGGAGTTTCCCTGCGTGATCGAATCAGAAATGAGGAGATCCGTAGGAGAACTAAAGTAACCGATATAGCCCGCAGAATCGCCAAACTTAAGTGGCAGTGGGCGGGGCACATAGCTCGCAGAACAGATAGCCGTTGGGGCAGAAAAGTTCTCGAGTGGCGACCACGAACCGGAAAACGTAGTGTTGGCAGGCCTCCCACTCGGTGGACCGACGACCTGGTGAAGGTCGCGGGTTGCGCATGGATGCGGGCAGCGCAGGACCGGTCGTTGTGGAAATCCTTGGGGGAGGCCTTTGTCCAGCAGTGGACGTCTTTCGGCTGAGAGAGATGGTGAGTACCTGAGCCAACAATATAGGTCGGTGTTTGGCTGTACCAATCTATTACGCTTTCTCAGGTTTCTTACATTTCGAATGTCATCCATTTGCATATAAAGATTAGGATTTTTCCTGACAAATTTACAAATCTTAAATAAGTACAAAGATATTATTTTCCCTAATCGTAACTTCACTGTAATTAAGTAATCTGATATCTAATAACTTTTCTAAAATTTTGGATACTACTGGTAAGATTGAAATTGGTCTATAGTTACATACATCCTCTCTGTCACCACCCTTATGTATAGGGACAATAACTGATTTTTTCAAAAGGTCAGGGAAAGTACCAGTGACGAAACAGCTATTTGCTAGATGAACTAATACAGGAATTATCTCATTTTTTATATATTTCAAATATTTAGTTGAAATGTTGTCCCGTCCGGGAGCACTGTCCGATTTTAGGTTCATGACTATACTATCGATTCGACTGTCCGATTTTAGGTTCATGATTATACTAACAAAAGATTGATGCTGAGAAGGCAGACTATTAATGTAGTCATTTAGGTCTTTTTTGTCAATTTTATTTTCTGTCTTTAGCTAAATTTTCTCCTACTTTTGAAAAATAATCATTAACGTAATTTGCCGATTCCAAGGGTGTTGATTTCAAGTTACGTAGTTCTGTGTTAGATTTAATATTTTTATTTGTATTTGTAATAGTTTTTATAGTCTTCCAAAGCATTTTATTGTCTTTTGCCGATTCCGTTAGTAATTTTCTCTCATACTTGCATACTCATAGTTATCATAGTTCTTCAAGGGTAGAAATAAAAGAAAGAAAGAAAGAAAGAAAGAAAGAAAAAATGTTTATTTGATCCAAAAAATACATATTCCATGAACACAGAACGAGTAGTTACTACAATTGTACCAAAATGGTCTCCACTCAGCATATGTCGTGGCGTGAACCACAACACTGGTCTTCCGTGGATGCCATAAAATAAAAAAAAATAAAAAAGAGAAACAATAAAAAATAATACTAATAAAAAATAAAACTTGTATACAAAATAAAATATATAAATTCAGGTGAAACTTTTTGGCTAAATAAGTGTATAAGTGTAAGTATAAGTGGCTATTTATGTAAATATGTATGTACAGTAGTTATTTCAAAACAGATTGCTACATTTTCAAGACTTCTGAATATTCAAAATATGTTCTTTGAGTTTAATTTGATTGACCTAACATTTTGCAAGTTTCTGATTGGGGGTATTGTTCCAACATCTTGTCGCAGCATATCGGAAGCTACCACGAAATGTGGCAGTTTTATGAGTAGGGTAAATCAAGAGATCAGGTACTTTTGCTCGTTTGGTGAAATGAAGTTTGTCAAATAAATATGAAGGGCTTTTGTTTTTAACAACACCAAACAACAGTACTGAAAACTGTAGTCTACGTCGGGAAAAAATTCCATATTAAGTAAATTATTTTTATTTAGGTAAGGAGTTATGTGAGTTCTTCTGGGAATGTTGAAACAATATCTCGCACATGAATTTTGGACACGTTGGATGAGTTTTTTAGTACGTGCCAGTAAACAATTTCCTGTTACAACATCAGCCTATGCTGATGTAAAATCTTATTTTGTCCAAACTTAAATACTAACTATTTAAGTTTGGACAAAATAAGACTTTCACAAAGATAAATTCTCAACTGTACACTTAAATATTCTCGTATTTGGTAAAGCACTTTTAACCTATAGTAACAATTTCTTACAATTTCAATAACATGTTTTTCAAACTGTAGTGTACTTTCTACTATCACTCTTAAATTTCTAGCTTCAGTAACTTGCACAACCTGTTCATTATTTAATTTAACATTGGGATTATGTACGTACATTGATATTTATTATTTGGTCTTTAGAGCCTGTAACAATAAACTTGCTTTTGGATGGGTTTAGAACTAGACAATTAGCTTCTGACCACTTAGCTACACGTTCAAGATCTTCATTAATATTATTTACTGTAAAAATAGTGTCACAAGGTTTGAATTCCTGATAAATCTGAAGATCGTCAGCGTATAAATGATATGCACTGTTTTTAATATGGATTGGCAGATCTGCCGTGTATAAAATGAAAAGTAACGGTCCGAGTATAGAGCCTTAAGGAACGCCTCTACTTATGGGTAAATTATCTGAATACTGCTTAGTGCCATCGCTACGTGTAATTTCAACTGATTGGTAACGTCCTGATAAATAGCTTGAGAACTACAGTAGGACTATCGAATCCATAATAAGTAAATTTGACCATTAGTAAAGTTGAGCTAATTGTGTCAAAGGCACGTGAATAGTCTAAGAGTACGAGAATAGATCCTTCGCCCACATCTCTCCCCGCCAAAATATCATCAACCACGTCTAAAAGCGCAGTGGTCGTACTTCTACCAGCTCAGAAACCGCTCTGTTTACAGGGTAAGATTTTGTTTACTTTGAGATATTCTATTAATTGTATACACACTACTTTTTCTAATATTTTTGACAAGAAAGGTAAAATACTTACAGGTCGGAAAATTAATAGTCTCGCTTTGCAGAGTAGCATTCTTTACTATTGGTATAATCGTAACACTTATTAGCCAAGATGATGTTATTGGAATACATAAAGAGCCTTTATAAATATGTATTTTATAGTAGTTTCTCGATTACAGACGTAACATGTTTATTGTGTACTTATTGTTAACTGGTAATGTAACTGTTTTAATAAAATTATGTGGATTAACCTACTTTGCTTTATTTATGACCCTAGTTATAGACCCTTACTGTACCCATAATTTAACACAACACACCTTTGATTTTGCAAATTACATATTGTTTGTAGGTGGCGCTCTGTTTGTCTCGTTCAGTGGTAAGTCGGCGTATTGTATTTCATACTGTGAACAAGTAATAATTTTAAAGAGCCAATTATTAAAAACACGACTGACAACTCACGTAACCTATGTCACTCGGAGGAATGCAAGGAATCTAAAAATACCTCTCACATCAGCCGTTCTGGAGTTATAGTATCTATAAAAAAGAAACTAACAGTTACATACATACAAATGCAAACATACATACACCTGAAAACAAAACACTCCTTTTTAAATCCACAAAGGAATACAAGTTAGCTGAAATTTGAATTCTAACATATCCTTATAATAAATGCGAAAGTTTGGATGCGAGTTTGTGAAGTAGTTGGATGTTTGTTACTCAATCACGATAAATCTAATAGACGGATTTCGATGAAATTTGGTACACGGGTAGACAAATACCGGGAATAACTCATAGGGTACTTTTTATCCCGAAATTCCCACGGGAATCAAGCCTCGGGGTGCAGCTAGTATTATACTTATACATTTTTTTAACGTTACGATATGCCTTTTATTTTGATAAGTACCTACCCATAAGCAGTAGGTAGGTCCTAAATAGGACCTAGGCTGTTATATATAAGCAGTAGGTAGGTACTAAATAGGACCTACCTACTGCTTATATATAACTTAAATTAATAAATACTTACGTAAAATGGTTCCTTCTTTATCTTATTACTGCATTTTTTAAACGTCCATAATGCTACGAGCATAATTAATGTCACTATAGCAATAATACCAGCTATCAACGGCGCTCCAATTCCATCTGAAAAAATCATCGTTAAATAAATTAAACAATAAATGATGGACTCTGAAGAGCTCTGAGCAGTTGCAAAAACAAACCAGCATAAATAGGAATTATTAAGGATTCGTACGCTAGTAACACTACAGCGTATTATTAAGAATGTAAGGGCAACACTATGTGTACAGTGCCTTATGGCAACTCTGCAGAGACTCTGGGTCTCCGAAGGAGTATTATTTTCTTTGCGCTGGGTCAACTCTCTCGAAACGCGTGTGGAAAAAAGATGGCTGCGTAGCCGGCGTTTTTATTTTATATATTATCTAACAGTATATTACCTGTTTCTTTTAGTTTTTCGTCTGTCGCCTCATCAAACAGAGATCTTTCCGGCCCATCTGAAACTAAAGTACAGTCAGCACCTATTTATTGATTTATTGATAAGGACTAACAACCAACTTGTTATTAAAATGGGAATAATAAATTACCTTTATCAGGTTCATATACTGAAACTGGCTGATCTGTTACTGGCTTATATTCTAAAACTGAAATAATAAAGTACTATAAATAAATTGGATTATTTCGTAAGAAAGATTTTTTTAATGGTGCCCTCGGAAGACCAGCGTTGTGGTTTCTACTGCAACAATATGCTGAGCTTTTTGATATAACACAAATATTATGTATCTGTTTTGTATAAAATTTATGTTATTGTTCTCTTTGTTTGTGAAATCCATACTAATATTATAAATGCGAAAGTTTGGATGTGAGTTTGTGAGTTTGTGAGGATGTTTGTTACTCAATCACGCAAAATCTACTGGACGGATTTCGATGAAATTTGGTACAGAGGTAGATAATGACCTGGAATAGCACATAGGCTACTTTTTATCCCGGGAAAAAGCACTGTTCCCGTGGGAAATTCACGCAGGCGAAGCCGCGGGCAAAAGCTAGTGTCAAATAAACAAATTTTCTTTCTTTCTTTCAAATCTCTTTTTTCTGTCCATAATGTCTGCATTAAAGAATTTTTACTTGCTTACTTTTTTTCTTATCTAGTCCTACGTCCAATAGAAAATTGGGGATCGCAAGATTAGACAGGGACGAAGTTTGTTACTAAGTAGGTACCTAATGAATATCAATAATGATAACTGTATTTAAATATAAGATACTAGCTTTTGCCCGCGGCTTCGCTCGCGTGAATTTCCCACGGGAACGGTGTTTTTTCTCGGGATGAAAGGTACTCTATGTCCTTCTCCGTACTTCTAACTATGTGTAAGCGAAATTTCAGGAAGATTGGTTCATTAGATAAAGCGTGAAGAGGTAACAAACAAATAAATAAACAAACAAACAAACTCACTTTCGCATTTATAATATTAGTTAGGATTCAACTTTGGATGACATCGTATGTTGACCGATAAAGTTAAATGACTTGTAGTCATTTAACTTTTTCTTAAATAAAGTGTATATTATACACTTTACTTATGAAAAAATATCATTACAAGTCATTTAACTTTATCGGTCAACATTGCGATGTCATCCAATGTTGAATATCCTATATTTAAATACAGTTATTATCATAATTATAATATCAATCAATCCTAATCCTAACTAATGTTATAAATGCGAAAGTGAGTTTGTTTGTTACCTCTTCACGCTTTATCTACTGAACCTGTGGCGAATCAATCAGTACCTACCAATCTTCCTGAAATTTCGCATACACATAGCTGGAAGTACGGAGAAGGACATAGGGTACCTTTGATCCCGGGAAAAAGCATTGTTCCCGTGGGAAATTCACGCGGATGAAAGCTAGTACATATAATAAAACTGTAACTGGTTGTGTCTGTACATAGAAGATATTTAAGAAAAAAATAACTATGACGCGTCTCTAGGGCCAATAAAAGCCCAAACCATTTTTTTTTCTTTCTATATGTTTGTAGTGGACCAAAGGGCATGTTGTATAGCAGGCTATATCATGAGCAGTTCCCCAAAAATCAGAAATAATATCAAAAACCGATTAAGACCATCATATATTTGTTTTTTCGTTATTTTGTTATGGTACAAAAATACATTTAATATCGCTTAATATCGTATAATGGTGATACTGACATGGCGCCCCCTACGTCTGTTCAGAAATTATGATACAGAAAATCAGATACATGCTCGATATTTTCATTATATTTTAGAAAATTAATTAAAGTAAATGTTCCAAACACATGTTACATGCAATATCACAAAAACATATGTGTATTTCACATAAATAGATGAATAATATATAAAATAAATAATTCTTTCGCGCGGGCACGTATGTAATAAAAGTACATTTTTGAACGTAACGGAAGTCGGAACTGTCAAATGAAGCGCGTCAACGTCAAATCATAATGGATGTCGGCCATTTTGGCGGAACTTGCCTAACCTTCATTACGATTTTGTTGACTAAATGTATCATAGAAAGGCTACGAATTTATCGGATTTACTTATAAGGCATTGATACTGACCCAAAAATGAAAAGTTCAGACAGGTGCTTATGATATAGCCGACTCCCCATACATTTTGTGCAACAACCTCTTTGATGCGATTTTCACTGATGTATTGTTGAAGGTCTAAATTTAAATCTGGCGTAAGTAGATTTCATCTTGATAACCACAGAAATAAATCTTGATTTATTTATTTATTTAAAACTTTATTACACCTAAATACAACAATTTATATTTTATACAACATTCTGGATAAACAGAAATATTATTTCTGTATTGATAACGCAACGTTGGAACTTGAAATAGTAGATAATAACAATAGTAGGTACCTAAAGCGAAGGGTGTCTAAAAGATTTAAAACTTACTTTGTACTCCAGTCAAAGACGGAGTTTTGAAACCTTTGGGCTTGATTTTAATATCTGGAACGAGAACGCATCAATCATTGAATTAATCTTAAAGTCATGAATGAATGAATGAATGATTTATTAACACTTACATTTTACACTTAAAGATATAACAGTTGGCTCCACACTAGGCAACCTGCCTGTCCTATGGTAGCCAAATACGATTTGACAAACGTAGGTAATTCAAAAGCTGACATTAGATTTAGAACATTAATACATATAATAAAACAGTAACTGGTCTGTGTCTGTACAAAGGAGATATTTAAGAAAAAAACTAGGAGGGGTCTTTATAGGGCCAATAGAAGCCAAAACGATTTTGTTTAGAATATTCGACTGTCTGTCTGTCTGTATGTTTGTACGCGCATCACGCAAAAACTACTGGACCAAATTTGATGCGGTTTTCACTATTGTGTTGTAAATCAAATCAAATCAAATCAAAATCAAATCAAAATATGTTTATTTGTAAATACAGGTTATACAGGTTGTAGAAGGTCTAACTTAAAATCTGGTGTAGGTTTCATCTCAATACGTCGCTTAACACCAGAGATATAAACATTAGTATATCATCAATCAATACATATCATCAATCTCTCTCTCTCTCTCAGCCGAAAGACGTCCACTGCTGGACAAAGGCCTCCCCCAAGGATTTCCACAACGACCGGTCCTGCGCTGCCCGCATCCATGCGCAACCCGCGACCTTCACCAGGTCGTCGGTCCACCGAGTGGGAGGCTTGCCAACACTACGTTTTCCGGTTCGTGGTCGCCACTCGAGAACTTTTCTGCCCCAACGGCTATCTGTTCTGCGAGCTATGTGCCCCGCCCACTGCCACTTAAGTTTGGCGATTCTGCGGGCTATATCGGTTACTTTAGTTCTCCTACGGATCTCCTCATTTCTGATTCGATCACGCAGGGAAACTCCGAGCATAGCGCGCTCCATCGCCCTTTGGGTGACCTTGAGCCTTCTTATGAGGCCCATAGTAAGCGACCACGTCTCTGTTCCGTATGTCATTACTGGCAACACACACTGGTCAAAGACCTTAGTCTTGAGACACTGCGGTATTTTGGACGAGAAGATATCGCGAAGCTTCCCGAACGCTGCCCAGTCGAGTTGGATTCGACGGTTGACCTCTTTCTCGAAGTTGGACTTACCTAACTGAACTGTTTGTCCCAGGTATACGTAATTGTCAACAACTTCGAGTGTAGAGTCTCCAACCTTTAGAGGAGTTAGTGCGACACGGATATTAGACATGATTTTCGTCTTATCCATGTTCATTTTTAGACCCACTTGTTGAGAGGCTCTACAGAGGCCATCGAGCATTGTGCCTAGGTCTTCCAAGGTCTCAGCCATGACTACGATATCGTCAGCGAATCGAAGGTGAGTGAGGTACTCGCCGTTGATATTGATACCGAGTCCGCTCCAGTCCAGAAGCTTGAAGACATCTTCCAGGGCGGCGGTGAACAGTTTCGGAGAAATAACGTCTCCCTGTCTCACCCCTCGCTTCAACTGGATAGGTTTCGAGCCTTGATCCTGGAGACGGACCGACATGGTGGTGTTTTCGTACAAACACTTCAGCGCTTCGATATATCGATAGTCAATTTGGCACCGTTGGAGAGACTGTAGCACAGCCCAGGTCTCGATCGAATCGAAGGCTTTCTCGTAGTCCACAAACGCCAAGCATAAGGGCTGATTATACTCCTCAGTCTTCTGTATAATCTGCCGCAGCGTATGTAAGTGGTCTACGGTTCTAAAGCCTTTTCGGAAACCGGCTTGTTCGGGAGGCTGGAAGTCGTCGAACCTGCGAGCGAGACGATTCGTAATGACTCTCGAAAACAGTTTGTAGACATGGCTCAGAAGCGAGATAGGCCTATAATTCTTCAATAAGGTTTTGTCGCCTTTTTTGAAGAAAAGTACCACCACACTTCTGTGCCATGCCGTAGGCGTTTGTCCCTCGAGTATGACGGAATCGAATAGCTTCTGAAGAGCTTTTAATACCGGTGTTCCACCTGCTTTCAGAAGCTCAGCCGTGATTCCATCATCACCCGGTGCCTTATTGTTTTTTAACTGTTTGAGAGCCATTCTAATTTCGTATAGGCTGACGTCCGGGATATCTTCGGTGTAGTGTCGGGTCAATCTGGCTCTTGGATCTTTGGCCAGATTACTGACAGGTGCGCGTACGCTGGTGTATAATTGTCCGTAGAACTTCTCAACCTCTTCCAACAGCTCTGGCTTCGACGAAATGATTCTGCCATCCTCAGTCTTCAGCTTGGTCAGTTGGCTTTGACCAACAGACAGATCCCTTGCAAACACTTTTGAGCCCTTATTTCGCTTAATCGCCTCTTCAATACGGTCAGTATTGAATTGGCGTAAATCGCGCGTTAGGGACTTGGAGATCTGTCTGTTTAGACGTCGATACTGAGCAGCATCGTCAGAGGACTGCAGAACCAAGTTTCGTCTTTCTTCCATGAGTTTGTTGGTGAGGTCCGAGATCTTTGGTTCCTTTTGAACGGCGGGTTTTGAAAGCCTTAGACCCAGCTGTTTGGACAATTTGCACAAACCTGTCATTATAATCGTCCAGATTTTCGCAGTCTCCCAGGCATTCGAAGCGATTCTGCAACTCGAGCTGAAAGCTCTCGGGGCTTTGGAGCAGGATAGGCGCTGGTCGGAGCGTAGACTTCATCAGTCGACACCTTTCGAGTTTTATTCTAAGATTCAATGTGCCTCTTACCAATCGGTGATCGCTTCCTGTTTTTACGGCATTGATCACAGAGACATCATTGAATATGTGCCTCTTCGTCGACAAGATGAAGTCAATCTCATTTTTTGTAACGCCATTAGGATGCAACCATGTCCACTTTCGCTGTTTTGGCTTTTTGAAGAAGGAGTTCATCATAAAGAGGCCCTCCTTCTCCATAAAGCCGGCCAGCAGATGACCACGTGCATTCCTCGTTCCATATCCAAAATTCCCCACTCTCAACTCATCATCGCTTCGTTTGCCCAGTTTCGCGTTAAAGTCCCCCATCACAACGGTATAGTGGGCCTGGGAGCTATGTATGGCTCTAGAAATATCCTCATACATAGTCTCTACCTCGTCGTCGGAGCGATATGAGGGCGGTGCGTATACTTGTATTACCTTCAACGAATACCGTTTGGTGATTCTGAGTACAAGGTACGCTACCCGCGCCGAAACACTCTCGAACTGGACCACGTTGTTGACGAGGGACCTGTGGACGATAAACCCGACACCACCCTGGGACAGTTGTTCGCCCTCCCGGAAATAGAGCAGGTTTCCGGATTTGAGGATCATGGTGTCCTCCCCCTCTCTTCGGACTTCACATAATCCTACAATATCCCATCGTAACCTGCTCAATTCTTCCTCCAGTTCAGCGAGTTTCTCGTCGGTCCGCAGTGTGCACGTGTTGTAAGTTGCCAGGGCCAAGGGTCGTCGGGGTTGGTAGCCTGGCATCTGCCGGGGATTCTTAGCACCCCCTGCCCCGCCGTTACCGTGACCGCTACCAGAGTCCGGGATAGCGGGGCCGCCGGGGACTAGGGGCCGTGTTGTGGGTGTATCAACCATAGGGGGGTTTTGCCGTAATCGCCACGCTTGGCATGCGGGTTGGCGATCGCAGTGTGATGTCATAGTACGCGGAAAGATGCTGCTGCCCATCCTCCGGTGTTTTAGATCCCTTAGTCGCCTCTTACGACACCCACGGGAAGAGATGGGTTGGTGCTATTCTAGGGCCACACCCACAGGTCATCAATACATATAATAAAACTGTAAACTGGTCTGTGTCTGTACATAGGAGATATTTAAGAAGAAAAACTTGGAGCGGTCTTTATAGGACAAATAGAAGCCAAAACGTTTTTTTTCCATGCTATCCTATCGCATTCCTTCCTTTCATTCGATTCACATAATGTGTCATTATTTATATAACTGCTTGGAACACAAAAAGATCCTTTTTATCAACTTGACGCGGGCGAAGCCGCGGGCAAAAGCTAGTTCTTAATAAAACACTACTCTCACATTAGTTTTATTCAATGCTCAATCTATAATTTTATAATAAACTAGCTATGCCCCGGGGCTTCGCTCCCGTGGGAATTTCGAGATAAAAAGTACCCTATGTGCTATTCCCGGTATTTTTCTACCCGTATACTAAATTTCATCGAAATCCATCCGGTAGATTTTGCGTGATTGAGTAACAAACATCCTCACAAACTCACAGACTCACTAACTCACATCCAAACTTTCGCATTTATAGTATTTAGGACAAATTAGACAAACATCCAAGACCCAGGCCAATCTGAAAAATATCAATTGCACCCGAGCGCCAAGCTCTGAAGTGCATTACTCTCGACTCGACAAATTCGCGCCAGTTTCGGAACATAAATTGTCTCTATTTCCATCTTGACCCGACTGGGGATCGAACCCGGGATCTCTGGTGTGGCAGTCCAGCGTGATGACCATTGGGCCATACGGTGAACCTAAAGTCACATTTCAAATGCAAATGGATCAAAATCAGTCCATCGGTTTGGGAGTAACGATGGCACAGACAGATAAACAGATACGTCACGCACGTCAAATTTAACATCCCTTTTATGCGTCACCACCTTAACGAATATACGCCATTATAATCTATGTTTATGATCACCACACAACACACTTCTGGCCGCGGCGCGGGTGGAGTCGCGGGTAACTCTAACATAGCTATCATAATCATCTGAAGATCCAGCATTTCTAGTAGAGATGGGCCGAGTATACTCGGTTGTTACTCTGCACTCGGCACCTTTTTCAGTACTCGTACTCGGCCGAATAACTCGGTATTGGTTGATGCAGAGAATTTTTTACGATTTATATGACTTATTGTACTAAGGAAAGGACGTCTGATATACGCGTTTGTCGCGTTCATTGGGTTAATAATAAAAACAAAGAATAAAACCAACTTTTATAGTAGTAGTCGGTTATATGAAGTTATATCTAAGTATTAAAAGTTTTAATAAATATGACCGACTACGAATAAATCGGCCGAGTAGGTACTCGGTTTGTTAAAGGCGAAACCGACCGAGTTGGTAGCAAATACTTGGTATTCGGCTACTCGGTAAATGTAGTACTCTTTCACTTCTCTTTAGTCGTATTTCCTCATGACTGAGGGTTGTGGTCATTATCTATATCTATACATATAATAAAACAGTAAAAACATTTTGTCTGTACATTTAGTATTTTTGACTAAAATGGATAGAGGGACACTTAAAAAGAACAATAGAAAGCAAAAAATTTTTTTTGGAATTTCTTGTCTGTCTGTCTGTCTGTCTGTCTGTCTGTCTGTCTGTATGTATGTACGCGTTTCACGCAAAAACTACTGGACGGATTTGAATGAAACTTTTTTTGTTGTATTGCTATAAAGTCTGGGCAACATATAGGCTATAATTGATTTTGAAAACTGGAACACCTGATGAAGAACCATAACAGAACAGCTAAACTATAAGAAATATGGAAATGGTGCCTTAACAAAAGTTGTTCAACCTGATGAGCATTTTCTGCTGACGTATAAAAATTGAAGATATGGAACATCTGATGAAAAGCTCCAAGAGACCAGCTACACTATAACATATTATATGGAAATGGCGCCTTAGCAAAACTTGATTAATCTGATGAACATTTTCTGTAGACGTATAAAAATCGAAAATCCGAAATATCTGAAACAGTTTGGAACACAAAAAGATTTTCATCTTAGCAAAACTCACGCGGGCGAAGCCGCGGGCGACAGCTAGTATGGAATAAAACACACACAACGATTATCTTGGCAAATGACTTCAAAATTCTACAGAGAACACACGCTCTGAAAAAACTGTAACTATTTTGGGTTTTTTTACAATTTTGATATAAAATTTCAATTTTGGCAAGATTGTGGTCAAGAGCAAACCTAAGATGCGTTTGCTCTTGACCACAATCTTGCCCGAGGACAGAGATGAGGTCTACGGTGTAGCGGGCTTACAGAAGCAACTCACTCACTCTGGTTTTGAAGAGAGTCAGTTTGAAGTTTTTGTTGTCGATAAGAAAAAAATGCACTTACCATTCAAAAACTTCAATTGATACAGTTCCTTTTTTATTGTATAACTATCAAATGATATGTGAAGTGATTGACCATTAGAATGTACATTATTGATCGGTATGGTCATAGTATCTATTTGATTGTAATTTTTTAAGTGTTTATTATAATAGCGGGGTCCATTTATATCTTCATATAACAGAGAGCTGTATGAATACTTTACTAAATCTGAAAAATAATTAAAATTGTAAATATGTGGTCCTGGTAAACTACATCGTTATTTATTAGTAAATAACAAACTCGTCATCAATACATATAAAAAAACGGTAACTGATATGTGTCTGTCTGTACATAGAAGATATTTACGAAAAAAAAAACTTTAAAAAATTTTTTTGTATAATTTTTGTCTGTCTTTATATCTTAAATTTCATCGAAATAAATAAAAATAGGTACCTATTTCATTACGCAATGTTACTTACTTGTTAGTTCGTATTTGTTGAAACTATGTGGAACGTTGAATTGGTTGATTGTCAAATTTATTGTATCATCTAACTGGCAATGTATTATTTTCGGTGTACCTATCTGTAAAATTGAAATTTTATCATGAGGTCCAACTTCTATGGTTTTATTTTTATATTCCGATTTCCAGCTAAATTTTGAGTTCAAAGTAGCAAACATATTGTGATAGTAAATTTATTTTCAAATGTCACTTGTTAGGTACCACGAAATAAATTTGTTTTCGAATGTTTCTTGTTAGGTACCACGAAATTCATAAATTTATTTTAGAATGGTACTTGTTAGGTACCACGTTATAAATACTTGTTAGGTACCACGAAATAAATTTATTTTCGATTGTTACGTCTTGTTCGTGTAACTTAAAATTTTATGACTTTTAAAAACTTTGCAAAGTACTGGCGCCCATAGATTTCCGGCACAGACGGAAACAATACATTTTTTTAATACTGTACTTACTTTTCTCTCATTTTACATTTATGCACCACCGAACAATAAGAAAAATATTATTCATATTGTATTTATCTAATTACATACATACATATTATCACGCCTTTTTCCCGAGCGGGTAGGCAGAGACTAGCGATGTCCACTTGCTACGATCCTTACAGATCTCTCTCGCTTCCTCTACACTCATCACTCTCTTCATACATGCTCTCCGGTTATGGGTGCTCCTAATATCTCCTTTTTTAAGGAGGTCCGCAATCTGGTTGGTGTGCGTTCTTCGAGGTCGACCTTGACCAACTCTTCCATTCACCTCTGCATTATAAATACCTTTCGTCAATCTCTTTTCATCCATCCTCTCAATATGCCTAATTATTATTATCAAATTAGGTACTTTTACCTTAGACCAGTAGGTAAGCCACCAACCCGCTGGTCAGATGACATTGTTTGGATAGCGGGAAAGCAATGGATAAGACTGACACAGGATCGAACGTAGTGGAGAAAAATAAGAGAGGCCTATACCCAGCAGTGGGTTGGTGTGGGCTGAATATGATGATGGTTTACAAAAAGCAATAACATACCTGACTTCTGTTCCCAGAATTCCAATGGGTCTCCATGTGGCATATCGTTATTTGCACCGGCAGGAATTTTGCCAATGCGAGCAATGCATGCATCTAAAATTTGATTGCAAGATGAGTCTCTAGAGTTGATTTTTCATTTACCAGCTTTGTACTAAATGCACGCGACTTCGCTCGCGTGTATTTCAAGAATCAAGAATCATTCATTTATTTAAATAGAATCCATACTAATATTATAAATGCGAAAGTTTGGATGTGAGTTTGTGAGTTTGTGAATTTGTGAGTTTGTGAGGATGTTTGTTACTCAATCACGCAAAATCTACTGGACGGATTTCGATGAAATTTGGTACAGAGGTAGATAATGACCTGGAATAGCACATAGGCTACTTTTTATCCCGGGAAAAAGCACTGTTCCCGTGGGAAATTCACGCGGGCGAAGCCGCGGGCAAAAGCTCGTATCGTATATAATAAGTAGATGTACAAATAAATAACAGAGTTAGTCACAAGTATTCTGCCTTATAGCCATTATCCACGGGAACAGTGCTTTTTCCCGGAATGAAAGGTACCCTATGTCCTTCTCAGTACTTCTAATTTTGTGTATGCGAATTTCAGGAAGATTGGTTCAGTAGATAAAGCGTGAAGAGGTTACAAACAAACAAATGTACAAACAAATGAACTTACTACATCGTATTTATAATATTATGTAGTTAGGATCAATACACATATAATTGTTCCGTAAACTGACTGAGTGACTGACAGACAACGCTCAGCCAAAACTACTAGGCGTAGGAAGCTGAAATTTGGCATGTAGGTTCCTTAGGGAGTGTAGGGGAGCACTAAGATTTATTCTACCGTACTAGTACAGTTGTACCATACCAGATACCTACTTACCTGCCATATACACACAAAACAAAATATTACTCTCACTGCACAGTGCAATTTCTTCATATTTGTCAATTCAACTCAATATTATATATATAATTTAATTCAACTAGAAAACGACTGAAATACTGCAGTTCATAATTCACTGTTCAAATGCAGGATGTACAACAGGAAAATACAAAGGATAAATAGTTAAATAAGTACATCATTTATTTATCAGTATTGACCACAAAAACCTGAATCGTACTTTTAAATTAGCTTTTGCCCGCGGCGTCGCCCGCGTAAATTATACACCAAAACGTTCCATAAGAATCTGCATATCGATGGCTTAGAGTGAAAACCTCGGATGTTTCTTTTGCCAAAGAACACACATCCGAGGTTCCATCGTATGTACCTATAATGCCGCATGAATAAGACGGAGAGGTAACTTGAATTTGTATGAACTGCTTTTATTTCGAACCAGGACAGAAGAGGACCATAACTAAATGGGACACAGCCTAAACTAATATTGTTAATGCGAAAGTGAGTTTGTTACCTCTTCACGCTTTATCTACTGAGCCAATCTTCCTGAAATTTCGCATACACATAGCTAGAAGTACTAAGAAGGACATAGGGTACCTTTCATCCCGGGGAAAAGCTCTGTTCCCGTGGGAAATTCACGCGGGCGAAACCTTGGGCAAAAGCTGGTCTTAATTTAAATGGGTCATTGCGGCAAGAAGTCAATAGGCGCTTGAATACATGACCAAGCAGAATTATCTTCGCAACTGAACATGACGAAGCGATTTAGACTGACCTTGTATACGGTACTGATTATAATACTCTACGTTGTGGTCTCTGTCTATTGTGGTTGTGGAGTAAGTTGATTAAAAATATATAATTACAAGTCATTAAACTTTATCAGCAATCATTGCGACGTTATCCAAAGTTGAATATCCTATTTTTAAATACACTTATCATCTTAATTATCAATATATAAAATTCTTCTGTTAGATACTGTCTGAGTGACTGAGGCACAGCCAAAACTACTGGGCGTAGAAAGCTGAAATTTGTAGGTTCCTGAGGATTTCCTGAAATCCCCTTTTGCATCTATAATATTATAGTTAGAAAAGACTGGTGCACAAAACAAATAACAAATAAAAAAACCGGCCAAGTGCGTGTCGGACCACGCATAAAGTAGGGTTCCGTAGTCATTTTTGGCACAGCGCTGTTTTGCATTTCTTGCGTTCTTTTGGAAAAAAGTATATATTTTTATTTTATTTATAATAAATTTCAAAAGTATTCACCACAGGATACCCGAAACAATTTTAAATAAGAGTTTCCGCGCCTGTTTCTTTACGTGAGTGATTTGAATTTTATAGGTCCAAGACTTTAGAAATTACAGGTGGGGGGGGGATACCGTGTAAACGACTTTGGCGGGCTATGCTATATCTCGTAAATGGTAAAGCTGATAAAAAAGTGTTGTACCCTACCTTATTTTCATAGTCCTTTTCAACGATACCCCTCCCTTTACATGTATGGGGAGGTACCCTTAATAATGGGTAATTTTTGTGTTTTTGTATTTTTAAAAATGAGATCTATATGTGAAGTATCCTCGAACCAAGTTACATGCAAATCAGTCCATAAACGTAGAAGATATTCTGCTGTGACAGACTAGGACGGACGGACGGACTGAACGATCTTATAAGGGTTCCTTGCCGGACTACGGAACCCTAAAAATGTAGCACAATTAATTATTGGTGGTTTCCGTGGTTTCCCTTATCTGTCTTTTCCAAATTTTTCCTCATCTCTTAAAATGGGTGTTGTTTCCATAGAGCTAGCAAAAAATATTTTTAAAGAATGATTTTCTTTCCTATGTTTAAGGTTGTTTTACACAATAAGTATTTCAGAAAATGATTTTATTTAAATGTGCTAAAAACTAGCACTTTTCAGAGTCGGTCTCATAGTAAAAGTTGTAGAACAACTTTCATGACTTTTAGCAGTAGAAATGTTAACAATGAATTTACCTCAGGTAATCTCATATAGAAATGAGATATGGTGGTCAAGTACTGCTCGCATTGAATTTTTTCACAATATCTAATTTCTTAATACTTGAGTACCTACTAATTGCATCTGAGATCCACAAAAATCCAAAAATAAGCAATGAATTTACCTATTGCATTGCAATTCAAAATGATCTCTTTAGTCGTATTTCCTCATGACTGAGGGTCGTGGTCATTATATGGAATGAAACACACACAACGACTATCTTGGCAATTTTAATGGACTGGTTTGCCATTGCTTTCTCCATTTCACACACTAGTTGATAATCATCAACCCAGAGTGCAGGTTTCCTCACGATGGTTTCCTTCACCGGAGGCAAGTGGTGGTCGATGAAAACTACCATACATGAGTCAGATTGGTATACAAACTCATATAGCCCGGGCAGGTTTCGAACCTGGAATTTTGCATCCACAGGCGGGCGCTCGCACTCGGCCACCACCGCTTCCCAAAATGATATTGTGCAATAAATATCACTAATCATCATGCTTCACATTAATATTATAAAGAAGAAGTGATTGTAAGTCTGTGAGTTTGTTTGTAGGCGATGATCTTCAGAACTACTGAACCGATTTCAAAAATTCTTTCACCAATAGAAAGCTGCATTATATCTGAGTGACATAGGCTATAATTTATGTATATACCTCCCGAGCGAAGCCGGAGCGGGACGCTACTAACTTAACAACAGATTACTCACTAGCATGCTAGCTTGTTATCACTGGCTTATTATCCCTTAAAAGCACCGTGTAACACGGCCTTTATATCAATCATAAGATCAAATAATGAACAGTGGTTATGTCAACAAGACTTCAATCAACAAACTGCCAGTCTTCATCTCATAGCCTCATAAGAAACGCGTCTTCAACGCGTTCAAAACTTGATTTTGTAGTTTTTTTATTTGTGGCACGGAATGTGGTGTTTAAGTGGCCAGTGTTAATGTTTTGTTTTTAAAAGGTTTGTTCGTTTTTTATTTAATTGATATAAAGAACAATATCTTAATTCATATTTTAATTGATTTAAGGAACAAGCTTCCTCTTAACATAAAAATGGCTCTTCGTAAAGAATCTTTATAAAAACTTTTGAAGGAGTAAATTCAAAAGTTTTTATAAAGATTCTTTAGACATTTGAGTTTTATGTATACTTTGGTGTATTTATATTTTAGAAATAAATTTGTGTATATGTACATAGTTCATGTTTTATGTTATGTATTTCCGTGTTCTTATGTTCTTTTTCTGATACTTTATTTTTGCCTTATTCTTATTTCATTCAAATATTCCTTTCAAACACTTGGTTGACTGGAAGAAATCCCTTTTTGGGATAAGTCCGCCATTGTACGCCTCTCTTTTTATTTCACTATATTTTGTATTTTTCTTGTGTGTATGTGCAATAAAGAATTTACAAACAACAAATAAAGACAGTCTGTGTTGTTATTAATTAGTACGAAATTAACTTCATCTGATTTTTTTAAATAGGTACAGTCAGCTACAGAGTGACCTCCTGAGATACGATTCGGTGAGATTTAGTCAAGTTTATCTGCAGTTGACTGTACATTAAAATACTTAGCAGTGCGTTTCCAATTAATTTGGTAAGTTCAAGTTCAAGGGTGTAGCATCTCCTGTTGGCTGTACTTACAGTGCTATACATTAGTTTGAATGAAATAAGTTGACTGAAGTTAACCCACTACAAATCACGTAGACAGATATGATATCTTACTAATAAAGTTTAAGCAAACATTTCACAGACATAATTTTATAAATAAGTATACTTAAGTATGTAGGTACAGTCAACGAGTAGAAAGGGCCGCAACTTTAACAAACGTTTATTCAGAAAATAATAATGTTGATGCAATGAAACTTAACAACACAATAGATTTCAATGATATCTATATATATGTTATGTTTCATTGCAATAACAATATTATTTTCTGAATAAATCTTTGTTAAAATTTGCAGCCCTGTATTACTTAAACTTTATTGACTGTAGACAAGAAGAATACCTACTAAATTAGGTACTTAGGTACTTTTATTTTCAACTTTTTACTTGTTTCGTAGTTTGACAGTTGATATGAATTGTACTTAGTCTAAACAATATTTGAAATAAATGTTTGCTAAATATAATAACCTTGAAGTGATTTGTTTGAACGCAATGGTTATCTCTAAAACTACGTATCTAGCAGTCAGATGATGCCACAATCATTGAAATCTATTTAAGTACATCTAACTTACAATTAATTAAAAAAACTGTAACTGGTCTGGTCTGTACCATAGAGCTAGCAAAATTTTTTTTTTAATTTTATTGATTTTTTTTTCTATGTCTATGGTCTGTACATAGAGAATAATGTATGAGGGGCCTTCTTTATAGGACCAAATGGAAGCCAATTTTATTTTAAACTAGCTTTTGCCGGCGGCTTCGCTCGCGTGAATTTCCCACGGGAACTGTGCTTTTTTCCAGGATGAAAGGTACCCTATGTCCTTCTCCGTACTTCCAGCTATGTGTATGCGAAATTTCAGGAAGAATGGTTCAGTAGATAAAGCGTGAAGAGGTAACAAACAAACAAACCAACAAACTCACTTTCGCATTAGTTAGGACTAGCCTGTGCCCGCGACTTCGTCCGCGCGTAATTTACTATTGTTTATATCTCAGGTTCTAAGTGACGGATCAAGATGAAACTTACGCCAGATTTTAAGTTAGACCTTCAACAATACAACAGTGAAAACCGCATCACATTTGGTCCAGTAGTTTTTACGTGATGCGTGTACAAACCGCCATTTACATGTTTTTGTAAAGAAGTTAAATCAAAATAAAATACAGAATGAATGAATGAATGAATGTCAGACAGAAACTAGACTGACAGACAAAAATTAGAAAATTTTTTTTTTTTGGCTTCCATTGGCCCTATAAAGACCCCTCGTAGTTTTTTTTTTCATGTAAGACCAGTTACAGTTTTATTTTAAAGGCCATGTCGTAGCGCACAGATTCGAAAAAATTGTAATTTTTCATGAAGAAATTTTCCTATTTAGAGTTTAATTACGAAGTGGAAAAATAATACAGGATATAGATTATGATGTTTATTAAGGTTTCAATCGTGTACTTTTTAATAAAAATACATATTTTCGGCTTAATTAATTCATAAAGGCACCGAAAATTTCGAAAAAATTTCAGCTTTCAAGTCATGGAACTTACAATTTTCAGCGATATCATATATATATTTTTAAATAATTAGTTAATATAAATACTATATTAAAGTTTTAAACGAGCACTTTTGTTTTTAGACTAATATTTTTAAAGATATTTGAGAAATAGTTGCTAAATCGGTACAAAATCTGTTCGATCCTGCCAGCGAAAGTAGAACATTGTGTTGTGCAAAAAACTATCTTATTGCAACGCGCATACGGCGCGGTTAAGCGCTTATGAATTTTGTTTTTTGCAGCTCAGGTTGGACCTCGTCTTAATTAGGTATAGTATATCTCTTGTTTTAGAGGCCAAGATCCACTTTGGGGTCACTGAGCGAGCGGACTAAGTATATTACCAATTGACTTTATATTCCAGTAACCTTGATCCACAATGAGGTCACTACTACTCCTGCTCCCGGCATTGTCTGTGGTTTGCGGTTACAGAATACTATGCGTGTTCCCAGTACCGTCTGCCAGTCATAACACCCTCGGCAAAGGGGTCGTGAATGCGCTGTTGAAGGCTGGACATCAGGTAATTACAGTAATCATTGTCAGATTTCTATTGCCCACTGCTGGGTATAAGCCTCCATCTGTCTACGCCAAGCTTCTTTATCCTGGGTCATCGCAATCCAGCAGGCCTACCATAAACTCTTATTGCGATTCAGTTTAGGACCTAAATTGAATTGGGGCCCTATTTTTGAAAGCGTGCTATACCAACGAAAACTAATAGACTAAGTTTACTGTCTCGCATAATATGAGCGGAAATTGTGTCTCGCATTATGTTCGTAGGTATCACTTCTAACAAAATTGTTAGACGAGTTATTTCAAAAATATACAGAATAGGGTATTTGACTAGATTAAAAATATGAGTAATTCTATAAATATCCTTAAAGACAATATTTTTCTATAATTTTTGGATATTTTAAAATGTCAAAAGAAGCAACGATTATGTTCGTTGTGTACATAGAGCAACACGGACGCGCGCGGAAGTCCTTGTTGCTCGAAGGTTGTGTATGTGTAATAAACTAATTTTAAAGTAATTTATTTCAATCCCTGGACCACGTGATATGATATATACCCAAGTTGGTCCCATTTTAACCACGTCAGAATCTTTTCGGTAATTTTAAAGATACCTAACAAAATATAAAAATACCTACATTGCATTATAGAGCAAAAGCCTACGATAGCATGCCCTTCCTTATTTTATTAAAACTAAAGATTTTCTGTGTATGTTCCAAACATTTAGTGACTATAAAAGTTGGATCATGATTACTTAGGCAGATTAGTTGTAGCAATAACATTTAAACTCAATTTCCTTAAAGTAAAGATTTTTAAAGCTTTTATTCCTAATAATATAAGAAATCACGCCATCCATTACCAGGCAATTGGTGCCCTGCTAGACATTGTAACTTTACTAAATTATTTGTTTTATTATAAAAGCTGAATTTGTTATTTATAAAAGTTGAATTTTTGTTTTATTATAAAAGCTGAATTTAATACGTATTACTTTGGAAGGCCCCAAGGGTGCTTTTTATACCTATAAAAATCATCCTTGCTATCCATATTACCTGCATAAGCAACTAAGATCCAAACTTCATACCTAGTCGCTAATATTTTTTACTCGTATATACCACG
Source organism: Ephestia elutella (assembly GCA_018467065.1). Lineage (NCBI taxonomy): Eukaryota > Metazoa > Arthropoda > Insecta > Lepidoptera > Pyralidae > Ephestia > Ephestia elutella. Next base: position 7,973,481 of record CM031593.1, read on the forward strand.
CAGAGAAATATTCAGCATTTTTAAAATAAGGAAGGTTTGGTCGTCGCGTGCTCACGGTCTATTTATGTGCCAAAAATAATAGACAATTTGACATGTTCTGACATTTCAAATCAAACTGACATAAAAAGTTTCTAATTCTTAATTCTTTATTTTCGGCCACCAGTGAAAGAAAAGTTTAAGTTTTTATTAAAGAAAATGAAAAGGTGTAGAAGCACTAAAAATGATAAAATAAAACTTTTTTCCAAAAAAGTGAACCGACTTCCATAATAAAACTTAAAATCATGAAATAACAATAAAGAAAAATGTATTAGCATGCTACCTACTGAATGAGGTGAAGTCGGTGCCAAATTTAATATTAAATAATATAAATTAACATTAGAATCATGTAGGTACATATACAAAATGCCTAGCTAAACAATTACATAGTCCTGCACTTGGCACCGACTTCACCTCATTCAGTAGGTAGCATGCTAATACATTTTTCTTTATTGTTATTTCATGATTTTAAGTTTTATTATGGAAGTCGGTTCACTTTTTTGGAAAAAAGTTTTATCAATGATGTAATTGAGGTGGTCAAATCAGTCAAGTGTCAATTCCATGTTCCTTTTCACACTGTAAATGTCGCACCGTTATTTATGAAAAATTGTGAGAATATATCTGGGCCCTTTACGCTAATGTCATAGCAACTTACATTGTTAATTAGTTTTGTCGCTCACTTTAATATTTAAATTCATCGTATTCTATTGAAAATCTTGTTATGAAAACAAGGAAGTGATATTAGTATACATACGTAAAACAGAACGGCTTTTAGTGACGATTGCCCATAATACGTCACGGGGTTCTCATTGTAACGTATTGAGCTTTTAAGCGGTAATATCATTATTTTGAACTTTTTCATCGATTTTAAATGTAAATACTGAAAAATAATCAAAAATATATATATCGTTAGTTTTCTGTTAACGTAATGAACAATTTTAGATAGGTTTTCAAAAACAGTCAAACCCTATTATTGATGTCTAATGAAAAATCATTCGATCATTCTGTATATTTTTGAAATTACTCTCACAATTTTGTTGGAAGTGATATGAAAAAAATACGAGACACAATTCCCGCTCATATTATGCGCGACATAATAGTCTATTAGTTTTCGTTGGTATGTCACGCTTTCAAAAATAGGGCCTCAGTTCAATTTAGGTCCTAAACTGAATCGCAATAAGAGTTCATGGTAGGCCTGCAGTTCTTGCCAACAATACTCCTTACATCGTCGACCCACCTAAGCTAAGCCTCCTTCTGTCTAGGCCAAGCTACTTTATCCTAATCCATTGCAATCCAGTTCTTGCCAACAATAATTCTTACATCGTCGACCTACTATTGAGCCTTTCTCTGTCTACGCCTACCTACTCTATCCTGGGCCATCGCAATCCAGTTATGGCCATCAATACTCTTTACATCGTCGACCACTTCTACCTACGCCAAGCTTCTCTATACTGAGCCATCGCAACCCAGTTCAATCTTACCACAGAATACTCCTTACGTCGCGTCGCGGCGTCGTCGAACCACCTAGTGCCTTTCGACATCACTCGTGATCTTTCTTTATATATAAAAGATGGGTTTGCTCTTGACCACAATCTTGACCGAGGACAGAGATGAGGTTTACGGTGTAGCGAGCTTACCCAGAAGCAGCCTATTCACTCTGGTTTTGTAAAGAGTCAGGTTGTATGTGCTCGGAAACACAGACGCTGGCAGGGAGTTCCATTCCTTATGCTGTGTGATCATGACTTAACCATATCGCCATCAATTTAAAACTAACTGCGTTACGCATTTAGTGAACAATTACCTAAGTAGCTAATGTTTCACAGTGATGAGAAAGAAAGGCAATATAACATCAATGTTGTACTCTTTCAGGTAACGTGGGTAACACCGTTTACATTCAAGAATGAAAACAAGAACCTAACGTTGATTCCGTCTGGAACAGAGATATTTGGAAAAAGTGAGCATTCAAAAATAAGTTCTTACTCCTATTTACCTTGAATTCTTCAGTGATGAGGAAAGGAATTAGCACAACTTTTAGGACAGTTTCTATAAAGCAGGCAACCCATTCTTTAATAGTCCAGTGCGCTCGGAATGCCAGTAATACAGAGGTGGAGAGCAATTGCAAAAGCAGCAACCTTCGCTCAGGGGACGGGCAGTACAGAAGATCTATTATGGTTGAGCTTTGCGATGGCTGACCCTCGCGTCAACTCGTGAACATGTTTTGGGGAACTGGTCTGCTCGATTCTGATTGGACTTTTATTTTTATTTTTTGTTCTTAACCATTTCATTGTGGTTACTCGATCACAAACATAACATATTTGTTTCTTATATTTTATTTTTGACTGTACACAATCTAGTGTATGTATAGAGTTAATAAAAAGCCCCTCTGGCATGTTAGGCGACAATCACTCAGGCTAGAAAAATACCATCGTAGTAGCACATAGGGTACTTTTTATCCCGAAATTCCCAAGGAACGAAGCCCCGGGGCGCAGCTAGTCTGGTATATAATAAGTCCGTGACTTCGCTAAACAACAGCGCCATTTTGTTTTCAGTTCACAACATGGCGGATCCGAAGCTTGCCAAAGCAGGTCTCTCCTTCGTGAGAGAGTTCGCGCGCAATATAACGCTGGCCACGCTCGGCAATGAGTTGCTGAGACGTGTACTGACAGACGAACAGTTTGACGCTGTTTGTACGGAGTGGTTTTTTTCTCCACTTGACGCTGGGTGAGTGCGAGGGAGACGAAATTTATTTTTTTCTTTGCCAAGTAGCTGCACTCCGCAGCTTTGCAACAAATAGGTATGATTGCAGCGGTCTTGAACGAGTATAGTTAAGATGTCCGTCTGTGGTCAAAGTTCCCTGGTTATAATTGTCCTCATGCCTCGTGAGTTTGTATACTACCAATCAGACTCATGTATAGTTTTTGAAGACCACTACCTGCTTCCGTTGTCTTACTCAACGGTTCAAATATTCCACCAGATTGTCAGCACCTACAAGTAGGGATAGACATCTGTCAGATGGTGCAACGCTGTCAATCTCGATGTGTCAAATTTAAATGACAGTATTGTCGTTGACGGGACCACATTCGCCAGTATTGCCAACTAGTGAGCGTTACAATAACCCTCCAGCACTTCCCGGCGAAGTTTTCTATATTATGGCTGCGACATAGATTAGTAATGTGATGATGTATCTTTCAGCTATGCAGTCATCCAAGGCGTACCATGGATCATGCTGAACAGCGTTACCTACAACGCTATGTTGGAGGAGTTTGTCGACGAAGTGAGGTCTATATCCTCAATCCCTATGGTGATGAATGATGCTCCTGTTCCGATGAGCTTGAAGGAGAGGCTTGTTAACACTGCAATGTATTTGATGATGGCCTTAGATGACTTGTAAGTATTTACATTTTTTCTATAAGTACCATGTACGCGCTAAGGAAACCCATCAATCTGGGTAGAGAGGCCGAGATAGTGCCGGACTCCTATCGGCTAAGATCCCTTCTTCGCACTGGTTTTCCAAAGAACCTTCACTCCATAATGAAATTACTTGTTACTTCACCATGTAGCTCCAACTGTATTCTTAAAAGGAAAGGATACAGAATGATGTCTTTATCCCTTACGGGTTAGGCCGAGCCAAAAGTCGTGAGGTGAGACTCGAAGGCGAAGCTGAATAGTGGGCTTATTAATGCAATGGAGATTCAGGTATAGTGACAGGTTGCTAGCCAATGAGTGGACGAATCCCCAGTAAAGCTATTACCTAATGGTGGCGCCCAGGATGGTCTAAGATGCTCTACGATTTGGTGACAAATGTGCTAAACCTAATTTCTTTTAAAACTTACAACTTTGCCATTTTCTGTCGTTACCTATGTAAATTGTAATTTATTTATGTTATTTGTACAATAAAGTTATAACAAACAAACAAACTTTTATGATCAGCAAGCTGCACCCCGAGGCTTCACTCCCATGGGAATTTCAGAATAAAAATTACTCTATGTATTATTCCCGGTACTTTTCTACCCGTGTACCATATTCCATTGAAATCCGTCCAGTAGACTTCGCGTGATTGAGTAACAAACATCACATCCAAACTTATTAATGTAATGGAACGATTCCAGTGTGCACAGCTCCACCACCGTATCAGACTACAATTCCCTCTACTCCCCCCTCGCGGCCGCGCGAGGCATCCCCCTCCCCCCCTTCTCGGCAGTGAGGAACAATGTCTCCATTCTGCTGGTGAACTCCCACCCCTCGATCGTGGTGACACCCCCTGTTCCAGCCAACGTCGTACAGATCGCCGGCTATCATATACCAGAGTATGTTCCGCCGTTACCTGATGTAAGTTTTTTTGATGTGTAACATATTTTCGCTTACCTACATAGTCAACCTCAAACGAACGAAGTAAACTTAAGAACCAAAGACTTTTTTTTTTTTTACTTTTTTAGTGGTCTATATTATATGAAACGGGGGTAGCCGAGCAACGTGAGTTTGTATACCACTCTGTATGGTAGTTTTCATCGAACATCACTTGCTTCCTATGAAGGAAAACATCGCGAGGAAACCTGCACTCTGGTTGATGATTATCAGCTAGTGTGTGAAATTGAGAAGGCAATGGCAAACAACTCCATTAACATTGCTAAGATTGTATATTTTTCATTCGACATAATGGCCACGACCCTCAGTCATGAAGAATACGACTAAAGGAGGAACGTGGTCTGTCAGGGGTGGATCAGGGGGTCGTAAACACCTGGGGTTCAACATAGGCTACTTTTTTCAAAAATCAGCCCTCAAGGGTCAAAGTTTGTATGAAAAACACATAAGGTATACTTTTAGCCGCTGGCTAAGCCGCAGCCGCCGCAGGATCATCTAGTTAACAATAAGATTTTATACTATTACAGGATCTAAAAACGATAATAGACAAGTCTCCAAAAGGCGTGGTATACTTCAGTATGGGCTCTGTGATTCAGTCTTCGAATCTCCCGGAGACCACCCTGAGAGACCTGGTGAGGATCCTCGGAGACCTTCCTTACACGGTCCTGTGGAAGTTTGAGAAGGAACTGGAAGGACTGCCGAAGAATGTACACATCAGAGCGTGGATGCCGCAAAACAGCATTTTGGGTAAGGGCTTTTATATTAGTTTTTTTTATTTTACTTTATTACAAAACGCGAAAAGACGGACTTAGCTGAAGGTTTTTCACAGCTCATCAACTCTCTCATACTTATATGTTCCTAAGTCATAAAAAATCTTCAATATAATTGTAAAATACTTCCGTTACTTGCTGAGTGACTGACATACAACACACTGCCAAAACTACTGGGCGTAGAAGTTCATATTTGGCATGTAAGTTCCTTAGGGAGTGTAAGGGAGCTTTAGAGAAGATTCTAGTTTGATATATTATATAGATTACACAACAATCTACTTCTTTCTTGGTATTAATAGCTCTCTTGCCGGTATCATTAGGTGAAAGTAACTATCTAATAATTCACTAATTCTACCACCAGCACACCCCAACGTGAAACTCTTCATAACACACGGCGGAATGCTCAGCTCCTTAGAAGCCATCCACTTCGGAGTGCCTTTACTAGCTGTCCCAGTCTTCGGAGACCAGCCCAGCAATGCAGCTAGGGCTACACGAGCTGGATACGCGAAAACAGTACCCTTCTCACACGATATGGGGCCACATCTGCAGGAGACCCTCAACGAAATGCTTGCAGATGATAAGTAAGTTCTCATCATAATCACAGAAGAAGCCCACAGCTGGATATTGACTTCAGCTTTATAGAAGCTATGCACTTGGGAGTTTTTCTATTGGCTGTCCCATTCTTTGGAGACCAGCCCAGCAACGCGGCTAGGGCTACACGAGCTGGATACGCGAAAACAGTACCCTTCTCACACGACACGGGGCCAAAACTGCAAGAGATATTTTATTGAATGTTTGCTGTTGATAATTAGGTAAGTCCTCATTATATTGCAGGAGACATTTAATTGAATGTTTGCTGATGATAAGTAGGTAAGTCCTCATTATCTTCGGAGAAGTTCACAGGATATAGGACTCTCGGCACTAAGGGCAGACCAGCCTACGCGTCAAAATTATTTTGAGTAAGTATAGGAAGAAAATTTATACTGGGTGAACACCCTGTATAGGTACCTAGAAAGTCCCCGCTCCGGTTATGCTGATGAGAAAGCGGCAGATTTCATATATTTCTTAACAAATTACTTTGTATTGAAATGTCAGAAGTTTCTTCTTCATTTCTCTCTCTTTAGTCGTATTCCTCATGACTGAGGATCGTGGTCATTATATGGAATGAAACACACACAACGACTATCTTGGCAATTTTAATGGAGCGGTTTGCCATTGCCTTCTCCATTTCACACACTAGTTGATAATTATCAACCTGAAACCTCAGGATGTTTTCCTTCACCGGAAATACATGGTGGTCGATGAAAACTAACATAGGTACATGAGTCAGATTGGTATACAAACTCATGTAGCACGTGCAGGATTCAAACCTGGGACCTTTGCAGCCACAGGCCTGCCCTACCACTCGGCCAGCACTGCTCCATTAAAATCTTCGTCGATTAAAAATATTTATATTTACTAATACGTTTTCAGATACAACAAGCGCGCCAAATACCTGTCGAAGCTGTTCCGTAACCGCGAGGTCCCGCCTTCGAAGCTGATCTCGCACTACGTTGAGGTTGCCATCCAGAGTAAAGGTCAGTATATTTAGGAGCATTAGGTCAAAGGCGCCGCAAGACTAAATTATACTTCAATTACATCCTCGAGATTTAATACCATGTAGTAACGTGTTTTTCCATGTACTACCGTTCACACAATACAAAGCATATTCTAACTAATATTATAAATGCGAAAAGTGAGTTTGTTTGTTTGTTTGTTACCTTACCTCTTCATGCTTTATCTACTGAACCAATCTTCCTGAAATTTCGCATACACATAGTTAGAAGTACTGAGAAGGACATAGGGTACTTTTTATTTCGGGAACATGCACTGCTCCCGGGCGAAGCCGCGGGCAAAAGCTAGTACTATGTAAGTAGTATATTCATATTCATATACTAGCTGTCGCCCGCGGCTTCGCCCGCGTGAGTTTCGCTCAGATGAAAAATCTTTTTGTGTTCCAAACTGTTTCGGATTTTCGATTTTTATACGTCAACAGAAATGTTCATCAGATTAATCAAGTTTTGCTAAGGCGCCATTTCCATATAATGTGTTATAGTTTAGCTGGTCTCTTGGAGCTTTTCATCAGATGTTCCATATCTTCAATTTTTATACGTCAGCAGAAAATGCTCATCAGGTTAAACGACTTTTGTTAAGGCACCATTTCCATATTTCTTATAGTTCAACTGTTCTATTTTGGTTCTTCGTCAGGTGTTCCAGTTTTCAAAATCAATTATAGCCTAAATGTTGCCCAGGCTTAATAGCTACACAACAAAAAAAGTTTCATTCAAATCGGTTCAGTACTTTCGGAGATTAGCGTGATCATACACACAGACAGACAAACAGACAGACAGACAAGAAATTCCAAAAAAAAAATATTGCTTTTTTTTTTATTTTTTTTTATTAAAAATCTGAGTGCGTTTGACCTCTATCTTGCCTGATGGGAAGCAAAGATGAGATCTAGGGTGGTACACGCAAACTCAAAATATGCCTATTCACTCTTGCCTTGAAAACCCCTAAATTATAAGTGACAGGAAACAGCGACGCGGGGAGAGAATTCCATATCTTGGCGGTTCGCACGATAAAGCAGGAGGCGAACCGAGAGGTGCGATGAGCTGGAACATCAACCACATAAGGATGGAATCCCTGTCCGCGCCGTGTCGTCCGATGGTGGAATGGTGCACAAGGAATTAAGTCGTGCAATTCCTGAGCGCACTCACCGAAGTGTAGCCTGTAAAATACACACAGACTTGCAACTAGTCGGCGGTGATCGAGACTCTGAAGTCGTCCTGCCGTAAGCGACTCATCATCCACGAGTCTTCTGGCACGTCTGTCGATAGCCTCCAGAGCTTCGAGCTGATACCGGGCGGCTCCATCCCACAGATGGGAACAATACTCCATACAGGACCGGACTTGAGCTGTGTAAAGACTCAACAATTTCTTCAATGGCTTTCTATTATTCTTTTTAAGTGTCCCTCAATCCATTTCAGTCAAAAATACTAAATGTACAGACAAAATATTTTTACTATTTTATTATATGTATTGATATATTCATATTCATTTATTTCATTACAATTAATAATTAGTGATCGCAAATTGTCAATCAGATAGGCAAAAGTGGACGTCAATGTCGCATGTCTCATATCATCAAATGCGCGAAATGTTGAAAATCAAGTTGAAAATTTACTAAAACTGTCTGACTTTAATTAATTCTGTTTTTCTCTTTCGAGGTATGGAACCCTAAATAGGACTAATGGTAATATTTTTACAGGTGCCTATCACCTTCGATCGCCGTCCCATCTCTACGCGTGGTACGAGAGGTGGATGCTTGACCAAGCTGCACTTGTCTTGACAGTATTGGCACTCCTCGTGATAATCGTGAGGAAGTTATTCTCGCTCTGCTCGCCAGTGAAGAAGAGGAAAGAGAAGAGAAATTGAGGAATTCTTATTATTTGAGTTATTGTAAATAAAATATGTTTTTTTACGATTTTGTTTATTTTAAATTTTTATGTGAGTAGGTACCTACCTTATTTTAATTTGACTGATTTGAAGACATGTGTTGTTAATTACAAACCTGATTTATGAGAGAGTTCGCTGTTTGTTACTCTTTCACGTAAAAACCACTGGACAGATTTCGATGAAATTTGGTATTTACCTAAAGAACACATAGGGTACTTTTACTTTTTATCCCGAAATTCCCACAAGAGCGAATCCGGGGGCACAGATAGTATGAAACTATTTAAATAAATATATACGGACAATTCATACAGATTGATTCGAGACTTGTGTTATGAAATACTAATATAACTCAACGATTCTATATTTTATAACATATACATATATAGATAAACATCCAAGTCCCAGGTCAATCTGAAAAAGATCATTTTCCATCTTGACCCGACCTGAGATCGAACCCAGGAACACCGCTTCCAGTGTGGCAGTCCGGCGTGATGACCGTTAGGCCACGGACTTCGTCATGTTTGTTGCTCAAATTAAAAAAAAAATAGTTCCAGATGAATTCATAGGTGGCGCTTAGTAAAAGGCGAGACCATTTAAAAAGCAAAAATGCACGGGATTGGCATTAAAAAAATAAAACCTAATAAAAAACATCTAAAAAGTATTAATATTGTGATTTGTGCAACTGTCAAACTGTTATTTTAATTTTTTCTGCCTCTGGCTGACAATAAAAAGTGCACAATATAGTTACAACCATTATTACAACTCGGCTTTCAATAAAACTCCATCTGTTGAAATTTTTTCATACTGATTTTTTTTCTTAATTAGCTGTCAGAAAAATCGCTGATTAGATTTACCTACTATTTTTGTACTATATGTAGGGTAGGTATTTGTTGATAAATATTTAAATATTCAATTTAAAACAGTAGTCGTGTTTTTATTACAATTTAAAAAAGTGTAAAGGGCCTACACTAGTCAGCGTCTGATAAGGCGGAGTTACCCTATATGAAAATTGAAAACTAAAACAAAATCATTAAAATAAAACAAATTTTATTTACAAAAATAAAAAAATAATAATGAAGAATTTATCAATGTCTCTTCTCTTTCCTCTTCTTCTCCGGCGAACAGAGTGAGAATAACTTCCTCACGATTACCGCGAGAAGTGCCAATACAGCTAAGACTAGTGCAGCTTGGTCAAGCATCCACCTCTCGTACCAGGCGTAGAGATGCGACGGCGATCGGAGGTGATAGGCCCCTGTAGAAATATTACCATTAGTCGTATTTAGTGTTCCGTACCTCCAAAGATAAGAACGGACGCCCTACTACCTTGGAAGAGATCCCTTCAGGGGATAAGTCCGACGTTACCATATATCTGTTATGTAAGTAATTTATATTGTGTATGCAATAAAGTTAAATATAAATAAATAAACCTTCGAAGACATATTTAGTGTTTAATTTATTAAATACTACATGGCGCAGCCGAATCGGTAAAAACCTAAGATGATTGTTCCGGATCCTATTTTTTAGTCTACATATTTCTTCAGCGGGTGTGTGACGTTTGACTTAACCCCCCACGCTATGATTCCCCGCTAAATTTGCTACTGCGATGCGACTTGTTAATAAGTTTGATCCACCATCCTATCATAACTAATATGTATTATAAATGCGAAAGTAAGTTTGTTTGTTCGTTTCGTTACCTCTTCTCACTTTAAATTCTGAACCAATTTTCCTAAAATTTCGCAATAACATAGTTACAAGTACTGAGAAGGACATAGGGTACCTTTCATCCCGGGAAAAAGCACTGTTCCCGTGGAAAATTCACGCGGGCGAAGCCGCGGTCAAAAGCTAGTTATAAATAATTCGGATTATATTTCCTAACTGAAATATCAACGAGTATCATTTCATTCGCTCAGTCAGCAGTTTTAGTAAAGTTTCAACATTTCACGCATTTGAAGATATGCGACATCGACGTCCACTTTTGCATGACTGATTGACAATTTGCCACAATTACTTAACTATCTTAAGTCGTATTTCCTCATGACTGAGGGTCGTAGTCATTATATGGAATGAAACACACAACGACTCTCTTGGCAATTTTAATGGAGTGGTTTACCATTGCCTTCTCCATTTCACACACTAGCTGATAATCATCAATGGAGTGCAGGATTCCTCACGATGTTTACCTTTGCCGGAATTGCACTAATTTGTCTTGTTACGCCTTTGACCTTATGTTCCTAAATATACAAACCTTTACTCTGGATGGCAACCTCAATGTAGTGCGAGATCAGCTTCGAAGGCGGGACCTCGCGGTTACGGAACAGCTTCGACAGGTATTTGGCGCGCTTGTTGTATCTGAAAACATATAAATATATATATTTAATCGAAGAAGACACTCCTGACATTTCATTTCAAGAAATAAATAAATGAAATCTGCTGCTTTGTCATCAGCATGACTGACTCAAAATAATTTTGACGCGTAGGCTGGATCCGCCCTTAGAGCTGTGAGAGTCCTATATCCTGTGAACTACTCAGAATATAATGAGGACTTACTTATCATTAGCAAGCATTTTATTGAGGGTCTCCTGCAGTTTTGGTCCCATGTCGTGGGAGAAGGGTATTGTCTGCGCGTATCTGGGCTGGTCTCCAAAAACTAGGACAACCAGTATAGGAACTACGAATTGTATGGCTTCTGTGCAGCTGAGAGAGGTCTATAGGCTCCTACGGTGATCAAGATGAGGACTTACTTATCATCAGCAAGCATTTCATTGAGTGTCTCCTGCAGATTAGGCCCCATGTCGTGGGAGAAGGGTACTGTTTTCGCGTATCCAAGTTGCGTAGCTCGAGCCGCGTTGCTGGGCTGGTCTGCAAAGACTGGTATAGCCAGGAGGGGCACACCGAAATGCATAGCTTCCAGGGAGCTGAGCATGCCACCGTGCGAGATAAACAGCTTTACGTTGGGGTGGGCTGGTGGTAGAAAGAAATATATACTGTTAGATGAGAAAATCGAAGATTGCCCAACCCTATAAAAACACAGCATGTCAGCAATACGCTTTCCAGCAATCTTTCCCATCATGATGGTTTGAAGAAGATGGTATTGTTAGTTTCTCAATATGTGACTAAGGAAAATGATTTTTCTTAATTGTAATGGTCTGAACAAGCTTCATCTTTTCGTTATCGTAGTCGAAACCTACCCAAAATTGTATTCTGAGGCATCCACGCTTGGATGTGCACATTCTTCGGCAGCCCTTCCAATTCTGCCTCGAACTTCCACAGGACCGTGTAAGGAAGGTCTCCGAGGATCCTCACAAGGTCCCTCAGGGTGGTCTCCGGGAGATTCGAAGACTTGATCACAGAGCCCATACTGAAGTAGACCACGCCATTTGTAGAATTTTCTAAAATCGTTTGTAGACCCTGTAATAGTATTTTGTTTGTTTGTCACATTAATATTATAAAGAGAAAGTGTTTGTAAATTTGTGGGTTAATCTATTGTAGGAGGTAATCTTCGAAACTACTGAACCGATTTCAAAAATTCTGGACCTTACAGAGCTCTCCACGATCCTTAAACGCGGTGACAGCAATACTAATTAAATTTGGGTTTGGGTTATATTGGTCCTGGACAGTCATTCCTAGACGATCTGACGCTACACTCCTAGTGACGATCAACACCGTAAAAATGATTACGCCACTTACCAGCTTGCCTAAGGAGGTACCAGCTCCAACAGAAGCTTGGAGAAATGTACGTCAGGCGAAAGAATTCTCGAGCGAACTTGTATTGTCGGCGGCGAAAGTTCAACATAACATGTGCAAGTCCAGGCCAGCACGACAGATCAGGTCCAGTTTCCACTTCACCAGACTCTAGTTTCTACACTCGCGTATTCAGAACAACGATTTGGCTAGATGCTTTAAAATATGAGCTGCACGCGGACAGATACAATTTGGCGATATAGGTATATGCGACCGCAGTGCCTGATTGATTTGCGTTGACTGACGAGGGAAGCCAAGGCTCTTTCCAAAAAACCGGAATGCGGCGTGACGTAACACAATATACGACGATGGCAGTACTAGCCAGTGCTATTGTCAGCTTGAAAAGAAATTGACTGTGGCCAGATTAACCAAATTCTTTCACCAATAGAAGGCGACTAGGGGACAATTTGCGATAGAGACATTTTGCGCCTGGGCCATAATATTAGTAGGATATCAAAGTTTTTTGTTCAAGTTTATTTCGATTGTTTTTCGAGAGAAGTTTAGTTGACTTTGCAGAAAAGCGAAAAGATCCTATCTCAGGTCAGATTTTTCTGCATCTGACCTTAAAACGTCAAAAAAGCACTAACTTCGCAAGGCGGCGGCACATCTTCCGGTATATGATAGCCGGCGATCTGTACGACGTTGGCTGGCACAGGGGGCGTCACAACGATCGAGGGGTGGGAGTTCACCAGCAGAATGGAGACATTGTTCTTCACTGCCGAGAAGGGGGGGAGGGGGATGCCCCGCGCGGCCGCGAGGGGGAAGTAGAGGGAGTTGTAGTCTGCTACGGTGGTGGAGCTGTGCACACTGGAATATTAAATCAAACTAAAGAATAAATTAATCCTAACTCTAGGTAACTAATATTATGAATGCGACAGTGAGTTGTTTGTTTGTTACCTCTTCACGCTTTATCTACTGAACCAATCTTTTTGTTTCGCATACACATAGTTAGAAGTACTGAGAAGGACATATGGTACTTTTCATCCCAGGAAAATGCACTGTTCCTGTAGGAAATTCACGCGGACGAAGCCACGGGCTAACGCTAGTTTGTTATAAAATATAGTACCTATCGTTGAGTTAATCCAATAACACAAGTCTCGAACTTGGGGCTAACTTTATTTGTGTGATTTGTCAGTATATAAATTTACTAGCTGCGCCCCGGGACTTCGCTGGGAATTTCGAGATAAACAGTACCTTATTTGTTATTCCCGGTATTTTTCTACCCGTGTACCAAATTTCATCGAAATCTGTTCAGTAGATTTTGCGTGATTGACCAACATCCTCACAAACTCACGTCCAAACTTTCGCATTTATAATATAAGTAGGATTATATTTATTTATTTCAGTACTCACAAGTCACCAAATGCGATCATCAAATACGAGATAGTGTTGACCAGTCTGTCCATCAGACTCATAGGCACAGGAGCGTCGCTCAGCAGCATAGGCACTGTCGAGACAGACCGCACTACGTCGACGATGTCCTCTAACATAGCGTTGTATGTGACGGCGCTGAGCATGATCCAGGGTACGCGTTGGATGGCTGCGTAGCTGGAAGGGTCAGTCAAATAGTAAAAGTCAAGTAAAAAATCATTTATTGTCTCCAACAATCGTACACGAGAAACACAAAATAAGGAGGTACAATCAAATATGTTACCATCACCGATTGAAGGAGACTTTAGGAGACTGGAGGCTGATGAAGGTTCTTCAGTACTCCCGCCTTTGATGAGTTACATATTAAATATTATCAATGGTATACATATAATAATATGATTAATATAAGGACAGTGGGAAGTAAAATAAGAGAAAACAGTGGTTTATCAAAGAGTAAATAGCACTTTTAAATCGTCATATCTATACAAATACTGTTCAATGCAACGTTTTTCATCAAAAGACGGGATGATTTTGAAACTAGAAATGCATAAGTCCTAATCCTAACTAATGTCATACTTACTTACTTACTACTGCGGCGCAGCGACCCGAAGTGGATCTTGGCCTCCGACACGAGATGACGCCATTTTTTGCGGTCTTGCACCAATTCTCGCCAGTTTTCCGCTCTGAGGCTCTGTAGGTCTTTCAGAACCTCATCGCTCCAGCGGTACCTAGGGCGCCCGACTGGTCGACTAATGTCATACTTATATTAATTCTGTGCTAATGTTATAAATGCGAAAGTGAGTTTGTTTGTTTATTTATTGGGTTGGCTTTAGAATGGATTAAACTCAAAAGCGACCTTGCTGAAAAAGGTAGTATAGGTTGCGAGGAGCGAAGCGACGAGCGTTAGGTTGTTACTTATATTAATTCTGTGACATAAACCAGCGGCCGCCGAAGCGCCAGAACCGACTTGGCCCCAAAATAAAAATGCATTTCAGAGTTATAATTTTAGTAAATTTGTGTAAAGGAAAGAGAACTGAATCTGTTGTAATTAAAAAATTATTAAAAATCAGTTTAATCTATTCTAAAGCAACCCCTATTTATTTGTTTGTTTGTTTCCTCTTCACGCTTTATCTACTGCACCAATCTTCCTGAAATTTCGCATAAACATAGTTAGAAATACTGAGAAAGACATAGGGTACTTTTCATCCCGGAAAAAACACTCTTCCCGTGGGAAACTTACGCGGGCGAAGCCGCGGGCTAAAGCTAGTTAGTTAATAAGACAATGCTACAATACAGGTAGTTGTTTAGGGAAAGTGTACCTATTTTACCTTGAGAAGTATAAATGAATCCTCGGATCAGAAGGCGAAAAATGGAACAAAGACTGGAATGATCTCGTAGGTAGCGAGAGCGGGATGTAATGCTAAACCACAAAGGAAAGATCTTCCCGCCAGGTTGTGTAAAGACGCCTCCCCAGGCGCCAGGAGCCTCGGCTCCCCGGCCGAGGCTCCGACGATGTTGCGTTGCGTGACTTGGAAATTCTGATTGCGCGATTCAGGCTATCCCTTGTTTTATGCTGAGATCACATGTTGTTGTAAGGAGTCAACAAAATAAGATCAATGCCATTCGCACTCACCCAGCGTCAAGTGGAGAGAAGAACCACTCCGTACAAACAGCGTCAAACTGTTCGTCTGTCAGTACACGTCTCAGCAACTCGTTGCTGAGTGTCGCCAGCGATATGTTGCGCGCGAACTCTCTCACGAAGGGGATACCCGCTTTGGATAACTTCGGATCCGCCATATTGCGATCTAAAAACAAAATGGCGCCGTTGTTTATAGGTTATCACCATGGAAGTAATAAGTACCGTTGTACAAAGTACTTACTACTTCCATGGTTATCACAGGGACCAACCGCCGCTTTTACCTCATTTTGATTTTTTTAGAACAATCTGTTGCGAATCCGACTTACAACAAAGTCAAAGTCAATCGTTTTTATTTTAATAGGCTTAAACATAGCACTTAAATCGTCATATTCTTATTTTATAGTTAGTTGACGTCATAAAATTACTTAAAGCTAAGGTTACCACCGCCTCTAAAGCGCAAGTGGACAACGTTTCCTTCAAACATGATTGAAATCCGTTCATAAATAACGCTACAGCAGAATCCCCCATTTTCCCTCCAATCAAAAAAAGCTTTCGCCAAAAAAATAAATAAATCAAGGAACACGTATGCCAAGTTTCGTAAGGATCCATAACAAACCTACACACATCCCGACAAAAGTAAAATTAGACAGTCTTGAAATGGTGACTTCTTTTTTACAAAAGATGAGTTTGCTCTAGACCACAATCTTGCCCGAAGACAGAGATGAGGTCTACGGTGTAGCGAGCTTACCCAGAAGCAGCCTACTCACTCTCGCTCGCTCTCTTCGCTTCGCTCGCTCGGTTTGTCAATTCTCACCTCTTCCAAGCATTTCCGTCCCGGACCGGATCAACGTCAGGTTTTTGTCTTTGTTCGTGAAAGGATACGGTGTTACCCACGTTACCTAAAAGAGATACACCATCATTATCAACCATTTCAGTTTCCCTACTGCTGCAGTGCTGGCATTGTTTTATTTTTATATTTATAACATAGGGCGGCAAACGAGCAAGCGGGTCACCTGATGGTAAGAGATCACCGCTGCCCATGGACAACTGCAACACCAGGGGTGTCACAAGAGTGTTGCCGGCCTTTCAAGAAGATGTAGACTCATTTTTTTAAGGTTTACGACACTGGAGTGTCGTATCGGTTCGAAAACACCGCCGCGGGAAGTTGATTCCACAGTTTGGTCGTACGTGGCAAGAAGTGTCTTTTAAAATGTACGGTGGTTGACAGCCAGTTATCCAAATGGTATGGAAGAAATTGTAATTTATGACGGGTGGTATGGTGTATGGAATCTATAGCGGCCAGTGAGGACAGTAGGCACCCGCTTTATGGCCACGTCCATAGGTACGTCTAAAAAGCTAGAAAAGCTTCCTTAAGCAGCCCAGTTTACAGACCAAGAAGGCCTCTAAATCCAGGTTGGAACAGTGGACACGTAAGTATCCTCCGGTATCTACGGACCTCCCTCCAGCCGAGAAGCTCCCACCGGGTGGGGACCTCCCCTGGGCAGTCTGGAGGACTCTAAACAGACTCCGGGCTGGTGTTGGGAGATGCCGTGAGAACCGAATCATGTGGCCACTCGTCTGTTAATCTAAGAGGCAAGGAGAATAAGGTCTGTACCACTGGGCCACGGAGGCCGACCAGAGTTCCAACCTCTGCCACAGAATTAATATAAGTACTACGTACAGAAAGGAAGCTCCCTGCCCCTCCCGCAATATGGCGTACCCCCTGCGTACCCCGCACTTCTCCCCCGTTGTTTTGCGGATTGGGACGCTATGACTATGAAAACGCACACATTGACGTGTTCACGGATGTACAGTTTCATTTGTAGTAGTAGCAGGTATATATGACGCCCCGTTTCCATGAAGTTTCCACCCTGTGCCTCTGCTATGAAGAAGTTAAATAAAACCCAGATAGGTACCTGATGTCCAGCTTTGAGTAACGCTTTCACGACGCCTTTGCCAAGAGTGTTGTGACTGGGAGTCGGTACAGGGAACACGCACAGTATTCTGTATCCACAGACCACAGACAACGCCGGGAGCAGGAGTAGTAGTGACCTCATTGTAGATCAAGGTTACTGGAATATAATACCCCATCAAAAACAACATTACAGCAACATACCCATTAATATTTGCATGCTATTTATTTTTAGCAAACATGTTTGTTCCTTATTTTATACAAGCTTTTTCCCGCGGCTTCGCCCGCGTGAGTTTCCCACGGGAACAGTGCTTTTTCGCGGGATGAAAGGTACCCTATGTCCTTCCCTAGTACTTCGAACTATGCGTATGCGAAATTTCAGGAAAAAGCATTTCGGAACGACTAGGTACTGCTGAGAAGAAATGCCGAAAGAAACTCATGAAACAGTCTTGGTCGCCTAACATGCCAGAGCTATTTATATTCTCAATTATATATATTTTTACTAACAATAAAGTAGGTACATACATAGTATTGCCAAGAGACCATATGGCTCGCACTGTCAAAAATGTATCTGGGGGTCTAACACGGCCACTCCATTTCCTAAATATTTGAAAATGAAAATGAAAAAAACCGCTATAACGGCCTACTATGCTTATGCATTCTCCTGGCTAATGTACGGGATTATACTTTGGGGAAATAGTACTGATGCAGACAGACTATTTATATTACAGAAAAAATGTATTAGAATTATAAAGAATATTAAAATGACTGACACTTGCAAACCACATTTTAAAGACTTAAATATACTGACATTACCCTCAATTTATATTCTGGAGGCATGTAAATTCATTCGAAAATATCCCGAATTTTACACAAGAATCGAAGACTTACCGCGACGATATCCTACAAGAAGGAAAAATATGCTAGTGGTGCCCTTCTCCAATTTAGGTCTTTTTAGGTCCGGCCCACTATGCATGACTATAAAAATCTACAACACTTTACCCGACCACCTACGAAATGAAAAAAAAGATACCATATTTCTAAGAAAATTGAAACTTCTACTTACAGAAAAAAGCTATTATTCATTGGACGAGTTTTTTAACGATAAAAGCATTGACATTCCCAAATAAGTTATACTATTTTATCTTGTACTATAAATTCTTTGACTATTACAATTATCGTATCAAATTTCTATTAAATTATCTATTTGACTTCATTATAAATTGTAATACTTAATAAATTTACACCTAATCACAAATTTCTTATTATAAATCCGCCTGCCGTTCCATCTTTCTACATTTGCTAATACCCGACAGGGTTCATATTGTACCTACTCCAACCAGTTACTGTACTAGTAGTTATAACTGAATGTATAATATGAAACGCAATAAATAAAAAAATAAAAAAAAAAAAAAAAAAAAAAAAAAAAATGAATCTTATGAGAATTCGTATAAGGTGCATTTTCAAATATTTAGGAAATGGGAAATGGATCATATTCTGAATTGTCAAAGTGGCCTTTTTAGACCCCCTGATCTCCACTACCACTTCTAATTCTAACACCTTAACTTTACAAGCACTAACTTCACAAACTCTACACCTTAGGACAGAATTAATAAGTACTACATGGTACTACGTACAGAAAAGAAGCTCCCTGCCCCTCCCACAGTATGGCGTACCCCGCACTTTTCCCCCGTTGTGTTGCGGATTGGGACGCGATGACTATGAAAACGCACACATTGACGTGTTCACGGATGTATAGTTTCATTTATAGTAGCAGTTTTCATATTTATAGTAAGCGCGCTATGCTTGGAATTACACTGGACAGAGTCCGAAATACAGAAATCCGCAGGCGTACGAAACTTCCAGACATAGCTAGAATCGTAGCACAGAGAAAGTGAGATTCGCGGGTCACATTAGCAGGAGAGAGGATGGAAGATGGAGCCGGAAGATTGTTGAATGGAGACCGAGACAGGGCCGTAGAAGTGTGGGGAAGCCACCGACGAGATGGGCCGATGACATAACCCGTATATTGGGAAAGAGCTGGATGAGGAATGCTCAAGACCGTAAGGAACGGCGTGTGCATGAGGAGACCTACACTCAGCAGTGGGTGGAGAACGGTTGAAGAAGAGAAGAGATAGTAGTAGTAGGTATATATGACCTTAGTCCAAATATATAAATAAGTGCTAGAGAAGTTCAAGGTTAGAGCACGTTTTGAAGACACGCGTTTTATTTATATAAGATGTTGACCTCAAGTTAATTAAGTAATTCTATAACTTTAAGTTTGACCTACACTTGATGACACAAACACTACCACTGTTATTTGTTTGTATCTATACCTATTAATATAAATAAATTGATGTAAAGGTCGAGTACACGATGCTTTATAGGCTAGTAGATAGTAAGACAGTAACAAAAAGGTAGTGAGATAAATGTGTCATGTAATTAGTGATGTGCCGTTCCTGAAATTTTCAAAGAAACAGCGGAAAGAAATGTTCGGGAACAGAAAATTTCTCGGCGGCACATATCTCTACGTGTAATAATTTTATTGCTTTTATAATACACAAAAAAAGGCTACAGTTTGTTTCGATTTATAGTTCCTCTGGCGTTTAAAACTAATCCAACTAATATTACAAATGCGAAAGTTTGGATGTGAGTCTGTGAGGATGCCTGAAAATCAGCCTTGTCTCCAACTCATAGTTGGGGACAACACAAGCTGAGGCACTCCTTTGTCTACATTTGTGCAATTTAGATATTAGACATAATATTATGCTTGCAAATGATAGTATAAATGATTTTTTATTTATCAAAGATGTTTGTTACTCAATCACACAAAATCTACTGGACGGATTTCGATGAAAATTGGTATACGGGTAGAAAAATACCGGGACTAGCACATAGGGTACTTTTTATCCCGAAATTTCCACGGGAGCGAAGCCCCGGGGCGCAGCTAGTATTATAAATGCGAAAAAGTTGGATGTGATTCTGCGAGGATGTTTGTTACTCAATCACACAAAATCTACTGGACGGTTTTCGATCAAAATTGGTACACGGGTAGAAAAATACCGGGACTAGCACATAGGGTACTTTTTATCCTGAAAAAATGGAGTTTACATTCGGTCATACAAGTTATATTACATACCTATATTTTGGTGATCGCCTTTCAAAACCCTCCATTTGATACCCCACTCGATTAGATTGATTCAACTTTTATTTTGCCATCGTACGTCGCAGCCAACAGAACTGGATTAGTTTAATTAAATGCCTAGCCACTTAATTAAATTATAACATTTAATGAAGTTTCGATCTAAATTTAACACAACACATAAATAAATCAACGCATAATAAAATACAAGGAAAAACAAGTTTTTTAAATAATTTAAAGAAATCAAACTTACTTCTAGTCTCCCCAGTCAGTAGGATATGAATGACCAATAGACAAAATACTAAAAGAATAACATTTACAAATTAAAACCTGTATTTAAGGGGGGTTAGGCGGTCAGCGAAAATTCATATGAAGCGGCTGAGGCGGGGGGGGGACGTCCCGGTTGCGCGCCATTCACATTTTTATCAAAAAGTTAATAGAAATGTTTAGTTTTTCAAAAATTTCAATCAGTCACGAAATCGAAAAGGTAAAATACCTTTGTGTTGGTGATTTTAAAACATTTTTTACTATAAAACACTGATGTTATCTGTATTCATATGAAATTTTAGAGGTAACTTCAGGATTTTTTTCTATCGAGCAAAATTTTTCCCATCGTGTTTTGGAAACATTCCTCCCTTTAAACATACGTTCTACAATACATATCAGAAATTTCAGGGCGAAAACTCTTCAATTCTTTAAACAGCAGCTTATAGAAAACAGCCAATATTGACGTTTTCACTTACTGAGAGCCCTTAAAACCTGTATTTAAGTGCGTCGCAATGTTTTTGAATGTCTATTTGTTTAGTAATATGATAAGATAACACACGATTGAACCTCGCGTCCTCTAATGTGTCGTATAAGGTGAGTAAGGGAAGAGATTTGCTGCAATGTTG
This sequence comes from Ephestia elutella, assembly GCA_018467065.1. NCBI lineage: Eukaryota > Metazoa > Arthropoda > Insecta > Lepidoptera > Pyralidae > Ephestia > Ephestia elutella. The sequence goes on from CM031593.1 coordinate 7,994,842, forward strand.
TTGTAAACACTTGTATTTACTGAGACCACCCGATGACCCAATACGATTAATTTGATATTGAATTGATTGATTGATGATGTCTTTGGTTTTACGTAATTTCATGTATACTTTCGATCAACAATACACTTTAGAATATATCTTCTTCTTCTACTCTCAGCCGAAAGACGTCACAGTTGGACAAAGCCCTCCCCCAAGGATTTCATCCATGGAGGGTTTTGCCGTATTCGCCACGCTTGGCAGGCGGGTTGGCGATCGCAGTGTGATGGCATATTACGCGGAAAGATGCTGCTGCCCATCCTCCGGTGTTTTTAATCCCTTAGTCGCCTCTTACGACACCCACGGGAAGAGATGGGTTGGTGCTATTCTAGGGCCACACCACAGGCCGTCTCATACAATATCAAAGCGAAAAAAACGAGTGACTTCCAACGGCCCCGGCGGGCGCGGATTTTGCGTTGACGGGGCTGTTGGAAAAAAAAATTACCAACAGCCCCGGTGTGTTTTTTAAATGGGACCGATAGCAGAAAAAAATTATAGCATACGCTATACGAAATTGTGTATTATTTTGTAGATTTTAAATATGAAATGAAATTATCCTGTTAGATAATGCTTCTGCATTAAGTCCACCTATTGTGCCATACATTGTGTTTGTACAATAAAGGTTAAATAAATAAATAAATAAAGTAAATATTATTGTTATCTTAATACTTGTACTATTAGGTATGTATTCTGTGCCATGATATAAAACAAACATCATGTATTTTGTTTTCTTATATATATATGACTAGCTTTTGCCCGCGGCTTCGCCCGCGTGAATTTCCCACGGGAACAGTGCTTTTTCCCGGGATAAAAAGTAGCCTATGTGCTATTCCAGGTCATTATCTACCTCTGTACCAAATTTCATCGAAATCCGTCCAGTAGATTTTGCGTGATTGAGTAACAAACATCCTCACAAACTCACAAACTCACAAACTCACAAATTCACAAACTCACAAACTCACATCCAAACTTTCGCATTTATAATATTAGTATGGATACCTAGTTGATATTTATTTTTTATCAACAATAACAACTGATTGTTACATACAAACTCTTTTTTTAATTTCATTTCATATTTAAGGTCTACAAAACAATACACAATTTCCCCCCCCTTTAAACACTACCGGAGCATATGCTTTAAATTTTTTATGCTATCCGTCCCATTTAAAAACACGCCGGGGCCGTTGGTAATTTTTTTTTCCAACGGCCCCGTCACCGAGGCCCGCCCGCCGGGGCTGTTGGAAGTCACTCCAGTGTTGATGGAATATATCTTCTTCTTCTTCTCTCAGCCAAAAGACGTCCAGTGCTGGACAAAGGCCTCCCCCAAGGATTTCATCCATGGAGGGTTTTGCTGTAATCGCCACGCTTGGCAGGCGGGTTGGCGATCGCAGTGTGATGGCATAGTACGCGGAATGATGCTGCTGCCCATCCTCCGGTGTTTTTAATCCCTTAGTCGCCTCTTACGACATCCACGGGAAGAGATGGGTTGGTGCTATTCTAGGGCCACACCACAGGCCGATGGAATATATACCTTCGATCAAAATACCTATACCTTAAGATCGAAGATCTATACTCTTATACAAGTACGTTCGGACGTTTATGTATCAACATATTTTTCAATAAAACATAGGGCGGCAAGCGAGCAAGCGGGTCACCTGATAGTAAGCGATCACCGCTGCCTATAGACTACTGCAACACCAGGGGTATCACAAGAGTGTTGCCGGCCTTTCAAGAAGATGTAGACTCGTTTTTTTGAAGGTTCCAATCGTCGAGCTTTATATGCTTATTTATATGGTAACCCTATTTAATGAATGGTATACCTTAAACATGTTTTTGATGTATGACAACACTGTATGTTTTTGACATTAGCTACCTTTGTTAGCTACTTCCTTCTTCCTCGGGATATTGTCATGGCCGGACGATATATTTTTCATCCTGTTAATTGTATTGTTTCTCTTGGCTTTGTGTGACTTTATTGTCATAATAAACGTTCATGCAAGTCTCATGGTGTTTGCTGTTATTGAGCTGGGCTCGCCTCACTGTACCACTCCATTACTCTGCGACCAAAGTCAAAGAGGTTATGGGCCCAGCCACGCGGGTGGTACTCGGATTGAGGTTTGGAGCCGGTCTTCTTCTACAGCACCGTTTTTGGAAACTACGTTAAGTGTTTTGAATTGCGTCCGGCCCAACGCGACATTTGAAGAAATATGGCATCTGGTGCTGGTGACGGTACGTCGGTCAAACCGGGCCACGTGGTGGCTTCTACAGCGCTACCACACATTGAGAAGTTGGAAGGCCCTGCTAATTTCCACACTTGGAAATTCACCATTCAGAATATTCTCATATTGGAAGGACTATGGGACGTGGTCGAAGGTCGCGACAAAGATGCAGGAAACAGTCGGCGTGCTTTGGCGCGCATATGCCTCGCTGTCAAGCCTAACATATATCAATATGTACGGAACTCCAAGACGGCGGCTGAGGCTTGGAAAAGCTTGTCAGAAGTTTTTGAAGACAAAGGTCTTTATAGACGGGTTTTATTGCTAAGACGATTACATAGGATTCAATTTACGGATTTTGATACGATGACATCTTACATTGAAGAAGTTACCACACTGGTGCAGCAACTCCTTGACATAGGAAGACAGATAGAAGATGCGGAGGTCGCTGAGATATTGCTGAGTGGATTGTCGTCTGAGTATGACACAATTGTCTCCAGTTTGTCTGCGGTCACTGCAACTAATCAAATTTCCAGTGAACTGGTCAAGTCAAGACTTTTGCAGGAGTATGCTCGCAAAGTCTCCAATGAGTGTGGTTCAGCATTTGTATCTAAAAAGACTGTGAATCTCGTCTGCAATCACTGTGGAAAGAAAGGACATACCAAGGCCCGTTGTTTCAAGTTAAAACGTGAAAAGAAGACCAACAAGGCAGCGACTGCGGCTGTTGATAGATCGCATTTAGTGTCAACGTTTCTCACTGTTCCCGATAATAATTTTTACTTAGATAGTGGTGCGAGCAATCACATGGTCAATACCAAAGATTTTTTTGAGGACATTAAACCTTGTAATACTACAGTAAAGGTAGCCAATAATGATACCCTTACAAGTCAAGGGATTGGAACAATAAAATTGTCTCTTAAGAATAATCAGGTGAGTCCATTGACTTTGTCTAATGTCTTATATGTGCCGCAGTTATCTAGTAATTTAATTTCCATTTCCAAGTTAATTCAAAAAGATTATTCTGTTGTGTTTGATAATAAGGGCTGTTCTATTTATCACAGAGGTCAAACTACTGGCAACCCAATTGCATGTGTTGCATGTATTAATGGTTTATATAGTTTATGTGTATGTGTCGGTGTAAAAACTAACAAGTCCTCGCACAAGGAGCACTCCTTGTTCCTGGGTAATAATAGCCAGGAATCACCGAGAGCCAAGGTAGCAGCAGTTTTACCAGCAGAGTTATAGCACAGGCGTCTCGCACATTTGAGTGTTAAAGGTATGATGCAACTCCGGGAATGTCCATGTGGTATCATGTTTCAGGATGCATGTAACTGTGAGCCATGTCTTCAGGGGAAGATGTCGGCCGCATCTTATCCCACTGGGCAGGCACGCAGAGCAACTGAGCCACTGCAGTTAATCCACAGTGACGTCTGTGGACCAATGCAGGAGCCAAGCTGGGGAGGGGCGAGATATCTTGTCACCTTTACAGATGACTGCACACGCAAAACTTATGGATACCTTATGAAGAATAAATCAGAGGTAATTACTTGTTTTATAACCTTTAAGTTACAAGTAGAAAATCAATTGGGTTTGCATATAAAAATGTTGAGAACTGATAATGGTGGTGAATATTTCAGTAACAAATTCTCTGAATATTTAAAAAGGGAAGGTATTATTCATCAAAGTACCGTGCCCTACTGTCCACAACAAAATGGGGTTAGTGAGCGACTTAATCGAACGCTAATGGATAAGGTTAGGTGTATGCTGGCAGAGTCAGGACTTTGCTACCGTTACTGGGGAGAGGCAGTGATGACTGCCATTTATCTTAAAAATAGATCACCCACTGTGGCATTAGCAGGTCGTTTGCCTGAGCAAGTTTGGTCTGGTTCGCCTGTGGACCTGACTCATCTCAGGGTTTTTGGCTGCATTGCGTATTACCTTAATCCATCTCTGAAGCGTAGGAAGTTGGATCCTAAGGCGCAAATGGCTATTTTTGTTGGCTATAGCGAGACGTGTAAGGGCTATAGATTATCTGATCCATCTAGTCCTAATAATGTTATTATTTCCCGTAGTGTGGCATTCATAGAGAATAAGTTTTATGAAAAAGTACCTGTTGTATCAGAAAATGACTGTGATATTAATAATTATTATTTTAATATAATCCAAGATAATTTGATGAATAATGATAATGATAATTTTAATTCAATTCGTGATGATGTTATTATTGAAAATTCTAATCAAAATATTTCTCAATCTTCAGATGCCGAGGCAAGCGAGGAAGAATCTTTTAAGGAAATTGTGACCAATTCAGACTCCGTTGAAGAATCTGATGCTGACGAGTTTTATGAAAGTATGACGTCGTCTGGCCAGCCTTCTGATGGAGGGGAAGAATTAGTACCTGTCGAACCCGCGACGAGGGTGTCACAACGTCCTGTACGTAATATACGTCCACCACAAAGGTATGGTGAATATGATTATAGTATGTTAAGTCAGCATGCTCTGTATGAGGAACCACTGTCATATGATGAAGCTATGGCTTCGTCACACCGTGAGGATTGGCTTGCAGCTATGCAGAGCGAATACAACTCCCTTTTGGAAAATCAGGTTTGGAAACTGGTTGCTAGACCTACTAACACAAATATTGTGAAATGCAAATGGGTTTACAAACTGAAGCATGACGCAGATGGTAAATTTGATAGGTTTAAAGCTAGACTGGTTGCCAGGGGGTTTACTCAGAAACAGGGAATTGATTATAACGAGACATTCTCTCCGGTGGTGAGGCATTCCTCTATGAGAATTTTGTTTTCATTGGCAAATGAAATGGACTTAGAAATTGATCATATTGATGTCACAACTGCATTTTTAAATGGTGATCTTAATGAAGTCATATACATGGAGCAACCTGTAGGTTTTACTAATGGCAATGTAAATGAAGTTTGTCTATTAAATAAAAGTTTGTATGGTTTGAAACAAGCCAGTAAGATGTGGAATGAGAAATTACATAATGTTTTAGTTGAAACTGGTTTCAAACAATCACTTTGTGAACCTTGTATTTACACAAAGAAAGTAGACAAAGATTTTGTTATTGTTGCTGTGTATGTTGACGATTTCTATGTATTTTTCAGTAAAAATAGTTCAATTAAAAAGCAGTTGTTAAGTGTATTGCAAATGAAATTCAATGTCAAAAATTTAGGACCATTGAAAAACTGTCTAGGCATGAGAGTCACTAGAGATAGGACTAAAAATACTTTGTGTTTAGATCAGTCAGAATATATTAAAAAATTGTTAAAACGTTTTAATATGGAAAACTGTAAGCCAGTTAGTACTCCTATGGTTTTAAATTGTAAGTTGACAAAGAATAGTGATGCAAATGTACATTTGACAGATGAAACCTGTAATTATAGGCAGCTTATGGGTAGTCTTATGTATTTATCTGTATGTACTAGACCAGATATTTCTTTTTCATGTAGCCAGTTGAGTCAATTTAACAATTCCTTTGATACGTCTCATTGGACTGCGGCTAAAAGAATATTGAGGTATCTAGCTGGTACAATTAATCATTCTTTATGTTTTATGAAGAGTGTTGATTATAGTTTGGTAGGATACGCTGATGCCGATTGGGGCAATGACGTAAATGACCGAAAATCCTATACAGGGTTTGTCATAAAACTGGGGAATAGTACAATCAACTGGGAATCTCGTAAACAGAGATGCGTTGCTTTGTCTAGTACCGAAGCCGAATATTTGGCAATAGGTGACATATGTAAAGACTTGTCCTTTATTAAGAACTTGTTATCAGAGCTTATATCAGAGGAGGTTTCCTGTACTGTATATAATGATAACCAGAGCGCTCAAAAGCTTCTGGAATGTAAAGAGTTTTGTCATAAGAGGACTAAACACATTGACATAAGATTTCATTTTGTGAAAGATTTAATTAAGTCTAAGTCTATTTTTGTTAAGTATTTATCAACTGACAAAATGATTGCTGATGTTTTGACCAAACCTTTGTGTAAAGTTAAGCACTATTGTTTCATTAATGATATGAATATGTTGACACCTGATGTTTCTACATATAAGTAGACTCAAATTTTTCTGTTTGTGTTGTCGAATAATTTTTCATATATTTACAATTTTAATTGTATTTAATTTTTGTAATTATTATTATTTGACATAATGTTATAAGGTATAAGGGGAAGTGTCGAGCTTTATATGCTTATTTATATGGTAACCCTATTTAATGAATGGTATACCTTAAACATGTTTTTGATGTATGACAACACTGTATGTTTTTGACATTAGCTACCTTTGTTAGCTACTTCCTTCTTCCTCGGGATATTGTCATGGCCGGACGATATATTTTTCATTCTGTTAATTGTATTGTTTCTCTTGGCTTTGTGTGACTTTAATGTCATAATAAACGTTCATGCAAGTCTCATGGTGTTTGCTGTTATTGAGCTGGGCTCGCCTCACTGTACCACTCCATTACTCTGCGACCAAAGTCAAAGACCAATGTCGTATCGGTTCAGGAACACCGCCGCAGGAAGTTGGTTCCACAGTTTGATAGTTTTAAGTAATCTGTGGTTTGGTCGTACGTGGCAAGAAGTGTCTTTTAAACTTACGATGGTTGACAGCCAGTTATCCAGATGGTATGGATGAAATTTTAATTTATGACGGGTGGTACGGTAGTGAAATTCTGCGGCTGGTATTACGTCAAACAATTCCTAAGAGCACTCCCCATGATAGATCCGGTAAAGAATTCACAAGGATACGACATCCCTACTACATTACTATGTGTTTGTATTGTTAATCTAAGGCGCCTAATGTCAAATTCAATGAAAAAAACCATAAGTATATTAGGTAAAACCATAAGTATATTAGGTAAAACCATAAGTATATTAGGTAAAACCATTTATTATTTTTACTATAAAAGGGACGCATATTTGCTGAACAAATCCCGATGGTGTTCAGCCTGTCGTTGGTTTCCGACTCTGTGGATTTGGACCTCTCCTTCTGGGTTCACTAAAGCCTGTGAAAAAAATAGAGGGGTTTTAGTTAAAAAAACGGGTCACTCACGAACCTACATTTTTTTTCTTATTTGTAACTTGGCTATTTACTAATCTGTGACTTGGCGTTAAACTGCTTAGCAATTTGGCAAAATTTTAAACACGTAAAAATGTATTTTGTTTCTTTGTGAAAATAAATAAATACAAAATAAAGAAAAAACAGTTTGTTAGTGACTCGTTTATTTTAACTGGAATGTCTTCATCTCTCGTTAGTCTAACAACCGGTTTCTGAAACGCAAATCAATGAAAAAATTAGGTAGCAAGTTGATAATCTCTATTTATAAGCAGTTTGGGTTCCTGAACAAGCCTAGTGATAGTTTGTCATCGATTTGTTGTTCCAAATGTCAAATCCATAGAGCTAGGTAGAGATCGTCTAAACTGAAATGATGCGCCCCACTACTTAATTACTTTATTTAGATGTGTGAGTGTAAATATTAATAATGGCACTTCATCTGTGTAGAAACGCCGATTATTCGGTGAACTATGATTTGTGTATGTGCACATGACGGCCGACTAGTCGGATTGTAGATCCGACAACGCTCGCTCTATGGAGCAGCGCCGTCACATTGTATGAAAAAAGACGTCCTCTCCTCTCGCGCGTTTTTGATCAACTAAACTAGTTAGACAACAAATTGCATGTTCATGTGAGTTGCGTCCATATTTGAAATTTGCTTGTGTGCGTTAATGCGAAGGTGGGACGCGTCATTTCAGCTTAGAAAATGTCTACGTCAGTCGAATTTAACATTTGTTGTCAACGGAAGAGAAAACTACACTGCGACCACGATCTTCTTGCACGTAAGTGAGGGCTCCACCTTCATTTCAAATGTGAAATTTTAATAGCTTTAGACATTAGTTCCGTTTTCTACCACGTGCAAAAAGATCCTTGTCGCACTATGCGTTGGACATAAACAAAACATGAATGAGTGAATGAAAAAAGTCAAACAGTCGATTAAATAATTTTACGGTGAATAGCTTTTCAGGAACCCAAAGTTGTTTAGCAGATTGTTAATTATGACACGCTGTTACGAAATTCAATACTTGACATGTTTTTCAGAAACCGGGCGTTAATGACGTAAAAATAGAGGTGGTACTTATTATTATAGATACGATTTTTTCTATTGCGTACTAACTTTTAACAGCGACTTCATGCGAGCGAAATTTACCATTATATCTCAGTATCGCGGTGTATCAAGCTTACCCCTGCAAGATTTTTACAACTGTAAAAACCGCATCAAACTTCATTTAGTAGTTTTTGCGTGATGCGTACAACATACAGACAGACAAAAATCCTTCAGTGTATAATGAATGAAATGAATGATAATAACTACCAATACGTCATTAGCTGTGGCAGTGGCTATAGCAGTATTATCAATGACGCATCGAGCGTAGATGTCGCAATGCACGAGCTTACTACTAAACTTCCGTCTTTCAATATTGAATGAATGAAATGAATGACAATAATTACCAGTACGTTACAAGTAGTAGCGGCGGCTATCGCAGCGTTATCAATGCAATTACTCATCTAGCGTGGATGTCGCAAAAATGAATGAATGAAATGAATGATAAGACTTACTAATACATCTTTAAGGAACCTGCCGTATTTCAAAGTTGAGTGAATGAAATGAATGACAATAATTACCAATACATCACTGGTAGTAGCAGCGGCTATGGCAGCGTTGTCAATGACACATCGAGCGTAGATGTCACTATGCGCGAGCTCCCATACTACTAGACTTCCATCTTTCATAGTGGCGAATACGCAGCATGGATTTACAGATGACCACAACACCGCGTTCACTGATAACTGGAATATTTTAAAACAATCATTTACTTCTTTAAACAAGCTAATGATTAAAGAATAAAAAACACGACTGACAACTCACATAGCCTATGTCACTCGGAGGAATGCAAGGAATCTAAAAATACCTCTCACATTAAAATCTGTTCAGCCGTTCAGGACTTATAGTGGAATGAAGAAACTTACATACATACTTACATACAGGTACATGAAACCTGAAAACAACACTCCCTCTTTGGTCAGTCGTGTAAAAATAATTGTCAAAACTAGAGATACCTTCTTATTTAACTTACGAAAGGATGAATGTACCTTAGGATTAATTGAGATGTCCTCTGAGATAGTTTTCTTAACTGTAACACTGCCTACAAAATGGCCTTTCTGGTGCGCGTGGAATTTCTCAACTTCTTGATTTTGAGGACGGTTTCTAGAAAACAAAGTTTTAATAGGCTATTAGATACTAGCTGCGCCTCGAGGATTCTCTTACGTGGAAATTTCAGGCTAAAAAGTAGCCTATGTTGCTCTATCGGTGTACCAAATTTCATCAAAATTTGCTTAGCGGCTTAGACATGATTGAGTGATAAACATTCTTACTCACAAACATCCAAACTTTTGCATTTATAATATGAGTAAGATAATAAAGCCGTTTAGTAATTAATCAAAAGTGTTTGATTGTATAATGTTTCTCAAAACCAACCATCAATTGAGTACTTTGATAAGATTTACAATTACATAACAATTAAACTTGACTTTAATATAAATATTTTTTTTAGATATAAATAACATCCAATCAAGTAGTATATTTAATATAATACTTAGTGGTGTCATTCAGGGATCAATTTTAGGGCCTTGCATGATTTTAAGTTTTAGGAAACATCGTGAGGAAACCTGCTCATTAGACTGTTCAGTTTACTAGTATGTACGACCGGTGCCGCTAGATAGCGATAGTCGTAATATTATGTCCGATGCCTTTAGGCGACTTGAGTAAGATCTGACACCAGTGTTAATTATAACATACTCTATAAGAAGAGTGAACAATAGAAGATAAGAGAAGAAAGAGAAATAATATTGCATGGTATGGTATTTCTTCAGTAAACTGGTCTAGGTCAAATCAAAGGTGAATTATAGAGGTCTTACCGACAGTCCAGTGTGAGAAGGACCCTATACGGAACCACCGAGCATAGGTTGATGGTGCCAGAGTCGGTAGCTGCCAGGAAGTGAGGTAGACCACCAGAGGACACTGCCAGGCTGGTCACAGTTGACATTTCAGCTAAAAATATTGACCAAATTTAGAAAATGATCAAATTAGTAAATTCATCATTTGACTTAGATACTTATTTTTCTGTAAATAGGCTGTAAAATTTGTATAAAAATGTACATCATTTTTATACAAATTTTACAGCCTATTTCTAGGTTTTTTCATCAAATTAAAAGTCGAAAAATAATTGGTGACCTTTGGTTTTTTTTACATACATATATAGTATCACGTCTTTATCCCTTACGGGGTAGACAGAGCCAAAAGTCGTGAGACGTCGTGAGTGGATTTTTTTTTTAACAAACTAAAAGTAGACTGTTGTATTTTTAACATTTGTCCATTACACACTTCGATCAACAATACGCCTAGATTTAAAGACTTATACAAAATCAAAGCGAAAACAGTCCGTGTTGATTGAAAATATACCTTGAGTCTAAGCAATAAATATGGTAATGCAATGGACCGTACTGTTAGAAATAAGAGCACACGCTTATTGTGTATTTATTCTTATTTTCTCGGGCCGTTTTCAGAGCTGTCACCATTAATGGAGATTACACAAGAAAAAATCCATAAAATAACAAATTATACACTCACTTGAAACCGTCAATTTATTAACTTTAAAAGTGCCGGCTGTTCTTGAACATGACAAAACTTCGCCACAATTTTTAGCAACCAAGTAATTATAACTATTTTCATAATTCATGATTTTAAAATCATTGCAAACTATGCCAGTCTCCCAGTTATTTTCTACTGGCAACATTCTTCTACTGGCAGCACTGTTAGGCCGGTCTGATCTGTCACTGTCAAAACTGACAGCAGATTTGGGGCGGGAAATCTTTTTGATTGGAATTTTCTCTTTTCTTCTCAGCGACGTTCGTCTTTTTGCTGCGTTTAGGTTAAAATTTGAGTTCAATTCAATCGTAAATGGTTCAGATTTTGGTATATTCAAGTAATCTATAAGAGAGATTTTTTGGTTGAGTTCCAATTTTATTTTGGACCAATATGCCTTGCCCATGTCCTTCGAAGTGTTCATTTTGTCTTGTATTATCGACCATATTGATAAAATACCTATGTTTCGTAAAGAACAAACCTGTAACACAAAACATAAATAAGAACTTCAATGATCTATCCAAAATCATAAATATTTGACTTGGATCCCAGCTAATATTATAAATGCGAAAGTGAATTTGTTTGTTACCTCTTCACTCTTTATCTATTGAACCAATCTTCCTGAAATTTCGCGTACACATAGTTTGACGCACTGAGAAGGACATAGGGTACCTTTCATCCCGGGAAAAAGCACTGTAACATCTGACAGACCTCCCTCGCCAGTAGCGCCAACTAGTGGGCGCAGAAACCGCAGAAATAAATGAAGATAAAAAGGCGAGGCGAGTGCGTTGCTAAAAAATCGCCCGTGTCAATTTTTGCATAAGCCACGCCCTGAGCACGCTCCCAATCTTACATCATTTTATAGCGACCCCACAAATTACTAATGAAATAGTAATGTGACATGCACTGAAACAAATAGGTAAGTAAACACAGTCACGGTCACGGCGCAATAAGGCATGTTTGCACAACCGTTCCGATGTGTTCAAGTCGAGACGCGCGCGCTGACTGAATGAATGTTCAACGAATCTTGCAGTACAGCGCAAGATCGAGGCACGCGTGCCCCGCCCACTTAGCTCTTCTATTTTGTTTTATTTTTATTTTTTGTTATTAAAGATGGGTTTTCTATGATTAATTTCTTAAAATTAATTTCTGGAAGAAACGGTAACCCTTGATTTGGAATTCCACCCACCTGCCCCACCACTTTCCTGGCCATGTTCCCCTCCACTTTGGCATGCCACCCCAACTCGAGACCCACCACTCTCCCAGCCGTGGCTGAACTGCTCACAGCCGCGGCGCTGCTTGTAAACGAACTCGCTTGAAGAGGCGATTGTATAGGTGTCTGCAAATAAAATTACTCTATTCTAAATATTCTAAATATTGTACGTCCTGTTAAGAACAGGACACAGTGAAATCATACTGTAATTATCATTATCTCTGTAACCTGTGTTCAACAATAAAGATTTCGATTGATTGATTCTATTCTGAAACCGTCAAGTTTTTTAAACACATAACCATCGGGACTAATAATAATGTGCCGTTCTCGAAATTTCCAAAGAACAAGCGGAAATTTTCTTGGAAACTTCTCGGAATTATTCTCGAGAACGGAGAATTTTCCTAATTAACCGAGAATTTTCGGAAATTTTCAAAGGAAGAAATTTTCAAAAACGGAATTTCGCGGCACGTCTCTAAACGGGACTAAGCACCGGTAGCGGATTTAGAAAGGAGGGAGTGGGTCATATGTCATTAATCACATTACAAATCAAATTATCACTTAATAAGATGGCGAAGTCTTTTCCTATAGTGCGGAGTGATTTATTTTTATTCCTCGCACTCGCATTGGGTCACAACTGAAAATCAGTGTATTGCCCCCCCCGGGTAATAGTGCCACTGAGGTGTGACCTTTTTGCATTGCTGCAACACACATTTTATTTTTTCGTTTGTTTATTTTTTCCTTGCTTGTTTTGTATGAAACAGTTTGTGTTGTTGTGGCTACAAATAAAGTTCTTCAACTATCTATTTTCAGTGTAAAAGTAGTTTTTTTTTAAATATTACAAACTCTTAACTGTGTTTATTGTTATAGTTTAACCATTCTGATATACTGAGATACTCACCACATCGCCGCTAACATCCCTGTTTTGGAGATTCCATTCTCTATCTCTTTCAGTCTCAGTGAGAGGGGTGTTGGTGCCAATTTCTTTGAAATCTTTTTTTTCACTGACGTCATTTCGCCATGTAGCTTTTTCAGATAAGTCCCATAGGTGAATTGACCTATGAAGTTTTAAAGATACCTATGTACATTTAAAACCAAAATATTTATAATTTAGCTTCTGCCCTCGGCTTCGTTTGCGTGAATTTCGTTTTTTACCCATTTCCCCCTTTAAGGGGTGGAATTTCCAAAATTCCTTTTTTAGTGCTCACTTACGCTATATAAAAACCTCTCTGCAAAATATCAAGTTTCTACGTTCAGCGGTTTCGTCTCTGCGTTGATATGCCAAATAAGTAGGTAATCATGATGAATTCAAAATTTTCTATATTCACGATGAATTCAAAATCAATGGCATCGTTTCTATTACTGGTGAAAGTACTCATAAATATGAGCAACTTTTTTGTATAAACCGACTCTTATCTCAAAAACATTTGCTGTTCCATAGATTTTGGGCGAGTAGGTATTGTACGAGCAATATCGAACAGTATCACCGGTAGCAAGCATGCCAGTGACTTTGAGTTCACCCTGTATACAGATTATATTTACAAGACCATAAAAATATCGCAGAGGTGAATGGAAGAGTTGGTCAGGATCGACCACTTCAACCAGATCGTGGACCTCTGTAAAAAGGGAGATATTAGGTGCACCCATAACCCGCGAGCATGTATGAAGAGTGATGAGTGTAGAGGAAGCGGGAGAGGTCTGTAAGGATCGTAGCAAGTGTAAATCGCTTGTCTCTGCCAAACCTTACGGGAAAAAGGCGTGATAATTGTATGTATGTAAAAATATCGCGAAATTAGTTGTACTTACCCATCCTCTAACGCAGCTGCGAAAACACCATCTGTATTACCCCGAAATCGAGCAATAGCAACATCATCTATTGCAATTAAAATCTTTACAGGCTCCCGTCTGGCAACACTCAAATCCCATAAACAAATTACACATCTATCCATAGAGCTTGGACATTTTTTATGTATCGTCATGATTAGATTACTCTTTGAATCGGAAAAGACGATGTTAGTAATTTTGGATTGTTTAACAAAAGCTAATTTTTCGTCTGTTAAATTTTTATTACTTAGTGACACATAACCTTTACTAAATGGAAATTTTGAACTTCTTATCGTATCAGTCATCTTTTGATCACTAGTATTCAAACTTAGTACACGACTGAGTCTACTTTCTACCTTTTTCAAAAACTTACTTAATTTTTTAACGTTAAAATCGTTATTTTTTAATTTCGATTTGTACGTTTCATATGGCAACATTTCGCAGTTGCCAGCGCCATCTTTTTGTTCGAAATATACCCTCAAAGGATTTTCTTTGTAATTTAAATCAGTCATATTAGTATTAATTACATCATCAGACTTTTTATTTATCAAAAAGGTAAATTTTGATAAATAATCTTCACCATTATGATTATCTCTTCGTATCTTAACATCATCTTTTATATAAATATCATTATTTGAAAACTCAATGGGATGTTGTGTCCATTTTTCGTCACACTCAATCTCATCAGTTTGTATTTCCTCTGAGACGCCATCTTCAAAAGTCTGTACTCCTATTTGAATAAAGTTTGAACGACCAAATGTTGCCATGAACAAATCGTACGGTATGGGTTTCATTTCGAATAAGATGTAAGACATTTCATGCAGTGTTACCATGCTGAGTATATCTTTCGCCCTTTGCTTGAGATTCTCAAATATTTTCCGTTTACGTTTATTCTCTTTCGCTTTACTAAAATCTACGAAAAGGGGCCTGCAAACAGAAAGTAATTTAACACATTATTCTAAGAAATGTTTTGTATAAAACAACAATACATTGTATTTTCTTTTCAAATTGTGTACCAAATAAACGATTTGTCTTTCTGTCTTTTAATACAGAATAGGTAATATTTTTAATTACAAAAATGCGCTACATCATAGACCGATTTCAATGAATGATGAATAAAAACATTGATTGAGAACACCCTAAATTGAAGCACCTTTCAAAAAACAACTAAATAAATTAGGAGCTACGATGCCACAGACAGTCATAAGGATACATAGACACTTCAAACTTGCAACACACCCGTGCTTGCGTCGAGGATTAAAAATAACAGTCAGGACGAAGAAGCTAAATCGAAACAAATATATTTATTTGCTGTCATAGCACAAAATATATAATAGTACTAACATACAGAACGGCCACTCACCGCCCCGCACTCATTTCAAATACCGCACGCCACCCCGAACTTCGTTGTAGACATCACTGACACTTGAACGAGGGCTGGTTGGCGCGTAATCGACGCACTTTTCGCGCCATTTTGATTAATAACGCAAGTACTACTATATCTCACGCACACATTTGCGCGTGAACAAACGTCATTTCCCTATGTAGGAGTAAATTTGCGAGCGTTGTATAGAGTGTCCCTTACCTATCCAAGACATCAACATGAACAGTCTTCATGCTAGAAGCAGTGCTAGAGGTACTCATCTCTTGGAACCCCTCATCTGTCAGAGACACCTTTACATCCCCCTCCCCATCCTCCTGGATAAAGTCCAGGGTCGGCTTGCTGTGGCTGGCTGAGCGCTGGGCCTCGCGTAGCTCAAAGTTTCCTGTAAGATGTTTGGAAAAAAAAAGACATTTTTGGCACTAGCTCTTGACGTCAAGGAGTGGTGCAGTAAATATACTTAAGAGCCTAGAAATGCTAACAATAATGCATTGGGCTTCATAAGGTTGACTAAGAGACTAAACACTCGAAACACAGATGCGATCTAGATGCTTATTAACGGTTTTAATGGCTATGAAAATATTTTCAAAGTTAATATGCAGGATGGCTTGTAAATTATTACTATAAAGTCTGAATGTTAACTGCAATAGAGTTGATAAATGCAAAGAGAAGAGGGGATAAAACGCCACCTTGCAGGACACCAGCAAACGTCGTGTACTAGGGTTAGAAATAGATCCTCTATTCAATAATCCTTTAAGGTTATATATTGCCCTATAGACAGGTACGAACTAAACCAGGCGAAAACTGTCGGAGATACATCGAGGTAACGTAATATAGCCAGCAGAATATCGACGTCAACTGTATTAAAAGCATTGCTAAAATCCACAAGCGATAAAACAATCAGTGACACATCACAGCATAAATATTATTTGTAGCTGTGTATTTTACATACCATATCCCGTCGAATGTCATCATTAATTTTTATGACAGCAGTAATCGTACTATGAGGACGGAAATTGGATTATAGAGGATTAAATAAATTATTAACGTTGCTAATGGACCACTCGTTTTAGACAAAAAAAAATATTTATTTATTTATTTAAATGCGAGATATAAGGTTATTTAGAATACTTATCAGAAATAATAAATGTAATACTCACCAGAATCCAACATTTTCTCTTCATTATCTTTACTATTTTGATTGTGATGATCAACATCGTCACTCTTTACACTGAAGCGGTCATCATCTTTATCAACATCATCATTAGAACTGTGTTCTGTGTGAGAACTGTGGTAGGAATCGAAATCAGACTCGTAACTCTCAAAATCATCTTCGTAACTGATGTCTTCGTCACTCGCTTTATCTGTTTGAGTCTAAAATGTTAATTATTTATGTTTATCAAACTTCCACTTATACACTGGAAATGGAGTGGTTTGCCATTGCCTTCTCCATTTCACACACTAGCTGATAATCATCAACCAGAGTGCAAGTTTCCTCACGATGTTTTCCTTCACCGGAAGCAAGTGGTGATCGATGAAAACATACAAACTCAATGTAGGTTTTCAAACTCAATGAAAACATACAAACTCAATGTAGGTATACAAACTCATGTAGCCAGGGCAGGATTCGAACCTGGGATTTTGTATCCACAGGCAGGCGCCCTACCACTCGGCCACCACCGCTTCATTAGCTAAATCATTAGTTACAGCTTATCATTGTCAAGAACGCAGGTTTCCTCACTACTCACGATAATGACATGTAATTCTAATTTATTATTTACTTGATGAAATTATTAGGAAATGCGGTCTAAAACTCATTAGTAAATTAAATTCTATATTTGCATCTATGTTTTTGTTTATATTCTTACTTTGGCTTGTCCTTCATCCAGATCAACATAAAACGCCTTCGGATTTGCTGCTAATTTTCGTGACAATTTCATCATTTCTGCATTATTGTCTACAACATCAGGAGTCAACACCTTTACTTCATCCTCTTGTAGTGTCCTCGTCTTAGTTCTATGCCTGCCAGTATCGCCATGCTTGTCACTCATTTCTGATTTCTTATTGATTCTAATGCTGTCTCTTTCTCTTTTTATTTTCATATCATTGACATTTTCGCTTAAATCCAATTTCTTTTTAGTACTCGGTGAATTGACAGTTACATTTGAAAACGGGAGTTCTTTTCTTACCGTTTTTTTAGGCTCTTCTTTCAATTTCCTAGCTGAATATGGCATGGTCTTCTTCTCGCCATAAGAAGTAGTTGAAGCTCGACTAATTTGACTAACAGACGATGCTGAAGCTTTTAATAAGTTACTCATTGGGGACGCATTGCTTGGTTTAGTAGTACCTTGCTTTTTAGGCGCTTTTGGTGTGACATTTTTTTGTCCGTATATGTCTGTAGCAGATGCTTTTTGGAGGTAATTCCTTGGGGTCACGGCAATTTTTTTCTTTTCATCTTTTTTCGTACTACCTTCTTCTTTTGACGGTTGAATTTTAGTTTTGGTTTTATTATCCGTGGACATTCTTGTTTGTTGCATCGTGATTTATGTCTATTCTGTAAATTTAGGTAGGTACATTTATTTGAATTTTTAAAATAGTTAAGATTTAATGAACAACTCAAAAAACATATTTTTATTGAATTTAACATAAGTAAGTACTTATCTAATAAAAGTGTAAGAAATAATCATAAATTTATGAATACAACTAAATTGAAACAAAAAAACTAAAACTAAAAAAGTAAAACTTTGTAAAAAGATTATTTTTTATTATACATTCAACATCATCATATTCAGCCCCCATCCCAGCAAACCCACTGCTGGGTATAGGCCTCCCTTTTTTCGCGCCACTTCTTACAGTCCTGTGCCAGTCTCATCCATCGCTTTCCCGCTATACAAACAATGTCATTTGACCAGCGGGTTGGTGGTTTACCTACTGGTCACTGTTTTAACACTAAGCTTCAACCAAATTTGTAGCCTCGAAACGGTAGTTTTACTGATAAGCTTGTTAAAACAAGCTATTCAGCTTTATACTACTAGCTTTTGCCCGCGGCTTCGCTCGCGTGAATTTCGCATGGGAACAGTGCTTTTTCTCGGGATGAAAGGTACCCTATGTCCTTCTCAGTACTTCTAACTAAAATTTCAGGCAGATTGGTTCAGTAGATAAAGCGTGAAGCGGTAACAAAGAAATAAACAAACTCACTTTCGCATTTATAATATTAGGATTATAGCACTCCTTCTGCTTTAGTCGTATTCCTCATGACTGAGGGTCGTGGTCATTATATGGAATGAAACACACACAACGACTATCTTGGCAATGTTAATGGAGTGGTTAGCTATTGCCTTTCATTTCACACACTAGCTGATAATCATCAACTAGAATGCAGGTTTCCTCACGATGTTTTCCTTCACCGGAAGCAAGTGGTGGTCGATGAAAACTACCATACCTGAGTCAGATTGGTATACAAGTTCATACACGGGCAGGATTTGAACCTGAGAACTTTGCAGCCACATGCTGACGCCCTACCACTCGGCCACCACCGATTATACAAATTTGCATCAATATCGATTGAATACAAAATGAAATATTCATAAAAAAATACTTACCTTGACACACTTTCAAATATGGGTTAACACAACACAGTGTACTTAATAAAAGATAGGATACTATTTCATAAAATATCTACGATTATATTATAACAATATTTAATACTTTTTACAGTCAAATTATCGAATTCATCACGAAATTTCGTAAAATTACGCGAATTTGTGACACAATGACACAATGTTTGTGAAAGACTCGTTGCTATGGTGACGAATTTACAAACAATTTGCGTTGCCATGCCATCGATGGACAGCTCGGTGGACAGTTAATGAGCGATTTTCTTCAGGCTAAATTAAGAAAAATCAGTATAAAAAAGTCTCAACAGATAGCATTGTATGAAAGCCGAGTCGTAATAATGGCTGAACCTTTATTGTGCGCTTTTTCTTGTCAACCAGAGGCAGAAAAGAAAAATCACCTAACTGTTCGACAGTTGCACAAATCACAATATTGATAAGTTACTTTTAGTTGCTTTTTTTACTACATTTTATTTTTTTAAAATGCCAATCCCGGGAATTTTTTCTTTTTGTATGGAACTTTTTCCATCTATGAAGGCATCTGGAACATTTTTTTTTTATTTGGGTCTCGGAAAATCCCTCATTAGTGTGTTAACAACTGCCGCTAGATAGCGGTAGCCATTAAGCATGGTCATGGAACTAATAACACGGCTGTACCACCGAATTAATATAATGTTACGGGCTACTGGTCCGTAGATTTGGATAAAAACACCTGATGACACTGATGAGACTTTATTCAGTACACCACACTTAAGTTACAAGGGTTTTCTCACGACTATGTCCAAATTGTCCAAACACTGTGATCAGAGTCCAGTAATTAATCGCCAGAGTCGTCACTTATTATTTCGCACTTGTATCTCTTCGATCTTTCTCTTAGCTCGTCTAAAGATGAACTGTCCTCGGCGCTGAACAACCACGCTTATATAGGCAGATAATTTCGCTCTACTAACTTCTCGAACATTCGCGGCCGAACTGTATCGAACGATCGAGTATATTGCTATCCCGCTCTCACACATGGCTGTCCTTTTCCTTTAGGTTGCAAGCGACTATAAACCTTATCCGTTCGGTACGTAAGGCTCATTATTGCTTGCACCGCCGATCATTTCTAGAACCTAAGAGGGTTCACGAAGCGTAAGTCTAGAACATTCCAGTTTGCGTACTTTTCTAGACGGCGTCCGTGCGTTTTCGTAACACTGCCCCCTTCTTAGAGATGCTCGTCCCGAGCATCATCATTACTACCGTGATATTTCGCCAGACGGTCGATGTGGCCAATTTTCATTGCTCCTCTCGGCTGTCGTTGGATCCTGTAAGTCACATCATTCAGTCGTGTGATCACTTTGTACGGGCCCTCCCATTTAGTCTGTAGCTTCGGTGATTTCCCTTTTCGGCGAGTAGGGTTATGCAGCCATACTAAACTGCCTTCCTCGAAACCACCTGTATTAGTTCTTCTGTCGTATCTGGTTTTCATGTTCTCGCTTGACTGCAATCCATTTTCTCTGACTAAATCATGGATGTTCCGCATCCTCTCCCGTAGATCAGAGACGTAACCTTGCACAGTTTGAGATTCCTCAGGTGGCCCTCCAGTTAGTAAGTCTACTGGCAACCGAAGTTCTCGACCATAATTCATGAAAGCCGGAGTCGCTTTTGTACTCTCGTGTTCCGCTGTTCTATACGAGAGGAGAAACAGTGGAATGTACTTGTCCCAGTCTTTCTGGTGATTGTCCACTATTTTTGCCAAATGCCTCTCCAATGTCTGGTTAAATCGTTCCACCATACCGTCAGATTGAGGATGGTATGCAGTCGTTCGTGTTTTGTGCATTCCCAAGAGCTTGCATACCTCTTGAAATACTTGGGACTCAAAGTTTCTTCCTTGATCTGAATGGATTTCCAGAGGCACGCCATAACGACAAATAACTTCTTCAACAATCTTGGTAGCGACGGTTATAGCTTCCTGATTGGGTATGGCGAACACTTCAGGCCATTTGGTTAAATAATCCATGACAACCATGAAGTACTTATTCCCCGACTCAGTCACAGGGAATGGCCCAGCTACATCCACTGCAATGCGTTCCCAAGGCGCACCAACGTTATACAGCCTCAAGTTTCCTCGACTCCGAGTTTGTGGACCTTTTACTGAAGCGCATGTAGTGCATTTACGGCACCAATCCTGCACATCCTCACGACAGTGGAGCCAATAAAACCTCTCTCGTACTTTTGTTAGTGTCCTCTTGACGCCTAGATGACCTCCCGAAACACCATCGTGTACTATGCGTAGAACATCCGGAACTTTGGATCTTGGCACAACTACTTGTAGGTGGAACTCTCTACCGTTAGTCTTTTCCCATTTCCGGTAAAGTATGCCATTTTGTAAGATAAAGCTGTCCCATTGCGCCCAGTATGCCTTTGTTATAGCGCTCGTAGGTGCCACATCGCTCCACGTTGGTTTGACGTCCCCTTGTTTCTTCCACATAATGATGTATCGGAGGTCCTTATCATTTTCTTGAGCTTTCCTCATTGCGTCGTCTTCCCAAGATTCCAAAGGAGTTGCCCGAGTAAGTTTCAGAGTTAGTTCTTTCGACTCTTGTCTGATGCAGTGCTTACAGTCCTCTGGACATGGTCTCCTGGAAAGAGCGTCCGCGTTTCCATGGGCCTTTCCGCTACGGTGTTCGGTATGGAAGTCATACTCCTGCAATTGTTCAATCCAACGTGCTACTTGACCTTCAGGGTTTTTAAACTGCAATAACCATTTTAATGCTGCGTGATCGGTACGCAGTAAGAACTTTCTGCCGATGAGGTATTTATTGAAATGTTGCAGGGTCTTCACCACAGCCAAAAGTTCTCTCCTCGTAACGCAGTAGTTTCTTTCAGGCCTCGATAACGACTTGCTGAAGTAAGCAATAACGACCTCCCTGTCTCCCTGTTTTTGAGACAGAACTCCTCCGATTGCCGTATTACTTGCATCAGTATCGACGATGAATTGGCCCTCTGGCTGTGGGTATCCCAAAATAGGTGTCTCACATAGGTGTTCTTTCAACTTTTCGAAGGAATCCTCGCAGGTCTCGTCCCAACAGAATGCTCTTTTATTCTCGGTCAGACGATGTAAGGGTTTGGCAATCTCCGAAAATCCTTTCACAAACCGCCTGTAATAAGAGCAAAGGCCGAGAAATGCGCGTACTTCTGTTTTATCTTTAGGAGTGGGCCACTTTTTAACGGCTTCTACCTTCTCTGGATCAGTCTGGATGCCTTCACTGGTAATAACGTGGCCGAGGTAGCTCACTTTGTTAATGAATAAATGACACTTCTTTGGATTTAATTTCAGCTTGGCTCCATGTATCTTGGCAAAGACTTGCTCCAGGTTTCTCAAGTGATCCTCAAAATCACGGCCAACGATGATGACATCATCCAGGTACACCAGGCAGGCTTCTCCAACCAGGCCTGCTAGGACACATTCCATCAGTCGTTCGAAAGTGGCTGGTGCGTTACATAATCCGAGGGGCATGACGTTGAACTGCCATAAACCTTTGCCTGTTGAGAATGCTGTCTTCTCTTTATCCTTCGGGTGAATTTCCACCTGCCAATAACCAGATTTTAAGTCCAAGGTTGAGAACCACTTCATGCCATTCAGAGTATCCAATGTGTCATCGATTCGTGGCAATGGATAACTGTCCTTCTTGGTGATGTCATTGAGCCGTCTGTAGTCTACACAGAATCGCGTACTACCATCCTTCTTCTTTACCAGCACAACAGGTGAACACCATGGACTCGAAGATGGTTCAATTATCTTATTTTTTTCCATTTCCTCCAACAGATCTTTGACCTCTTTTTCTTTCGCTATTGGTATTCGCCTTGCTCGTTGTCGGATGGGTCTCTCATTTCCGGTATCAATTCTGTGTTGTACCAAAGATGTTCTTCCAATGTCTCCTTCTTGGTTGGTGAAAATACTTGCAAAGCGTAGTAGGAACTCCTTTGCTTTAAGGCTCTGGGAGTAAGTCAAGTTGCTTTTGCAGTCATCAAGAAGCTGTTTGACCGTAGCATTATTTCTGTCTTTTATTCCGTCTGTGCTTGGCATTGAACTGCATCTCTTCATCCAAAGGACTTCTTCGCATCTTCCTATGACATCACCTTGGCTTAAGTTTACCTCATGGTCATCCAGATTCACCACTTTGACAACAGCTGTATCTTTTCCCCTAACCAAAGTTCTGGCGGTCATGAGTTTCCGGGTCGTTGTCTTAGAAGGTACTTCTTCAATTAGTACACATCTACTTGACTTATTGTTTCGGTTAGATGGCAACTTTACCAATACCTTAGCCTCCGTGCGTCCGGGTATGACGATGTTTCTTAGGCAGGTAACTTTGCCGTGGACTCCTCCAAGTATGAATATTTCTTCTTCACCGCACTTGAAAATTCCATCGACAACATCTATTCTGCAGTTGTTTTTCTTCATAAAATCCAGTCCCAATATGCAGTCGTCCACTATGTCAGCTACAATGACGTCATGATGGTACGCCGCTTCTCCCATGTACATCGTAACTGACATCTCTCCAAAGACGGGTATTGGCTGGCCGGAGGCGGAAAGAAGCCGGCAAGTAACTTTCCTCTTGCTTCTCATCTTGGACTTCACTATATCCGGTCGAACTATTGTTCTAGAGGCTCCTGTGTCGATCGTTATTTTACAGTCGTTACCATTTATTTTACCAGCTATCGCAATGCTTTTCCCATTGCATGCCTGTGAGATGATGGTTGCTGGGGCTTCTTTCGCGCCGCCAGCCAGTACTCGCCCCTTAGTTCTGGCTGTTACTCGTTTCCCTGATTCATAGTCGACGAAGATTCACGACTCTTCGTCAGCTGTTCAACCAGGTCTTCGAGTTTCTTCTTTGTAGCTGCACATGAGTCCTTCTGTGGACAATGGAACTGCATGTGCCCTCGCTCTCCACACTTGTAACACATGACTCCAGAGCCCTTTTTACGTGGAGCCTTTACCTCGTTGACTTCCTCCGTCACTTCTCGCACTTTGTGGACCTGTCGTAAGTCGTGCCTAACAGCTTCGACTTCCAGTGCGTGGGCCAGTGCTTCCTTCAGAGTGGCGTGATGGCGAAGCCTTACGGCAGCTCTTACTTCCAGGTCCTTGATGCCGTCTACGAAGGCTTGCACAGTGTTGGTTACCACCATGTTCGCCTCTGCTGATGGGTACGCTTTTCTGACAAGCTTCTCTATCTCTAGAGCCCATTGCTGGAGTCCTTCTCCTGAGCGCTGGACTCTGTCGCGCAGTTGAGCTCTGAATACGTGTTCCAGGTGCCTCTCTCCGTATCGGGATTCAAGAGCCTCCAGAAGATCTTTAAATTCAGCATTTGGTAGTACCTCCAGAACGTCCACAGCTTTCCCTCTGAGAGAGCCGGTGAGGGCGGTTAAGCACTGGTCGTCTGTCCACCCATTGGCAGTGGCGATCGTCTGGAACTGTTGACGGTATGCAGCCCAGGATGAGGTACCATCATACGGAGGCAGCTTCACATTGGGTCCACGGACTGCACCTACAGAACCACATGGTGCGACTGATACTCCAGAAGTTTCGAGGCGCACAACCTTTTTCTGAAGTTCGGTGAACCCATTCTTCATACTGTCCACATCATTCCCAAGGCTGGTGACCCTTTCTTCCATTATATCCACATACTTTCGAAGTTTTACGACCGCACCGCTGACTTCGCTAACAGCCGACAAAACTGTTTGCTCCATTTCTACTTTATTCTCACTAAATTTACGATTCAAGAATTCTTCCTGTGCTTTAAATTGTTGCTCTTGAGCCGAAAATTTACTCTCTAGTATCTTTATCAGGCCCGTTAAATCAAAAGTGGGCGTGGCCAGCTGAGGGGGCGTGGCCTGGTGGGCGTGGCCAATGGGCGGAGCCACGCTCGGAGTAGGCGGGGCCACAGGGGGCGTGGCCTGGTGGGCGGAGCCAGTGGGCGGAGTCATCCTTGAAGTAGGCGGGGCCACGGGGGGCGTGGCCTGGTCCGTAGATCCAGTGGGGGAGGCTTCAGCAGCACGCTGCGCCCGTGTCTTGACACCCTCGCTGGTGACGTCGTTGTCCCTCGGAGTCAATGGCATTATCCAAATTCCGCTTCTGACACCAAATGTTACGGGCTACTGGTCCGTAGATTTGGATAAAAACACCTGATGACACTGATGAGACTTTATTCAGTACACCACACTTAAGTTACAAGGGTTTCCTCACGACGATGTCCAAATTGTCCAAACACTATGATCAGAGTCCAGTAATTAATCGCCAGAGTCGTCACTTATTATTTCGCACTTGTATCTCTTCGATCTTTCTTTTAGCTCGTCTAAAGATGAACTGTCCTCGGCGCTGAACAACCACGCTTATATAGGCAGATAATTTCGCTCTACTAACTTCTCGAACATTCGCGGCCGAACTGTATCGAACGATCGAGTATATTGCTATCCCGGTCTCACACATGGCTGTCCTTTTCCTTTAGGTTGCAAGCGACTATAAACCTTATCCGTTCGGTACGTAAGGCTCATTATTGCTTGCACCGCCGATCATTTCTAGAACCTAAGAGGGTTCACGAAGCGTAAGTCTAGAACATTCCAGTTTGCGTACTTTTCTAGACGGCGTCCGTGCGTTTTCGTAACAATAAGTACTACGTACGTACAGAAAGGAAGCTCCCTGCCCCTCCCGCAATATGGCATACCCCGCACTTCTCCCCGTTTGGTTTAACGGATTGGGACGCTATGACTATGAAAACGCATATATATTGACGTGTTCACGGATGTACAGTTTCATTTGTAAAATGTTCTTCTTCTTCTTCTTTTCCTACATCCCCCCGTCGGGGCAAAGGGCAGACACAAAGTTTTTCCATCGCGATCTGTTCGACGCGGCACTTTTTATTTCACTCCAGGTAAGACCCAATGATTTTGCTTCCGCCAGGACAGTACGGCGCCATGTCTGTTTGGGACGGCCCCGCTTGCGTTTGCCTTGCGGGTTCCAATCCAAGGCCCGTCGTGGAATATGATCGTAGGGACGGCGGAGTGTGTGGCCAATCCATTGCCATTTGCGACGCTTGATTTGGATGTCTATGGGGTCTTCGTGGCACAGACTCCACAAATCCTCGTTAGAAATTTGTAAAATAGGTAGGTATATTTGACCCCCCGTTTCTATGAAGTGCCCTCCCTGTGCCTGTACAAAACACAGACAATACTCTCTAATAGTAGGTAACAAACCCAAACATTAAAAAAAATATTTCTGTAGGTACGAAAATCTTATTTTTTCCATGGTGATGTTCAGATTCGTAGTTCCATGGAAAAAATAAAAACTTCGCAAGTCAAAATTTCTTTATTAATCTGTATTTATTTATTAAGCAAACACAACAGTTAACAATCACATACAATTCCGTAACAATTTCAATATAATATAGGTACTAAACTAGATCACCAACCAAAAACGTGAATGCATTACATGTTAAGTATAACTAAATGTATTTATTATATATTATGTAGTTATTATGTAGTATGTATTCTATAGAAGAGTGGATCGGCTAAACTACAGGCAAAAGAAAAATTATAAAAAAAAAACGAAGTGTACAAAATCATACATTTAATGAAACATATTTACATTTTTTCATAACAAAACTCGCCCCCTCCCCGTCCAAAGTTTGCGGTGACCGCTTTCCTTCAACCAGTCGTCAATACAGCTATAGTTGGTGGCCGTTAGTAAAACTCCCCCCCTGGGAAATAACTTCCCCCCCTATCGAAAGGCTGCGGTGACCGCTTTCCTTTAGCTTTCCATGAGTACAGCTATAGCTGGTGGTCGTTAGGGTCGTATAGCTCTGACAGGAGTCGATATATATACGAAGGGGAGCTGCCACCACTTGAAACAATAAAAATATATCAGTATTAATTCAAAATCATTATATCTACAGGAAAAATTTCTACTGGTTCTATAAAATTTCTATTAGCTATTCCATACATTTTGTCAAAGTCAAAGTCGATTTTTTTTATTGAAACTTGGCCTTCAAAGGCTCTTTTTCACGTCGATAACTAATTATTTAATCGTAATATATTATGTCTCAACGCTACAAACTACTAGCATTTCGGAACGACCACTGCTGAGAAGAAATGCCGAAAGAAACTAATGAAACAGTCTTGGTCGCCTAACATTTTGTGCAACTTTAAGTATTGTAAAAAGTATGAAACAGCCGATTCTCTTTTTGAGATGAGTCGGTCCTATACAAAAAGTTGTTCATGAATAAACAAAACTTTGTTTTGATTTTTTTTTTCAATGTCATACAATTTGACATTTGACTATATTTAAAAATCAAAAAATAAACAAAAATAAACTCCTTTTTTCTGTAATTTTTTTAATGTCTTTTTAATTTCTTCTTCTTGTCTTCGTTTTATTTTAGTAAGTACATAACTTGACTGAATTTATTTAAATTAAATAAAACTCATAGCCATTGAATTTTTTTTAAAGAAAAAATGTCTTTTTTTTAAATAAAACTGCAATAATAAATTCATTCAAACTTACAGGTTGGTAATGAACAATGTGATATGGTCCGGGGGCACGAAGTCATAAAGTGGGGCCACCACATGGGTCTCCGACATTGCATTTGTACTGAAAAAAAAAACAATTTTTATAATTTTTTCCAATTTTTTTTATCAATTTTTTTTTTTAGTACCTACGTAAAAACTTATGGACCAAGTAAAGATAATATTTTTATTTCAATAATATGATCATGAATAACAATAATTTTATTGTAATTTTAAAGTTAAAATGTAAAATAAAACAACAAAAATAAATGACTGAATTTTAATGATCCTAACTAATATTATAAATGCGAAAGTGAGTTTGTTTGTTTGTTACCTCTTCACGCTTTATCTGCTGAACCAATTTTCCTGAAATTTCGCATACACATAGCTGGAAGTACGGAGAAGGACATAGGGTACCTTTCATCCCGGGAAAAAGGACAGTTCCCGTGGGAAATTCATGCGGGCGAAGCCGCGGGCAAAAGCTAGTACATACTAAATAAAACAGAAAAAAAATCGGTCTATCGCCAGGAAACATACCGACAAAAGCAAAACGGCTCTTATAATGGCCTTTTTATCGTAAACTAAACAAAAAAAAAATTAAAAAAAAACGAAAAATTTCAGTACCTACTATAAAAAACTTTATGGCACCGTAGGCCTTTTCCTAGTTTTTAAATAAAGATTAAAATTATGTTTTTGTAAATGACTGTTTGTTGCCTAAATAAAGATATATAAAATAAATGTCTCACCCATAAGGTAAGGCGGTGTGCGGCGCCGCAAGCCAGTTGGATTGGTGTTGATGCAATGGGGACAGCTTGTACAATGGGGCCAGTACTACCACCTGTACGGTCAGACAGACAAAATAGTGTTATTAGAAAAGTACACTGACCAAATTACTTATGATTAACAAGCTAATTATTAAAAATAAAAAAACGCGAATGACGAGTTTTTACTCAAAAAGTACAAACAAACATATAAGTTATATACATTTTTGAAATCGGCTTTTAAAGCCCTTCAATTTGATACCCCACTCGATAAGATTGATCAAATTTTATTTTTTTGGTCTGCTATTTATCGCATATATAATCCGCCATTTTGTTTTTATGGTGACGTCATATAGCCTATGTCACTCGGAGGAATGCAAGGTATCTAAGAATACGTCTCACATCAAAATCGGTTAAGCCGTTCAAGACTTATGGTGGAATAAAGAAACTTACATACATACATACATGAACCCTGAAAACATAACACTCCTTTTTTGGTCAGTCGTGTAAAAAAACATGGCATTTTAAGATATGTGGCCTTTCAAGTATACGGTCGTTTAAATGAAATGGCCGTTTAGGGATGTGGCCGTTCAAAGGATGTGGCCGTTGGGGGAAATGGACGATAAAATATTTTGTAAAAAAGAATTTATGTAATTTTATTCTTCTATCAAGACATTTAATTATTTCAATGTTCAAAAGGACACTGTTGCAGTCCTTAGAATATTTAATCACGACGTCCAAGAAAGCAATTTTAAAAATTCCCCCCTGCAACCCCCCTCTCCCCCCATATACTCACAGGCACGCTATAGTACTTGGCCGCGGCCGGCGTATATCTAATTAATACCTCCACACAACGCCCCATAGAGTTACGTTCGGGTATACAATAGAAATATATATGGCCATGTTACTGATTCCAAAATATACCCGACCCCAACATTTTTCTAGGGTATACTTTAGAAAAGGACACTTCGTTTTGCTATACTATAATGTATACCCGACGGCAACTTTTTTTTTCTAGGGTATACTTTTATTTAGGACACTCCATTTTGCTATAGTATAATGGATACCCTAGTACGTATATGATATGTTGAAATCTTTTTATATGGGACCGAATCTGCAAACTCAATAACTCAAAAAAAAGCTATGTTTATTTTTACCCGACACTGCGCAAAGTGCGGAGGAGGGTAACGTGTTTGTCAAACATATCGAAACTTCACACATAAAAAACCTAAAAAGTACAAGCTAATTATTAAAAAATAAAAAACACACTGACAACTTACAATACAATTTATCATTCAAGTAATTTGGATACCATACTATATGGATATTCTATATGAGTTTTATTGTATTATTTTTTACTCAAAAGTAACAAACATGTTAAAAAGTTAAAAATACAATTTTGACAACGCCTTTTAAAGCTCTTTTCTTTCGATTCCCCACTCGATAAGATTTATCAAATTTTATTTTTCGGTCTGCTATTTATCGCTTATATACGACATCATAAATGGCGGATGCTATTTATTATGTCGTAACATAGCCTATGTCACTCGGAGGAATGCACGGAATCCAAAAATACCTCTCACATCAAAATTTGTCAAGCCCGACGCCAACACCGCCCCCCCAGAACGTGCCCCCCCCGCTATACTCAGCGCCCCCCCCCAGCACGTGCCCCCCCCGCTATACTCACAGGCACGCTGTAGTACTTGGCGGCGGCCGTGAGCGCGTGCAGCCCCGCCCCCCCCGCTATACTCAGCGCCCCCCCCAGCACGTGCCCCCCCCGCTATACTCACAGGCACGCTGTAGTACTTGGCGGCGGCCGTGAGCGCGTGCAGCCCCGCCCCCCCCGCTATACTCAGCGCCCCCCCCGCTATACTCACAGGCACGCTGTAGTACTTGGCGGCGGCCGTGAGCGCGTGCAGCCCCGCCCCCCCCAGCACGTGCCCCCCCCCGCTATACTCAGCGCCCCCCAGCACGTGCCCCCCCCGCTATACTCACAGGTACGCTGTAGTAATTGGCGGCGGCCGTGAGCGCGTGCAGCCCCGCCCCCAGAACGTGCCCCCCGCTATACTCAGCGCCCCCCAGCACGTGCCCCCCCGCTATACTCACAGGTACGCTGTAGTAATTGGCGGCGGCCGTGAGCGCGTGCAGCCCCGCCCCCCAGAACGTGCCCCCGCTATACTCAGCGCCCCCCCAGCACGTGCCCAACCCCCCCGCTATACTCACAGGTACGCTGTAGTACTTGGCGGCGGCCGTGAGCGCGTGCAGCCCCGCCCCCCCAGAACGTGCCCCCCCGCTATACTCAGAGGTACGCTGTAGTAATTGGCGGCGGCCGTGAGCGCGTGCAGCCCCGCCCCCCAGAACGTGCCCCCCGCTATACTCAGCGCCCCCAGCACGTGCCCCCCCCCGCTATACTCACAGGCACGCTGTAGTACTTGGCGGCGGCCGTGAGCGCGTGTAGCCCCGCCCCCCCCAGCGCCGCGCCCCCCGCCAGCGCCACGTGAACCCCCACCACCACCTGCAATAATATACGACTTAAAGTGCTCAAAGTCAAATTTTTTTATTGAAACTTGGCCTTCAAAGAAGGCTCTTTTTCACGTCGATAACTAATATTTAATCATAATATATTATGTCTCAAAGCTACAAACTACTAGCATTTCGGAACGACCACT
This sequence comes from Ephestia elutella, assembly GCA_018467065.1. Lineage (NCBI taxonomy): Eukaryota > Metazoa > Arthropoda > Insecta > Lepidoptera > Pyralidae > Ephestia > Ephestia elutella. The sequence continues at coordinate 8,025,813 of CM031593.1, forward strand.
GCTGAGAAGAAATGCCGAAAGAAACTCATGAAACAGTCTTGGTCGCCTAGCATGCCAGAGGGGCTATTCATTAACTTTATACATACACTAGATTGTGTACAGTCAAAAACAAAATAAAATATAAGAAAAAAAATATAATAAATATAATAAAACATAACATGTTATGTTTGTGATCAAGTAACCACAATGAATTGGTTAAGAACAAAAAATAAAAATCGAATCAGGATGGAAGCAGGATCCCCTGGCAACACCCGTTCACGAGTTGACGCGAGGGTCAGCCATCGCAAAGCTCAACCATAATAGAGGGAACCTTACGACCCGGCCCGCGACGCCTTCAACAGTTTGAACATTTTAGAAAAAGAAATACTTTCAGTCACTTGAAGATCACAATACACGTACATTTTTAACAATTAAATGTCAATGTAATTAAATTTAAAAAAGAAAGGAAAGGTTTATTTATTCACAATAACAAAATAATGTAATCAAGTGTGGAGTGGCGAAGTTGTAGGGAGAGACCAAGCTTTTTTATCGTTCAAATAATCACTTATTGTGTCTCTCTCTCAGCCTAAAGACGTCCACTGCTGGACAAAGGCCTCCCCCAAGGATTTTATCCGTGGGGGGTTTTGCCGTAATCGCCACGCTTGGCAGGCGGGTTGGCGATCGCAGTGTGATGGCATAGTACGCGGAAAGATGCTGCTGCCCATCCTCCGGTGTTTTTAATCCCTTAGTCGCCTCTTACGACACCCACGGGAAGAGATGGGTTGGTGCTATTCTAAGGCCACACCACAGGCCACTTATTGTGTAATACGCTTTATTCATCAAAGTATTTTTTAAGATATGTTTTAAATTTTTGCATAGGTAAATTTATAGCCTCGTTAGGGAGCTTGTTGAACATTTTTACACTTTGACCCACGAAAGACCGCCGAACCTTTTTAAGCCTAAAGCAGGCTCATCTAATAGATAGATGAGCACTTTAAGTCTGTTAACAGTAAATGATCAGTTAACAGTAGACCTCGCGGACTGAGCAACATATTGGGCGAGAAAGTATTGTAAAATGTATGGAACGGCCGATTTTTTATCCTTCACCGGAAGCAAGTGGTGGTCGATGAAAACTAACATAGGTACATAAGTCAGATTGGTATACAAACTCATGTAGCACGGGCAGGATTCGAACCTGGGACCTTTGCAGCCACAGGTGGGCGCTCTACCACTCGGCCACCACCGCTTAATCTAATAATATGATAATTATACGAGCAATGCACCGTACATTTATGTTAAGTCATCAATGCACCTATTCACTTCATTCTAATGAAATTATAGCCAGTTCGCATTCGGTCATCAAGAGCACCGCGCGTCCTCATACGTTTCATCGCCCATCATAATTTAGCAGTTTTTATCAATATAGTTATTTTATCAGTTTATCTAGTTCATTCAATCAGAACTTACGGAATCAACCCGTACATTGGTCCTTCGAGCCGGATTTGAACCAGCGACCTATGGATGGATGATAATGTGATTTATTTTTCTCACCACAATATTCAGAACTTATTTTATCAGTATAACAAGAGTACAATTAATGAATGCAAATTGATATTGTGGGAGACTGGCTGGTGCCTTAACTAGTCAAAATGTCTGTATTTCAGGACACCGGGTCTACACTCCTAGGGATAACAGTTAATAGTGCACATAACCATTATTTATAAACAAGTAGAATAATTTTACGATTTTAACAATCCAAAAGTTAAGAATATAGGTAAGTGGTGGGCTTGGATTTTTTGTTGTGTGTGTGTAGTGGAATATATGTGTGTAACTAAGTGAGTACGACGACTGATGGTAGGAAATGGGCATAACAATTTAGAATTTCAGATTGTCAGGAAATTTTCAGTTTCCTCGTGGTTTAGGCTCTAACGCCATTCAGTTAAGGGTTTTTTGCAGGAATACTTAGTTAGAGACACTAAGGAAAGTTTTGTATTAATTTTATTATAGAGAAAACCACCAAAACCTGTTTAGTAGTAGTTCCACTCACCTTATTGATCCTGGGCATGACAGCGGTGACGGCGGCGCTGCCGACCACCGTCACGGCCACGCCGCACGCCGCCAGCCGCGCAGCCATGCCGTGCGACTGAAATGTTACAAGAAACCGCATCTAAATCCGGCGGTATGTTGATCCCTCGAGGGATAAATTATAGCCTATGTCCTTCTCTGGACCCCTGACTATATGTATGCAAAATTTTATATCGATCGGTTCAGTAGATAAAGCGAAGTTAGGATTAGGATAGGATTACGATAATATAATTTAAAACCCTCGCCACATCTAGCTCCGCAAGCAGCTAGACGAGCAACAAACTCACCCTCGCCACATCGCTCCCCTCGGCCAGTATCAGCCTGTACCTCCTCAGCGCCGCGCTCCTCAGGAAGCTAGTCAGCTCGTCTCTAGCTCCGCAAGCAGCTAGACGAGCAACAAACTCACCCTCGCCACATCGCTCCCCTCGGCCAGTATCAGCCTGTACCTCCTCAGCGCCGCGCTCCTCAGGAAGCTAGTCAGCTCGTCTCTAGCTCCGCAAGCAGCTAGACGAGCAACAAACTCACCCTCGCCACATCGCTGTCCTCGGCCAGTATCAGCCTGTACCTCCTCAGCGCCGCGCTCCTCAGGAAGCTAGTCAGCTCGTCTCTAGCTCCGCAAGCAGCTAGACGAGCAACAAACTCACCCTCGCCACATCGCTGTCCTCGGCCAGTATCAGCCTGTACCTCCTCAGCGCCGCGCTCCTCAGGAAGCTAGTCAGCTCGTCTCTAGCTCCGCAAGCAGCTAGACGAGCAACAAACTCACCCTCGCCACATCGCTGTCCTCGGCCAGTATCAGCCTGTACCTCCTCAGCGCCGCGCTCCTCAGGAAGCTAGTCAGCTCGTCTCTAGCTCCGCAAGCAGCTAGACGAGCAACAAACTCACCCTCGCCACATCGCTGTCCTCGGCCAGTATCAGCCTGTACCTCCTCAGCGCCGCGCTCCTCAGGAAGCTAGTCAGCTCGTCTCTAGCTCCGCAAGCAGCTAGACGAGCAACAAACTCACCCTCGCCACATCGCTGTCCTCGGCCAGTATCAGCCTGTACCTCCTCAGCGCCGCGCTCCTCAGGAAGCTAGTCAGCTCGTCTCTAGCTCCGCAAGCAGCTAGACGAGCAACAAACTCACCCTCGCCACATCGCTGTCCTCGGCCAGTATCAGCCTGTACCTCCTCAGCGCCGCGCTCCTCAGGAAGCTAGTCAGCTCGTCTCTAGCTCCGCAAGCAGCTAGACGAGCAACAAACTCACCCTCGCCACATCGCTGTCCTCGGCCAGTATCAGCCTGTACCTCCTCAGCGCCGCGCTCCTCAGGAAGCTAGTCAGCTCGTCTCTAGCTCCGCAAGCAGCTAGACGAGCAACAAACTCACCCTCGCCACATCGCTGTCCTCGGCCAGTATCAGCCTGTACCTCCTCAGCGCCGCGCTCCTCCAGGAAGCTAGTCAGCTCGTCTCTAGCTCCGCAAGCAGCTAGACGAGCAACAAACTCACCCTCGCCACATCGCTGTCCTCGGCCAGTATCAGCCTGTACCTCCTCAGCGCCGCGCTCCTCAGGAAGCTAGTCAGCTCGTCTCTAGCTCCGCAAGCAGCTAGACGAGCAACAAACTCACCCTCGCCACATCGCTGTCCTCGGCCAGTATCAGCCTGTACCTCCTCAGCGCCGCGCTCCTCAGGAAGCTAGTCAGCTCGTCTCTAGCTCCGCAAGCAGCTAGACGAGCAACAAACTCACCCTCGCCACATCGCTGTCCTCGGCCAGTATCAGCCTGTACCTCCTCAGCGCCGCGCTCCTCAGGAAGCTAGTCAGCTCGTCTCTAGCTCCGCAAGCAGCTAGACGAGCAACAAACTCACCCTCGCCACATCGCTGTCCTCGGCCAGTATCAGCCTGTACCTCCTCAGCGCCGCGCTCCTCAGGAAGCTAGTCAGCTCGTCTCTAGCTCCGCAAGCAGCTAGACGAGCAACAAACTCACCCTCGCCACATCGCTGTCCTCGGCCAGTATCAGCCTGTACCTCCTCAGCGCCGCGCTCCTCAGGAAGCTAGTCAGCTCGTCTCTAGCTCCGCAAGCAGCTAGACGAGCAACAAACTCACCCTCGCCACATCGCTGTCCTCGGCCAGTATCAGCCTGTACCTCCTCAGCGCCGCGCTCCTCAGGAAGCTAGTCAGCTCGTCTCTAGCTCCGCAAGCAGCTAGACGAGCAACAAACTCACCCTCGCCACATCGCTGTCCTCGGCCAGTATCAGCCTGTACCTCCTCAGCGCCGCGCTCCTCAGGAAGCTAGTCAGCTCGTCTCTAGCTCCGCAAGCAGCTAGACGAGCAACAAACTCACCCTCGCCACATCGCTGTCCTCGGCCAGTATCAGCCTGTACCTCCTCAGCGCCGCGCTCCTCAGGAAGCTAGTCAGCTCGTCTCTAGCTCCGCAAGCAGCTAGACGAGCAACAAACTCACCCTCGCCACATCGCTGTCCTCGGCCAGTATCAGCCTGTACCTCCTCAGCGCCGCGCTCCTCAGGAAGCTAGTCAGCTCGTCTCTAGCTCCGCAAGCAGCTAGACGAGCAACAAACTCACCCTCGCCACATCGCTCCCCTCGGCCAGTATCAGCCTGTACCTCCTCAGCGCCGCGCTCCTCAGGAAGCTAGTCAGCTCGTCTCTAGCTCCGCAAGCAGCTAGACGAGCAACAAACTCACCCTCGCCACATCGCTCCCCTCGGCCAGTATCAGCCTGTACCTCCTCAGCGCCGCGCTCCTCAGGAAGCTAGTCAGCTCGTCTCTAGCTCCGCAAGCAGCTAGACGAGCAACAAACTCACCCTCGCCACATCGCTGTCCTCGGCCAGTATCAGCCTGTACCTCCTCAGCGCCGCGCTCCTCAGGAAGCTAGTCAGCTCGTCTCTAGCTCCGCAAGCAGCTAGACGAGCAACAAACTCACCCTCGCCACATCGCTCCCCTCGGCCAGTATCAGCCTGTACCTCCTCAGCGCCGCGCTCCTCAGGAAGCTAGTCAGCTCGTCTCTAGCTCCGCAAGCAGCTAGACGAGCAACAAACTCACCCTCGCCACATCGCTGTCCTCGGCCAGTATCAGCCTGTACCTCCTCAGCGCCGCGCTCCTCAGGAAGCTAGTCAGCTCGTCTCTAGCTCCGCAAGCAGCTAGACGAGCAACAAACTCACCCTCGCCACATCGCTCCCCTCGGCCAGTATCAGCCTGTACCTCCTCAGCGCCGCGCTCCTCAGGAAGCTAGTCAGCTCGTCTCTAGCTCCGCAAGCAGCTAGACGAGCAACAAACTCACCCTCGCCACATCGCTCCCCTCGGCCAGTATCAGCCTGTACCTCCTCAGCGCCGCGCTCCTCAGGAAGCTAGTCAGCTCGTCTCTAGCTCCGCAAGCAGCTAGACGAGCAACAAACTCACCCTCGCCACATCGCTGTCCTCGGCCAGTATCAGCCTGTACCTCCTCAGCGCCGCGCTCCTCAGGAAGCTAGTCAGCTCGTCTCTAGCTCCGCAAGCAGCTAGACGAGCAACAAACTCACCCTCGCCACATCGCTGTCCCCTCGGCCAGTATCAGCCTGTACCTCCTCAGCGCCGCGCTCCTCAGGAAGCTAGTCAGCTCGTCTCTAGCTCCGCAAGCAGCTAGACGAGCAACAAACTCACCCTCGCCACATCGCTGTCCTCGGCCAGTATCAGCCTGTACCTCCTCAGCGCCGCGCTCCTCAGGAAGCTAGTCAGCTCGTCTCTAGCTCCGCAAGCAGCTAGACGAGCAACAAACTCACCCTCGCCACATCGCTCCCCTCGGCCAGTATCAGCCTGTACCTCCTCAGCGCCGCGCTCCTCAGGAAGCTAGTCAGCTCGTCTCTAGCTCCGCAAGCAGCTAGACGAGCAACAAACTCACCCTCGCCACATCGCTCCCCTCGGCCAGTATCAGCCTGTACCTCCTCAGCGCCGCGCTCCTCAGGAAGCTAGTCAGCTCGTCTCTAGCTCCGCAAGCAGCTAGACGAGCAACAAACTCACCCTCGCCACATCGCTGTCCTCGGCCAGTATCAGCCTGTACCTCCTCAGCGCCGCGCTCCTCAGGAAGCTAGTCAGCTCGTCTCTAGCTCCGCAAGCAGCTAGACGAGCAACAAACTCACCCTCGCCACATCGCTGTCCTCGGCCAGTATCAGCCTGTACCTCCTCAGCGCCGCGCTCCTCAGGAAGCTAGTCAGCTCGTCTCTAGCTCCGCAAGCAGCTAGACGAGCAACAAACTCACCCTCGCCACATCGCTGTCCTCGGCCAGTATCAGCCTGTACCTCCTCAGCGCCGCGCTCCTCAGGAAGCTAGTCAGCTCGTCTCTAGCTCCGCAAGCAGCTAGACGAGCAACAAACTCACCCTCGCCACATCGCTGTCCCTCGGCCAGTATCAGCCTGTACCTCCTCAGCGCCGCGCTCCTCAGGAAGCTAGTCAGCTCGTCTCTAGCTCCGCAAGCAGCTAGACGAGCAACAAACTCACCCTCGCCACATCGCTGTCCTCGGCCAGTATCAGCCTGTACCTCCTCAGCGCCGCGCTCCTCAGGAAGCTAGTCAGCTCGTCTCTAGCTCCGCAAGCAGCTAGACGAGCAACAAACTCACCCTCGCCACATCGCTGTCCTCGGCCAGTATCAGCCTGTACCTCCTCAGCGCCGCGCTCCTCAGGAAGCTAGTCAGCTCGTCTCTAGCTCCGCAAGCAGCTAGACGAGCAACAAACTCACCCTCGCCACATCGCTGTCCTCGGCCAGTATCAGCCTGTACCTCCTCAGCGCCGCGCTCCTCAGGAAGCTAGTCAGCTCGTCTCTAGCTCCGCAAGCAGCTAGACGAGCAACAAACTCACCCTCGCCACATCGCTGTCCTCGGCCAGTATCAGCCTGTACCTCCTCAGCGCCGCGCTCCTCAGGAAGCTAGTCAGCTCGTCTCTAGCTCCGCAAGCAGCTAGACGAGCAACAAACTCACCCTCGCCACATCGCTGTCCTCGGCCAGTATCAGCCTGTACCTCCTCAGCGCCGCGCTCCTCAGGAAGCTAGTCAGCTCGTCTCTAGCTCCGCAAGCAGCTAGACGAGCAACAAACTCACCCTCGCCACATCGCTGTCCTCGGCCAGTATCAGCCTGTACCTCCTCAGCGCCGCGCTCCTCAGGAAGCTAGTCAGCTCGTCTCTAGCTCCGCAAGCAGCTAGACGAGCAACAAACTCACCCTCGCCACATCGCTGTCCTCGGCCAGTATCAGCCTGTACCTCCTCAGCGCCGCGCTCCTCAGGAAGCTAGTCAGCTCGTCTCTAGCTCCGCAAGCAGCTAGACGAGCAACAAACTCACCCTCGCCACATCGCTGTCCTCGGCCAGTATCAGCCTGTACCTCCTCAGCGCCGCGCTCCTCAGGAAGCTAGTCAGCTCGTCTCTAGCTCCGCAAGCAGCTAGACGAGCAACAAACTCACCCTCGCCACATCGCTGTCCTCGGCCAGTATCAGCCTGTACCTCCTCAGCGCCGCGCTCCTCAGGAAGCTAGTCAGCTCGTCTCTAGCTCCGCAAGCAGCTAGACGAGCAACAAACTCACCCTCGCCACATCGCTGTCCTCGGCCAGTATCAGCCTGTACCTCCTCAGCGCCGCGCTCCTCAGGAAGCTAGTCAGCTCGTCTCTAGCTCCGCAAGCAGCTAGACGAGCAACAAACTCACCCTCGCCACATCGCTGTCCTCGGCCAGTATCAGCCTGTACCTCCTCAGCGCCGCGCTCCTCAGGAAGCTAGTCAGCTCGTCTCTAGCTCCGCAAGCAGCTAGACGAGCAACAAACTCACCCTCGCCACATCGCTGTCCTCGGCCAGTATCAGCCTGTACCTCCTCAGCGCCGCGCTCCTCAGGAAGCTAGTCAGCTCGTCTCTAGCTCCGCAAGCAGCTAGACGAGCAACAAACTCACCCTCGCCACATCGCTGTCCTCGGCCAGTATCAGCCTGTACCTCCTCAGCGCCGCGCTCCTCAGGAAGCTAGTCAGCTCGTCTCTAGCTCCGCAAGCAGCTAGACGAGCAACAAACTCACCCTCGCCACATCGCTGTCCTCGGCCAGTATCAGCCTGTACCTCCTCAGCGCCGCGCTCCTCAGGAAGCTAGTCAGCTCGTCTCTAGCTCCGCAAGCAGCTAGACGAGCAACAAACTCACCCTCGCCACATCGCTGTCCTCGGCCAGTATCAGCCTGTACCTCCTCAGCGCCGCGCTCCTCAGGAAGCTAGTCAGCTCGTCTCTAGCTCCGCAAGCAGCTAGACGAGCAACAAACTCACCCTCGCCACATCGCTGTCCTCGGCCAGTATCAGCCTGTACCTCCTCAGCGCCGCGCTCCTCAGGAAGCTAGTCAGCTCGTCTCTAGCTCCGCAAGCAGCTAGACGAGCAACAAACTCACCCTCGCCACATCGCTCCCCTCGGCCAGTATCAGCCTGTACCTCCTCAGCGCCGCGCTCCTCAGGAAGCTAGTCAGCTCGTCTCTAGCTCCGCAAGCAGCTAGACGAGCAACAAACTCACCCTCGCCACATCGCTGTCCTCGGCCAGTATCAGCCTGTACCTCCTCAGCGCCGCGCTCCTCAGGAAGCTAGTCAGCTCGTCTCTAGCTCCGCAAGCAGCTAGACGAGCAACAAACTCACCCTCGCCACATCGCTGTCCTCGGCCAGTATCAGCCTGTACCTCCTCAGCGCCGCGCTCCTCAGGAAGCTAGTCAGCTCGTCTCTAGCTCCGCAAGCAGCTAGACGAGCAACAAACTCACCCTCGCCACATCGCTGTCCTCGGCCAGTATCAGCCTGTACCTCCTCAGCGCCGCGCTCCTCAGGAAGCTAGTCAGCTCGTCTCTAGCTCCGCAAGCAGCTAGACGAGCAACAAACTCACCCTCGCCACATCGCTGTCCTCGGCCAGTATCAGCCTGTACCTCCTCAGCGCCGCGCTCCTCAGGAAGCTAGTCAGCTCGTCTCTAGCTCCGCAAGCAGCTAGACGAGCAACAAACTCACCCTCGCCACATCGCTGTCCTCGGCCAGTATCAGCCTGTACCTCCTCAGCGCCGCGCTCCTCAGGAAGCTAGTCAGCTCGTCTCTAGCTCCGCAAGCAGCTAGACGAGCAACAAACTCACCCTCGCCACATCGCTGTCCTCGGCCAGTATCAGCCTGTACCTCCTCAGCGCCGCGCTCCTCAGGAAGCTAGTCAGCTCGTCTCTAGCTCCGCAAGCAGCTAGACGAGCAACAAACTCACCCTCGCCACATCGCTGTCCTCGGCCAGTATCAGCCTGTACCTCCTCAGCGCCGCGCTCCTCAGGAAGCTAGTCAGCTCGTCTCTAGCTCCGCAAGCAGCTAGACGAGCAACAAACTCACCCTCGCCACATCGCTGTCCTCGGCCAGTATCAGCCTGTACCTCCTCAGCGCCGCGCTCCTCAGGAAGCTAGTCAGCTCGTCTCTAGCTCCGCAAGCAGCTAGACGAGCAACAAACTCACCCTCGCCACATCGCTGTCCTCGGCCAGTATCAGCCTGTACCTCCTCAGCGCCGCGCTCCTCAGGAAGCTAGTCAGCTCGTCTCTAGCTCCGCAAGCAGCTAGACGAGCAACAAACTCACCCTCGCCACATCGCTCCCCTCGGCCAGTATCAGCCTGTACCTCCTCAGCGCCGCGCTCCTCAGGAAGCTAGTCAGCTCGTCTCTAGCTCCGCAAGCAGCTAGACGAGCAACAAACTCACCCTCGCCACATCGCTCCCCTCGGCCAGTATCAGCCTGTACCTCCTCAGCGCCGCGCTCCTCAGGAAGCTAGTCAGCTCGTCTCTAGCTCCGCAAGCAGCTAGACGAGCAACAAACTCACCCTCGCCACATCGCTGTCCTCGGCCAGTATCAGCCTGTACCTCCTCAGCGCCGCGCTCCTCAGGAAGCTAGTCAGCTCGTCTCTAGCTCCGCAAGCAGCTAGACGAGCAACAAACTCACCCTCGACACATCGCTGTCCTCGGCCAGTATCAGCCTGTACCTCCTCAGCGCCGCGCTCCTCAGGAAGCTAGTCAGCTCGTCTCTAGCTCCGCAAGCAGCTAGACGAGCAACAAACTCACCCTCGCCACATCGCTGTCCTCGGCCAGTATCAGCCTGTACCTCCTCAGCGCCGCGCTCCTCAGGAAGCTAGTCAGCTCGTCTCTAGCTCCGCAAGCAGCTAGACGAGCAACAAACTCACCCTCGCCACATCGCTGTCCTCGGCCAGTATCAGCCTGTACCTCCTCAGCGCCGCGCTCCTCAGGAAGCTAGTCAGCTCGTCTCTAGCTCCGCAAGCAGCTAGACGAGCAACAAACTCACCCTCGCCACATCGCTCCCCTCGGCCAGTATCAGCCTGTACCTCCTCAGCGCCGCGCTCCTCAGGAAGCTAGTCAGCTCGTCTCTAGCTCCGCAAGCAGCTAGACGAGCAACAAACTCACCCTCGCCACATCGCTCCCCTCGGCCAGTATCAGCCTGTACCTCCTCAGCGCCGCGCTCCTCAGGAAGCTAGTCAGCTCGTCTCTAGCTCCGCAAGCAGCTAGACGAGCAACAAACTCACCCTCGCCACATCGCTGTCCTCGGCCAGTATCAGCCTGTACCTCCTCAGCGCCGCGCTCCTCAGGAAGCTAGTCAGCTCGTCTCTAGCTCCGCAAGCAGCTAGACGAGCAACAAACTCACCCTCGCCACATCGCTGTCCTCGGCCAGTATCAGCCTGTACCTCCTCAGCGCCGCACTCTTAAGGAAGCGCTCGACCAGTGCGCTCGCCCCGTACGTGAGTAGTAACTCGTCCGCGTGGACATGTTCGCGAGCTTGCGCGGCGATCGATGATTTGCTCGTCTCTAGCTCTGCTCGGAGCTGGCAATCATCAATACAGTCCGATTAGAATCTAAATGTGGGTTGGGCTGTAACAACTTAACTCTGGTCTCTTTGACAAATGTATATACATTTACATGTAGCGAAGTTAGTTTCGAATGGTTTTGAATGACAAGCTGACAACTTGACAAAAATTACAAAAACCGATAGCATAGTACATATATCATCAATATCAATACATATAATAAAACTGTAACTGGCCTGTGTCTGTACATAGAAGATTTTTGAGAAAAAAAACTATGAGGGGTCTTCTTATTAGGGCCAATAGAAGCCAAAACCATTTTTTGTAGAATTTTTGTCTGTCTTTCTGTCTGTATGTTTATACGCGCATCACGAAAAAACTACTGGACCAAATTTGTTGCGGTTTTCACTATTATATTGATGAAGGTCTATGTGTATGTTTGTACGCGCATCCTCCTCCTCGCCATATCACCTAAACTTAATCCTAGAGCCTAAGCCTCGCTCGCTTCACTCGCTCGGTCAATATTATATAATATATTTTATTGTATTTGTTTCTTATATTTTATTTCAATTTTGGCTGTATACAATCTAGTGTATGTATAAAGTTAATAAATAGCCCCTTTGGCATGTTAAGCGACCAAGACTGTTTCATGAGTTTCTTTAGGCATTTCCTCTCAGCAGTGGTCGTTCCGAAATGCTAGTAGTTTGTAGCTTTGAGACATATTATGATTAAATAATTAGTTTTTGACATGAAAAAGAGCCTTCTTCGAAGGCCAAGTTTCAATAAAGAATTTTTGATTTTGATTTTAATAAATAAATAAGATAGCCACAGAATACCTCAGCGATGTGGTCCCTGAGCGGGCCCCTGAGGTCAGTGAACTCTCCGCCAAGTGTCGCGCGACGCGCAGGAGCAGCCAACACTAATCGTTGGAGACTTTCGCCCAGACTCTCACCACTCTGAAATGAATTGAACTTTTTCATATCAAGTGCTTAATTGGAAGCGGCCTGGGCCCATAACCTGATGTTAAAATCAGATAAATATAAAATACGGACAAATCACACAGATTGAGTTACCCTCGAAGTAAGTTCGAGACTTGGGATACTAACTCGATACTATATTTTATAACAAATACATACATAGATAAACATCAAGACCTAGTTCAATCTGATAAAGATCATTTTCCATCTTTTCATTTTCCAGACCAGGGATCGAACCCAGGCCCTTTGGTGTGGCGGTCCGGCGTGATGACCGTTAGGCCATAGAGGTCGCAGGATACTTGCTGTAAATAACAGAGTCACCTTTTAATTGCCCTGTAACATATCTGTCGAACAAATTATCGGCAGCATTCTTCGATGTATCGCATGAGTTCGAAGTATAATACAATATCCAATGAAGTTGACATTCAATGCATCAGCCTATATGATTAAAAAGTATTTTTACACAAACTTGTAACTTAATATCTAAATTTACTATTATTATTATTTTTAAATTTAGCTTTAAATTGTGAATGTATCAATGTGCATGCTGTGTTCGCTCTAACAAGGCTGACATCTTAAATGTATCTTTATAAACATGTGTGTTGCACAGCCAGTTGGCGAACCTAATAAATAAAAATAAAATTAAAGTAAAAATACTTAAAAAAAAAGCTTTTATGTTACTCTCAACAAACCCTTTCATTTGATACCCATATTGTACAAATGCATTACAAATAAATATTCCGCCATCTTGGATGGTCCGCCATATTGTATTTAGAATGACGTCACATACCATATCATGCATTGTTATCCAAACTAAATGTGTGTACAAAATTTCAGCTCAATCGGTTGAAGATATCTACTTCAAAATTGAGTTCTACGAGTAAGATTCCACCCGCCGAATGAACATACTTACATACATTGCAAGTTAAATAAAAGCTTTTAAAAATGACCATAGTATACCTGGTTGGCATGTGCGCTGTGTTCATCGCGTACTGCGCGCAGCACGCGGCGCACCATGTTGGCCGCGACCAGCTGCTGCGGCAGCGCACGCGAAATGGCCCGCCCCGCCGCTCGCACTGTGCTGCATAGCTCACTGGACGGATGTTATAATACCAAAAAAAAATATAATCACACATAGTGATGTGCCGTTTCTGAAAATTTCTAAGAAACAGCGGACGGTTTCCTGGAAATTTCTCGAGAATGGGAAATATTCCTATTCAGGAAATTTCTCGGCGGCAAATTGCTAATCGTACATAACATTCATACGAAAGTTTGGATGGAGTTTAAAGTGAAATATGGTTTTTTTTTTCATAAAATGTGTATGTAATTTATTAAAACACTTAAGTGAAAATACTCATTGCACCAAAAAATTAAAGATTGTAACTTAATAGGTACAATAGGCGGCCATATAACCTCAATCATAACCTGACCCTGGTCAAATCGAGACAAATCCTGCATGATTCTCTGCAAAACCTCTCACTTCTCTCATATTCTCTGTGTCAAACTCACTTCTTCAAGTCTCTCTTGCTAAAACTTTGCTGCGCTAGAGATTATGACTCAGTTTGTCCAGAGTCTATGTGCAGAGCAACTACGGTCTGCTGCCAGAAAATGTGGCAGAGAGAATCCGGACAAACGAAGCGGCGGGAAGAATTCTGTACCGGAACTTCACCGGGAAAAAAACCACCGGTAAAAATAAGTACCGGGAAAAAATCTCCACGCGGCACCACGTTTGCCCGACTAAAACCTAACTAACTTAACGCAGTCTGCTACCACCGTAGCTTATGAAGGGAGCTACAGGGCCCTATATAATAACCTAACCTATAAATTAATTACAATGGAAAACCACTTACCAAGCTAAATCTTCTTTCTCTTCGGATCCAAACTTGAGTGTCTTCGGGAAGGGGGAATTCCTAATCACCCTACCTAACCCATGAGATCTCAATTCCCCAGAACAACTAAATAGATTTCTTCCCGTAGTTTCACTCGGGAACAGCCAGATGTGAACAGCCAGCCACGTTTCACCTCTCACAAGAAAAAGTCACAATAACAGAGTTTTTCACAAACACAAATTCAATAGTTATTTAACAAACAGGAAATTCACAGTTATCACTCAAACTAAACAACAAGCAAAAGACGCGAGACCGCTCCGCGTATTAAAATCAAACCGATATCGCCCTGGACAATGCAATGGCGGACCACACGCGACGCCATCCAAGCTAGCAGTGTGAGAACCCCAAAACGCCTGGCGGCGATAACAGGAAACGCCTGCGTTTAGTTTTACCCAATATATTACAAACATCCCCCCGTCCCGGTCTGAGAAGCAGACCGCTAGCTTACTCTACGGGAAGGCGGGCGAGAGAGGTCACACCTCTCCTTAAAATCGAACCGTCGACCAACACCTCAGCCACACGCGGAGTGCCATCTCCGCCAAGAATCAAACGTAATATGCGAGCTCGTCGCCAAAGCAATGAGGGCAAATTTGCCTCTTTTAACAATACTAAATCACCCTCCCTGGGAGGCTCAGTCCTGTCTGTCCACTTCACTCTTTGCTGCAGCAAATGCAAATATTCAAGCGACCAGCGACGCCAAAAGTCCTGGCTCATTTGCTGCAACATTTGAAAACGCGACAACCGATATACGCGTTCATCCTTCCACGGGTATTCGGGCAGGGCATTCAACGGCCCTCCCACCAAAAAATGACCAGGGGTGAGAGCTTCCAAGTCATTTGGATCTGGAGATAGCGGACAGAGAGGACGAGAGTTGAGGACCGCCTCAACTTTACAAAACACTGTGGCCAACTCTTCAAAAGTTAGAGCCGTTTCTCCGATAATGCGGCGGAGGTGGGTCTTTGCGGATTTCACAGCCGCTTCAAAAATCCCTCCCCAATGGGGGCAACTTGGGGGACTAAACTTCCAGGTTATTCCCCTTTGGGCAGCAATTTGACTTAAACTAGTACAATTTTTATCAATAAACACAGAAACATCCTTAAGATAATTTACAGTTCCTTTATAGTTTGTGCCATTGTCAGACCTAATAAGGGAAGGTAGACCTCGACGCGAAACAAAGCGATCCAACGCGGCGACGAAGGCCTCCGTAGTCAGAGCCGATACCACCTCCAAATGGACAGCCTTGGTGGCCAAACAAACAAATACACACAAATAGCCCTTCACAATACGGGCATTACGAAAGGGAGAAGCCTTGATCGAAAAGGGACCGGCAAAATCGGTTCCAACGCCGTCAAACGGTCTCGAAGGTCGGATTCGATCAGCGGGCAAATCACCCATCTGTGGTTGCATCGTGGATGCCTTCAACCTATAACATGCAATACATCGAAACAGGACACTACGGATTGCTCTTCGGGCTGACAAAATCCAAAACTCGCGTTGCAAAATAGCCAACAAAGCATTGCACCCAGCATGGGCGTTACGAATGTGTCGATCAGACACCAAAAGCTGCACCAAGGGTCCGCCCTTGGGCAACAACAGAGGATGGCGAGTCTCATATGGAAGATCCGCCTTCCGGAGCCTGCCTCCAACCCGAAGAAGCCCATCCGAGTCGATGTACGGGTTCAAACGAGCGACCGCGCCCTTCAACTTAGCGCGTGCTTCGCGCAAAATATGAAGCTCTGACTCAAACCGTCCGGTCTGCACGACACGGACCCAATGCAACAATGCGCTCCGGCGCTCTTCTGCACCTGCAATCGGCTCCAACCGCTTTGCCTGTGGGTTTCTACAATTATGTATGAAACGCTTAATCCAACTGGTAACACCCAGAAGCTTATCCAAACTGCTATACCGAGCAAGTAGCCAATCCGGCTCCGACGTCGTCTCAGCGACTACAGCATGTACACGGAGCCCAGTCAAACTCAAAGAAGTAACATCTGTCTGACAGACAGGCCAAGAAGTTTCTGATCCCATCAGCCACTCTGGACCCCACCAGAGCGGGTGTGACACCAATTCTGGTGCCGTACAACCTCGGGAAGCACAGTCCGCTGGGTTAAGCTCTCCCGGCACATGTCTCCATGTTATATCAATTCCGATATTCTGGATTTGGGAAACCCGATTTCCCACAAAAACCTCCAAGGTATGTGGGGCCGCGCGCAACCATGCAAGCGCGACCTGGCTATCCGACCAGGCGAAGATGTCCCGTATCTCGACCGTGGCCGCCAGCTCACATGCAACGTGATGCAACAATTTAGAGAGAAGGTGAGCTCCACTCAACTCAAGCTTGGGAATAGTCAGCCTAGTCCTGATGGGGGCGACCTTGCTCTTCCCTAACAAAAGCGAGACATTGACCCGGCCATCGGCGTCAACTGTCCGCATATAGACTGACGCGGCGTAGCCTCGCTCCGACGCGTCACAAAAGCCATGCAGGCTGGCTCGATATTTCCCGGGTGGCAATATTCGACGAGGCAAGGCAATCCGATTGACTTCCTTAATCGATGAAAACAACTCGAGCCAATCATCCAATGGAGAGCCAAACAGCGGCTCGTCCCACGAGACGCCCAAAGTCCAAAGTCTCTGAAGAAGACACTTCGCAGAGAATATCACTGGACTGATCCAACCGCTTGGATCAAACATACGAGCTATTACGGACAACACCGTTCTCTTAGTCCAGACTTTTGGTATTTCCAAGTCCACTTGGAATGTAAAAATATCGGTTAGCGGCTGGTACTGCATGCCCAGCACCGCTATCCTGTTGGGATCATCCACATCCTCAAACAGGTGAGGGTTCTGTTGGTGATCCTCCGGGATCCCTTCTAGAACTTTAGGCTCATTAGACAACCACTTACGTAGCTCGTAGCCACCTGTCTTCAATATTTCAATCAATTCATCCCGCAGTAGGAGGGCCTCCTCAATACTTTGGGCTCCGGTGCACACGTCATCAACATACAAGTCACGTGACAGCACGGAAGCCCCACGGGGAAAGCGGATCCGTTCCCGCTCTGCCAATTCAAGCAATGATCTGATGGCGATATAGGGACTAGATTTCAAACCATACGTGTTTGTGTTGAGTTCATACACCGTCACAGGATCCTCAGGGCGCTCACGCCAGAGTATCAACTGGAATCGCCTGTCCTCAGGATGTATGACTGTCTGGCGGAACATCATCCGGATGTCCGCACCAAAAACCACTTGATGTCTTCTAAAGTTCAAGATGATGTCAATTATGTCCCTATGCAATTTGGGACCCGAATGCAAACACAGATTCAACGAAACCCCGTTCGAAGTGGGTGCGGACCCATCGAAGACAGTCCGCAACTTGCCCGTTGAGGCCTTCACCACCGCGTGGTGGGGCAAAAAATAATGCTCAGTTGAGCTCCAATCAACTCGAGCCGGAGACATGTGACCCAAATCCTCGTACTCGCGCATAAATTCAATATATTTATCGCGAAGTACGTGGTCACGCTGCATACGTCGCTCCATGGACAGCAGTCGTTTCTCCGCAAGCGCCCTACTTTGCCCTAGGCTAGGACGAGAGGCAACAAAGGGTAACCTAGTTACAAACCGACCGGAGGGCAACCTCTCCGTGGTCGATCGAAAAAGGGCTTCGCACTCAGCGTGTTCCGGATCCATCCTGGAACTCATAGGTGGCTCCTCCACCTCCCAAAACCTTTGCATGGTCTTGGCCAAGGACGCAGATGCGACAACCGGTGGCTCCTCCGCGGTGCCATTATCAAACACAGGGCCCATCAGGGCAAAACCAAAAATCGTAGACACTGCCATCAGTGAAGACGAACCCAGAGCCTTCTGTGTACCCAACAAAATCCAACCCAATACGTCCGAGCCCAGGAGCAAGTCCACTGGGCCGGGATGAAAGACAAAGGGGTCGGCCAAATCCAGACCCGAAACCAAAGACAACACACCCGGCGGTATGTCTGTCGAGGGGTGCCAACCCGCAATGGTATCCATTACCATAGCCGAAGTCGTGATCCTCATTGTGGAGGACTTCAGCGAAGAAAAGGTGACAAGTGTCTGGCCCGTCAGACACTTCACTTGTATGCCACCAACTCCAAGAAGTGGCACAGGCGAGTCTTCCACGACTAAACCTAACTGGCGTGCCACTCGAGTGGTAACCAAACTGCTTTGAGCCCCTGAGTCCAACAGAGCTCTCAAATTAATGGCTTCCCCCACGACCCCATACGCGGACCACCGCGGTAGGGAGCAGAACCGTCCGCGGCTCTGTCCCAGCAAGGGAGCAAGCTAGTTACGGGCTCCCCACTCTCTCCAAACCAGGGGCGCGCCACTGACCCGGATAATATGGCGGGCGAGTGCACATCCCCATCTGAGGGGGGGGCATAACCCGCGGCCCGGCCATACATATGGTACGGCGGGTGGTACTCCAGCCGTGGGTACTCGTGCAGCGGCGGAGAAAACCGCTGCGGCTGCATGTGTTGGGTATTGGTAACCCGCGTGGAGGGGGGTGTCCCCACTCTCACGTCCGATCTAGGGCCCCCGCCCATGGGGGCCCTATCCGGGGCCTGGCCAGCCACATACTGGCCATGACCTTGAGGCGCGTGGTCCCGGTCCGCCAAGACCCGCGCAGGTACGCGACCCCCCTCCCGAGGGGGGGTGCGACGAGCGAAGCCGCGTCCTCCATCCGATGGTGGAGGGCTTCGCGCAGGAGCGCCCCCGCCCATAGGGGACCCCTGCCTCAACAACCGGGGGCCATCCCCGTTCCGGTTCAAGCAGAGCATCACGTGGTGCAGCCCACGGCATGCACTGCATGGTATGGTACGCGACGCCATCCAAGCTAGCAGTGTGAGAACCCCAAAACGCCTGGCGGCGATAACAGGAAACGCCTGCGTTTAGTTTTACCCAATATATTACAAACAGTCTAAGTCATCTTTGAATGAATGAACGATTTTGTTTTTAAATATTTTGAGAGTATGTTTGTTGCGAGAAATTCGGTAAACTACTAATATGAATTATTGAGATATGTTAGAAGATAAATGAACTCACAACGCAGTAGCGTTCTGACAATCTCCGATCATCTGTTCCAGCAGGGTTATGGTTGCGATTGCTATGTTGCATGAACCTTGCAGTTTCCTGAAACAATTGGTATTGGGTAATAGCTTTGGCCTGCGACTTCATACGTGTGGATTTTACTATTGCCAGATTCAAAGCAGAGGACTAACATGTGCCATCGGTTTCTAAGTTAGATCTTATACAAGGCAATGACAACTGCATACAAACCTACTGAGAGATAGACAATAATTAGGAATAAATCATTTTCTATTGGTCCTTTCATACATTTTTCCTTAAATATCTCTTATGTACAGACATAGATCAGTTACAGTTTTATACTGTGTGTATGTGTGTTTTATACTGTCTGTGTGTGTGTGCTCTATAGCCCTCTCAGTAGGAGGAGCAAGCCGCACAAAGACCGGAATAGAGGCCTATATTTGGTTAAAACCAATGTCCTTGACTTTGGAATCCAACAAAGCACTAAGCTCGACACCAAGCACGATGATTTAAAAGCCCGACTACCTGTGCTAACTCGATATAATTATATTAACGGGGTGCTCACATGCCCGCAGTGTGCGAGGATCTTCTCTAATAAGATTGGCTACATAAGCCACATATGAGCTCACGAGAGAGCCCTTAATTCTTGAAGTGGTCGCCACGACCGAAATCGGTCAGGCACATCATCATCAGATTGCTTGATATCAGGCTTTAACTTCATTACAGAAAATAGGACGATTATTAACTCCTCATAGTTTGTGGAATTAAACACACACAACGTCTTTTATGGCAATGTTAATACAGCGGTTTGCCATTGCCTTCTCAATTTCACATGTAGTATACTATAAACTGGAATGCAGGTGTGCTCAGGATGTTTCCTTCACTGGAAGCCTAGGTAGGAGTTTGGAACCTTTCGGCCACAGGCGGCGGTCTTAACCACTAGACCACCACAGCTTCCGACCAACACAGTCAACTTGGACAAACAAAATAATCTTTTCTTGCCACGACTTACCCACTTCTTACATCAGACACGAATTTAACTACAACTTCGTCATATTTACAATCTAACTCCTTAGGTTGGCCTTCTGAAGGTGACATTTTTGCCTGAAGAAATCTAAAATCGTAAAAACCTACTTAGTTCTACTTCAATTAAATTTTTTCGAAAATAATCACAGAACTAAATTGTGTAAACCCAAAACATAACCTAAAAGTTTGACACATTTGACATTGCCCTTGTTGAAAATGAGAGGTACGTTCCGTTCGACATGTTACAAATACTACAGCTATCCACAGACTTAAATACTCAAAAAAAACAGTATTTAATTTAATATCGTGAAACCACAGACATATAATAAAAAAATTTACTTCTGTGCGTGAAACAAGTAGATTATTTTATTTATACTAAAAACACCACAGAGTACATATGAAGAAGAGCTGTTCATAAACTAGTAGACCTGTCCCTAGTCGATAAACTTGAGGCTTCTAACTATTTGCCACCAGACGTCACTATTGTCGCATTCGCGGAGTTCACTTTACAGTGTCAAGTCAACACGTGCCGCAGATATGTCAAGATATGTCGAAGTTACGCGAAATTTTAGATTGTGCTCATTAACAATGAAGTGCAGCTGTATTGTGGGGTGTAAAAGTAACACACACAACAAGGAATTACGCGTTATAAGTATATATTTTCACTCGTAAGTATTTTTTACGTAATTATTCTTACAGCGGTGGATAAGCGCCTGTCAGTGCAGCCATCTAGTGAGAACTCAAGAGAATTGATAAAACAGTTTGCGAAAATAATTCTGCTACTGGCCAATAGGTGGTATACAGTTTCTTAAAATAAGATAAATGAAGTCGTACGTCTATCCAATAAATAAGAGTTCATTTTTTTTATTTCTGTCTTCGGTAAGTATACGTTTTCCGCTCCCCTCCCTATGCGGACACTGTCTTTCATATGTTAAATGCCTATGCGCACCTCCTCTCTTTACCTACTTCGTGAAAAACACTCACATTGTATGCGGTCATTCATGGAGCAGTATTTGTGTAGTATGTAAAAACAAATATAATATCAATAAAACCAAACTTCAAAATGATTCAACTTTTTATTAAATCTTATTTACAAGCATAATGGCGCTGCCGGAGGGAAGGCGTATGATACTGCAGGGGCAGGCAAGGGCGCGCAGGCTGGTAGTGGGGCAGGGAGGGCTGGTAAACAATAAGGAAGGGCAGGAAGTGCTGGCAATGGAGCACAGGCTGGCAACGGGGGAGGGAGAGCGGGTAAAGGTGCAGGAAGGGCTGGCAGTGGTGCACAGGCTGGCAACGGGGCAGGGAAGGCGGGTAAAGGTGCAGGAAGGGCTGGCAACGGGGCAGGGAGGGCGGGTAAAGGTGCAGGAAGGGCTGGCAGTGGCGCACAGGCTGGCAACGGGGCAGGAAGAGCCGGCAGGGCTGATAAGGTATAAGCTAAAGCCGGCAAAGGAGCTGGCAAAGCTGCTGGGAGGGCTGGCAATGGCGCACATGGTGGTAACGGGGCAGGCAAAGGGGCAGGAAGGCAGGTGGGGAGAGCAGGTGCGGGCAAAACAAGAGGCTCGATTATGGGCGCAGGCGCAGGATAACAAGTTGGGGGTAAAGCTGGCAGGGGGGCAGGTAATACCGTCGGTGGTAAAACAGTGGGGGGTAGAGTATATGCTGGGGCCGGCGCTGGTAATGCATAGGCGGGGGCAGGTAAAGCGTATGCTGGTGGTGGAGCAGGAAGGGCATACGCTGGCGCTGGCGCTGGGGCGGCTGCTGGTAAGGCATAAGGAGATCCAAGGCCTAGTCCCAATCCAAGTCCAAGGTCGAGGAAGCACAGGGATTGCTGAAAAGATAGATAATCTTCATTAAGCAAAATAGAATCAGTTTTTTGTTTCTCACAGCGCTTTTTTCCGTTCTGAAATTTAGGATTCGGGACCCGTAAGAATGTTTTTCATAGAAAATGTTCGCACGCACAAATCAGTCATGTTTCCCGTACTCGGAAAATGTGGGACACATGCGAGGGTTTCCGAATCCGAAATCCGCATCAGAAAACTGCATTTTAACTTGCGCCCTGCTTTAAGGCCCCCACGCCCACGTGGAGCAGAGGGCGTCAACAGTAAGTTGTCAGCTGTTGTAGGGCCCACTCCAGAGCTTGCCTTGGGATATGTAAAGGGCGCACAATAAGTAAGTGCTTGGTCAATCCATGCCCATTTCCAGTTTAAACTAGACTTATAAAATTTGACACTGACTGCATTGAATTAGAAAAATAACTGACCAACGGCGGATCCAGGATTTTTTTCTAGCCCCCCCTCCCCTTACAAGGGCACAAGGACTGTGGCAGACTATGCATGTTGGGGGGAGGTGCAACTAGGGGGAAGGAATCTCCCCCACAGTAGGTACACTAAAAAGCAGTCAGTCAGTTACGGCACCCTGGGGTAAAACGGATGAAAACTGTGTGGCAAGCAAGAAAATTAGGCATCAAATAAAGTACTTATTAAAATACAATAGAGACAATATATTTATGTTCCGAAACTGGCGCGGTTTTGACGAGTCGAGTATAATGAATGGCCGAGCGCTCGGCATGCAATTTAAACTCGCTCTCTGTCAGCCGATAGACGTCCACTGTTGGACAAAGGCCTCCCCCAAGGATTTCCACAACGACCGGTCCTGCGCTGCCCGCATCCATGCGCGTCCCGCGACCTTCCGTCGGTAATTTAAACTTTATCTCTACCTATTAACTTACCTGAAGCAAAGCAGCTACACAAAGCACAAGTGTGATGGACTTCATATTTCTTTCTGTTCACTAATTGTCCATCCGTCCATGCGCGTTTAAGTAACATATTTTTATCTATAATGGCGCGGTTTCGTCAAAAAATTGCGTTATTTATATAATGTCATGTTTTAGCTATTATTTAGCAATTAAACTTATCTATCTATTGCTAATATTGCTATTTTATACACAGGTATAATAATAACGAATAGGTACATGAACTTGTAGGTAAATAATCAACTACCTTGCGTCAACTTATCAAAATACAACCGAAATTCGCTGCTAATACTTCCGCGTAAGGTTCATTGAGATTTTGTAGTGCAGGTTCCTGAAGGATACTTAAATAGGTACCCACTTTTAGGAGTGCTATTTCTGAGTGTTTTATTTGTATATATCTATAACTTTATCTACAACTATTTATTTTGTGTATGGTTTATTAATAGAATCATTGGACCTTTGATAAAATTGGGTTAGTAGAAATATGAAGAAAAATCACGTTGCAGAGATAAAGCACGCAACGAACGATCATCAGTATTACACCACATCAGTACTTACTTTGTGAAAGTGATGCTTGTTTACAGGAATAAAAAGAAATAGCTAAGTAAATAAATAAATATAATCATCATTTCATATTTATCTGATTTTATTAAACTAACTTTTATTTATGGTTTCGACAGCATTAATATTGCGTTTCATGAGGAGGTAATACTGATGTTATTACGTATTTGAAGTTGTTATTTTGATGCACATCCATCGAAATACAACTACTACGTATAGAAGCGAAAACGTGAACAAAATGTTTGTGACATCAGTTAATGTTTCGAGTCAGAAACTCCTTCAGTCACTCGCCAACGCTCATTACTATTGCATGCGATTTTGTGACTTGACAATAATTCGAAAATGACGTGTTGCGTTTTAAAAACTCAGTAAAAATCAATCGACTTTCCAGAAAAATATGATGGAATGATATATCATCTGTAAGTATCCAAAATATCAATGAAAACTAATTTTTATAATTATTTTATAAATTATTTTCTAATATTCAAAATATTCAATTGTTACTGCCATTTTCTATGAAAATCACAGATTAAGAAAACTGGATGGTACAGATTAGATAAGTAGGCACAAAAGCCTTGGTGAAGGTGAACTATATGAATTTTGACCAATATTTTTTCGCTTAGGGTTCTAAAGTAATCAAACGTCCGCCTGTTTGTGCGCGGCTTAGCTTAGAGACTATACTAGAAAACTGTAATTTGATATAGATACTTTATGGCGTGTAATAAAAATCGGCGCATTGTGCACATAAAGGTTCCGTAGACATTATTATCATACAACATGTCAGGAAAATACCTGTCTGTATATACCTACCTCTAGGTAATGCTATATATTTTTTTAAGGTCGCGATGACGACGTCCTGATCATAAAAAAGGGAAGCATGGATAAGGTTTGTCCAAAAAATAATCTCGACTAAGATATATTTCAAATGATTATTTGTCTGGGCATCAGGAACTTACTAAACTTATTCTGTTTAAAGGAAAATAAAGTTAATTTCAAATCGTAATTATGGTTTTATTCGTTGACTAGCTTGTGTCCACGAACTTTGTCCGTGCGTAATTTATTATTGTTAATATCTGAGATTCTAAGTGACGGATCAAGATGAAACCTACGCTAGATTTTATTTTTGGGGCTTTTATGTTTTGAGATATGTCAAAATGTATATATGTCTTGTGAGCGGCGTATCAAGATGAAACCTACGCTAGATTTTAAGTTAGACCTTTAAGTGAAAACCGCATCAAATTTGGTCCAGTAGTTTTTGCGTGATACGCGTACAAACATATAGACAGACAAAAATTAAAAAAAAATGGTTTTGGCTTCTATTGGCCCTATAAAGACCCCTCATAGTTTTTTTTTTTCTTAAATATATCCTATGGACAGACACAAACCTGTTACAGTTTTATTATATGTATAGATATTGATTGAATATATTGATATATGTATTGATATTGATGAGAGTAAAGAAACAAATAAATAAATCATTCACTTCCTTATCTCTTCCAGTATGTCCATTCTGTACTATATGATCTTGGTCAATAATTGTGACAGCGCTGCATCGAACATATTTGAATATACGAAATTGGAACAAAAATTTTGTTTGGGGTAGCTCCTCTAGTGCGTTAGTACATAATATCTCGACGTGCACATCCAATGTTTTCATTCTTGATTAAAATTAGATTTAATCTGATAAGATTTAGCAGAAATTGAACGCATCTCATATTTATTTATTCTAGCTTTTTTAGGAATTGGCAACACAAAAATATAAACGTCATTCTTTCTTGTCATGTCAGTCAGATCAAAGTCAATTATTTGTCTTGTTCTCGCGTATTACTTGCAAATCGTTTGATTATGTTAAAAATATTGCATAAATAACTATTTGTTGCACAAATATCTAGTGATCAAGCTACCGGAGCTATCTACCATTTATTTGTGTCCTGTGTAAGTGTTTGAAGTCTTAAAAATTTAATGGAAATTAATGATCGTATTGTCATTAACGGTGTATTATTTTTGTTTTGTATATTGCTGACTAATTTAGCGTAGTTCAGTGGCTCCGGCGATCTTTGTTTCTACTATTTTGTCACGATGCCAAAATCTAACTTGCCAATTTTGCGTAGTTTCACGCTACTAATCGTCCCAAGAAGTATTTGTTATTGGACTATAAAATCATAACCTTTAAAGTTATTCAGTTTGCTGCATTTGTAGTGCGTTGACCTCGATGTTATATCCCTGTTTTGGTTTTATACTGCATGTGTAATCTCTGACTTGCATTTTTGTACTGACCTATTTCCAGCCAGTTCTCTTTCATTCAGAGGTATATTATTCTTCTTTTGTTATAGGCCAGTGTTAGGGCGATATTAACCTTAATGCTAAAGTTTCAACATTACCCTAATGTCTTTTAAGATCAGAGTTTTTTTTTACTATGTGCAAAGTGTCTTTCTAGCCCTTGGCACATCTCTTGTCATGCTCTGCATGTCCCATAAACTTAACATGAAAGGACCAGTATGTCATAGAATATAACTTTGTCATTGCTGCTCTATTCAATACTTGTAGACGGTAGTGCCCTTCAATCAAAGATATATTACAGTGCTGTGTACTCCTTTTTATTTCAAGAGGTTATTGCTTTTGTCTATGTAGTATTTGCGATTCCCTCTCTCTCTTCAGCTTTACCTACATTTTCATTTATATCTCCTTCCACTGAAAGGTTGGCTGGAAGAAATTGCATTTGTGATAAGCCCGCCTTTGTGCTCATTTATATGTATTTACTTTTTGTCACTTCTTTGTATGTTCTTTTCTGTAATGGTGCAATAAAGTGTTGATCTAATAATAATATTATAATAAGCTTCTTTATTTCCATTTACAGTGTATGTTTTTACAATATTAAGGTATATATTTGAATTTTTGTTTTTTATGGATCCCTTATTGGGTGGAAGCCTCCTCCATCTCCCTCCATCTTTCTCTGTCCTGGGCAACGCCAATCCATCCTGTCCCTGCGATCTTTATGATATCGTTGGGTTGGTCGTCCTTGCGGTCTTTTGCTTTCTGGTCCTGCCCATTTTGTTGTCTCCAGTGTCCACCTTTTATCTTTTGACCTTGCAACGTGGCCTGCCCACCTCTATTTTTATTTTACATTTTGCAATTTTATTTACGTAACCCATCCACTGATATAAATTGGACACCAACAACCCTAAAAAGGTAGTGACCTTTTTAGGGTTGCTGGTGTCCATGCACTATTGATTGCTTACCATCAGGCACGCCACATGCTTGTTTGCCTACTATTCTATAAAAAAATACAAACACCCATTTTCATACTATACGACTCTTGGCTCTGTCTAGCCCGTACAGGCTAAAGATGTGCCTCTATGCCTGTATCATACGTACTCTCATATCATACTAATAGAGAGGAAGTGGAAGAGGAAGTGTTTGTAATTTTGTTTGTAGGGGGTAATATTCGGAACTACTGAACCTATTTCAAAAATTCTTACACCAATAGAAAGCTACATTATGCCTGAGTGACATAGGCTACAAATTTTGTGTGTAACTCCCGAGCGAAGCCGGGGCGGGGTGCTAGTAATAAATATGTTCAAACAGGAAATTCATATTTTGTTATACCATTTAATATGTGTATTGTCGTGTATAAAAAATAAAAAAAAATAAAAAAATGTATGTTGGTGCGTGTGCGCAGGGGTCCCCAACTATTTGAAGCGAAGACGGGCAATATCCCTGCGCAAAGCGATTGTACACGAACAATTACTTTAGAGAGAGCCGGATGTAATGCTCAGGATAGAGCCTCGTACTTTTGAAGTACAAGGACCTCTTGTCTATTAAGCCTTAAGTCCTGGGAGTCATGGGCGGGGTGATATCATTAATACAATGTGATTGGGGTAGAATACAGCATTTTATTTCATAAACACACTAGCCGCTGAGGGCGGGCACATGTTATACTAATACCAAAATCTGATAAGTCTTTGCCGCAATTAAAAGTTAAAATTAACATAAACCAAATATAAGGTACCTGGCCAGGTCCGTACACAAACGTCTGTGCGCACTTATAACGTTGTCCCGTCCACCATTATGATCCGTTGGGTTCGAGCACTGGTGCTGGTCGCGTCATCAAAGCGGCGCGGCGCTCCTGCGACGCTCCGTTGTATGCGAGATAGTAGACGCTGGCTGGACCTTCCGAGGTTTGCGCTGAGCCACTACAGGGACATCGGATCGGGGGCGGCGATGCGGCCTTTGGAAATAAGGTTAGGATCCGTGTGTTGCGCCTTGGGGTCGCCGACGACGGGGCCTGCGCCGTGGCATGCGGTCCACGGTCCGGGGAAACCGCACCCTCTGGCGATGGGGGGACACTCCAAGAAGCGTCAATTCATGTGGCCGGGCGGGCACGTGGATTTCAACAGCTCATGTTCCCGACAACTTCGTGGCGGCGAATATCCCCTGTGTCCTTGCGCGTATCGCGGATTTTAAAGCTAAAGGTTAAACTATAGTCCCATGACGGGAAGCCGAGGGCGGCGAAAGTGAAAAAAACCCCAAAAAATTAATAGTTGCTCAAGCCATGTTACATGTCGTGGCGGCCTTCCAGGGAGAGAGCGAATCGACTCGACTCGATTTGACATTCCATTTTGTCGCGCTCCGTTTCGCTTAATTCGAACGCACATCAAACCAACTTTTAAATATTCTTTAAAAGAACTAATGTTTAAATAAGGTATTTATTCGTTGAATATTATAATAATCTAAGTCGACGGTATTAAAGGAGAATAATTAAAATTCTACAACAATCCTACCATGATTTCTTATTTTTTTATGATAAGAAAGGTTTGTTAGGACCCGAGACGGAACGTGTGTCACTAGCTGTCAATGTCAGACGTCCAACTCTGTAGATCTCAGTTGACAGTCTAATCTAATCGTGGAATGTTTTGTTATGAATGTTTAGTTTTCAATATAGTTCCGTAAGTACACAAAATCGCGTCGAGTTATTGCTACCAATGGTTTCGGCGTGACTCAAAGAACGTTTTGATGTGCGGGTCTCCCTGCTTTCTTAATAAGTATTGTAAAAACAACATATGAAATTTGTGTACCGGTGTGTCACTTTCCCATTCAATTTGTCTGGAAACTAATGGATTTGAATGCCTGCTATTGTGGTGAGTCGAGAGCCTATCATGCAGGTAATGTAATACGCCACAGGAATAGTATCCCAATATATCAACTATTTCACCTAAAATATGACATGCAAAGTTGACCAGTTAGAAGTTCAAAATAATTCTGTAGTTATCACTACAGTATCCTTTTCAAACTCAAATAAACAATCATTATAAGTACTACTACAGAACGGAAACTCCCTGCCCCTTCCGCAACATGGCACCCTCTCGCACGTCTCCCCCGTTCTTGTGTTTATTGGGACGCTATGACTATGAAAACGCACACATTGACGTGTATATTTGACGCTCCGTTTCTATGAAGCGCCCGTCCTGTGCTAAAGTTTACAGATATTACCATAGTTTTAACTGTGTTCTTGTGTATATTTGTTTCAGTTACATGAACTGAAATTCCGATGATGTCTCTAAAGCCCCGCAACGTGGACTTCCAGGAGACATGGGCCAATCTCAAGGAAACTGTGAGTTTTTAATTCATTTAAACTAACCTTATTGTCTGCATAACAAGAAAGCGATGGATGAGACTGGCACAGGACCGTAGTAAGTGGCGTCAAAAAGGGAGGCCTATTTATATTATTTTTCTATGTCCAGCAGAGGGCTAATTAATATGGGCTTAAAATAGTAACCTTATTTCGTATTTCTTCTCTCTCTCTCTCTCTCTCTCAGCCTAAAGACGTCCACTGCTGGACAAAGGCCTCCCCCAAGGATTTTATCCATGGGGGGTTTTGCCGTAATCGCCACGCTTGGCAGGCGGGTTGGCGATCGCAGTGTGATGGCATAGTACGCGGAAAGATGCTGCTGCCCATCCTCCGGTGTTTTAAATCCCTTAGTCGCCTTTTACGACACCCACGGGAAGAGATGGGTTGGTGCTATTCTAGGGCCACACCACAGGCCACTATTTCTTCTCACTAAACCAATAAGCAGCATTTAAGTTCCATTATCCTCGGCACTCGGCAACGGTCTCCTTCATCAATTAATTAATAATTTGTTTCTAGCCTGTGCCCGCGACTTCGTCCGCGCGTAATTTACTATTGCTAATTTCTCAGTTTCTTAGCAAAATATCATAGATGAAACCTACACCAGATTTTAAGCTAGACCTTCAACTGTGAAAACTGCATCAATGTTCGTCCAGTAGTTTTTGCCATACAAACAATACAGACAGACAGACAAAATTTAAAAAAAAAATAGTTTTTTAGAATTTTTGTCTTTTTTTTACTAAAATATCACTGACCAGTTACTAAACTTCACTTTACTAACAAAGACATATTTTTCGTAGTTAGCCGTTTGTCTAGTTGATTTTAAGAGTCATTTAGTTCACGGGGCAAAAGCTAGTAAAATATAATGCTAATGCTATCCCAATTGTTTGTAATATATTGGGTAAAACTAAACGCAGGCGTTTCCTGTTATCGCTCGGCCGGCGTCGGCAGTCGCGAGCGACCATTTTGAATTCAGTATTGTTTGAACATCGCGCGGGGAGGCCGCGCCGCACAGATTAGCGCGCGTGCAAAATGGCGTCGCGGACAGTCGCCTCATTGCCCTATGCGATATCGGTTTGATTTTTAATACGCGAGAGGTTCCGCGTTCTTTGATTGCTAATTAGCTTGAGTTGTGTTTGTGAATTTCCTGTTTGTTAAATAACTATTGAACTTTGTGTTTGTGTACCCGTCATGGTGACTTTTTCTTGTGAGAGGTGAAACGTGGCTGGCGGTTCACATCTGGCTGTTCCCGAGTGAAACTACGGGAAGAAATCTATTTATTTGTCCTGGGGAATTGAGATCTCAAGGGTTAGGTAGGGTGATTAGGAATTCCCCCTTCCCGAAGATACTCAAGTTTGGATCCGAAGAGAAAGAAGATTTAGCTTGGTAAGTGTTTTTTAAGTGTAATTAATTTATAGGTTAGGTTATCATATAGGGCCCTGTAGCTCCCTTCATAAGCTACGGTGGTAGCAGACTGCGTTAAGTTATTTAGGTTTTAGTCGGGCAAACGTGGTGCCGCGTGGAGATTTCTTCCCGGTACTTATTTTTTACCGGTGGTTTTTTCCCGGTGAAGTTCCGGTACAGAATTCTTCCCGCCGCTTCGTTTGTCCGGATTCGCTCTGCGCACATTTTCTGGCAGCAGAGCGTAGTTGCTCTGCACATTTTCTGGTAGCAGAGCGTAGTTTATCTACCCTCTATTTGTTCGTTTGTAAAAAATAATTAATTGTTTGTAAAAAATTATTAGATTTTTTCTTAGTTTGTTTGTATAAGAATATTTGTAACCTTTTTTGTATTTGTTTGCGGTTTGTACCGTGCGTTCCGGGTTTGTGCCATTCTCATACCTACCGCGGTTCTTTCGTGTAGTTGCTTGATTTTGTTGTTTTTTATTTACCTTTTGTTATTTTTTGTTTGTGACTTGACGCGATGGCGAAGGCCTCCAATGCTAGGGCGACACTCGCCAACGAATTGAGATGGTTTGTGACGGCCGGAGGACTCCTGTCCCGGAAGGACAGGGAGGGCGCCATACTGCTAAGAGCGGATCACCTCCACTCACGATTGATTAGCGCGGAAGCGGCCATGGCGGCGCTTACCGAAGCCGATCTTACCCCGGAGGCCTACGCAGGTCACATGGCGGACATGGACCAGATCCTGAGTCTGCACGATGATATCGCGGAGGCGGTGACCGCAATAAGGGCGAGACAGGCTGGCGGACCAGCCCTCGCACACCTGTTAGACAGGAAGGACCAGCGGTTACTGGTCGGCTCCCCACCCTTCAGCTGTCCCACTTTGGGGGTAGGATGGAGGAGTGGGTAGCATATAAAAATATGTTTGAGTCCCTGGTCGTAGCACGACAGGATTTGTCGAAGGCCCAGAAGATGGCCTACCTCCTCTCCACTCTTGAGGATGAAGCGCGGTCGCTCATCCAGCACCTCCGGGTGGAGGACGACCAGTACGATACGGCTTGGGAGTTATTGAACTCCCGCTACCAAAACTTACGTTTGTTAGCGGATGCGCACGCCGCACAGTTGATGGCCCTGCCCAAGGTGGCCAACAGGGCACAGTTGCGCCTGCAGTTGCTCACGCC
This sequence comes from Ephestia elutella, assembly GCA_018467065.1. NCBI lineage: Eukaryota > Metazoa > Arthropoda > Insecta > Lepidoptera > Pyralidae > Ephestia > Ephestia elutella. The sequence continues at coordinate 8,057,146 of CM031593.1, forward strand.
CGTTACAGTGGCCTGTAACGCGCTCCGCACACTGGGGCTGCCGGTGGACCAATGGTCCTTTTTGCTGGTGCACATTGTATTGGGCAAATTACCCAATGACATCCGCTCGCGATTTGAGCGCGAGAATGCGGAACGGGATAGCACCACCCTACCAACATTCACTGACTTGGTGAAGTTTTTGGAGTTTGAGGCACGGGCTGCTGAGAATACCATGACGGACTCAGCGCCATCCAGAGCGCCTGAACGTAGGCCCTTGGAACCCTCATGGCGAGGGAGGCCCCAACAGGGACGGCAACCGCCACCGCGTGGAGCTGGTGCGCGGGTTGCACACACGGCAGCAGTCGCGAGGGACGCGGACTGCCTGCAATGTGGTCGGATGGGCCACAGCCTGCTGCAATGCAGGGACTGGCAGGGACTGCCAGTACAAGATCGGCGCCGCATGGCAAAGCGGCATGAACTTTGCTTTTATTGTTTGGGCGGTCACTATGCACGTGACTGTCCCAGTGCCATACCATGCAGTGCATGCCGTGGGCGGCACCACGCGATGCTTTGCATGAACCGCAACGGGGATGGCACCCGGATGTTGAGGCAGGGGTCCCCTATGGGCGGGGGCGCTCCTGCGCGAAGCCCTCCACCACCGGACGGAGGACGCGGCTTCGCTCGTCGCACCCCCTCGGGAGGGGGTCGCGTACCTGCGCGGGTCTTGGCGGACCGGGACCACGCGCCCCAAGGTCATGGCCAGTATGTAGCTGGCCAGGCCCCGGATAGGGCCCCCATGGGCGGGGGCCCTAGATCGGACGTGAGAGTGGGGACACCCCCCTCCACGCGGGTTACCAATACCCAACACATGCAGCCGCAGCGGTTTTCTCCGCCGCTGCACGAGTACCCACGGCTGGAGTACCACCCGCCGTACCATATGTATGGCCGGGCCGCGGGTTATGCCCCCCCTCAGATGGGGATGTGCACTCGCCCGCCATATTATCCGGGTCAGTGGCGCGCTCCTGGTTTGGAGAGAGTGGGGAGCCCGTAACTAGCTTGCTCCCTTGCTGGGACAGAGCCGCGGACGGTTCTGCTCCCTACCGCGGTGGTCCGCGTATGGGGTCGTAGGGGGAAGCCATTAATTTGAGAGCTCTGTTGGACTCAGGGGCTCAAAGCAGTTTGGTTACCACTCGAGTGGCACGCCAGTTAGGTTTAGTCGTGGAAGACTCGCCTGTGCCACTTCTTGGAGTTGGTGGCATACAAGTGAAGTGTCTGACGGGCCAGACACTTGTCACCTTTTCTTCGCTGAAGTCCTCCACAATGAGGATCACGACTTCGGCTATGGTAATGGATACCATTGCGGGTTGGCACCCCTCGACAGACATACCGCCGGGTGTGTTGTCTTTGGTTTCGGGTCTGGATTTGGCCGACCCCTTTGTCTTTCATCCCGGCCCAGTGGACTTGCTCCTGGGTTCGGACGTATTGGGTTGGATTTTGTTGGGTACACAGAAGGCTCTGGGTTCGTCTTCACTGATGGCAGTGTCTACGAATTTTGGTTTTGCCCTGATGGGCCCTGTGTTTGATAATGGCACCGCGGAGGAGCCACCGGTTGTCGCATCTGCGTCCTTGGCCAAGACCATGCAAAGGTTTTGGGAGGTGGAGGAGCCACCTATGAGTTCCAGGATGGATCCGGAACACGCTGAGTGCGAAGCCCTTTTTCGATCGACCACGGAGAGGTTGCCCTCCGGTCGGTTTGTAACTAGGTTACCTTTTGTTGCTACACGTCCTAGCCTAGGGCAAAGTAGGGCGCTTGCGGAGAAACGACTGCTGTCCATGGAGCGACGCATGCAGCGCGACCACGTACTTCGCGATAAATATATTGAATTTATGCGCGAGTACGAGGATTTGGGTCACATGTCTCCGGCTCGAGTTGATTGGAGCTCAACTGAGCATTATTTTTTGCCCCACCACGCGGTGGTGAAGGCCTCAACAGGCAAGTTGCGGACTGTCTTTGATGGGTCCGCACCCACTTCGAACGGGGTTTCGTTGAATCTATGTTTGCATTCAGGTCCCAAATTGCATAGGGACATAATTGACATCATCTTGAACTTTAGAAGACATCAAGTGGTTTTTGGCGCGGACATCCGGATGATGTTCCGCCAGACAGTCATACATCCTGAGGACAGGCGATTCCAGTTGATACTCTGGCGTGAGCGCCCTGAGGATCCTGTGACGGTGTATGAACTCAACACAAACACGTATGGTTTGAAATCTAGTCCCTATATCGCCATCAGATCATTGCTTGAATTGGCAGAGCGGGAACGGATCCGCTTTCCCCGTGGGGCTTCCGTGCTGTCACGTGACTTGTATGTAGATGACGTGTGCACCGGAGCCCAAAGTATTGAGGAGGCCCTCCTACTGCGGGATGAATTGATCGAAATATTGAAGACGGGTGGCTACGAGCTACGTAAGTGGTTGTCCAATGAGCCTAGAGTTCTAGAAGGGATCCCGGAGGATCACCAACAGAACCCTCACCTGTTTGAGGATGTGGATGATCCCAACAGGATAGCGGTGCTGGGCATGCAGTACCAGCCGCTAACCGATATTTTCACATTCCAAGTGGACTTGGAAATACCAAAGGTCTGGACTAAGAGAACGGTGTTGTCCGTAATAGCCCGTATGTTTGATCCAAGCGGTTGGATCAGTCCAGTGATATTCTCTGCAAAGTGTCTTCTTCAGAGACTTTGGACTTTGGGCGTCTCGTGGGACGAGCCGCTGTTTGGTCCTCCATTGGATGATTGGCTCGAGTTGTTTTCATCGATTAAGGAAGTCAATCGGATTGCCTTGCCTCGTCGAATATCGCCCCCGGGAAATATCGAGCCAGCCTGCATGGCTTTTGTGACGCGTCGGAGCGAGGCTACGCCGCGTCAGTCTATATGCGGACAGTTGACGCCGATGGCCGGGTCAATGTCTCGCTTTTGTTAGGGAAGAGCAAGGTCGCCCCCATCAGGACTAGGCTGACTATTCCCAAGCTTGAGTTGAGTGGAGCTCACCTTCTCTCTAAATTGTTGCATCACGTTGCCAGTGAGCTGGCGGCCACGGTCGAGATACGAGACATCTTCGCCTGGTCGGATAGCCAGGTCGCGCTTGCATGGTTGCGCGCGGCCCCACATACCTTGGAGGTTTTTGTGGGAAATCGGGTTTCCCAAATCCAGAATATCGGAATTGATATAACATGGAGACATGTGCCGGGAGAGCTTAACCCAGCGGACTGTGCTTCCCGAGGTTGTACGGCACCAGAATTGGTGTCACACCCGCTCTGGTGGGGTCCAGAGTGGCTGATGGGATCAGAAACATCTTGGCCTGTCTGTCAGACAGATGTTACTTCTTTGAGTTTGACTGGGCTTCGTGTACATGCTGTAGTCGCTGAGACGACGTCGGAGCCGGATTGGCTACTTGCTCGGTATAGCAGCTTGGATAAGCTTCTGGGTGTTACCAGTTGGATTAAGCTTTTCATACATAATTGTAGAAACCCACAGGCAAAGCGGTTGGAGCCGATTGCAGGTGCAGAAGAGCGCCGGAGCGCATTGTTGCATTGGGTCCGTGTCGTGCAGACCGGACGGTTTGAGTCGGAGCTTCGTATTTTGCGCGACGGACGCGCTAAGTTGAAGGGCGCGGTCGCTCGTTTGAACCCGTACATCGACTCGGATGGGCTTCTTCGGGTTGGAGGCAGGCTCCGGAAGGCGGATCTTCCATATGAGACTCGCCATCCTCTGTTGTTGCCCAAGGGCGGACCCTTGGTGCAGCTTTTGGTGTCTGATCGACACATTCGTAACGCCCATGCTGGGTGCAATGCTTTGTTGGCTATTTTGCAACGCGAGTTTTGGATTTTGTCTGCCCGAAGAGCAATCCGTAGTGTCCTGTTTCGATGTATTGCATGTTATAGGTTGAAGGCATCCACGATGCAACCACAGATGGGTGATTTGCCCGCTGATCGAATCCGACCTTCGAGACCGTTTGACGGCGTTGGAACCGATTTTGCCGGTCCCTTTTCGATCAAGGCTTCTCCCTTTCGTAATGCCCGTATTGTAAAGGGCTATTTGTGTGTATTTGTTTGTTTGGCCACCAAGGCTGTCCATTTGGAGGTGGTATCGGCCCTGACTACGGAGGCCTTCGTCGCCGCGTTGGATCGCTTTGTTTCGCGTCGAGGTCTACCTTCCCTTATTAGGTCGGATAATGGCACAAACTATAAAGGAACTGTAAATTATCTTAAGGATGTTTCTGTGTTTATTGATAAAAATTGTACTAGTTTAAGTCAAATTGCTGCCCAACGGGGAATAACCTGGAAGTTTAGTCCCCAAGTTGCCCCCATTGGGGAGGGATTTTTGAAGCGGCTGTGAAATCCGCAAAGACCCACCTCCGCCGCATTATCGGAGAAACGGCTCTAACCTTTGAAGAGCTGGCCACAGTGTTTTGTAAAGTTGAGGCGGTCCTCAACTCTCGTCCTCTCTGTCCGCTATCTCCAGATCCAAATGACTTGGAAGCTCTCACCCCTGGTCATTTTTTGGTGGGAGGCCGTTGAATGCCCTGCCCGAATACCCGTGGAAGGATGAACGCGTATATCGGTTGTCGCGTTTTCAAATGTTGCAGCAAATGAGCCAGGACTTTGGCGTCGCTGGTCGCTTGAATATTTGCATTTGCTGCAGCAAAGAGTGAAGTGGACAGACAGGACTGAGCCTCCCAGGGAGGGTGATTTAGTATTGTTAAAAGAGGCAAATTTGCCCTCATTGCTTTGGCGACGAGCTCGCATATTACGTTTGATTCTTGGCGGAGATGGCACTCCGCGTGTGGCTGAGGTGTTGGTCGACGGTTCGATTTTAAGGAGAGGTGTGACCTCTCTCGCCCGCCTTCCCGTAGAGTAAGCTAGCGGTCTGCTTCTCAGACCGGGACGGGGGGATGTTTGTAATATATTGGGTAAAACTAAACGCAGGCGTTTCCTGTTATCGCTCGGCCGGCGTCGGCAGTCGCGAGCGACCATTTTGAATTCAGTATTGTTTGAACATCGCGCGGGGAGGCCGCGCCGCACAGATTAGCGCGCGTGCAAAATGGCGTCGCGGACAGTCGCCTCATTGCCCTATGCGATATCGGTTTGATTTTTAATACGCGAGAGGTTCCGCGTTCTTTGATTGCTAATTAGCTTGAGTTGTGTTTGTGAATTTCCTGTTTGTTAAATAACTATTGAACTTTGTGTTTGTGTACCCGTCATGGTGACTTTTTCTTGTGAGAGGTGAAACGTGGCTGGCGGTTCACATCTGGCTGTTCCCGAGTGAAACTACGGGAAGAAATCTATTTATTTGTCCTGGGGAATTGAGATCTCAAGGGTTAGGTAGGGTGATTAGGAATTCCCCCTTCCCGAAGATACTCAAGTTTGGATCCGAAGAGAAAGAAGATTTAGCTTGGTAAGTGTTTTTTAAGTGTAATTAATTTATAGGTTAGGTTATCATATAGGGCCCTGTAGCTCCCTTCATAAGCTACGGTGGTAGCAGACTGCGTTAAGTTATTTAGGTTTTAGTCGGGCAAACGTGGTGCCGCGTGGAGATTTCTTCCCGGTACTTATTTTTTACCGGTGGTTTTTTCCCGGTGAAGTTCCGGTACAGAATTCTTCCCGCCGCTTCGTTTGTCCGGATTCGCTCTGCGCACATTTTCTGGCAGCAGAGCGTAGTTGCTCTGCACACCAATTTTAGGAAATGAACCTATCTTATTACTACTGCACCCCGCGGCTTTGCTCCCGTGGGAAATTTGGGAATTTTGGATAACTTTACCTAACCTAAAGTCTTTGTCATGATTGCATTTTTTTAACAGGTTGCCGGTGTAGTGGGCCTTAGGGCTGTGGAGCGAGCCGTCTGGAACACTCGCTTCTCAGATGTATATGCATTGTGTGTGGCACATCCTGAGCCACTGGCTGACAAACTTTATGATGAGACCAGGTAAGATAGACTCTTGGACTTAACAGAATCCTAATCTTAACTAATATTATAAATGCGAAAGTAAGTTTGTTTGCTTGTTTGTTACCTCTTCACGCTTTATTCTACTGAACCAATCTTCCTGAAATTTTGCATACACATAGTTAGAAGTATGGAGGACATAGGCTAACTTTCATCCTGGGAAAAATCACTGTCCCCATGGGAAATTCACGCGGGCGAAGCTAGGGGTAGTTTTATATATTTACTAGCCGCGCCCCGGGCTTCGCTTCCGTGGGAATTTGTTAAGATATAATATTGTTAACATCAAATAAAATGACATGTGGTGCCATCTGTTGATATAGGTAGGAGTCGATGTATTTGTCTGTTTTATTTGTGCTAGCTAGTGTTTCTTGAGTCTATGTAAGATGTGCCGTATGTATAGATGTATACTCTGTGGCTTATGAATAAAGTTGTCGGTCTTTTGAACTCACAACGTGCAGCAGTTTCGATTCCTATCTTTCCGTCTTTTCTATCTATTAGAATTTCAGGATAAAAGGTACTCTATGTGATGAATGCAGAAATAATCCTGAATCCGGCCTTGAGCGGATCTGTTTAGGGATCAAGTTAAAGATTTCCGTCATATCATATCTTTATTTGCTCAAAAACTATAAAAGTTTGTGCCAAACATATATTTTTTTTACAACTCATTTCTTTTTTTGTTTCTAGAAACTTCCTCGAAGAGCATGTATCTGGTCTTTTGGAGCGAGTGAGAGGCACCGCGCCTTTGGAGAACAACGACCATAACGACGGATTGTTGACAAGGTAAACTGAGCTTTGTGTGTTTAACAATAAGGTTCGTTTTTAAAGTAAGTCATCTCGGAACTTCGTCGATGAGTTGACGTCAGTAAGTGAGCTAGAACTTTGAAGTGACGGCTTATTGACGAGGTGAAGTAAGCTTTGTTGTTTGTTAATTAGGTTCATTTTACATCATCGTTCAGCGAGTGATCTAGAAACTTCCTCGAAGAGGCGTCTCAATATTAATCCAAAAAAAATTTTTTTTTTTTTCATCAGGTATGTGTCAGCATGGCGGGAATACAGCCAAGGCGTCGCGTATCTCAACAGTCTGTACTCTTATCTGAATCTGCAGCACATCAAACGACAGAAGGTATGTTGTTTTTCTATATATCTCTTGGGGCTAACTCAATCTGTGTGATTTGTCCGTATATATTTATTTTATTTATTCTTGACCCCTTTCTTATTTTTGACCCTGGGTCTTAAACTATATCCAGTCCAAATTTCATCCAATAGCAAACCACTCCATTAAAATTGCTAAGATAGTCGTTGTGTGTGTTTCATTCCATATAATGACCACGACCCTCAATCATGAGGAATATATGACTAAAGAGAGATTCATATTTCCACAGGTATCGGACGCTGAAATCATATATGGGTCAGCTGCTACTGTCAGCTGTCCCGAACACGATTCGAGACAATTGGAGGTATGTTCTAAATTTATACATTTTGCATTTACAGGCTTTTAAGTTAATATTAATAACCCTGCAAAAACTTAGCTCTTTCTGTTAGATAAAGATTTTTAAAACAAGCACCCGTCTGATTTTCATGTGGATTTCATCAACTGTAGTAATTCGTGTTAACTCAACGCGTGACTGAAAAACGGTATTAGTGTTTAATTCACGCGGGCGAAGTCGTGGGCAAAAACTATTTATACATAAAAGTATGGGCCCCAATATCGAACCCTGTGGAACGCCAATACATTTGTGCCTATAATTCCACTAAAATTGCTTGAAAGCGTTAATTTTCTATCTGAGATGGGCTCATTTAGGTTAAGTAACAGGGGATGGTTACAGAATCCATTTTTTACTTTCGCATTTTTGAGCCACAACTATGTTGTGAACCACACTGTACGGGTTGATTCCGTAAGTTCTGATTGAATGAAAGTCACTAGATAAACTGATAAAATAACTATATTGATAAAAACTGCTAAATTATGATGATCGATGAAACGTATGAGGACGCGCGGTGCTCTTGATGACCGAATGCGAACTGGCTATAATTTCATTAGAATGAGGTGAATAGGTGCATTGCTGACTTAACATAAATGTACGGTGCATTGCTCGTACACACACTACAATATCAGCTTTATCGAAAGCTATATATGAATTTGTTATATCGAATTTTCATTTATTTTATATTTCTTTTCATATCAGGTGGGAGAATTTAAGATTTTTATGGTTATCTTTGGCGAAATAGGCCTAGTTATCTAGGAATATTTGCAAACCAATGTATTTTTGTCCCTAATCACATGAAAAACGTTTTATTTTTAACTATATTAAATACGCGAATCTTGCTTTGTTCTGAAAGTCTCCAAAAACTTATAGTATCCCAAATTGATCGTTGAAGTATGTACAGTCATCTGCAGATAAACCTGTCCCCTGATAGGTTTCGGTGAGATAGGGCGTATCAGTTTTATCTGCTCCTGACTGGTTGCCTTGATAACCCTATGTCCTTGTCAGTACTTTTAAGTATGTGTATGCAACATTTCAGGAAGATTGGTTCAGTAGATAAAGCTTATGCTATATGCATGTTGTACTGAGAAGGACATAGGGTACTTTTCTTCCCGGGAAAAAGTACTGTTCCCGTGGGAAATTTACGCGGGCGAAGCCGCGGGCAAAAGCTAGTAGCTAATAAAAAGGGTTACATTCTTCCCTAGGTTGGCGAACTAGGCCTAGTAATTTGGGAGCGAGTGCTGGTCACTCCCCTCTCCCGCGCACTGTCAGCTCGCATCGTATCTGCATTATCTTCTGCGAGGTCATCGCCCCCCGACCCCGCCCACGCCGATGTATTGAGGACAGCCATACACAGCACTGTTGATGTAAGTTTTTTAGCTTCTAGATCTTTCGATCTTATACTTATTGTTTTAGCTTCTATATCCTTTCTTTCTAGAATGTTCTACGTCTTATCTTATCTTAACACGCGGGGTCCGAGGTCCGGAAGTACTTCAAACCTTGGGTTTTTTTGTACTTACCCCAATGCCTTACTCACCCGCATCGGGAATTCTGATGTAAGATTATTAGCTTCTAAAACTTTCGATCTTATACTTATTGTTATAGCTTCTAGATCCTATAGGTGCTTACTGTCAAAGTTTCCAATTCTGGGAAGGTAAGTTCTGTCAGCTCGCATCGTGTCTGCATTATCCTCGTCGAGGTCATCGAACAAAGGTGAATTGAGGACAGCCATACACAGCACTGTTGATGTAAGTTCATTAGCTTCTAGAACTTTCGATCTTATACTTATTGTTATAGCTTCTAGATCCTTTAGGTGCTTACTGTCAAAGTTTCCAATTCTGAGAAGGTAAGTTCTGTCAGCTCGCATTGTGTCTGCATTATCTTCTGCGAGGTCATCGCCCCCCGACCCCGCCCACGCCGATGTATTGAGCACAGCCATACACAGCACTGTTGATGTAAGTTTATTAGCTTCTAGATCTTTCGATCTTATACTTATTGTTATAGCTCTAGATCCTTTCTTTCTAGAATGTTCTACGCCTTACTGTGCTAGCTTCTACCGGGTGCGGCGATTGAACTGTCCGTATGTGAAAATGAAATATTTCTGTTAATTTTTAATATTTGTTTATACACTTTTGCCATGTGAAAATAGAAAGTTTAAAGTTTTATTATGACTTATTCCGAAGGAATAAATCCGCTTTCAGCTATTACTACAAGCTGAAGTCTCTTTCTGAAAAAAGCGCAGGCTGCTCGAACGACGTCGTCACTCAAACAATTCCATTCTCGCGTCAGAGTAACTTTGAGCGCTTCCACTGAAGTGTGTTTTTTAGCACAGGCCCTGGCCTGTAAAACACCCTTAATACAAAAGTCCAGGGGATTCAAGTTGGGCGATGACGACGGCCACATATCTCGGTCGATCAGCACTGGAACGTTTGCTTTCAACCAATTTTGCGTTCCAAATGCTCTGTGCGATGGTGACGAGTCTTGCTGGAAAATCCAACGCTCAGAACCGAATGTGTTGCGTGCCCATGGTATCATCCCTGGTCGCAAGACTTTGTCACGATAAATTTGTTGGTTTATTTTGACTTGGTTGCTACCCATTGGAAGAAAAACGAGCGGAGAGCGGCCTTTTTCAGATACCGCCGCCCGCACCACGATTTGGTCGGCTCCATGGCGTCGAGTGACTTGCAATTCGTCTGAATGGTAGCTGACACGTCCATCCAGCCAAATACAGTCATTTTGTTTGTTTAAAAACTGTTCAACCCAAAATGTTTTCTCATCTGAAAACACCAAATCGGGAAGCTCGCCAGAGTCGAGCAAGCGAATCAAGTCTTTAGATCGGTCCAACCGTTTGCTACGCTGTAAAGCAGTGAGTTCCTGAGAAGGTTTTTTTTTAAATGGTTTGACTTTAAGCTGTTCCTTCAATATGCTACGAACGCTGTGATCGCTCACCTTGAGATCCTGCGCGAGCTGGTTTGCTGAGCGCGCTGGATCTCTGTGTAAACGATGACGCACCTTTTAGACAACTGCTGGCGCCGTTGCAGTACAGCGTCGTCCGCCACTGTAGCGTTTCTTAACGCTACCAGTCTTATTATAACGTTGAATAGTGCGATGCACAAATTTCTCGTTCAATTGAAGATTTGGCAGCGCTCGACGTATTTCGATATTCGATTTTCCCTCCAAATGAAGAGCAATCACTGAATTTCGTTTTAAATCCATTGTTCCAAATTCTAATGTGTTTCTCTCACAACAGAATCACTTCACATGATGATAGAGAACATGTCAAAGACCAACATATGAAATTTTGGCGGCATTTGATACAGTGGTTCGAATTTTATAACAGTTAGACAGAGACGGACAGTTCAATCGCCGCACCCGGTAGATCCATTAGGTGCTTCTTAAGGACAGCCATACACATCACTGTTGATGTAAGTTTGTAGATTCTAGATCTTTAGATCTTGTACTTATTGTTATAGCTTCTATACCCTTTAGGTGCTTACTGCCAAAGAAAGTTTCAAATTCTGGGAAGTAGTTGTAATAATTTCAGTTGTTGATGTGAATTTGTTTTTTAAAGTAGCTCCTACTTTCTCGTCGTAGCTTCTGGAACCTTTTATTACTGTCAAAGGCGAAAGTGTCCTGGCCGGTAGGTATTAATTGCCGAAATCACAAAAAAAAAAAAAATAAGAGCTAAGGATAGAATTTTAACTATGGCACTAGGCAATGGTACCTTTAAACAAATCTTGTAAAGTTCCCGCCACAAGAAATTGTCTACCACCACCTCTTAATATATCTATAGTATACATTGATTACTATCTATCAACAGGTACAATCGTTCCGCGTCCGCTCACCCTTGGCCCTGTACCAGCAACTGGTCCTAGAACCGTATCTGGAAGCCGCGGCCGATGCGCACGCGAGGCTGGCGGCCGACCTACTGAGGGATGGCGATATATCGCACTATATGAAGCATATTCTTGAAGGTTAGTGTCTATGTATATGGTGGCGTTGCTCTTTTTTAGGGTTCCGTACAAAAATTCAAAATTCTTTATTTTTTCCACAATCAAAATTTTAACAAACAAGGTAGCTTATATAGCAATATATAGCTATTCAAAGGGGAAACGAAGCTACCACCCGGACTGTACCTTTGAGTCAGGTACAGTCCGGGTGGCATTTTTGACTAACTTCTTTTTACTTTTTATTTTTAAGATTATTTTTATACTGTCGAAACTTGTGAATATCTTACTTTTTTAGGTAGTTACTATAATGTCTTGTGTCTCAGTACACCAGTCACTTAAAAATGAAAATACGGAACCCTTATAGGATCGCTCGTGCGTCTGTCTGTCCGTCCGTCTGTCACAGCCAATTTTCTCCGAATCTACTGGACCAAATCAGATTTGGCAGGATGGCGTAATCTTGTGACTCAAACACAGATGTGCAAAGTCATTTTTTTTTTAAATATATAAGGTCATTTTTGGCGGACAAGTTAGGAATTTAAAAAACCTGTAGAGTACCTAATATGACAGTCTTAGGAGGCCACTGTACCAGGCTCGGGCCACGCATTTTTGTCATTAACATAATCATCCGTCGTATAATATGTGTGCAGAGCAACTACGCTCTGCTACCAGAAATGTGCAGAGCAACTACGCTCTGCTGCCAGAAAATGTGCGCAGAGCGAATCCGGACAAACGAAGCGGCGGGAAGAATCCTGTACCGGAACTTCACCGGGAAAAAACCACCGGTAAAAAATAAGTACCGGGAAGAAATCTCCACGCGGCACCACGTTTGCCCGACTAAAAACTAAATAACTTAACGCAGTCTGCTACCACCGTAGCTTATGAAGGGAGCTACAGGGCCCTATATGATAACCTAACCTATAAATTAATTACACTTAAAAAACACTTACCAAGCTAAATCTTCTTTCTCTTCGGATCCAAACTTGAGTATCTTCGGGAAGGGGGAATTCCTAATCACCCTACCTAACCCTTGAGATCTCAATTCCCCAGGACAAATAAATAGATTTCTTCCCGTAGTTTCACTCGGGAACAGCCAGATGTGAACCGCCAGCCACGTTTCACCTCTCACAAGAAAAAGTCACCATGACGGGTACACAAACACAAAGTTCAATAGTTATTTAACAAACAGGAAATTCACAAACACAACTCAAGCTAATTAGCAATCAAAGAACGCGGAACCTCTCGCGTATTAAAAATCAAACCGATATCGCATAGGGCAATGCAATGGCGGCCGTCCGCGCGACGCCATCCACGCTAGCAGTGTGAAAACCCCGAACGCCCTCTGGCGGCAGCAATGCGAAACGCCTGCGTTTAGTTTTACCCAATATATTACAAACATCCCCCCGTCCCGGTCTGAGAAGCAGACCGCTAGCTTACTCTACGGGAAGGCGGGCGAGAGAGGTCACACCTCTCCTTAAAATCGAACCGTCGACCAACACCTCAGCCACACGCGGAGTGCCATCTCCGCCAAGAATCAAACGTAATATGCGAGCTCGTCGCCAAAGCAATGAGGGCAAATTTGCCTCTTTTAACAATACTAAATCACCCTCCCTGGGAGGCTCAGTCCTGTCTGTCCACTTCACTCTTTGCTGCAGCAAATGCAAATATTCAAGCGACCAGCGACGCCAAAAGTCCTGGCTCATTTGCTGCAACATTTGAAAACGCGACAACCGATATACGCGTTCATCCTTCCACGGGTATTCGGGCAGGGCATTCAAAGGCCCTCCCACCAAAAAATGACCAGGGGTGAGAGCTTCCAAGTCATTTGGATCTGGAGATAGCGGACAGAGAGGACGAGAGTTGAGGACCGCCTCAACTTTACAAAACACTGTGGCCAGCTCTTCAAAAGTTAGAGCCGTTTCTCCGATAATGCGGCGGAGGTGGGTCTTTGCGGATTTCACAGCCGCTTCAAAAATCCCTCCCCAATGGGGGCAACTTGGGGGACTAAACTTCCAGGTTATTCCCCTTTGGGCAGCAATTTGACTTAAACTAGTACAATTTTTATCAATAAACACAGAAACATCCTTAAGATAATTTACAGTTCCTTTATAGTTTGTGCCATTGTCAGACCTAATAAGGGAAGGTAGACCTCGACGCGAAACAAAGCGATCCAACGCGGCGACGAAGGCCTCCGTAGTCAGAGCCGATACCACCTCCAAATGGACAGCCTTGGTGGCCAAACAAACAAATACACACAAATAGCCCTTCACAATACGGGCATTACGAAAGGGAGAAGCCTTGATCGAAAAGGGACCGGCAAAATCGGTTCCAACGCCGTCAAACGGTCTCGCAGGTCGGATTCGATCAGCGGGCAAATCACCCATCTGTGGTTGCATCGTGGATGCCTTCAACCTATAACATGCAATACATCGAAACAGAACACTACGGATTGCTCTTCGGGCAGACAATATCCAAAATTCGCGTTGCAAAATAGCCAACAAAGCATTGCACCCAGCATGGGCGTTACGAATGTGTCGATCAGACACCAAAAGCTGCACCAAGGGTCCGCCCTTGGGCAACAACAGAGGATGGCGAGTCTCATATGGAAGATCCGCCTTCCGGAGCCTGCCTCCAACCCGAAGAAGCCCATCCGAGTCGATGTACGGGTTCAAACGAGCGACCGCGCCCTTCAATTTAGCGCGTCCGTCGCGCAAAATCTGAAGCTCTGACTCAAACCGTCCGGTCTGCACGACACGGACCCAATGCAACAATGCGCTCCGGCGCTCTTCTGCACCTGCAATCGGCTCCAACCGCTTTGCCTGTGGGTTTCTACAATTATGTATGAAACGCTTAATCCAACTGGTGACACCCAGAAGCTTATCCAAGCTGCTATACCGAGCAAGTAGCCAATCCGGCTCCGACGTCGTCTCAGCGACTACAGCATGTACACGGAGCCCAGTCAAACTCAAAGAAGTAACATCTGTCTGACAGACAGGCCAAGAAGTTTCTGATCCCATCAGCCACTCTGGACCCCACCAGAGCGGGTGTGACACCAATTCTGGTGCCGTACAACCTCGGGAAGCACAGTCCGCTGGGTTAAGCTCTCCCGGCACATGTCTCCATGTTATATCAATTCCGATATTCTGGATTTGGGAAACCCGATTTCCCACAAAAACCTCCAAGGTATGTGGGGCCGCGCGCAACCATGCAAGCGCGACCTGGCTATCCGACCAGGCGAAGATGTCCCGTATCTCGACCGTGGCCGCCAGCTCACTGGCAACGTGATGCAACAATTTAGAAAGAAGGTGAGCTCCACTCAACTCAAGCTTGGGAATAGTCAGCCTAGTCCTGATGGGGGCGACCTTGCTCTTCCCTAACAAAAGCGAGACATTGACCCGGCCATCGGCGTCAACTGTCCGCATATAGACTGACGCGGCATAGCCTCGCTCCGACGCGTCACAAAAGCCATGCAGGCTGGCTCGATATTTCCCGGGTGGCAATATTCGACGAGGCAAGGCAATCCGATTGACTTCCTTAATCGATGAAAACAACTCGAGCCAATCATCCAATGGAGAGCCAAACAGCGGCTCGTCCCACGAGACGCCCAAAGTCCAAAGTCTCTGAAGAAGACACTTCGCAGAGAATATCACTGGACTGATCCAACCGCTTGGATCAAACATACGAGCTATTACGGACAACACCGTTCTCTTAGTCCAGACTTTTGGTATTTCCAAGTCCACTTGGAAGGTAAAAATATCGGTTAGCGGCTGGTACTGCATGCCCAGCACCGCTATCCTGTTGGGATCATCCACATCCTCAAACAGGTGAGGGTTCTGTTGGTGATCCTCCGGGATCCCTTCTAGAACTTTAGGCTCATTAGACAACCACTTACGTAGCTCGTAGCCACCTGTCTTCAATATTTCAATCAATTCATCCCGCAGTAGGAGGGCCTCCTCAATGCTTTGGGCTCCGGTGCACACGTCATCAACATACAAGTCACGTGACAGCACGGAAGCCCCACGGGGAAAGCGGATCCGTTCCCGCTCTGCCAATTCAAGCAATGATCTGATGGCGATATAGGGACTAGATTTCAAACCATACGTGTTTGTGTTGAGTTCATACACCGTCACAGGATCCTCAGGGCGCTCACGCCAGAGTATCAACTGGAATCGCCTGTCCTCAGGATGTATGACTGTCTGGCGGAACATCATCCGGATGTCCGCACCAAAAACCACTTGATGTCTTCTAAAGTTCAAGATGATGTCAATTATGTCCCTATGCAATTTGGGACCCGAATGCAAACATAGATTCAACGAAACTCCGTTCGAAGTGGGTGCGGACCCATCAAAGACAGTCCTCAATTTGCCTGTTGAGGCCTTCACCACCGCGTGGTGGGGCAAAAAATAATGCTCAGTTGAGCTCCAATCAACTCGAGCCGGAGACATGTGACCCAAATCCTCGTACTCGCGCATAAATTCAATATATTTATCGCGAAGTACGTGGTCACGCTGCATGCGTCGCTCCATGGACAGCAGTCGTTTCTCCGCAAGCGCCCTACTTTGCCCTAGGCTAGGACGAGAGGCAACAAAGGGTAACCTAGTTACAAACCGACCGGAGGGCAACCTCTCCGTGGTCGATCGAAAAAGGGCTTCGCACTCAGCGTGTTCCGGATCCACCCTGGAACTCATAGGTGGCTCCTCCACCTCCCAAAACCTTTGCATGGTCTTGGCCAAGGACGCAGATGCGACAACCGGTGGCTCCTCCGCGGTGCCATTATCAAACACAGGGCCCATCAGGGCAAAACCAAAGATAGTAGACACTGCCATCAGTGAAGACGAACCCAGAGCCTTCTGTGTACCCAACAAAATCCAACCCAATACGTCCGAGCCCAGGAGCAAGTCCACTGGGCCGGGATGAAAGACAAAGGGGTCGGCCAAATCCAGACCCGAAACCAAAGACAACACACCCGGCGGTATGTCTGTCGAGGGGTGCCAACCCGCAATGGTATCCATTACCATAGCCGAAGTCGTGATCCTCATTGTGGAGGACTTCAGCGAAGAAAAGGTGACAAGTGTCTGGCCCGTCAGACACTTCACTTGTATGCCACCAACTCCAAGAAGTGGCACAGGCGAGTCTTCCACGACTAAACCTAACTGGCGTGCCACTCGAGTGGTAACCAAACTGCTTTGAGCCCCTGAGTCCAACAGAGCTCTCAAATTAATGGCTTCCCCACGACCCCATACGCGGACCACCGCGGTAGGGAGCAGAACCGTCCGCGGCTCTGTCCCAGCAAGGGAGCAAGCTAGTTACGGGCTCCCCACTCTCTCCAAACCAGGGGCGCGCCACTGACCCGGATAATATGGCGGGCGAGTGCACATCCCCATCTGAGGGGGCAGAACCCGCGGCCCGGCCATACATATGGTACGGCGGGTGGTACTCCAGCCGTGGGTACTCGTGCAGCGGCGGAGAAAACCGCTGCGGCTGCATGTGTTGGGCATTGGTAACCCGCGTGGAGGGGTGTCCCCACTCTCACGTCCGATCTAGGGCCCCCGCCCATGGGGCCCTATCCGGGGCCTGGCCAGCTACATACTGGCCATGACCTTGGGGCGCGTGGTCCCGGTCCGCCAAGACCCGCGCAGGTACGCGACCCCCTCCCGAGGGGGGTGCGACGAGCGAAGCCGCGTCCTCCGTCCGGTGGTGGAGGGCTTCGCGCAGGAGCGCCCCCGC
Source organism: Ephestia elutella (assembly GCA_018467065.1). Taxonomy (NCBI): domain Eukaryota; kingdom Metazoa; phylum Arthropoda; class Insecta; order Lepidoptera; family Pyralidae; genus Ephestia; species Ephestia elutella. The sequence continues at coordinate 8,074,288 of CM031593.1, forward strand.
CCATAGGGGACCCCTGCCTCAACATCCGGGTGCCATCCCCGTTGCGGTTCATGCAAAGCATCGCGTGGTGCCGCCCACGGCATGCACTGCATGGTATGGCACTGGGACAGTCACGTGCATAGTGACCGCCCAAACAATAAAAGCAAAGTTCATGCCGCTTTGCCATGCGGCGCCGATCTTGTACTGGCAGTCTCTGCCAGTCCCTGCATTGCAGCAGGCTGTGGCCCATCCGGCCACATTGCAGGCAGTCCGCGTCCCCCGCGACTGCTGCCGTGTGTGCAACCCGCACACCAGCTCCACGCGGTGGCGGTTGCCGTCCCTGTTGGGGCCTACGTTCAGGCGCTCTGGATGGCGCTGAGTCCGTCATGGTATTCTCAGCCGCCCGTGCCTCAAACTCCAAAAACTTCACCAAGTCAGTGAATGTTGGTAGGGTGGTGCTATCCCGTTCCGCATTCTCGCGCTCAAACCGCGAGCGGATGTCATTGGGCAATTTGCCCAATACAATGTGCACCAACAAAAAAGACCATTGGTCCACCGGCAGCCCCAGTGTGCGGAGCGCGTTACAGGCCACTGTAACGGGCGTGAGCAACTGCAGGCGCAACTGTGCCCTGTTGGCCACCTTGGGCAGGGCCATCAACTGTGCGGCGTGCGCATCCGCTAACAAACGTAAGTTTTGGTAGCGGGAGTTCAATAACTCCCAAGCCGTATCGTACTGGTCGTCCTCCACCCGGAGGTGCTGGATGAGCGACCGCGCTTCATCCTCAAGAGTGGAGAGGAGGTAGGCCATCTTCTGGGCCTTCGACAAATCCTGTCGTGCTACGACCAGGGACTCAAACATATTTTTATATGCTACCCACTCCTCCATCCTACCCCCAAAGTGGGACAGCTGAAGGGTGGGGAGCCGACCAGTAACCGCTGGTCCTTCCTGTCTAACAGGTGTGCGAGGGGCTGGTCCGCCAGCCTGTCTCGCCCTTTATTGCGGTCACCGCCTCCCGCGATATCATCGTGCAGACTCAGGATCTGGTCCATGTCCGCCATGTGACCTGCGTAGGCCTCCGGGGTAAGATCGGCTTCGGTAAGCGCCGCCATGGCCGCTTCCGCGCTAATCAATCGTGAGTGGAGGTGATCCGCTCTTAGCAGTATGGCGCCCTCCCTGTCCTTCCGGGACAGGAGTCCTCCGGCCGTCACAAACCATCTCAATTCGTTGGCGAGTGTCGCCCTAGCATTGGAGGCCTTCGCCATCGCGTCAAGTCACAAACAAAAAATAACAAAAGGTAAATAAAAAACAACAAAATCAAGCAACTACACGAAGAACCGCGGTAGGTATGAGAATGGCACAAACCCGGAACGCACGGTACAAGCCGCAAACAAATACAAAAAAGGTTACAAATATTCTTATACAAACAAACTAAGAAAAATCTAATAATTTTTACAAACAATTAATTATTTTTTACAAACGAACAAATAGAGGGTAGATAAACTACGCTCTGCTACCAGAAATGTGCAGAGCAACTACGCTCTGCTACCAGAAATGTGCAGAGCAACTACGCTCTGCTGCCAGAAAATGTGCGCAGAGCGAATCCGGACAAACGAAGCGGCGGGAAGAATCCTGTACCGGAACTTCACCGGGAAAAAACCACCGGTAAAAAATAAGTACCGGGAAGAAATCTCCACGCGGCACCACGTTTGCCCGACTAAAAACTAAATAACTTAACGCAGTCTGCTACCACCGTAGCTTATGAAGGGAGCTACAGGGCCCTATATGATAACCTAACCTATAAATTAATTACACTTAAAAAACACTTACCAAGCTAAATCTTCTTTCTCTTCGGATCCAAACTTGAGTATCTTCGGGAAGGGGGTGTTTGTAATAAAATCTATGTTGTTTTGTCCGTTCGCCGCCGTAATATTCTAGCGCGTGCGGTAGTTTCATATTAGTAGCGTCGTCGCCCGCTCGGCCGGCGTCGGCAGTCGCGAGCGACCATTTTGAATTCAGTATTGTTTGGACATCGCGCGGGGAGGCCGCGCCGCATGAAACTGCTCGTGCGAATGGCTCGCGGACGGTCGCGATTGCTATGCGATATCGGTTTGATTTTTAATACGCGAGAGGGCCCGCGTTCTTTGATTGCTAATTAACTTGAGTTGTATTTGTGAATTTCCTGTTTGTTAAATAACTATTGAACTTTGTGTTTGTGTACCCGTCATTGTGACTTTCTCCTGTGGGATGTGACGCGTGGCTGCTCGCTCACATCTACCTGTTGCCGAGCCGATTTCGGGAAGAAATCTATTTATTTGTCCTGGGGAATTGAGATCTCAAGGGTTAGGTAGGGTGATTAGGAATTCCCCCTTCCCGAAGATACTCAAGTTTGGATCAGAAGAGAAAGAAGATTTAGCTTGGTAAGTGTTTTTTAAGTGTAATTAATTTATAGGTTAGGTTATCATATAGGGCCCTGTAGCTCCCTTCATAAGCTACGGTGGTAGCAGACTGCGTTAAGTTATTTAGGTTTTAGTCGGGCAAACGTGGTGCCGCGTGGAGATTTCTTCCCGGTACTTATTTTTTACCGGTGGTTTTTTCCCGGTGAAGTTCCGGTACAGGATTCTTCCCGCCGCTTCGTTTGTCCGGATTCGCTCTGCGCACATTTTCTGGCAGCAGAGCGTAGTTGCTCTGCACATTTTCTGGTAGCAGAGCGTAGTTTATCTACCCTCTATTTGTTCGTTTGTAAAAAATAATTAATTGTTTGTAAAAATTATTAGATTTTTCTTAGTTTGTTTGTATAAGAATATTTGTAACCTTTTTTGTATTTGTTTGCGGTTTGTACCGTGCGTTCCGGGTTTGTGCCATTCTCATACCTACCGCGGTTCTTCGTGTAGTTGCTTGATTTTGTTGTTTTTTATTTACCTTTTGTTATTTTTTGTTTGTGACTTGACGCGATGGCGAAGGCCTCCAATGCTAGGGCGACACTCGCCAACGAATTGAGATGGTTTGTGACGGCCGGAGGACTCCCTGTCCCGGAAGGACAGGGAGGGCGCCATACTGCTAAGAGCGGATCACCTCCACTCACGATTGATTAGCGCGGAAGCGGCCATGGCGGCGCTTACCGAAGCCGATCTTACCCCGGAGGCCTACGCAGGTCACATGGCGGACATGGACCAGATCCTGAGTCTGCACGATGATATCGCGGAGGCGGTGACCGCAATAAGGGCGAGACAGGCTGGCGGACCAGCCCCTCGCACACCTGTTAGACAGGAAGGACCAGCGGTTACTGGTCGGCTCCCCACCCTTCAGCTGTCCCACTTTGGGGGTAGGATGGAGGAGTGGGTAGCATATAAAAATATGTTTGAGTCCCTGGTCGTAGCACGACAGGATTTGTCGAAGGCCCAGAAGATGGCCTACCTCCTCTCCACTCTGGAGGATGAAGCGCGGTCGCTCATCCAGCACCTCCGGGTGGAGGACGACCAGTACGATACGGCTTGGGAGTTATTGAACTCCCGCTACCAAAATTTACGTTTGTTAGCGGATGCGCACGCCGCACAGTTGATGGCCCTGCCCAAGGTGGCCAACAGGGCACAGTTGCGCCTGCAGTTGCTCACGCCCGTTACAGTGGCCTGTAACGCGCTCCGCACACTGGGGCTGCCGGTGGACCAATGGTCTTTTTTGTTGGTGCACATTGTATTGGGCAAATTGCCCAATGACATCCGCTCGCGGTTTGAGCGCGAAAAATGCGGAGCGGGATAGCACCACCCTACCAACATTCACTGACTTGGTGAAGTTTTTGGAGTTTGAGGCACGGGCTGCTGAGAATACCATGACGGACTCAGCGCCATCCAGAGCGCCTGAACGTAGGCCCTTGGAACCCTCATGGCGAGGGAGGCCCCAACAGGGACGGCAACCGCCACCGCGTGGAGCTGGTGCGCGGGTTGCACACACGGCAGCAGTCGCGAGGGACGCGGACTGCCTGCAATGTGGTCGGATGGGCCACAGCCTGCTGCAATGCAGGGACTGGCAGGGACTGCCAGTACAAGATCGGCGCCGCATGGCAAAGCGGCATGAACTTTGCTTTTATTGTTTGGGCGGTCACTATGCACGTGACTGTCCCAGTGCCATACCATGCAGTGCATGCCGTGGGCGGCACCACGCGATGCTTTGCATGAACCGCAACGGGGATGGCACCCGGATGTTGAGGCAGGGGTCCCCTATGGGCGGGGGCGCTCCTGCGCGAAGCCCTCCACCACCGGACGGAGGACGCGGCTTCGCTCGTCGCACCCCCTCGGGAGGGGGTCGCGTACCTGCGCGGGTCTTGGCGGACCGGGACCACGCGCCCCAAGGTCATGGCCAGTATGTAGCTGGCCAGGCCCCGGATAGGGCCCCCATGGGCGGGGGCCCTAGATCGGACGTGAGAGTGGGGACACCCCCCTCCACGCGGGTTACCAATACCCACCACATGCAGCCGCAGCGGTTTTCTCCGCCGCTGCACGAGTACCCACGGCTGGAGTACCACCCGCCGTACCATATGTATGGCCGGGCCGCGGGTTATGCCCCCCTCAGATGGGGATGTGCACTCGCCCGCCATATTATCCGGGTCAGTGGCGCGCCCCTGGTTTGGAGAGAGTGGGGAGCCCGTAACTAGCTTGCTCCCTTGCTGGGACAGAGCCGCGGACGGTTCTGCTCCCTACCGCGGTGGTCCGCGTATGGGGTCGTAGGGGGAAGCCATTAATTTGAGAGCTCTGTTGGACTCAGGGGCTCAAAGCAGTTTGGTTACCACTCGAGTGGCACGCCAGTTAGGTTTAGTCGTGGAAGACTCGCCTGTGCCACTTCTTGGAGTTGGTGGCATACAAGTGAAGTGTCTGACGGGCCAGACACTTGTCACCTTTTCTTCGCTGAAGTCCTCCACAATGAGGATCACGACTTCGGCTATGGTAATGGATACCATTGCGGGTTGGCACCCTCGACAGACATACCGCCGGGTGTGTTGTCTTTGAGTTTCGGGTCTGGATTTGGCCGACCCCTTTGTCTTTCATCCCGGCCCAGTGGACTTGCTCCTGGGCTCGGACGTATTGGGTTGGATTTTGTTGGGTACACAGAAGGCTCTGGGTTCGTCTTCACTGATGGCAGTGTCTACGATTTTTGGTTTTGCCCCTGATGGGCCCTGTGTTTGATAATGGCACCGCGGAGGAGCCACCGGTTGTCGCATCTGCGTCCTTGGCCAAGACCATGCAAGGTTTTGGGAGGTGGAGGAGCCACCTATGAGTTCCAGGATGGATCCGGAACACGCTGAGTGCGAAGCCCTTTTTCGATCGACCACGGAGAGGTTGCCCTCCGGTCGGTTTGTAACTAGGTTACCCTTTGTTGCCTCTCGTCCTAGCCTAGGGCAAAGTAGGGCGCTTGCGGAGAAACGACTGCTGTCCATGGAGCGACGTATGCAGCGTGACCACGTACTTCGCGATAAATATATTGAATTTATGCGCGAGTACGAGGATTTGGGTCACATGTCTCCGGCTCGAGTTGATTGGAGCTCAACTGAGCATTATTTTTTGCCCCACCACGCGGTGGTGAAGGCCTCAACGGGCAAGTTGCGGACTGTCTTTGATGGGTCCGCACCCACTTCGAACGGGGTTTCGTTGAATCTGTGTTTGCATTCGGGTCCCAAATTGCATAGGGACATAATTGACATCATCTTGAACTTTAGAAGACATCAAGTGGTTTTTGGTGCGGACATCCGGATGATGTTCCGCCAGACAGTCATACATCCTGAGGACAGGCGATTCCAGTTGATACTCTGGCGTGAGCGCCCTGAGGATCCTGTGACGGTGTATGAACTCAACACAAACACGTATGGTTTGAAATCTAGTCCCTATATCGCCATCAGATCATTGCTTGAATTGGCAGAGCGGGAACGGATCCGCTTTCCCCGTGGGGCTTCCGTGCTGTCACGTGACTTGTATGTTGATGACGAGTGCACCGGAGCCCAAAGTATTGAGGAGGCCCTCCTACTGCGGGATGAATTGATTGAAATATTGAAGACAGGTGGCTACGAGCTACGTAAGTGGTTGTCTAATGAGCCTAAAGTTCTAGAAGGGATCCCGAGAGGATCACCAACAGAACCCTCACCTGTTTGAGGATGTGGATGATCCCAACAGGATAGCGGTGCTGGGCATGCAGTACCAGCCGCTAACCGATATTTTTACATTCCAAGTGGACTTGGAAATACCAAAGGTCTGGACTAAGAGAACGGTGTTGTCCGTAATAGCTCGTATGTTTGATCCAAGCGGTTGGATCAGTCCAGTGATATTCTCTGCGAAGTGTCTTCTTCAGAGACTTTGGACTTTGGGGCGTCTCGTGGGACGAGCCGCTGTTTGGCTCTCCATTGGATGATTGGCTCGAGTTGTTTTCATCGATTAAGGAAGTCAATCGGATTGCCTTGGCTCGTCGAATATTGCCCCCCGGGAAATATCGAGCCAGCCTGCATGGCTTTTGTGACGCGTCGGAGAGAGGCTACGCCGCGTCAGTCTATATGCGGACAGTTGACGCCGATGGCCGGGTCAATGTCTCGCTTGTGTTAGGGAAGAGCAAGGTCGCCCCCATCAGGACTAGGCTGACTATTCCCAAGCTTGAGTTGAGTGGAGCTCACCTTCTCTCTAAATTGTTGCATCACGTTGCCAGTGAACTGGCGGCCACGGTCGAAATACGGGACATCTTCGCCTGGTCGGATAGCCAGGTCGCGCTTGCATGGTTGCGCGCGGCCCCACATACCTTGGAGGTTTTTGTTGGAAACAGGGTTTCCCAAATCCAGAATATCGGAATTGATATAACATGGAGACATGTGCCGGGAGAGCTTAACCCAGCGGACTGTGCTTCCCGAGGTTGTACGGCACCAGAATTGGTGTCACACCCGCTCTGGTGGGGTCCAGAGTGGCTGATGGGATCAGAAACATCTTGGCCTGTCTGTCAGACAGATGTTACTTCTTTGAGTTTGACTGGGCTCCGTGTACATGCTGTAGTCGTTGAGACGACGTCGGAGCCGGATTGGCTACTTGCTCGGTATAGTAGCTTGGATAAGCTTCTGGGTGTTACCAGTTGGATTAAGCGTTTCATACATAATTGTAGAAACCCACAGGCAAAGCGGTTGGAGCCGATTGCAGGTGCAGAAGAGCGCCGGAGCGCATTGTTGCATTGGGTCCGTGTCGTGCAGACCGGACGGTTTGAGTCAGAGCTTCGTATTTTGCGCGACGGACGCGCTAAGTTGAAGGGCGCGGTCGCTCGTTTGAACCCGTACATCGACTCGGATGGCCTTCTTCGGGTTGGAGGCAGGCTCCGGAAGGCGGATCTTCCATATGAGACTCGCCATCCTCTGTTGTTGCCCAAGGGCGGACCCTTGGTGCAGCTTTTGGTGTCTGATCGACACATTCGTAACGCCCATGCTGGGTGCAATGCTTTGTTGGCTATTTTGCAACGCGAGTTTTGGATTTTGTCTGCCCGAAGAGCAATCCGTAGTGTCCTGTTTCGATGTATTGCATGTTATAGGTTGAAGGCATCCACGATGCAACCACAGATGGGTGATTTGCCCGCTGATCGAGATCCGACCTTCGAGACCGTTTGACGGCGTTGGAACCGATTTTGCCGGTCCCTTTTCGATCAAGGCTTCTCCCTTTCGTAATGCCCGTATTGTGAAGGGCTATTTGTGTGTATTTGTTTGTTTGGCCACCAAGGCTGTCCATTTGGAGGTGGTATCGGCTCTGACTACGGGGGCCTTCGTCGCCGCGTTGGATCGCTTTGTTTCGCGTCGAGGTCTACCTTCCCTTATTAGGTCTGACAATGGCACAAACTATAAAGGAACTGTAAATTATCTTAAGGATGTTTCTGTGTTTATTGATAAAAATTGTACTAGTTTAAGTCAAATTGCTGCCCAAAGGGGAATAACCTGGAAGTTTAGTCCCCAAGTTGCCCCCATTGGGGAGGGATTTTTGAAGCGGCTGTGAAATCCGCAAAGACCCACCTCCGCCGCATTATCGGAGAAACGGCTCTAACTTTTGAAGAGCTGGCCACAGTGTTTTGTAAAGTTGAGGCGGTCCTCAACTCTCGTCCTCTCTGTCCGCTATCTCCAGATCCAAATGACTTGGAAGCTCTCACCCCTGGTCATTTTTTGGTGGGAGGGCCGTTGAATGCCCTGCCCGAATACCCGTGGAAGGATGAACGCGTATATCGGTTGTCGCGTTTTCAAATGTTGCAGCAAATGAGCCAGGACTTTTGGCGTCGCTGGTCGCTTGAATATTTGCATTTGCTGCAGCAAAGAGTGAAGTGGACAGACAGGACTGAGCCTCCCAGGGAGGGTGATTTAGTATTGTTAAAAGAGGCAAATTTGCCCTCATTGCTTTGGCGACGAGCTCGCATATTACGTTTGATTCTTGGCGGAGATGGCACTCCGCGTGTGGCTGAGGTGTTGGTCGACGGTTCGATTTTGAGGAGAGCTGTGACCTCTCTCGCCCGCCTTCCCGTAGAGTAAGCTAGCGGTCTGCTTCTCAGACCGGGACGGGGGGATGTTTGTAATAAAATCTATGTTGTTTTGTCCGTTCGCCGCCGTAATATTCTAGCGCGTGCGGTAGTTTCATATTAGTAGCGTCGTCGCCCGCTCGGCCGGCGTCGGCAGTCGCGAGCGACCATTTTGAATTCAGTATTGTTTGGACATCGCGCGGGGAGGCCGCGCCGCATGAAACTGCTCGTGCGAATGGCTCGCGGACGGTCGCGATTGCTATGCGATATCGGTTTGATTTTTAATACGCGAGAGGGCCCGCGTTCTTTGATTGCTAATTAACTTGAGTTGTATTTGTGAATTTCCTGTTTGTTAAATAACTATTGAACTTTGTGTTTGTGTACCCGTCATTGTGACTTTCTCCTGTGGGATGTGACGCGTGGCTGCTCGCTCACATCTACCTGTTGCCGAGCCGATTTCGGGAAGAAATCTATTTATTTGTCCTGGGGAATTGAGATCTCAAGGGTTAGGTAGGGTGATTAGGAATTCCCCCTTCCCGAAGATACTCAAGTTTGGATCAGAAGAGAAAGAAGATTTAGCTTGGTAAGTGTTTTTTAAGTGTAATTAATTTATAGGTTAGGTTATCATATAGGGCCCTGTAGCTCCCTTCATAAGCTACGGTGGTAGCAGACTGCGTTAAGTTATTTAGGTTTTAGTCGGGCAAACGTGGTGCCGCGTGGAGATTTCTTCCCGGTACTTATTTTTTACCGGTGGTTTTTTCCCGGTGAAGTTCCGGTACAGGATTCTTCCCGCCGCTTCGTTTGTCCGGATTCGCTCTGCGCACATTTTCTGGCAGCAGAGCGTAGTTGCTCTGCACAGGGGGAATTCCTAATCACCCTACCTAACCCTTGAGATCTCAATTCCCCAGGACAAATAAATAGATTTCTTCCCGTAGTTTCACTCGGGAACAGCCAGATGTGAACCGCCAGCCACGTTTCACCTCTCACAAGAAAAAGTCACCATGACGGGTACACAAACACAAAGTTCAATAGTTATTTAACAAACAGGAAATTCACAAACACAACTCAAGCTAATTAGCAATCAAAGAACGCGGAACCTCTCGCGTATTAAAAATCAAACCGATATCGCATAGGGCAATGCAATGGCGGCCGTCCGCGCGACGCCATCCACGCTAGCAGTGTGAAAACCCCGAACGCCCTCTGGCGGCAGCAATGCGAAACGCCTGCGTTTAGTTTTACCCAATATATTACAAACAATATGCCTTCATACAAAGTGTCTCCTTAATATAATGTTTAAATTTCCTATCAGGCATATAATAAATAATAATAAATATATACGGTCAAATCACACAAATTGAGCTAGCCCCAAAGTAAGTTCGAAACTTGTGTTATGGGATACTAACTCAACGATACTATATTTTATAACATATACTAGCTTTTGCCCGCGGCTTCGCCCGCGTGAATTTCCCACGGGAACAGTGCTTTTTCCCGGGATAAAAAGTAGCCTATGTGCTATTCCAGGTCATTATCTACCTCTGTACCAAATTTCATCGAAATCCGTCCAGTAGATTTTGCGTGATTGAGTAACAAACATCCTCACAAACTCACAAACTCACAAATTCACAAACTCACAAACTCACATCCAAACTTTCGCATTTATAATATTAGTATGGATACTTCCAAGGCCCAGGTCAAACTGAAAAAGATAATTTTCCATCTTGACCTGACCAGGGGTCGAACCCGGGACCCCGTGGTTCAAAGGCAAGGTCTCTACCACTGCGCCATGGAGGTCGTCAGAATATCTAGAACAGATATTGGTATTTTATTACAATAGCCAAAATTGTTGACAGGTCTAGAACGCGAAATATCCCTAGGCGCTCGGTTCCTGCACTCGTCCTCTACTGAGGCGGTGCGCGGCTGCTACGAGCGGGCGGCCGTCGCAGCACACCTGCCTGCTTTGCACGCACACACCGACACGCTGCTGCGCGACCCGCACCAGGTTTGTGTTTTAGTTCCGCGAGGGGGACATAGATGGCGCTGTCGATAATTTTGTAATATAAGGTATAGGAGGCGAGCAGCACCAGGTTCGTGGTAGTTCCGCGCGGGGGACATGGCGCTGTGGATAATTTTGTTATACACCATTTGAGTTAGTTTCGCTGTATGATCATAGATGGCTCTCTGGATAATTTATATACATAATTTAACTTAGTTCAGTTGTGTGATTATAGATGGCACTGTGGATAATTTTGTTTTAAGTTACCTTAGTGTGGTAATAGATGGCCTTGTGGTTTATTTAGTTTTGAGTTACTTTGGTGTGGTAATAGATAGCGTTGTGGGTGATTTTTTTAAATAATTTATTACCAGTTAAAAAGCCTACCCTAATTAAAAATTTGTGTTACTGGGACTTCTCTCTTTATAATTGGTACAAGGATGCACTTGGTAAAATTAATAATAATGTAAACATTTGTACATGTATGCGTGCTCACCCAAAAAGTGAGTTTTATAGCATCATGAATGGTGCTGCATTGTGTCATGTCAATTATACCGAGATGTCGACCAATATAATGATTATATCTTGTAGTCTATAACATATCTAACTATACCATAGTCTATAACATTACTAAATACATGTCAGTCAGTAAAAAAATCTTAAAAAAAACTGTTTATTTATTATATTCACTTTGTGGATAGCGCTGTGGGCGACATTATTAAGGATATTTCCTGTAAACTTGTTCTATTGTATATTTGTGTTGTTGCTGTCTTTAATAAATAAAATAAAATGGTTATCGCAGCGTCGCGACGACCTGAAACACATGTATGCGCTGCTGAAGCTGCTGGATATTTCATGTAAATTTGTTCTATTGTGTGTTCGTAACGTTGCTGTTTCTAATAAATAAAATGTCTGTGGCAGCGCCGAGACGATCTAAAGCGCATGTACGCGCTGCTGAAGCCTCTCTCCGCGCAGGGCGCCCTCAAGCCGCTGGTGGAGGCTGCGCACGCGCAGGCCGCGCGTGAGGGCCGCCAACTGCTGGCCATGCCGCACAATAAGGACGAGGTATGTTGACACACTTGTGAGGAGTGGTGGCCGAGTGGTTGGGCACCCGCCTGTGGCTGCAAAAGTCCCAAGTTCGAATCCTGCCCGTGCTACATGAGGAGTGGTGGTGGCTAAGTGGTAGGGCGCCCGCCTGTGACTGCAAAGGTCCCAGGTTCGATACCTGCCCGTGCTACATGAGGAGTGGTGGTGGCCGAGTGGAAGCCCGCCTGTGACTGCAAAGGTCCCAGGTTCGATAATGAGGAGTGGTGGTGGCCGAGTGGAAGCCCGCCTGTGACTGCAAAGGTCCCAGGTTCGATACCTGCCCGTGCTACATGAGGAGTGGTGGTGGCCGAGTGGAAGCCCGCCTGTGACTGCAAAGGTCTCAGGTTCGATACCTGCCCGTGCTACATGAGGAGTGGTGGTGGCCGAGTGGAAGCCCGCCTGTGACTGCAAAGGTCCCAGGTTCGATACCTGCCCGTGCTACATGAGGAGTGGTGGTGGCCGAGTGGAAGCCCGCCTGTGACTGCAAAAGACCCAGGTTCGAATCCTGCCCGTGCTGCATGAGGAGTGGTGGTGGCTAAGTGGTAGGGCACCCGCCTGTGACTGCAAAGGTCCCAGGTTCGATACCTGCCCGTGCTACATGAGGAGTGGTGGTGGCCGAGTGGAAGCCCGCCTGTGACTGCAAAAGACCCAGGTTCGAATCCTACCCGTGCTACACGAGGAGTGGTGGTGGCCGAGTGGAAGCCCGCCTGTGACTGCAAAAGACCCAGGTTCGATACCTGCCCGTGCTACATGAGGAGTGGTGGTGGCCGAGTGGAAGCCCGCCTGTGACTGCAAAAGACCCAGGTTCGATACCTGCCCGTGCTACATGAGGAGTGGTGGTGGCCGAGTGGAAGCCCGCCTGTGACTGCAAAAGACCCAGGTTCGAATCCTGCCCGTGCTGCATGAGGAGTGGTGGTGGCCGAGTGGAAGCCCGCCTGTGACTGCAAAAGACCCAGGTTCGAATCCTGCCCGTGCTGCATGAGGAGTGGTGGTGGCTAAGTGGTAGGGCACCCGCCTGTGACTGCAAAGGTCCCAGGTTCGATACCTGCCCGTGCTACATGAGGAGTGGTGGTGGCCGAGTGGAAGCCCGCCTGTGACTGCAAAAGACCCAGGTTCGAATCCTACCCGTGCTACACGAGGAGTGGTGGTGGCCGAGTGGAAGCCCGCCTGTGACTGCAAAAGACCCAGGTTCGATACCTGCCCGTGCTACATGAGGAGTGGTGGTGGCCGAGTGGAAGCCCGCCTGTGACTGCAAAAGACCCAGGTTCGAATCCTGCCCGTGCTGCATGAGGAGTGGTGGTGGCTAAGTGGTAGGGCACCCGCCTGTGACTGCAAAGGTCCCAGGTTCGATACCTGCCCGTGCTACATGAGGAGTGGTGGTGGCCGAGTGGAAGCCCGCCTGTGACTGCAAAAGACCCAGGTTCGAATCCTACCCGTGCTACACGAGGAGTGGTGGTGGCCGAGTGGAAGCCCGCCTGTGACTGCAAAAGACCCAGGTTCGATACCTGCCCGTGCTACATGAGGAGTGGTGGTGGCCGAGTGGAAGCCCGCCTGTGACTGCAAAAGACCCAGGTTCGAATCCTACCCGTGCTACACGAGGAGTGGTGGTGGCCGAGTGGAAGCCCGCCTGTGACTGCAAAAGACCCAGGTTCGATACCTGCCCGTGCTACATGAGGAGTGGTGGTGGCCGAGTGGAAGCCCGCCTGTGACTGCAAAAGACCCAGGTTCGAATCCTGCCCGTGCTGCATGAGGAGTGGTGGTGGCTAAGTGGTAGGGCACCCGCCTGTGACTGCAAAGGTCCCAGGTTCGATACCTGCCCGTGCTACATGAGGAGTGGTGGTGGCCGAGTGGAAGCCCGCCTGTGACTGCAAAAGACCCAGGTTCGAATCCTGCCCGTGCTGCATGAGGAGTGGTGGTGGCCGAGTGGAAGCCCGCCTGTGACTGCAAAAGACCCAGGTTCGATACCTGCCCGTGCTACATGAGGAGTGGTGGTGGCCGAGTGGAAGCCCGCCTGTGACTGCAAAAGACCCAGGTTCGAATCCTACCCGTGCTACACGAGGAGTGGTGGTGGCCGAGTGGAAGCCCGCCTGTGACTGCAAAAGACCCAGGTTCGATACCTGCCCGTGCTACACGAGGAGTGGTGGTGGCCGAGTGGAAGCCCGCCTGTGACTGCAAAAGACCCAGGTTCGATACCTGCCCGTGCTACATGAGGAGTGGTGGTGGCCGAGTGGAAGCCCGCCTGTGACTGCAAAAGACCCAGGTTCGAATCCTGCCCGTGCTGCATGAGGAGTGGTGGTGGCTAAGTGGTAGGGCACCCGCCTGTGACTGCAAAGGTCCCAGGTTCGATACCTGCCCGTGCTACATGAGGAGTGGTGGTGGCCGAGTGGAAGCCCGCCTGTGACTGCAAAAGTCCCAGGTTCAAATCCTGCCCGTGCTACATGAGTTTGTATACCAATCTGACTAATACTATGTTAGTTTTCTTCCACCGCCACTTGCTTCCAGTGAAGGAAAACATCGTGAGGAAACCTGCACTCTGGTTGATGATTATCAGCTAGTGTGTGAAGTGGAGAAGGCAATGGCAAACCACTCCAGCCAAGATAGTCGTTATGTGTGTTTCATTCCATATAATGACCACGACTCTCAGTCTTGAGGAATACGACTAAAGAGATTTTGACTGAACAACGTGAACTAATTTTAAAATTAAAAGAATGCTTTGCGCGGCGATTTGCTGACTATGCACAAATGAAGTATAGAAATGTGTGGTTTGGACCATACAATGTGTATGCAAAATTTCAGGAAAATTAGTTCAATAGATAAAGCGTGAAGAGGTAACAAACAAACTCACTTTATATTTTTAATAAGTTAGGATAAGTAAAGGTTCATGGATTTTTATTGTTATTTGTTACAGGCTCACATCCACTTCGTGACATCGATGCTGTCTCTACACAGCAAATATACGGAACTGTTTGCTGACGTGTTCGGAGGGGCTCAGGCGTTCGTAGGAGCGTTAGACAAGGTAAGGGAATCTCTACAGGTCTAACTTGTTTACGCGCTCACGCCATTGGCGTATCATCAATATCAATCAATACATATGATAAACGCCATTGGCTTATCGTCAATATAAATCAATACATATAATAAAACTGTAATTGGTCTGTGTCTGTACATAGGAGATATTTAAGATAAAAAATACTATGAGGATGTTTTTATAGGGCCAATAGAAGACAAAACAATTTTTTTTGAATTTTTGTCTTTCTGTTTGTATGTTTGTATGCGCATCACGCAAAAACCACAGGACCAAATTTGATACGGTTTTTACTGTTGTCTTGTTGAAGGTCTAACTTAAAATCTGGCGTGAATTTTATCTTGATACGAAGGACGGACGAAGTCGCGGGCACAGGCTAGTAAATAAATAAAAATCATATACTTAGGAAAAAGAATAGACCCGGCATAACAAAACAATCTATATTAGGGTTCATTCCCGGGATTTCTCGAGCCGAGAATTCCCGGGAAATCGGTGGGCTTTGTTCCCGGGAAATCAAGCTCGAGAACTCGAGAAATCATGTACCTATATAGAAATTATTTTTTTAAGGGGTCCGTACCTCGAAAGGCAAAAGCGGAACCCTTATAAGATCACTTTGTCTTCCGTCTGTCTATCAAACTTTTTTTTTCTCAGGAACACTTAAAGGTATCAAGTTGAAATTAATATTGAATACTCGGATCCACGGTCTCTTTCACCAAAAAATAATCAAAATTATACGTCAACGCGATCAAGAGATATTACCGTAAATGTAGCTATTTCTTACAGCAATCAAAACCTATGGGGTACTTCCCTTTGACCTAAAATTATGAAATTTGGCAAAAGGCAAGGTCTAACAGTACTTATACAGGAATGAATCTTAAAATTGTAAATATGTTGGAAGTCTAAAAAAAAGTGTTACAAACTTATTTTTGCGCTCGATGCAGTATGAATCCTAAGGATTGAACTGCAAAGTTAAATTTGTTTTTGAGACTAGTTGGTCTTTTAGTTAAAGCGTTGTGAGATACTTTGCGTGTACGGATTACGGAACCCTTGGTGCGCCAGCTTGACTGGCACTTAGCCGGTTTTTTTAAGATATTCGTTTTCTTTCATGTTATTTTTATTTTATTTTATAAATGGCAAATAAATGAATATGAATATAGAAGCTATTTTTGTTTACAAGGTTTAAGTTGTTTTTTTTTCTAAATAATTAGCCAAAAATGGTGCTGTGATTGTAATTTAATTATTGGTGCGCCAGCTTGACTGGCACCCGGCCGGTTTTTTTTAAGATATTCGTTTTCTTTCATGTTATTTCACATTCTAAATAACCGGCCAAAAATGGTGCTGTCATTATAATTATAAGTTTGAGTAATATTATTTCTGTATTTAAAAAAAATACAGACCTAATAATATGTTATTTGAGAGGAAAACCACACTTTGTTGACGTTATTAGAACCAAATAATATGAGAAAACGTACGTAAATGTAAATTTCTCGACAACCCGAGAAGACCCGAGAAATTAGCCTCGAGAATTCTCGAGACCCAAGAAATTGAAAAGCTCGAGAAATCATGAACCCTAATCTATATACAAACAGTAGTTATGCGGCTGGTCGCCATGTTTTGTCACTATTATTAGTACGCGCAGGCCGCCATATTTGTGCCAAATCCTTTGTCGGCGTCGGGTTTAGGTATGCACGATTTTTTGTAGGTATGTCATGTCTAAAGTCAGGGGTCTTCGATTATGTTTTTTTGTTTTGTTTTTGGTAACAAGTACAATTTGTTATATATTTTAGCCACCTAGCCTCTTTTAGCTACTAGCTGAAAATCAGCGCGTTGGCTTCTACCTTAGCACCATGATGAGCTGGTCGCCATTTCGACGAATTTAGTTAAATTTAGTGTCAAAGTCAAAGTCAAAATTCTTTATTGAAACTTAGCCTTCAAAGAAGGCTCTTTTTCACGTCGAAAACTAATTATTTAATCATAATATATTATGTCTTAAAGCTACAAACTACTAGCATTTCGGAACGACCACTGCTAAAAAGAAATGCCGAAAGAAACTCATGAAATATTCTTTAGTGTCTTTTTTATTTAATCGTGTGGCGTTAATTAAGTGTTAAATTTGTCGAATAAATAATTTTTCTTTCTTTCTTTCTATTCGGTTTTCCTTCGTCTGAGATAAAATAGATAATATAAAAATATTACTAATATTATAAATGCGAAAGTTTGGATGTGAGTTTGTGAGGATGTTTGTTACTCAATCACGCAAAATCTACTGGACGGATTTCGATGAAACTTGGTATACGGGTAGAAAATTACCGGGAATAGCACATAGGGTGCTTTTTATCCCAAAATTCCCACGGGAGAGAAGCCCCGGGGCGCAGCTAGTACAAAATAAAAGGTATTGTATTGCAATGACATAATATGTGTATCCAGGCGTGCAGTGAAGTGGTGAACGCCCGTCCATCCCCAGATGCACCGGCTCGTGCGCCGGAGTTGCTGGCGAGATACTGCGATTCCTTGCTGAGGAAGAGGTAAGACTTCATACATTTAACTTACTGTGCCACTTTCCTATCGGAATTTCGGGATGAAAAAATATCCTTATTTATTACTTACTAGCGCTCTGTACCGGCTTCGCTCAGGAGATATATACATGAGTTGTAGCCTATGTCACTCAGGTATAATGTAGCTTCCTATTGGTGGAAGAATTTTTGAAATCGGTTCAGTAGTTATGAAGATTACCACCTACAAACAAACTTACAAACACTTCCTCTTTATAATATTAGTGCGACTAGCTTTAGCCCGCGTCAATTTAAAGTTTCTCCCATTGCACCCCCTTAGGGGTAGAATTTCCAAAATTTCTTTCTCAGTACTCTTTTACGTTGTATAAAGAACCTCTCTGCAAAACATTAAGTTTCTACGTTCAGCGGTTTCGCCTCTGCGTTGATCCTATTAATATTATAAATGCGAAAGTTTGGATGTGAGTTTGTGACTTTGTGGATGTTTGTTACTCAAACACGCAAAATTTACTGGACGGATTTTGAAGAAATTTGGTATACGGGTAGAAAAATACCTTATGGTTGTTGGCGCTTACAACGTTGTGCTTATAAGCTAAATAAAACTATTACTATAAAATTAAAGAGCGATTTGAGACTTAAGCGCCAATGACCATAAGGTATATTTTCCCATGGATTGACACAAAAGAACCTAAACATTTTAGGGAAATCCCCGACACAAATTCCGGTGCACATGTGCAGTACTTGCTATTGTTTAAGTATTTAAAAAGATCAGCTATGTAGGGTAGCTATTGTTTTCTCCGAAATGCTTTGGCTACTTGATGTTGCGATTGATTAGTGAAAGCGTGAACACAAGTGATCCTTCAAAACATGTCTGGAAAGAAAAAGAAATGTTCATTTTATGGATAAATCGTCTGTTTCTAAAAGTATATTAAAACTGTGTGTAAACGTTGTATAAGGAGTGAATGGGATTGTTGCAAGAATCAAAAACCATTTAAGTAAATGTGTGGCAGAAAAGCATCTCGATCAGAATTCGGATTCAGACAATATCGGAGGCAGCGCCGCTGCCGCGAGCGCAGATATGGAAAGACAGGAACCATTTTTGTGAATAGCATGATTCGTTTGAATGCGAAAGTTGATTCCTTCAATGGAATATTATGTGATAAGCAATCTATAAAAAGAAAACAGTTCCCACTGATTGGTGTACACTGAAACTAAACTGAAACGACATTGAAGCAATGCACAGCACAATACAAAAAATGCACTACTCATGAAGAGTTAGAGATATGTAAAAAAATAAAAAATATCTGATTTAAATCAAAAAAATCTGATTTAAATCAAATTAATCCGATTTTTTTGATTTTTTTAAAAAAGTCATGATTTTTATCAACCCTGCCATTCACCCTTCTGAAATTTCGAAAAAGTCTGCGTTGATATACCTGTGGCGCCATCTACCGTGCCACAAGAACAACACCATCCATAAATGTCATGATTGATAGTCCGTAATGCTCAAGACAGATGGCGCTAAGACTAATTAAACCGGGGTGTTGATATTTGCAAGATTGGACGCTGTACGACACGTACAAATTAAATATTATATTTTCCACAAAAATCTTAAAACATTGAAAAAAATCAAGATAAATCAAAAAGTTATAGTGACATATATTTTCCTCTAAATTCTACCTTACAAACTCAAAACAGGTTGTACATTATATACGGGTTGACTTTTTAAAGAGTGTCCAAATATTTGCAGCAGATTCGAATAATTAAATTGAGTAGGTCTCCAAAGATATCTATATCAACAAATGACAAAATTTTTTTGCTATCCCATACAAATGTGGCATGAAAAATAGAAATTTTCACTATTTTTTTTTGGAAGTAGCAAAGTTGTACTCCATGTATTGATCATAGTATAAAAATTTGGACACTGTTAAAAAATCAGCGTCATACACATCCATTTTTTTTAATGCAATGGCTGAATATTTGTGTTCTCAAATATTTTTTATTCTTTTCCTACTCATTAGATCTGGTGGAGAAGCGGAAGCGGATGACAAACTGGCGGGCGCGATTGTGGTCTTTAAATACGTGTGCGATAAGGACGTGTTTCAGAAGTACTATGCTAGAGCACTGGCCAGGAGACTTATTCATCAGCTGTCGGCTTCTATGGAACAGGTATGGGAACTAGTATTTTAGAAGATTACAGTTTTGGTTCTGTGGAATAGTTATGGGAACAAATAGTTTTGGTAAAAACAGCAAAAATAAAATTTTTGTTGTTTTATTTTATACTATGGAACAGGTATCAGGACTAGTATTTTGGGAAATATCAGTATTCTTGTTAAAAAGATATGGGAAATATTACACAAAGTTACTATGGCTAGCTCCTATGGAACAGGTATCAGATCAAGTATTTTCATGAAATTTTGCTACCTACAAAAGCTCGCTCAGGTCATCTGTCAACTTTAGTGGAACAGGTATCGGAACTAGTATTTATAAGATTACAGTTTCAATAAGAGTGACAGCAGTGACTCTCACATTAGCTGTCACCTTTTTGGAACAGGTATCGGAACAGGTATTTTAGAATATATTTTTTTTTTTAGGAAGAAGCAATGATAAACAGACTGAAAGCCGCGTGCGGCTACGAGTTCACCAACAAGCTACATCGCATGTTTACGGACGTGACAGTGTCTGCCGATCTGAACGCGAAGTTCCAACAACATCTAAGGGATAATAAGTTGACGCTCTGCGCTGGATTCTTCATACAGGTTAGTATTATTTTAAAGTAGTCAAGAAAAATCCCTGCTGGTCTGGGAGCAAAGAAAAAACATAGAATGTGCCAGCTGCTACTCTTCCCGCGCAGATTGTAAAAGTCAATCGAGGGAAAGGGCTTTAAACTGGGGATTCCTCCACTCATAGGCGATGGGCTAGCAACCTGTCACTATACCTGAATCTCCATTCCATCAGAGCCCACTATTCAGCTAAGCGTGGCCTTCGAGTCTCACGATCCTTGGCTCTGTTTACCCCGTAAGGGATAAAGACGTGATTATATGTATGTATGTATGTAAGAAAAATTCTACTAATATTATAAATGCGAAAGTTTGGATGTGAGTTTGTGAATTTGTGAGGATGTTTGTTACTCAATCACGCAAAATCTACTGGACGGATTTCGATGAAATTTGGTATACGGGTAGAAAAATACAGGGAAAAGCACATAGGGTACTTTTTATTCCGAAATTCCCACGGGAGCGAAGCCCCGGGGCGCGGCTAATCCATACTAATATTATAAATGCGAAAGTTTGGATGTGAGTTTGTGAATTTGTGAGTTTGTGAGGATGTTTGTTACTCAATCACGCAAAATCTACTGGACGGATTTCGATGAAATTTGGTACAGAGGTAGATAATGACCTGGAATAGCACATGGGCTACTTTTTATCCCGGGAAAAAGCACTGTTCCCGTGGGAAATTCTCGCGGGCGAAGCCGCGGGCAAAAGCTAGTAAATAATAAATAGGCATGTTAGGCGACCAAGACTGTTTCATGAGTTTCTTCTCAGCAGTGGTCGTTCCGAAATGCTAGTAGTTTGTAGCGTTGAGACGTAATATACTATCATTATATAATTAGTTTTTGCGGTAAAAAGAGGTTTCTTCGAAGGCCAAGTTTCAATAAAGAAGTTTCAACAAAAAAAACTGTATCCACTAGCGGATTTACGGGGAGGGGGGGGGGGGGTGGTTAGCTCATAAGGTTTTTCTCGCTCCCACGGATTTCGTATCTGTTTGTGCAAAAATAGAAGGCAAAATAGTTTTTTCTATCTCGTACAGATTGTGGCAGTTATTTAAGAAGCCTATGTACTATTTCTATTATCATTAATGATCTAGGTTTTGCACCAGGATTAATTCAGTTACGCGTTTTTGGCTCAAAAAGCATGATGCAGTCTTAAAATGCTCAAAAAGCATGATGCAGTCTTAAAATGCTCAAAAAGCATGATGCAGTCTTAAAAGGCTCAAAACGCATGATACAGTCTTAAAGGGTTCAAAACCTATGATGTAGTTTTAAGGAGCTCAAAATTTATGATGCAGTCTTAAAGGGCTCAAAACTTATGAAGCAGTCTTAAAGGGTTCAAAACCTATGATGTAGTTTTAAGGAGCTCAACATTTATGATGCAGTCTTAAAGGGCTCAAAACTTATGATGCAGTCTTACAGGGCTTAAACGCATGATGTAGTCTTAAAAGGCTCAAAACCTATGATGCAGTCTTAAAGGGCTTAAAATGCTTGATGCAGTCTTAAAGACCTCAAAACCTATGACACAGTCTAAAAAGACTCAAAACCTATAACGTAGTCGTAAAGGGCTCAAAACGCGTGATGCAGTCTTAAAGGGCTCAAAACGCATGATGCAGTCTGAAAAGGTCCTAGCGCCTATGCAGCAGTGGAGTTTGTAGCGCCGCCTCTTCTCCACTTGCGCTTTGGAGGCGGTGGTAACCTTAGCTTTAAGTCATTTTATGACGTCAACTAACTAAAAAACAAGTATACGACGATTTAAATGTACTATTTTTAGCCCATTTAAATAAAATCACCTGCACTTGCTTCCGGTGAAGGAAAACATCGTGAGGAAACCTGCACTCTGATTTACCAATAACCAAAAACAATACTATAAGTCAACTATGTTTGCCCCAGGTCCTCCAAGCTGGGGCGTGGCCCCTGGGCGGGGCGATGGCCCCACTGGCCCCGCCCGCGCAATTAGAACGCCCCGCGAGACTATTCGAGGCCTTCTACAGGGCCTCATTCAGCGGGCGGCGGCTGGCCTGGCTTCACCACCTGTGTACTGGCGAGCTGAGGACCAGATATACACACAGGTACGTATAGATAAACAATAGGATGTGTACTAGAGATGAAACGGATATCCGGAAACTATCCGGTATCCGGCCTATCTGGCCGCCATAATACTATCCGGCCGAATACCGGATAGCTACTATTCGGCCGGATGTCCATCCGGCCAAGACTACACATTCTATACTATGCGATTTAAATGCTATCTGTTTTTTGTAATTTTTGTCAAGTTGTCAGCTTGTCATTCAAAACCATTCGAAGCTAACTTCACTAAACAAAGTGACTTTTTGTACGATGTGCAAAAAAAATGAAGAAAATTAGAAATATGTAATAATAAATTTTTATAAATGTTTATTTACAGTATTTTATTTTCCACTAAATAAAAAAGTTAATTTAAATGCAAAAATAATTTTACTAAAAAAATGATTCTTCAAATTTCGGTATGTAATTGCCACTAACCAACGCACCAGCGCGGTCAAGGTCGAGTAATTTAGAAAAAATATCAGCCTTTGTGTTGTTCGCTTTTCAAAAACGAACAACAACTTACATTATTTAAACAAAGTTCTATTTTGACTACCATGTGAGGTCAGATAGAACTATGTCCTTTAAAACGTAGAAAAAAGATTACAAAGTTCCAACTTAACCACTATACGAGTTAATAGAACCATATTATTTTAAACATAGAAACAAGTACATTTCTTTTACAAAGTTCCATCGTTACCAACATGTGAGTTTAGATAGAACCGTGTCATAGTACACATTTCTTTGGCAACGTTCCATCTTCACCACTATGCTAATCCAGATAGAACTCTGTCCTTTTAAACATAGAAAAAGACAAGTAAATTTTATGTAACAAAGTTCCATCGTCACCACAATACTAGTACACATAGAACCGTGTCACAACAAACACTTTGTTACAGGGTATACCATATAAGCGCCAGTACTCCGCAGTGCGCGTTGCTGCTAGCGTTTGAGAAACAGGACAGTGCGCATTCTAACGAGCTCAGGGAGGCTTTGCAACTCACTGGTGAGGTTATTTTAATTTTTTATTTTATTTCCGGCATCAAAATTCAAGATGGCCGTATGTGGTCAAATTGTACAATGTTCAAACCCTTTTCTTTTCGTCATAATTTTGAGGGCATCCGGGCGGAGTTTTTAAATAGTGTAGTAGTGTAAATAGCGGTTTTTTTATCTCCAGTTTTTTTTCTTGAAGATTTTTGGAGTTTTTTTTTTTTGAGGGAGTCATGGGAAAAGAAATCTTAATTTTGTACGGGGTTATTGAATTTTTTGTCCTGGGTCCGTAATTTTGCTGGTGGCAGCCAAAATTATTAGTTATAAATGATGAATTTGCTTTGAAAATCGAAATTTTATAAGTCCCTAACGCGACATTTTGCGGGAAAAGATATTCTGCAAAAGAGGCATTCTACGAAAGAGACATTCTACGAGAGGCATTCTACGAAAGAGACATATGAGAAAGAGGCATTTTACGTCTAGGGGACATTTTGCGAAAAGAGCCTTTTTGCGCATAAGCCGCATTAAATCCACCATTCTACATAATTTTGTGCAATAAAATATTTTTTAAATAAATAAATTTCATCTTTTCATTTTTTTCAGGCGACGCATGGCCCCGCCACGTGCGACCCCTAATCGAAGCCGGCCTCCTCACCTGTGACCCCGACCCCGAGCAGCCCTCGCAGTCCGAGGACGATGGCCCCCACGGAACCCTCACGCTGAACCTCGCCTTTACTTGCAAAAGGACTAAAGTACGCCTCACGTGCGCTAATGCTCCGCACCAGCAAGGTATGTTTTAGTTCATTGGTGGTTGGATAGATGGCGCTGTGGAGAATTTTCGTTGTTTTAGTTTCACAAATGGTTAGATAGATGGCGCTGTAGGGAATATTCGTTGTTTTAGTTTCTAGAGATTTTGGTAGATGGCGCTGTGGTAATTTTTTGTTATTTTAGTTTCTAGAGCTTTTGGTAGATGGCGTTCTTAAAATTATGTAATAGAGGGTAGTTGCGTGTTTATGGTCAGTGTTATTTAGATTATGCCACTGCGGTTAGTAATAAGTATAATCTTGCTTGTTGCATACAATAAAATTGAAGCAAGTAAATACTTGCATGGTCTAAACAACAGTTGCTTGCAATTATTCATTGTCAATGGTGGCACTGCAATTATTGCTTTTGTATGTACAAGGAACTTGCGCCGTCTAAATGGGCCTTAGTGCTCACTTTTAGGTATCCCATTTGGTCGTTTTATCACAGATAATATTGTGTCAAAATCAAAACATTATTATTGCCATTTTACATTCTGCCACCGAACCCAAGACAATGTCGTAGGGCTGATCTTTACTCGGATGTCACTTTTAGATTTAATTTTATAGTTAATTTTTTTCTAGGCGTAGTAGGATGCTGAAATTCGGCATGTAGGTTCCTTAGGGAGTGTAGAGGAGTTCTAAGAGAGGATTTTCTGAAATTCCTACAGGAACAACGTCCCGAGCCCATTTCATATATATTTTTTTTTTTTATTAGTATTGTTGCACTTGTTGATATTGTGTCATTTTAGTAATGAATTAATTATGGAAATCCTTGGGGGAGGCCTTTGTCCAGCAGTGGACGTCTTTCGGCTGAGAGAGAGAGAGTAATGAATTTATAGAAGAGCGAAGATTCTAACATAAGCATCTTGCTTAAGAAAACCTCAAGACGATGTAGAAAATGATGTAATTGCTGAGATATAAAGAATTTTATATTTGTACTAGCATAGGCCTGGGACTTTGTTCCCGTGGGAATTTCAGGAAATCCTCTCTTAGTGCTCCCCTACACTCCCTAAGGAACCTACATGCTAAATTTCAGCTTCCTACGCCCAGTAGTTTTGACTGTGCGATGTCTGTTAGAAGAATCCTACTAATAAATGCGAAAGTTTGTGAAGATGTTTTTCACGCAAAATCTACTGGACGGATTTCGATGAAATTTTGTATACGGGTAGAAAAGTACCGGGAATAGCACATAGGGTACTTTTTATTACGAAATTCGCACGGGAGCGAAGCCCCGGGGGGCGCCTAGTTTTATATATAAGTCAAAGTCAATTTTTTTATTAAAACTTGCCCTTCAAAGAAGGCTCTTTTTCACGTCGAAAACTAATTATTTAATCATAATATATTATGTCTTAAAGCTACAAACTACTGGCATTTCGGAACGACCACTGCTGAGAAGAAATGCCGAAAGAAACTCATGAAACATTCTTGATTTTTGTATTCCACCAGGTGGGTCAGGCAACGGGGGCGGCGGGGAGGCCCCCGAGGCGGCGCACTGCGACGACGACCGCAAGATGTACCTGCAGGCCGCACTCGTGCGCATCATGAAGCAAAGGAAGGTATGGCACTCGCTTTGTTTCAGGTCATGACACGCTTGGCGCGAAAAACACGCTTGGCGCGAAAACACGCTTGGCGTGTTTGAAATTACGCCTGGCGTGTTCGAAATCTAGTTAAGTGTGTTATAACTCACTGAATGAATAAGAAAACTACGCACTGCGACGACGACCGAAAGATGTACCTGCAGGCCGCACTCGTGCGCATCATGAAGCAGAGGAAGGTATGGCACTCGCTTTGTTTCAGGTTATGACACGCTTGGCGCGAAAAAACACGCTTGGCGTGTTTGAAATTACGCCTGGCGTGTTCGAAATCTAGTTAAGTGTGTTATAACTTACTGAATGAATAAGAAAACTACGCACTGCGACGACGACCGCAAGATGTACCTGCAGGCCGCACTCGTGCGCATCATGAAGCAGAGGAAGGTATGGCACTCGCTTTGTTTCAGGTCATGACACGCTTGGCGCGAGAAAACGCGCTTGGCGTGTTTGAAATTACGCCTGGCGTGTTCGAAATCTAGTTAAGTGTGTTATAACTCACTGAATGAATAAGAAAACTACGCACTGCGACGACGACCGAAAGATATACCTGCAGGCCGCACTCGTGCGCATCATGAAGCAGAGGAAGGTATGGCACTCGCTTTGTTTCAGGTTATGACACGCTTGGCGCGAAAAAACACGCTTGGCGTGTTTGAAATTACGCCTGGCGTGTTCGAAATCTAGTTAAGTGTGTTATAACTTACTGAATGAATAAGAAAACTACGCACTGCGACGACGACCGCAAGATGTACCTGCAGGCCGCACTCGTGCGCATCATGAAGCAGAGGAAGGTATGGCACTCGCTTTGTTTCAGGTCATGACACGCTTGGCGCGAGAAAACGCGCTTGGCGTGTTTGAAATTACGCCTGGCGTGTTCGAAATCTAGTTAAGTGTGTTATAACTCACTGAATGAATAAGAAAACTACGCACTGCGACGACGACCGAAAGATGTACCTGCAGGCCGCACTCGTGCGCATCATGAAGCAGAGGAAGGTATGGCACTCGCTTTGTTTCAGGTTATGACACGCTTGGCGCGAAAAAACACGCTTGGCGTGTTTGAAATTACGCCTGGCGTGTTCGAAATCTAGTTAAGTGTGTTATAACTTACTGAATGAATAAGAAAACTACGCACTGCGACGACGACCGCAAGATGTACCTGCAGGCCGCACTCGTGCGCATCATGAAGCAGAGGAAGGTATGGCACTCGCTTTGTTTCAGGTCATGACACGCTTGGCGCGAGAAAACGCGCTTGGCGTGTTTGAAATTACGCCTGGCGTGTTCGAAATCTAGTTAAGTGTGTTATAACTCACTGAATGAATAAGAAAAACTACGCACTGCGACGACGACCGCAAGATGTACCTGCAGGCCGCACTCGTGCGCATCATGAAGCAGAGGAAGGTATGGCACTCGCTTTGTTTCAGGTTATGACACGCTTGGCGCGAAAAAACACGCTTGGCGTGTTTGAAATTACGCCTGGCGTGTTCGAAATCTAGTTAAGTGTGTTATAACTTACTGAATGAATAAGAAAACTACGCACTGCGACGACGACCGCAAGATGTACCTGCAGGCCGCACTCGTGCGCATCATGAAGCAGAGGAAGGTATGGCACTCGCTTTGTTTCAGGTTATGACACGCTTGGCGCGAGAAAACGCGCTTGGCGTGTTTGAAATTACGCCTGGCGTGTTCGAAATCTAGTTAAGTGTGTTATAACTCACTGAATGAATAAGAAAACTACGCACTGCGACGACGACCGAAAGATGTACCTGCAGGCCGCACTCGTGCGCATCATGAAGCAGAGGAAGGTATGGCACTCGCTTTGTTTCAGGTTATGACACGCTTGGCGCGAAAAAACACGCTTGGCGTGTTTGAAATTACGCCTGGCGTGTTCGAAATCTAGTTAAGTGTGTTATAACTTACTGAATGAATAAGAAAACTACGCACTGCGACGACGACCGCAAGATGTACCTGCAGGCCGCACTCGTGCGCATCATGAAGCAGAGGAAGGTATGGCACTCGCTTTGTTTCAGGTTATGACACGCTTGGCGCGAGAAAACGCGCTTGGCGTGTTTGAAATTACGCCTGGCGTGTTCGAAATCTAGTTAAGTGTGTTATAACTCACTGAATGAATAAGAAAACTACGCACTGCGACGACGACCGCAAGATGTACCTGCAGGCCGCACTCGTGCGCATCATGAAGCAGAGGAAGGTATGGCACTCACTTTGTTTCAGGTTATGACACGCTTGGCGCGAGAAAACGCGCTTGGCGTGTTTGAAATTACGCCTGGCGTGTTCGAAATCTAGTTAAGTGTGTTATAACTCACTGAATGAATAAGAAAACTACGCACTGCGACGACGACCGCAAGATGTACCTGCAGGCCGCACTCGTGCGCATCATGAAGCAGAGGAAGGTATGGCACTCGCTTTGTTTCAGGTTATGACACGCTTGGCGCGAGAAAACGCGCTTGGCGTGTTTGAAATTACGCCTGGCGTGTTCGAAATCTAGTTAAGTGTGTTATAACTCACTGAATGAATAAGAAAATTACGCACTGCGACGACGACCGCAAGATGTACCTGCAGGCCGCACTCGTGCGCATCATGAAGCAGAGGAAGGTATGGCACTCGCTTTGTTTCAGGTCATGACACGCTTGGCGCGAGAAAACGCGCTGAGCGTGTTTGATATTACGCCTGGCGTGTTCGAAATCTTGTTAAGTGTGTTATAACTCACTGAATGAATAAGAAAACTACGCACTGCGACGACGACCGCAAGATGTACCTGCAGGCCGCACTCGTGCGCATCATGAAGCAAAGGAAGGTGTGGAACTTACTGTTTTATTTATTTATTTGGAAAACTAGGACTTTACAATCAAAAACAATGTTAAGAACAATATTAGCAATAGTTAGTCACTTAAAAGTAAGTTTTTCAGGTTATGACACGCTTAGCGTGAAAAAACACGCTTGTCGTGTTTTTAAAATACGTCTCGCGTGTTTGATGTTACGCCTGGCGCGTTCGAAATCTTGTCAAGTGTGTTAGAAAACTCAATATATTTACCGCGTGAAAACGCGCTTGGCGTGTTTGATGTTACGCCTGGCGTGTTTGAAATCTTGAATTGAGTTTGATTTTATAACAAACGACAAACAAGCAAGCGGGCCCCTGATGGTAAGTAAATGCTGCCCATGGACAACCACAACATCAAGGGTATCGCAAGAGTGTTACCGGCCTGAAAGACGTAGCGTATGTGAAATCTTGTCGAGTGTGTTAGATAACTCATTTAACATATAGAAAACTCGTTTGGTGTGTGTCAAATATAGCCAAGTGTGTTACAAAACCCGCTTAACGTGTAAGAAAACTAGCTTGACGTATTTAAAATATCGCCATTTGTTTTACTAAATTAACTTAACATGTTAGAAAACTTGTTTGGTGTGTATGAAATTTCCCCTAGCGAGTTATAAATCCCGCTTAGTATGCTTGGAATCCCGCTTAGCGTGTTTGAAATTTTACCTGGTGTGTTTGATGGAGCTGGATATCTAAATAAGGATCCCCATTTGAATCTTCAAATGGGGATCCTTATTATTGGAGGCCAAGAGTCATTTTGGGTCTTTTTTATTAGTTAGTGCTAGAAATCTCGCCTGGCGTGTTGGAAATCTCGCCTAGCGTGTCGGAAAACTCACCTGACGTGTTAGAAATCTCGCCTCTCTCTCTCTCTCTCTCAGCCGAAAGACGTCCACTGCTGGACAAAGGCCTCCCCCAAGGAAATCTCGCCTAGCGTGTTTGAAATCTCGCCAAGTGTGTCGGAAAACTCGCCGGGCGTGTTTTTTTTTCATATTTTTTTTTAATTTTTTTATCTCATTTCCCAGGTGTTAAGGCACACAGAGCTAATACAAGAGGTGGTATCGCAAGCTCGTGGATCCTTCGCACCATCAGTAGCTATGATCAAGAAGTGTATCGAAGCTCTCATAGACAAGCAATATCTGGAGAGAGCGCCTGGCACTCTCGACACGTACTCGTATCTCGCGTAACACAGATGATAAAGGTTAGTATAATATTGTTACGGGCTATTATTCCGTGATTTGGATAAAAACACCTGATGACACTGATGAGACTTTATTGACTACACCACACTCAAGTTACAAGGGTTTCCTCACGACGATGTCCAAATTGTCCAAACACAATGATCAGAGTCCAGTAATAGTCGCCAAGTCGTCACTTACTATTTCGCACTTGTATCACTTCGATCTTTCTCTTAGCTCGTCTAAAGATGAACTGTCGCAATCGCCGAACGAACACGCTTATATAGGGCAGCCAAATACCTGAGCTACTTCTCGAATGTTCCCGGCCTAACTCTGTCGAACGATCGAGTATATCGCTATCCCGCTCTCACATGGCTGTCCTTTTCTTTTAGTTTGCAAGCGACTATGAACCTTAACCGTACGGTATGTAAGGCTCATTATTGCTTGCACCGCTGATCATTTCTAGAACTGAAGAGGGTTCACGAAGCATAAGTCTAGAATATTCCAGTACTTGCGTACTCTTTAGACGGCGCCGGTGCATTTTCGTAACAATATCAATACGTATAATAATCCTACTAATATTATAAATGCGAATGTTTGGATGTGTACTTGTGAGGATGTTTGTTACTCAATCACGCAAAATCTACTGGACGGATTTCGATGAAATTTGGTATACGGGTAGAAAAATACCGGGAATAGCACATAGGGTACTTTTTTCCCGAAATTCCCACGGGAGCGAAGCCCCGGGGCGCAGCTAGTATAAAATAAAACTGTGACTCTGTATATTTTATGAATTTTTCATAAAAACTTTGACCCCCCATTTCAGCCCTTTGGGGGTTTATTTGTGAAGAAATATGTAGCCTATGTTGGACCCCGGGTATTCAACTATATCTGTACCAAATTTCATCAAAATCGGTTCAGCGGTTTAGCCATGAAAGCGCAACAAACAGACAAACTGTCTGAGATATTTATGCCATTTTTTGCGTTCCTCTAAATATCATGAGTTTCATGAGTGTAGGTATATTTTATTTCAAAAAATAATTGTCTTTATTTAATTTCAGGTAGAAAATCGAGTTTTTAGTTCCGAATCGACAAAAATTGACATTTTTAACAAGACATATGAAAAAATATTAACGGTATAACTGAATGGAAGGATTTGTTCTTTTGTAAAATAAAAATAGTTTTATATATAAACGAAATTGTATTTAATATATAATGCCATGATACTGAATAATGTCCTTTCCTATTGTATGTATATGTATTTTGTGACCGGTTACAAAAAGAAAAGCTCTTTTCTCATAACCAGTTACAAACTAAAATCTTCGGTCGCCTTTGTAACTGCTGTAAGGTTACAAAAGAAGAAAGTTTTTTCTTTAATGAAAATAAAGCAGGCACTTTGTCCATCAAAATTGACATGTAATTGTTTTAATCACAGAAATCTAATTAATATGAGACCATAGAAGTGGCAATACTTTATTTTGCCGCCGCCTGACATTAGCCGCGTAGGACTCTTAAGCTTATTAGTTCTTTAGCAAATGTGAAGTGACACCATTTCGATTTCTTTTTTTTTTGTAAATTGACATCTTCGAAAAAACTTTTATTCACGCATTTGACGCGTTCAACGGAATTTTTGTTTTGACGTAATTAAATCTTATTGTACCTATCCTACTAATAAGAATCTTTGCCTTCGGCTTCACCCGCGTGGATTTCACTTTTTACCCATTCCCTTAGGGGTGGAATTTCCAAAATTTCTTTCTAGTGCTCACCGACGCTATATAAAAAACCTCTTTGCAAAATTCCAACTTCCAATTTGAAATATTTGTTTATTTCTCAATCACGCAAAATCTACTGGACGGATTTTGATGAAATTTGGTACACCGGTAGAAGAATCCCGGGAATAGCACATAGGGTACTTTTTATCCCGAAATTCTCACGGGAGCGAAGCTACGAGGCGCAATTAGTATTGTATAAAATCTCTTCCGAATATGTGGTAAAAAATTAAAAAAATGCAATGCATATTATATAGCCTGTTACTTTGTTTCGTTGAGTTCAAATATCTCGACTTGTAAATGTAATCTTTATTTAATAATTAGTTGTAATAAAAACTATTGCAAAATTATTTGCCTTTTATTTTTTCAATAGGCTTGAATCTCTGATCTTTTGACGATCTCCATGGCCTAGCGGTCATCACGCCGGACTGTCACACCGGAGGTCCCGGGTTCGATCCCCAGTCTGGTCAAGATGGAAACTGATCTTTTTCAGATTGACCTGGGTCTTGGATGTTTATATATGTATATGTTTAAAATATAGTATCGTTGAGTTAGTATCCCAAAATACAAGTCTCGAATTTTGGGGCTAACTCAATCTGTGTGATTTGTCTGTATATAATTTATTTTCTCATTGGATTTCGAGCTATTTTCAGATATATTAGGGTGGTAAAATTATAAAAATAAAAAACAAATTTATAGAAATATATTTATTATTTTTAGGAGAACTTATTCGAACTGTCCAAATACATTGTTGCCGGCATAAAATTAACCTTTTTGCTTGAAAATAAGGTAGAATATACTATTTACGACACCTATCCCATAATACTTTTCACAAAATCAACCCCATAGATTGCAAGATGTTACACATAAAAAGTCATAGAATCACGTCTTTATCCCTTACGGAATAGACAGAGCCAAGAGTCGTGAGACTCGAAGGCCACGCTTAGCTGAATAGTGGGCTCTCTGATGGAATGGAGATTCAGGTATAGTGACAGGTTGCTAGCCCATCGCCTATGAGTGGAGGAATACCCGTTTAAAGTATCAAAAGTCATGTATTAAATAACTACAGGGGAGGGTTTTTTCAGCAGTGGGATAAAAGCTAGTTAAAAAACTAACTAAATTTTCGTAGACATATCATGGCGACCTATTTAATAAAGCACCAATACTTACAAAAAAGATTCTTAAAGCCACTAACTTAAAAAATAAATAAATTACTTAACAGTATATTTGAGCTTTGCCATGATAATACAATTTGAGCATTTTTAACTACATTCTACATTTCAGATCTTTCTCAATGTGGCTTACTTATCTGATTAATTATATTTTAATTGAATAAAACTTAAAGATATGGAATGTCATTACTTTTATAATGTACAAGAACAGTGCTCCCAGCACGGCAGTTACAAAATGCATAGATTTTTAAGTAAAATTTTACAAAAATATAACTTATTATTGCATACAAATTATGAATACATAGTTTCAATGAACAATATATGTATACAATTTCATACAAAATTACATGCCATGTTGTGAGAAAATCCGCCAAGCGTGTTGCAACGTGACACGCTCAGCGCATTTTCTAACAAAATAATTTAATTAATGGTGATGAATATATGTATATATTGTAACAATTGAATATCTACCTATTGTATATGACATGTTCTGATTATTTTATATCAACACATTTATATTAAGCAAATAAAGTATAGCCTGACCAGGAATATAAAAAAACCCTCGCCATGTTGCGAAAAAGCAATAGAACTATTTCTTATATTGGCAAGTAATTAAATTACCCATCTGTAATTTCTCCTGTCAACGTTTGACTTTCAATCAAGGGCGGATCCAGAAGGTATTTTTTTCTGGGAAGGGCACCGTTTTTCCATTTTCGAGAATATTTCCGAGAAATTTTTAAGAAAGTTTCCGCTTGTTCTTTGAAAATTTCAAGAACGGTACATCACTAATGGTGGCGGATTATAAGAAACTATTACTACTAAATCCTATTATATTTTAAAAACTCGAATCTAAATTTGAATAATGGAAGCTGCCTCCACACTATGTACACAAAATAGCAGTCGGGGAGGGAGGGGGGGGGGGGCACGTGCCCCCGTGCTCCCACCGATAAATCCGCTACTGCTTTCAATATAAAACGCATAAGTGCTGCCTCTAATTCAGGGTTTTTATATTTCTGGTTAGGCTTTATATTGATTGATTGCAAAATTCTATACAAAATCAGCACCGACGTAACGTACGTAATCAACGTTTTAAAACTAAATTAGGCACACTGAGTCATTTCACCACTAAAACGAAGTACATCAGCCCACGCAAAATTGCGAATTCGACTCTATTACCACCGCGTAAGGTTGATGTTCAATTTGACAAATACTACGCGTGGATCTTCGAGAACACTGCGCCTGCGACGGCTGCCAGCGTCCTGACAACGCCGTATATGAATTGTCTGATGAAACTGTTATTTAAAGCGAAACGTAAGAGAAGGACCACGACGAAGAGAAGGACGCTGTAGTGCACGTAGAACATTCTGGAAATGGCGGGAAAAAGCAATCAATGAGGGTTTCCAAAAAGGCGACACAGAACCTAGACCTGTTAAACACTATTGAAAACCCATTGAGACACTATTATAACTTGAAATTTTAATTCAAAATCCAATACTGTGTTCTGACTAACTAATGTCAAGTTGTGTTGTACTGTCTAGCGCAATCTAGTGGAGAAAAATTTCAAGAAAACGCTTATAAAAATAGACCGCTTGTTTTTATAAGAAAAGCATAAGCAAAAAAATATTTAAAAAAAAAATTGGTTTTAAAAATATTTTTAAGCTAAACCTAAGCAGATCTCAGTTATAGTTGCCGTCACGTCAAAAGTCCGCTGGCGGTTTAAGCTGCGCAGTAGGCGATATATCGGTCTATGCGGTGAGCGGGGGTCGGGCGGGTCTCATCCAACGCACGCGATTGGTTCGTCAGTCGTACCCATGCGCAAGTTTCACCCCCTTTACCCTACCAGCGGCCTTTTCACGTGATGGGAAGTATACACTCATTGCACGGTGGAATGTCGAGTAGAACTAATTGGCTGTGATGCACAGGTCCGTGCGAGGCGAGGCGCGGAGTAAAAAAAACTTACCTTTTCATGTGTTTCCTGGCTTCTTCCATGTCCTGCTCCTTCTCTTTGAGAAGGTACTTCCTGGTGCCCTTGATAAAGTTGCAATAGTGTTCATCCCAGCTGGAAATAACATTACAGTTTAAAAATTACATTTTATTTATTTGAAGGTAAGTAATATTTGTAAACCTATCTAAATATATATATATATATATAAAACATAAATCTTGTAGCACTTGCAACATTTGTTGCAAGTGCTACAAGATACTTACTTATTTCTTCTATACTTATTTATTTCTAAAATTATGTAATTTCTGACAGCGCATAGCCAAAACTACTGGGCGTAGGAAGCTGAAATTTGTCATGTAGGTTCCTTAGGGAGTGTAGGGGCGCACTAAGAGAGGATTTCCCGAAATTCCCACGGGAACACAGTCCCGGGCACATGCTAGTAATTTATAGAATCACTAGCTTTTGCCCGCGTGAATTTCCCACGGGAACAGTGCTTTTACCCGGGATGAAAGGTACCCTATGTCCTTCTCAGTACTTCTAACTAGTTGTAATAACTATGTTGATAATGATGAGTACGCGGCTCTCTTGCTATTTAATTACACAAAAACGCGCATCGCGCGACTTCGCTGACTCGACACATTATTATTTTACGTGCTCGTACATATTCCCGGGCGGGAAATGATGAGATTAGTAATATTATTAGTAGGTATAGATATGTAATTTCTTGTGTGTCAATAAATAATTCTTGTTGTTAGTAGATGAGATGCTGCGTGATACAAGATGAAAAACATTTTTTTTATAACCTAATGTGCAAAACAAGTGCTACATTTTAATGATACAATTTTATATCGAGGTAAAAATTAAAGTCTAATTAATGTCTACATATCGTCAGGAAGGCTGAAGGCCGACGGAAAAATGATAGGAGATGATCTTTGATCTTTTTTAAACACTTGCGCACTATGCACGTTCGGCAACATGCTTGCTTGATAAGGGTATCAATTTCAGTAAGATTGGTTCAGTAGATAAAGCCTGAAAAGGTAACAAACAAATAAACTAACTTTCGCATTTAGGTATAATATTGTAGATAGAAATGGTTAGGATTAGGATTTCCTTCCTACTCACTTAAAGCTCTTAGGATCCAAGTTGTAGATCTTAGCGTCTTCCGGCGACAGGCGCGCGCGCAGCCGCTTCACGTTCTCGTTGTGGAACAGCCACTCGCGCTGCGCGAAGAACTTCAATACTTTGTTCATGGCTTGCAGACGGTGGCTCACTGTTATTAGATTCATTCTGGAAAAAATAGATACTTTTACAATATAGATAGATAGATCAACACTTTATTGGACAATTTACAAAAAAAACATACTAAGTAGAGGCAAAAATAAATATAAAAATGAGCGCAAAGGCGCAAATGCAATTTCTTCCAGCCAATATATCTGTCGTAGTCAGATTGTATAATCCGCCGTATTACATTACGGCTAGCCGTTTTACAAAACAGCGCCGTTTTGTAATACGGCGGTTCAACGATTAGCTGGATTGAATACGGCTGAATGAAAATCCGCCGAAATGTATTCGGCACCATACGTTCTTCAACACGGCTAGCCGTAATGTAATATAGCGAATCATTAGCCGCCACTTTGACAGTTTTTAGTTCCGCGATTTTTGACACTCGTGGCGCTGCCTGACGTAACAACAACGATGGCGTAATACCTATGATAATAATTCTTGGTTCAACTTGGTTGCTAAGAATATCGTAAAAAGAAAATCAGTTAGCATTTTCTTATTAAAATTGATTTTCATTTAACATAGTTTTATTTTGTAAATATAGTCACCCAACATTCTAAATACTTAGTAGTACGATGCGGCTTAACATGGGCCGCCATATTGAATAACGTATCGCAGTGTCAATCCGGCTAATCGTTGAACCGCCGCCGGATTACAAAACGGCGCTGTTTTGTAAAACGGCTAGCCGTAATGTAATACGGCGGGTTATACAATCCTGCTGCGACATATCCATAAGAAAGACAGAGGGAGACTTATACCCAGCAGTGGGTAGCAGTGAAAAGCTGACGAAGATGAAATCCATATAATGCCTAAGTGTGTCTATCTGTTACGCTTTCCCGTCTACACCGCTAGACCTATTTTGATGAAATTTGGTATGGATATAGTTCACGACCCGGGGTCAAACATAGGCTACTTTAAAAAAAACAACCGCCAAAGAGCTGAATTGGGGTCAATAATCAACATATTTGATAATAATCGAAAATTTAAAAAATATACGTGGTTAATACATTATCATTATCATGATAGAATTTAAGAGCGAGGCTCTTGTCGATGGAGTTGCTTCCATTTTTCACTTTAAATTACCCTTTACTTCCATATACGACACTATACGTCGCTAAGCATCTTCTTTATTTGTTTCATATATCTCTGTTTTGGTCGTCTATGATGTTTCTTAAGAATTCATCGTGTCAGAATTTTACATGGTAAGACCCACAATAATTGATCTAAGATTGAGCTAAGCATCTTGCTGGCATTTTACGGGCAAAGCCTTGTGCCTTAGCTAGTAAGGTAGGTATATTTTGACTACTTACTGCGTTTTGATTCCTAACAACCGGATGGTGTAAGCTAGGAGATGTAGGGGAACAGTTTGCGTTAGCAACTCTATTGCTTTTTGCGCGTATCTGAAAAAATAAATTTAGTCACAAAAACTGCCGCTAGATGGCGATAGCTGTCAAGTGAAGTCATTAGCCTAAATGCTTTTCAACACACTTGCTCGTAAAGTGGGTCTTATTACATCGAATTAAGGCCCATAATGTCATATATTATGACGGTATTACGAATATATTACGGAGGTGTTTGGAAATAGAAATTACCATACTGCGCTATACAAAAGATAGAAAACTAATGCGTGTTATGAATTCCACAAAGCATTTTTAATTTAGCCACATAATACATATAAGATCAAATAGGGAAAATAACAACAGTTTTTAAATAAGCAAAGATAATGATTTTTATAAAGCCAAGAACTGGCTGTGTGGCGATTTACCATCCGCAGCGTGCACCACGCGCTCCCTAGAGGACCACATTATTTTTTACTCACAAGTGTGGTGAAAAACGTCGTACGATACACGTGTGCATTTGGTCATTACGCACAAGAGGCGATATTGGCGCGCGAGCCGAAGGCGAGCGAGTAAAGCAAAGGAATAAAGCCGAGTGTTGTAATGTTGTAATAATGCCGAGTGACACTTGTTTCGTAATGTACTATTTATTATTTCATTATAGCAATATGAGTATCGTTATCTGGGTTTCCGGGATTATTGATTACGAAATTGATATTAATTTTTGTAATAATGAGTCCGCCATCTTGGATGCAAACATCCAAGATGGCGGATAAAGAAGAAACATCCATAGACATAGAAAAGTTTCATTCAATTTTTTTTCTAACTCTGGGGTAATCAGCACTTACGAAAACTTAAAAACTGTACTATCATCACGATGATGGTCTAAAACGTGTAGCTAGTAAAGGGATTAAAGTTGCAAAGGATGGAGATAAGTGGAAGATCCTAAATGAGCTGCAGAAAAAGAAGAAGAAGATTTACAGGTCTAACTTTACTTAAGGGCCCAACGAGTGACAGACTGGATTCCTCCCACAGACAACCTACGTGGTCTGTGATTCCTTCTAATGGCAGGAGGCGGCCGACCACAGATGCACTTGTGCGACGAATTAAACAAATTTGCGAAAGGGTGGCGCGATTAGCCTTAGATCGAGAGTCTTGAAGAAGGAGAGAGAGGCCTTTGCCCAGTACTGGGACTTTGATGGCCAAAGGCGGATCCAGGATTTTTTTCTGGGAAGAGAAAAATATTCTAAATCACAAGGGCAGGCGGACTTTGCCTTGAAACGAATTCTCAAGACGGACCTTTCTTCCTTCACGTGCCCCCGTGCCCCCCCCCCCTAAATCCGCCACTGTATATTAACTAATAACTTTACTTACGTATTCCCGACACTAGCACCGGAGGGATACCAGTAAGCCTTATCGAAAGGGTGCTCCACGACGTACCGGCGCAGGGCTGTCTCGAAGTCCCGCCATTTGGTCGGGTTCTCGTGGGTCGAACAGTTGTACACGCGGGCCTCTTTTGGTCTGTGGAAAGAGGTTGTTTTGTTATTGAGGCACAAAACTATAGTTCTGTAATTGAGGCCGTAACTTTGTGATTTTGCCCCTTCCGTTATTAGCGATGTGACGCCGAGAAATTCCTTCCTTTGAAAATTTCCAAACATTTTTAGGAATTTCTAGGGCTTTTAGGAATATTTTCTGTTCTCGAGAATGTTTCCGAGAAATTTATAAGAAAGCTTCCGCTTGTGCTTTGAAAAATTCTAGAATGGCACATCACTACCTGTGCCTGTGACACACCTAAACGCGAAAATATCTAGACTTTATCTAATAAAAGTAGAACATTTGTGTGGCGACATATACCGCGCCACAAGAACAACACCATCCATAAGTGCCAAGTCTTTAATGCTTAAGACAGATGGCGCTACGACTAACTGAAACGCGGTGTTGATATTTGCAAGATTGGACGCTTATATGCTAAATCGTCTGTGCTTATATACAACATCCGACTATCTAGCTATAGAGACTATAAGCTCGAATTTCTAATTTAGATTTCTGCTACCATGAGTTTGCTTTGGAAATCCTCCACTGGAACTGGGAAAGCCACTCCTTTAAGAACCTACATGCCAAATTTCAGCTTCCTACGCCCAGTATGGGCGTATTGGCGCTCAGTGTATTAATACATATTGATTGTCTATGGCAGTCTAACAAGCGGTGGTCTCTCAAACTCACTTGTCAATGGCAGTCTCCCAGGCGGCGGCCAGCAGCGTGTCTATGGCGATGTCGACGGGCAGCATATCGGCCAGTGCGTCCCCTCGCGAACAGAACACATGTAGTAGCCCCTTGCCGGCCGCTGTGATCACGCCACTAGGACCGTTGAGGTTTTCTATCCAGCCGGGGTATGGGTGTTTCACTGATGAGATTACTGGAAAATATCGTCTGTTTAAACTATGAAGTTAAAAAGTTAGCTGTCATTAGACGCCCGGGAGATGTAAAACAAATGGCATTCTGTATTAAATAAAATAAAAAAATCTTCTTCTTCTTAGCGTGTCGAATAAATAAATAATAATTGTGTACGACGCGCACGACGCCGCCGCCCAAATAAGTTATACATCAAAAATCAATAAGGTCATTTATTTTAGTTAATGAATAAAAAGTAAATTTATCTCCTGCTGCGAAAGACTGTAACTTACTTATCGATCGATTTTTTTTATTGCACAAAATTGGAATTGTAAAAGCACTAAGGCCAACTTAATCATTACAAGTCTACTTTTGGATCACACAGATAACGCTATGTAATGTTCGAATTTGATGGTTATAAGACCACGTTAAGACTAACGTACTAACGTATTAAAAAAAACCCTTAGTTATTTTATATAAATATTTTTTGCCATCAAAACTATCCGAATCACATATCGCTTTTAATCAGTAGTTCCATCATTAAGAATTACAAATTCACTTCACATAAGAACAACACAAAACAATAAATACTTATAAATAACAACAATATCAGTATGGCCATGCGCGTACAGATTTGCGTAGATTTTATATTACCTAACTACACTATTCGGTGTATCTCAGTGTTAGCTAACATAATAAATTAATATTTAAAAAAACCCTTTCATTTGATACCCATAATGTAGAAATGCATTACAAATAATTATTCCGCCATCTTGGATGGTCCGCCATATTGGATTTAGAATGACGTCACATACCACATCATGCATCGTCATCCAAACTAAACGTGTGTACAAAACAGCTCAATCGGTTGAAGATATCTACTTCAAAATTGAGTTGTAAGATTCCACCCGAACGAACATACTCGGACTCGTACTTACATACATTGCAAGTTAAATTAAAGCTTTTAAAAAATTACCAATAGTGGGTCTGAAGATGGCACAGGCGTAACCCTTATTTCCATGTTGCTGCACCGCGTACTCTGCCATGGCCTTTGTGAAGGTGTACGTGTTGGGTTTCGGGGATATGAACCTGGAAGCAATGGAATTCAGATCTTTAGTATTTACTACTAAAATAACGAGGTGCTATAAAGTTGGCCGATGCGATGTAGAATCCATCGCTTTTGTGAACGTGTAACGTGTAGCCCGGGAAGTAGTGTCATCCAATGTATGGAACCTGCAAATTTTGGTATCGGAAGAATTCACTTGGCACAGGTGTTATATACATGAAGTTAAGCTAATTTAGCCCGGTAGCCTTCCACCCCCCCCTGGTGGGTAGGTAGGGGGGGCATTCAAAGGTACACGCCGCCGCGCTTTAGTTAAAAAATCATATCAGCTTATATTTACCTACCACCTCGAGTTTGGTGTCATTTTCTAGTAAATCAGGCATGAGGAATTCATTTTTGAGACATTTAGTATATAGTTTAATAGAAAAAAAGGAAAATATTGACGAAAATATCAAAATCAGTTTGTTATTTTTTTTATTCAACTGTCAATATTTTTGAAAATCCTTAATTTTGTGCAAATAAAAAAATACTATATTAAAGGATATTTATCTAGCTTTTAAAAAATATGTACTTTAATATATAAAGTTATCATAGACGTTTCTGAAAAAAATCGGACATGGTACGCGGCGGTGCCTAGGAACTTTCACAGTACCTAGTCTAGTTTCTCATCCTTTTGTTGACATATTAATTTGGTTTTATATGCAAAATATACAGAATATGTACTTTACTTAGTTATTGACTGTCTCTTATGGTCTGATGAATAAATAATAGTATTTTTAGGGTTCCGAAGTATACATGGAACCCTTATAGTTTCGTCATGTCTGTCCGTTTGGCTGTCCGTCTATCTATCCGAGACTTAGCTCAGAGACTATTAATGCTATCAAGTTGTAATTTGGTATAGATATACATATTAATTACGCGCAGTGAAACTTGGGTTTCAAAATAAAAGAATCACTGCTTAAAACACGAGTATAATTTTTTTGAACTAAAAAAAAATTGACCAATGTCCTTTGACAAAAATTATTTGGACACACCAAAGAAATAAAAACTAAAGAAAGGAAAATTAACAACAGGAAAGGAATATTAACAGGTAAAATAAGAAATACCTGAATTTGCTTGTTATTTTAAAAAGAAAATTAAATGAGTGAAAGAAATGGATGAAATGATGTATAAAAATTCCAAATCAAAACCGAAACAAAAATTACCCCGACAAAAGGGGGGCCTTTAGAATTTAGAGGAATGACTAAAGTAACACAGGCTAAGTTAAAGAAAACAGGATTTAAAATAAAAAAAAAGGTAATTCTCCCCGAGGCCGACTAAATTGAAGAAAACAGGATTTAAAATAAAAATAGGTAATTCTCCCCGAAGCCGACTTATCTGTCTGCCGCTGTGTGGGAATGTGTGCTCCTCCGGTTTTCAAAGACACACCACGAGTTCATGTTTGATTGATTAAAAATCGAAAATAAATAAATAATTTTCTATATTTAATATATGGTCGTGAAAAAGTATTTTTCGAATTAAATATTCAAGGACATTTTTCTGAATATATATATGATACCAAAATTTCCAACATACGAGTTGATTTGAACGAAAAATAACCTCATACTCATACATATTGGCCGACCTACGAAATAACGTTTGCGGCATTACATAGAAGAAAATAAGAATTTCGTTCAGCTTATAACTTCGTGCGGTGCTAGCAAAGGGAATGTAATAAAAATCAAGAACATCTAAAAAGACAATTTTTTTCTAAGTCGTCAGAGAGAAATAAATCATTGATGGAATCTGTCACATATGTAATATCATTAATGCAATTTCAAAGAAGATGAACATAGTACATAATATCATGATGATGAACAGCAATACCTATGAGAAATAATGAGATATCTAAGGAATTTTTTTATATCGTGACGTCTTTTTTATTATTTTATATTGTTTTAGAATAATTTTAGTATTAGGCAATTTCAGGAGCTTTATCAAACCCTCATGCAGTGTTGTGTTTGTCTTAGAACTTTCACAACACTAAGAGGTTTACACATACATCAGTCCCGTGCACATCAGGTACGAATTCATTCTTCCCCTTCCATCAGCACAAGTTCTGTATCACCACCATGTAATCATTCCATCCCATTACAGTCTCTCCTCGGGCAACTCAAGCAATCAAACCAAATTATTAAACGCATCCCACGTGGGGCCAGAACTGCCGTGGCTGAGGCACTCACAGAAGTAATTTCAAATTGCGTGAGTGCCAACAGCATTGACTCATGGCGTAATGTCTTAACTTTCGCTTTCAAAATTTTACACGTATCAGACCAAACAAAAAATAATGTTTCGCTCACACAAAAAATCAAAAATAATATTTTAACACCAACATTCGATCAAAATTGTAGCAATTTTTGGAAAAATTCAACTCAGAGAAAACATTTCGATTTGCTTGGGAAGGTCGAGGAGAAAATTCATGACGGTGACCTCAAAGGAGCGACCCGACTCCTTTTCTCCAATGACTCCCTCGCCCCCGACACACCGGAGACTGCAGCTGCATTACAATCCAAACATCCCCCAGGCCCTTCTACCCCCTTTTTTGTAGATCCCCCATTAGAAAATTCCTCGTGCCTACAAGCCTCTGACAAGGACATCATAGCCGCCATCGCATCCTTCCCAAAAGGGTCGGCGTCCGGCTTGGACGGGATTTCACCGCAGCATCTGGTAGATCTCACCAGTCACGGCACAGGAGTGGCTGGTCAAAAATTAATTTCTTGTATAACTAAGCTGGTTAACCTGATGCTGCGTGGAGATGTCTGCCAGGACGTGACGCCGATTCTCTATGGGGCGAACCTCATAGCTCTGACAAAGAAGGACGGTGGCGTGCGTCCTATTGCTGTAGGCACAACATTTCGACGTTTAGCAGCCAAAATTTGCGTGCGTATTACCCGCCAAAAACTTCAAGACCTGTTTGAACCCGTACAGGTTGGTTTTGGCACACGTGGCGGGTGTGAGGCAGCAGTACACGCCGTGCGCACGTTTGCCAAGAGCAACCTGTGCGAAGTTATTTTAAAATTAGACGTCAAAAAT
The DNA here is from genome assembly GCA_018467065.1 of Ephestia elutella. NCBI lineage: Eukaryota > Metazoa > Arthropoda > Insecta > Lepidoptera > Pyralidae > Ephestia > Ephestia elutella. The sequence goes on from CM031593.1 coordinate 8,117,644, forward strand.
GCTTTTTAATTCGGTCAACAGAGACACCCTGCTGAATGAAATAAAGTATCACATACCCGAAATTTACAATTTTATGATTCAGTGTTATCATAGTCCATCGAAATTGATGCATAAAAATAATGAAATTCTTTCGGCAGTAGGTTGTCAGCAGGGTGATCCCCTCGGTCCAGCAATTTTTAGTTTGGCTATCAATTCCATAATTCATAGTCTAAATTCCAAATTAAATGTATGGTATCTCGACGATGGAACACTAGGTGGAGACTCACAAACCGTTCTGAACGATTTAACACAAATAATAAACAAATTTCAAGAAATTGGTTTAGATTTAAATTTAAATAAATGTGAATTATTCATTAAAATAAATGATAATACTTTGGCATCAAAAATTATTCAGAATTTTAACATCATCGCCCCAAATTTAAAAATTATAACAAAAGAGAATTTTCATCTACTGGGTTCACCAATCTTTGAAGATGCCATACCTTCCCTCCTAAGAAATTCATTTTCAAAATTTAGCGACTATTCGGACCGCCTTGTTAAAATTAGTAGTCATTCAGCTTTATTTATTTTAAAATTTTGTTTAATAATGCCAAAATTCACCTACCTGCTTCGCTGCTGTCCTATCTGGAAATTCCCTGATCTGTTGCAACCTATTGACTTACTTTTGAAATCCCAAATTGAAGCTATTTTAAACATTCACTTAAGCGAGCAGGCATGGGCTCAAGCTTCTTTGCCTATAAGGCTTGGTGGCTTGGGAACCCGCAAAATTTCAAGTGTTGCTTTACCAGCATTCCTGTCCTCAATTCATAGCACTTCCAATCTCGCAGGTAAAATACTTAATACCACTTCGGTAACAAACTGCGAGATTGCATGCTTGGATGAGGCCTCGAATGCATGGTTAGCTGGACCGGGTCAAAATTTACCATCCAAATTGTATAAACAAAGAGCCTGGGACACCATTTCATCAACTAATTTGTTTCAATCAATTCTAAATTCTACCTCAGGGAGGGAGCGGGCAAGACTTTTGGCTGTATCCAGGCCAGAGTCTGGTCATTGGCTCCATGCCTACCCCTCGCCTGCACTCGGAACCTTCATAGACCCATTAACACTCCGCATAGCTGTATGTCTCCGACTCGGAACTGATGTATGCGTAAGTCACAACTGTAATTCCTGTGGTGCTGCCGTTGATGGTCTTGGTCACCACGGACTCGCCTGTACCTCGGGCGCCGGCCGTCAGTCCCGTCATGCTGCCCTGAATGACATCCTCAGAAGGGCACTCGTCAGTGCCAAAGTTCCCGTAGCTCTCGAGCCCCGGATTGCACGGGACGATGGTAAGCGCCCCGATGGGATGTCTTTAATCCCATGGAATATGGGTAGAGCGCTAGTCTGGGATGCCACTTGCGCAGATACCCTGGCTGCGTCCTACCTCCCCGCAACAAGCAGACAAGCCGGGGCGGCGGCAGATGCCCGTGAACGCTTAAAGACCAACAAATATAGTTGTCTCGGCGCACAATACCAGTTTGTGGCTTTTGGCGTCGAGACTCTAGGCTCATGGGGCAGTGGCGCACGGGGGCTCCACAGGGAGCTCAGTAAACGCCTGAGGGAGGCAACAGGTGACCCTCGTGCGGGCAGCTTTCTCGCCCAGCGATTAGCTATTGCTATTCAGCGCGGGAATGCTGCCTGTGTGATGGGCACCTTGCCAACGACACCAAATTTAGAGTTAGATTTTTAATATATAGTATTTATTTATAGGTAGTATTAGTATAGTAGTATGTATTTAATTTATTAATTTTTAAGATATACCTAATTATTACAGTGTGACCTAAAATTTTTACAATAATAATAAATATCATAAATGTTGTTCAACGCCAGAACAAATCTCTAATATAGGAAAAGTTAGTTTCACATTAAGATCCATTACGCGGATAGAAATGTAGAATAAAATCATGAAAAAAAAATTTTTTTAGGGCATTTCCCCTACGGCTAAAGAGGGGATGATTTTTTTTATCTCGATTATACCATCGTGTGGGGTATCATTTGATAGGCTTTTCAAAAATATTATGAGTGTGTAAACATCATATTTTGATTTAGGGATCCGTTTGTGAAATATTTGACTTTAAAGTGCAAAATTTTGTTAAGAGTCAAGAGTCCCCCCTTTCGAATAGGAAAATAGTTGTCGGTGGATACGGAAAAAAGTCATGATACGTAGTAAAGATAATGAATTTAAAAGGAAAACTATCACTATAACTAGTAATAGACGATAAACTTACAAAATCGATTTTAGTATGAAAAATATTTGTAGGAACATATACATATTTCATTGAATATGATGGTATGGTATATATACATTGTATTATAGTCATTAGTTAAATAAAGCTGGGAGTTAATTTAAGTTGATGTATCCACATTTGTACAGAGTAGGCAGGCACCTTCGGAACTCTACAATGTTGGTTCGATACGGACTTGACCAATTATTTTATTATATTACCGACATTTTCCACCACAGTGGCATAATTTTGGTTCATTTTAATTGAATTTTGACAGCTGCACCTAACACCGCACCGTGGCTTGCACCGAATCAGTTCACGACAAGCGGTAGCAGCAACTGGTGCAATAGTCCACTTTGGTTTCCATTTATTTAATTCCATTTCCTATCCCAAATCCGCAAGTGCGCTGTTCTCTAAAAAAGACTGACAGCTAGAGAATGTTTCGCCGATGGAAGCCAGTTCTCGGCTGCATCTCCTAAGAGCTGTTTACTAGGGTGTGCATGTAGAGTGTGCTGTGCATTGTGGACTCCTACTTGTCAGAAAGGTACGTCGAGTACCCAGGGAAAGACGGATGGCGATACTGGGAAATGTCATGTGGCGTTCCGCATCCCATGCCCTATGTTTTTATCGTCCTAGACATGCACCGCCAGAAAATGCGAGCATAGTGGTAGGTGGGGTCAATATCGCTATTGGTGGAACTATGAAGTAAATCGCCTGAATGAACCCTAGAACTATGAAGCCTAATCCTGGATGCCAAATGGAAGTTCTCCGATCATTTCAAGAATATGGCTCCGAAACTCTTGAAATCGGCATCTGCGTCGTCCAGGATACTGCCTAATAGGACCCAATACACCCGCGCGACGCCTCTATACTGGTGTCGTACGGTCGATGGCATTATATAGAGACCCAATATGCGCAGATGATTTAAAAAAGGAGAGCATAATGTTGTTGCGTAGACCCCAGAGGGCTATCTGTACAATACGAGGATATCGCACAGTTTCTGCAGACGCTGCTTGTATTCTTTTTGGGTCCTTGCCATGGGATCTAGAGGCAAAAATTATTTCTGGGGCTTTTTATGGCGTGAAGAAAATCGCGCCCTAGGTCACAATAAAGCATAGATATTCAGCGAGACTATAATGCCAAAGAAAGAAGAGGCAGAGCAACAACGAGAAGCTCTGTCGGCCGGGCCGGAGAAGAAGGGCCTATGCCCATCTTATGCCCCCTTGATAATGGCTGGCGATGGACCTGGTAATCGGTCCATCGTCCGCGTTTTTAAGAGGCTATTATTTAAGGCAGGCGGAGTAATTATACTCAATGCAGGGTGACATTTGAAGGTCACTGCCATGGCTGGAGAGTGTGGAAGATTGGTGGTAACTCCACCATTCCCACCTCTTCTGTATTGGTATGTAGAGGCACCGGGGTGTTTTTAGTGGGTCCAAGTCCCACATGCCGCTTCACTGCTCGACTGTCGAGAAGTGAAGCGGTATGCGAAGGTATTTTCACATAGCATTTTCACCACATTGACAAAATTTTGCACTTTAAAGTCAAATATTTCACAAACGGATCCCTAAATCAAAATATGATGTTCATACACTCATAATATTTTTGAAAAACCTATCAAATGATACCCCACACGATGGTATAATCGAGATAAAAAAAAATCATCCCCTCTTTAGCCGCAGGGGAACCGCCCTAAAAAATTTTTTTTTCATGATTTTATTCTACATTTCTATCCGCGTAATTAATATGTATATCTATACCAAATTTCAACTTGATAGCATTAATAGTCTCTGAGCTAAGTCTCGGACAGACGGACGGACAGCCAAACGGACAGACATGACGAAACTATAAGGGTTCCATGTTTACTTCGGAACCCTAAAAATACTATTATTTATTCATCAGACCATAAGAGACAGTCAATAACTAAGTAAAGTACAAATTCTGTATATTTTGCATATAAAACCAAATTAATATGTCAATAAAAGGATGAGAAACTAGACTACTGTAAAAGTTCCTAGGCACCGCCGCGTACCATGTCCGATTTTTTTCAGAAACATCTATGATAACTTTATATATTAAAGTATATATTTTTTAAAAGCTAGATAAATATCCTTTAATATAGTATTTTTTTATTTGCACAAAATTCAGGATTTTCAAAAATATTGACAGTTGAATAAAAAAAATTACAAACCGATTTTGATATTTTCGTCAATATTTTCCTTTTTTTCTATTAAACTATATACTAAATGTTTCAAAAATGAATTCCTCATGCCTGATTTACTAGAAAATGACACCAAACTCGAGGTGGTAGGTAAATAGAAGCTGATATGATTTTTTAACTAAAGCGCGGCGGCGTGTACCTTTGAATGCCCCCCCTACCTACCCACCAGGGGGGGGGGGGTGGATGGCTACCGGGCTAAATTAGCTTAACTTCATGTATATAACACCTGTGCCAAGTGAATTCTTCCGATACCAAAATTTGCACGTCATGACACTACTTCCCGGGCTAGTGTTGGGTTTCAGAGATATGAACTTGGAAGCAATGGAATTCAGATCTTTAGTATTTACAACGAAATTAAAGAAATTACAGTAATAAACATTCTATAAGAAAGAAAGCACCTTTCTTATTTCTTTTTTATATAACACGGTGTCAGAATTTATTCAAGTCGCCTAAAGGCATCTGACTTTTACTTTTACCGCCATCTAGCGGCAGTAGCCAACCAATGTACAGGATTCCTCACTATAATTATCTTTACCAGAAGCAAGTGGTGGTCTATGAAAACTACCATACATGAGTCAGATTGGTCTACAAACTCATGTGGCACAGGTAGGATTTGAACCCGGGATTGAGGTGCTTAACCTTTAGCTGACGACCTGGCAATTAGTAACAGAAACGCCGAGGTAACGTCTGAGGGACGTAAATAAATTTAAAATATTTAAAAAAATAAATAAACATCCAACAATTTTCTAGCTTATAGCAATTAAAAGATTAATATTTCAGCTCTTTAAAATGATGGGGTTAAAAAAATAAGAGGGAAAGTTTATGTACAATCAACATTTATTAATGAAAGATCTCATTTTTTAATTTCTATAATTCGTCTTTTGCTTTAATCTTTATATATTTTTTAGTTTTGTAATAATCAACAAATGAACTTAAAATATCGATATATCTATAAACAAAGATGAAAATTGAACAAAAATCTAAACTCTAACTCTATCATGAAAAAAAATGACAGACCATCTTTTAGTGTACTTTCGACTAGCGAGTTTTTCCGTCATTACACACTTGATTACAACATGTAAGGCACATTGGCATCTTAAAATGGTAACAAAAGTATTTTGTACGCCTCTCCAGGTGGCTAGGACAGATGACACAGGTTTTTCGATCACCTGGATCTGGATTCGAGAAGTTTCCGAGTTGGTGGGGGCATGTCAGTCGGTCCAATAACGCAATAGTGAGCCGCAATTCACGTGGGTTTCAAAATCAAAAATGCTTTATTGAAACTTGGCCTTCAAATAAGGCCCTTTTTCATATCAAAAACTAATTATTTAATTATAATATATTATGTCTCAAAGCTACAAACTACTAGCATTTCAGAACGACCACTGCTGAGAAGAAATGCCGAAAGAAACTCACGAAATAGTCTTATGTCATTATGTACTCGTAATTTCATATGAGGCAAGACTATAATGCCCGTGCAAGTGATAGGAGAAATTGGCTTCTTCTATATCCGATTATTCAGAGGCTGTTTCATGCTCACTCTCTAAAATAAAATTCGGATAGCCAACGTTGTCATCGAAATCATTACAGTCATCATCTACCAAGTTCTTGAAAATTTCATCGTCTTTTAAAGGTCGACTACGTTTTTGGGATCCCGAGGGTTGATCGAGGTCTAAATCTTCCGCTTCTGGGACTTCAAATCCCTTTGCCTAGGCATTCTGAAAAATCAAATAAACATCAAAACCGAGGTCACGTCATTGAGACACTATGAACAACACTACACTATTACCGAGGTGACGACTAATAGACGTCCAGAGTTTTGTACATTAAGACCGTACTTACGTCTGTCAGACGTCGACTCCTCAGATCTTGGACACTGGTGCAGTGCTTGCGCTTATGGCGTCGACTGGCGGTAAAGAATGCTGAGGTAGGAAGGTAGCGGGGAGAGGGTAACCGCGCGAGTTATCTATACATATAATAAAACAGTAAAAATATTTTGTCTGTACATTTAGTATTTTTGACTAAAATGGATAGAGGGACACCTAAAAAGAACAATAGAAAGCAAAAAAAATTTTTTGGAATTTCTTGTCTGTCTGTCTGTCTGTCTGTCTGTCTGTCTGTCTGTCTGTCTGTCTGTCTGTCTGTATGTATGTACGCGTTTCACGTAAAAACTACTGGACGGATTTGAATGAAACTTTTTTTGGTGTATAGCTATTAAGCCTGGGCAACATATAGGCTATAATTCATTTTGAAAACTGGAACACCTGATGAAGAACCATAACAGAACAGCTAAACCATAAGAAATATGGAAATGGTGCCTTAACAAAAGTCGTTCAACCTGATGAGCATTTTCTGCTGACGTATAAAAATTGAAGATCTGGAACATCTGATGAAGAACTGCAAGAGACCAGCTACACTATAACATATATGGAAATGGCGCCTTAACAAAAATCATTCAACCTGATGAGCATTTTCTGCTGACGTATAAAAATTGAAGATCTGGAACATCTGATGAATAACTCCAAGAGACCAGCTACACTATAACATATATGGAAATGGCGCTTTAGCAAAACTTGATTAATCTGATGAGCATTTTCTGTAGACGTATAAAAACTGAAGATCCGAAACATCTGAAACTGTTTGGAGCACAAAAATACTTTTCATCTAAGCGAAACTCACGCGGGCGAAGCCGCGGGCGACAGCTAGTATTTTAATAAATATTTACAAAACAAAATTAATGACGTCTGTTAGACGTATAGGTCGTCAGTTAAAGGTAGTTGGCCGATGCGATGGAGACTAGATGCGTGGCGTTTATTACGCGTGACTTTTCGATGAACATTGCTCAGTTACAAAAGCCGCTACACTGCAGTACCTTGGCAGTGCCACATAATAATCTACTCATGAATGTAGCAGTACCTAATAACTCTTAGCGGGAGGCAACATCAACGACAAAGAATCTCTACTAATCCTAACTAATATTATAAATGCGAAAGTGAGTTTGTTTGTTTGTTACCTCTTCACGCTTTATTTACTGAACCAATCTTCCTGAAATTTTGCATACACATAGTTAGAAGTACTGAGAAGGACATAGGCTACCTTTCACCCTGGGAAAAAGCACTATTTCTGTAGGAAATTCACGCGGGCGAAAGCCTAGTTGAATATAAAGCCACTATTGGATTCTTTTCTGAGGGAACTTACTTAGGCGTGATTTCCATCATAAGGTCTTCAGGTAACGACTCCGCCACAGCCAGCAGCTGCTGCAGGGGGACCCTCGGAGGGTAGACACGCTCCTCCACTTCGGTCAAGTCCGCGTTGCTGTACGCTGTCGATACGTGGATGAAAGCCTGGGGAGTGACACAATAAATGACATCAGCCCTGGATCTATTAATCGATTTTTGCCTTCTAAAAAAAATATAAAAGAATAAATATATAGGTGTTGGAGCTGTGAGGCTCTTGGTTGGTTGAATTTACAAAGAATAAACCAAGGACTTGGGAAAAAATATGTATATTCTTGTTAGGCGTAAAAAACAACAACCATCTATTTTACATGTCAAGATCAATGAGAAAAATAAATCTACCATAGAGGATTTACATCCTCAACATACTCGGCGCCTTGAGGCTACGCTCAAAATTAACCTAAGGCATTTTAAAGTATACAACGATATGTCACATGAACCTCGCTGGTACCTTTACCTGACGACCAGAGCGTGTAATAGGTCTGTAAGGGCAAGATTTTGAATTTGAAGTTAAGTCTGTATCCGTCGCTGATTTATGATCTATTTGGAAAACCTCTAATAGGTACAGACGCTGAAGAGGCCTCGTTTTAATACCCCTAGCAGTTTTTACCTTAGCAACTCTGACTTCTTTATCAGTCCCAGGAATAATTTCGACTACTAACCCCAAAGGCCAATTTACTCTCTTTAATTGATCTGAACCTAGTAAAACTACATCACCCACGTTAACGCTAGTTGAAGTCTTAGAACGCTGCTGAGTTAATAGTGACAAATATTCACTCCGGAATCTTTGTCTCAACTCGTCACTAAGCTTCTGAATATAACGATAACGCGTAGTCAAATTAGCAGATTCGATAGCTGCTAAATCTTCAGTATACGTAGCTCCAACTTGTAGGAACGTAGAAGGAGTCAATGGTTTGAGATTCCTTTTCGTTAAGTGCTGCCTTGCCTTAAACTCTTCTAAGAACTCTTCAAGGTCAACTAGAACATTGTGTGATCGTATCATGACACAAATCTTGGCTTTGGAGAGTCTTGGTTTAGCTCAGGTTAAGTATGCATCGTTCCTATATCCTCTGGTTGAGTCAGCATTGCCCGACGAAATTTTAAGAGCATGGCATCGCTCACGGGTTTCCATCGTTAGTGACAATAAAAGCACGTTAGGAAAAATATTGGAATTTTTAAGAAAAGAGGTAGAGTCAGAAGAAAGAATAAGTATGGCAAAAGGGCACTTTAAAACAGATTCTGAAGCAGTTCCTTCCACATCATTACTTACCACGGATAGTGAAAAAATGAATGGTGGTGATAATAGTAAGGAATGTATTTGGTGTGAGAAGCCCACAAATACACACAATAGCTCTGAGTGTAAGCTACCAATTAAATGGAGCATTGACAAAAGAAGGGAATTTTTAAACAAAAAGAAGGTATGCCACATTTGTTTGAGAATTGGTCATTTTGCAAAGAGGTGTAGAAAATACCCTCAATGCGTAGTTTGCGTACGACGTCACTATCCAATTTCGTGCCCAACATTAAATAAAAGGGAAAACGAAGCCGAGGAGCAGAAAACAGTAGTTTTGAAATCTGCATCAGATACAATTGTTTTACTTCAGACTTTAAAATTTGAAATTATGAATAGAGATAAAGTTGTTCGAGTAAGAGCACTGCTCGATTCAGGAGCATTGATTCATTCAGGAGTCCTGTCACGGTCGCCAGATGTTGGAGCTGTGAGGCTCTTGGTTGGTTGAATTAACAAAGAATAAACCAAGGACTTGGGAAAAAATATGTATATTCTTGTTAGACGTAAAAAACAACAACCATCTATTTTACATGTCAAGATCAAAGAGAAAAATAAATCTACCATAGAGGATTTACATCCTCAACAATAGGCATGGATAGGATGGTATAGGAGCACCCATAACCGGAGAGCATGTATGAAGAGAGTGATAAGTGTAGAGGAAGCAAGAGAGATTTGTAAAGATCGTAGCAAGCACGCTATTCTCTACCTCCTCCCACTAGAGCTAGCCCCAAAGTAAGTTCGAGACTTGTGTTATGGGATACTAAATCAACTATACATTATTTTATAACAAATACAAATAGATAAACATCCAAGACCCAGGTCAATCTGAAAAATATCGTTTTCCATCTTGACCTAACCGGGGATCGAACCCGGGACCCCCTGGTTCAGAGGCAAGGTTACCACTTCGCCACGGAGGTCGTCAAAAGAAAAAACATCTCACTAGATATCTCTTGGATCTGGCCAATGGATCTTCTAAGAATGATCGATCGTAGGGACTTCCCCCTACATTTCTGTAAATTATCTCAAGAAAGAAGTAGTCTTACCTGCATCTTTGGCAATCTGTCACAAATCTCCATCAGCCTGATGACGGACAGTACGTTCTGCTCCACAGCCATCTTCATGGCCTCGTCGAACTTCAGAGTGGCGGCCGAGTGGAAGACAACTGATACCTGTGGAAAGAAATAATTACTGACTGAATGGGATATCAACGCATACACGAAACTGGTGTACGTTTTTATTATATTAATTGGCTAAAAAATATCACTTTTAAATCGTCATATTCTTGTTTTTTAGTTAGTTGACGTCATAAAATTACTTAAAGCTAAGGTTACCACAGTCTCCAAAGCGCAAGTGCAGAAGAGGCGGCGCAACAAACTCCACTGCTGAATTTTCTCCAAAGACGTCACTTTACAACATATTATGTCTTACAATTAAATAACTATCTATGTAGACGAATATACATCGAATTTTTACATGAAATGTCACATTTTGCAGATAGGATCTTTAAACAGCGTAATAGTTAGCACTAAAAAACGAGTTTTAGAATTTCTACCCCTTCTTTCAGGGTGAGGATGAAATAGGGGTGACAAATGAAATTCACGCGGGCCAAGCCGAGGGCAAGAGCTGATATTAATTCGCTAGCTGCGCCACGGGGCGCTGCTCTTGTGGAAATTTTGGAATGTAGTCTGAGCTATTCTAGGCTCTACCACATAATTAATATTAGTACTTCGTACAGAAAGGAAACTCCCTGCCCCGCAATATGGCACCCCCCCGCTCCTTCCGCATTTCTTCCCCGTTCTTGTGTGACTGTGGGACGTTCGACTATGAAAACGCACACATTGACGTGTTACTGACGTGTTCACGGATATACAGTTTCATTTGTAGTAGTAGTAGGCATATTTGACGCGCCGTTTCTATGAAGCGCCCGCCCTGTGGCTCTACTTCACTTGTGTACAAATCGATTCAAGCATAATTTGTAATAAACATCCACACACCAATCCGAAATTTCGTATTTGCAATTAAGTAGCCAAATATCGTTAGAAAACCGATCGGATTGGGAGGGTGTATCGTAAGGTTTAAGTTTACTATTTAGTGTGTATGCGGCTACTGCCACTGGATGACGGTAGTCGTAAATGTCATGTCAGATGCCTTTAGGCGACTTGAATAAAATCTGACACTAGTGTTAGTAATAACACACTCGATAAGAAGAAGTAGCCAAATTACTCAAAACCTCACCTCCTGTAACCTGAGTAGTGACTCCTGTGTCATTCCGAGGTCTGGTTTGGTGATGTCTCCTGCGAGCATGTTCAACTTGTCTAATTGTGATGGATTTATGGCTCGGACTGGGTCAAAAACCTGAAAAGGAAACAGGAAAATTGTGAAACTTCTACCGGTCTATATTCTTCTTCTTTGCTTGTCGATTTTGTCAAAGATTTAAAATTTTTCCTGACCAATGTTATGTCACCATCACAAACCACAGCCTCGTTGATGGCTAACATTAGATCGTCCCGAATGTACTTAGATGTTATGGTGCTCCCATACTGGCATTTATAAAATGTTATATAACATCTGTTGTTTCTATTACACTTATATTACAAGTTATTCAAAAAAAGAGACATCAAATGTTATATAACATGTTATAACTGCCAGTGTGGGAGCATAATAAGAGATTATCCGAGACCGAAATTCTGTGTCATTCCGAGGTCTGGTTTGGTGATGTCTCCTGCGAGCATGTTCAACTTGTCTAATTGTGATGGATTTATGGCTCGGACTGGGTCAAAAACCTGGAAAGGAAACAGGAAAATTGTGATACTTCCACCGGTCTATCTTCTTCTTTGCGTGTCGATTTTGTCAACGATTTAAAAGTTTTCCTGACCAATGTTATGTCACCATCACAAACCACAGCCTCGTTGGTGGCTAACATTAGATCGTCCCGAATGTACTTAGATGTTATGGTGCTCCCATACTGGCAGTTATAAAATGTTATATAACATCTGTTGTTTCTATTACACGTATATTACAAGTTATTCAAAAAAAGAGACATCAAATGTTATATAACATGTTATAACTGCCAGTGTGGGAGCACAATGAGGGATTTTCCGAGACCGAAATTAAAAAAAAAATTGTTCCAGTTGAATTCATAGGTGGCGCTTAGTAAAAGGCGAGAGAAAAAGTTCCATACGAAAAACAAAAAAATCACGGTATTGGCATTTAAAAAAAATAAAACTTAGTAAAAAAACAACTAAAAAGTATCAATATTATGATTTTGTCAAACTGTTATGTGATTTTTTTTCTGCCTCTGGTTGAAAAGAAAAAGCGCACCATATAGGTTCAGCCATTATTACGACTCGGCTTTCATAAAACGCTATCTGTTGAGACTTTTTTATACTGTTTTTTTTCTTAATTTAGCTGTCAGAAAATCGCTCAAGTAAAATAAAATGTTCATGTGTAGGCATCGATCTATGGACATTTTATGGGTAGTGGCGTAGATAATGCCTTGCAACGGGGCATCCAAGCTAAGGGGGTCCTCGGATCCTGACTAGCTACCTTTTTCTTTGCGCCAACGTCAAATCTTACTAATCATAATAACATATTATAAAACAAAGTCCCCCGCGGCGTCTGTCTGTCTGTTCGCGATAAACTCAAAAACTACTGAACGGATTTTCATGCGGTTTCACTAATAGATAGGGTGATTCATTAGGAAGGTTTTAGTGTATAATTTGTTTAGGTTTTTTTGTATATTAGTTGAAATATGACGATAATTGTTAAAGAAGTCGGAAAAAAAATTGCCGCCCGGCAGCTTTCATCGAGAACGCTGTCCAATCCCTTAAAGATGTAAAAAAACAATGTATCCAATGGAGGCATTGTGTATCTTTAATAGGTCTACAAAAAAGTCCGCGATAGCATATATCTAGCTTTTATATTTCAGCCACAATAACTACTTTTATGTTTTACAAATAATTAAAATACTTAGGTGTAATAATAAAAAGGAAGTGTTTGTGAGTTTGTTTGTAATAAATAATCTACGGAACTTCGACATTGGAACTTAAAAAAAACGAGTCTACGTCTTTTCGAAAGGCCGGCAACACTCCTGTAATACCCCTGGTGTTGCAGTTGTCCATGGGCAGCGGTGATCGCTTACGATCAGGTGACCGCTTGCTCGTTTGCCGCCCTATGTTACAAAAAAACTACAGAACCAATTTAAAAATTCTTTCACGAATAGAAAGCTTCATTATGTCTGAGTGACATATGCTACAATTCATGTTTGTACCTCCCGAGCGAAGCCAGGGCGGGGCGCTAGTAATAAAACTTAGTTCTTGTCCCTAAAGATTTAAATCCCACCCACGTTGTCCCACGTTTTTTTATCAGAGTAGTAAGAAAATAAGTAGTTAGGTACCACTATGACCTAAGCAGGGGACTTCTGTTCTAAATTATTACTTGTTAACAAGCTAATTATTTAAAAATAAAAAACACAACTGACAACTTACATAGCCCATATCACTCGGAGGAATGCAAGGAATCTAACAATACCTCTCACATCAGAATCTGTTAAGCCGTTCAGGACTTATGGTGGAATAAAGAAACTTACATACATACATACATGAACCCTGGAAACATAACACTCATTTTTTGGTCAGTCGTGTAATAAAAAAAGCTATAAAATACTCACAGGCGATTCAATAAGCTGTTGCAGCCTCTTCTCCGGGGAGACATCTTTCTTGTGTCTGACCAGTAGGTACAGGCGGTCAACGTCGGGGCACGTCGCTAGTATGCGCTCGATTAATACCTGGGGAATTATAACTGATTAGCTTTTTATTAAAAATCTGGGTGCGTTATCTGTCAGTCACTCAGTCAGTAATAGAAGAATTTTATTTATATTGATGATTTCGTTGCATGGACGATATATCAACGCAAAGATGAAACCGCTGAACGTAGAAATTTGAAATTTTTCAGAGAGTCGTAAGTGAGCACATTTTTTTTTTAAAGAAGTAAATTTATTTCTATGTCTATGGTGTAAACTTACCTTCCCCATAAACCCAGTGGCTCCCGTGATGAATATCGACCTTCCAGCGTAGAACTGGGGGATGAGGGGCTCCGACACTGACTCCCGACGCGCCACCATTTTGTTTTGTCTATGAAAAAAAAAAAAAAATTACATTTTTGCCGCAAAAATAAAGTTATATATCCTTTCCGTGAGGAATAATTACTACTGCACCCTACATTTTCACCTTCCACCCAAAGGTTGGCTGGACGAAATTGCATTTTCGATAAACCCCGCCTTTGCGCTCATTTACATATAGCGAAAGAACAACATTGTATCTAATTCCACGTTTCATTAATAATTTAGAATTATCTTTAACACAAAGTATCACACAAAAAAATATTAAGACTAAACTTAAATCGCATTTCTTGAACGGCCTGTAGATGACGCATTCAAAACCGGTCTTGCTTATGAGTGCGATGCGCTGTCCGCCAGTGGGAGTAGGATCAGTAGGTATGCGAAAATAATGTTGATATTGCAAATGTTACCTATTCTGTGAGTAATCATTTCATTTCAAACTGTCGAAAATACAGAAATACAAAAATATACTAACAAATTTAGATGTAAGTACACAACTATTTTAAGTTCTAACGTAAATAAGATTGACCTTCGTGGTTTTTGGTTTGCATAAATTGTAAAATTGTTTTTTGTTTGAAAATAAATAAATTAAAAAAAAAAAAAAACCTATGTAAGTATTTACTTTTTTCACTTCTTTAAAATGGTGCAATAAAGAGTTGATTTATAGATTTATTCAATTAACTTTATGGTCGCAAATTGCATATCTTATAACGTTTAGGATTTTTTTAACGAGCAAACTTTGTCAAATCATGTTTTTAGGGTTCCGAAGTAAACTAGGAACCCTTATAGTTTCCTCATGTCTGTCCGTCTGTCCGCGGCTTAGCTCAGAGACTACTAGTACTAGAAAACTGTAATTTGGTATAGATATACATATTTATTATGCGGAGTTAACTGTTGAATAAAATTACGAAAAAAATTTTTTTAGGGGGCCTCCCCTACACCTAAAGGGGGGTTGTTTTTTTTCTTTCGATTATACCATCATGTGGGGTATCATTTGATAGGTCTTAAAAAAATATTGTCAGTGTGTAAAGACCATTTTTTGATTTAGGGATCCGTTTGCGAAATATTTAATTTTAAATTGATAAATTTTGTTAGAGTTCAGTGTTCCCCCCTCGAACAGGCAAATGGTCGTGGGGGGTAATACATGAAAAAAATTATGATAAGTAACAAATATAATGAATTTAAAAGGAAAATTATCACTGTTACATAATCCTTACACATTAACGAGTAATAGACGATAAACCTGGAAAATCAATTTTAGTATGAAAAATGTTCGTAGGAAAAGTTTTCATTGAATATGATGGGTCATTAGTTATTTGAAACTGTAAGTTGATATAAGTTCATGTGTTTGCATTTGAACATGTTAGGCACCTTCGGAACCCTACATTGCGCATGGCCCGACATGCACTTGACCAATTATTTGTTTTATAAATTTGTTGTTAACTAATTTTCTATCTAATTATTAGCAAAAATTAAAAGTTCTTACTTAGGTAGGCAACAATTACTAAATATTGGCGTTCTGGTAATACCAAGGTAATGATTGATTAAAGTAAGTAAGTAAAAATTAATTTTTGCACCAAACATTACGGACAGAATCTTTATGACTTAAATTATACCTAGGTGATGTGTACAATAGGCGACCTAAAAGATATTTTTCATTACTCATACTCTGAAAGTAAGTCTGAAGTTGCCTGAGGAGCGTGGAGAAAGTAATACTTTTCAGCCCTAGGGAGAATCGCTTTCAACTGACAGCTGTCAAATTATTTAAAAAATAACTAGTTTTATTTTCACGTTATTCTATTGAACCATATTCCAACTTCCTATACAGCCATTCAACATATTATGTAAAATTAAAATTTTGTAAATATATAAAATTGATTTTTTTATTATTTTTTTTAATGATGGAACCAAATGAAAAGAATCTAATAGCTAAATAGTTGGTCGGCCACAGAAAAAAAAAATATGCTGGAAGCTAAAGCCGTCATCCGATCATTTTTTTTTCAAGTTTAGAGTTTTGTTTATGCTTCCGTATAATTCACTCATCATTTCTTTAGCTAATTCATGTTTTTATTTTTACTTGTATGCGTAATGAAAAGCACAGTGTTTACCTCGGGTGAAAGACTTTTTTAAGTCCCTCGGGATTTAAAAAAGTTATTTTCACGCACTCGTTAACAATGTACTATTGCAATTTCAGAAAGGAATCTAAATCTATGGGTTACCATCCCGTTGACCTAGAATCACATTAAATCAGACTATTCTACTTCCTATTAATATTATAAATGCGTAAGTTTGGATGTGAGTTTGTGAGGGTGTTTATTACTCAATCACGCAAAATCTACTGGACGGATTTCGATGAAATTTGGTATACGGGTAGAAAAATACCGGGAATAGCACATAGGGTACTTTTAATCCCGAAATTCCCACGGGAGCGAAGCCCCAGGGCGCGGCTAGTAAGGGAATAAATCTGAAAACTAGAAATAGGTATGTAGTTTAGGTTGAAAAACTATTTTATTTATAAAAAAAGGAGGCTTCCTATAGTTTGGCCCAGCCTATTACATGGTTACTTTACTATACGTAAAGTACTACGTAAGTAGTACTAGTTTACTGTACGTACGTAGTAGTTTAAAGTTACGAGGAAATGTTCCGTCGTCGTAGATAGGGGCAAGCGGAAGTAACTTAGTTTCAATTCAGGTTGCATGATGAAGATTCTGAAGCTTTGAACCGGGTGAATAAAATTGCGACAAACGAACCAACATATAAACTTTTTCCATATCTATAATAATATTTTATTATAATTAATTATTTTTATTTTATTTTTTTAATAATAATTAATAATAATAATTAATTAATTATTATTAATTAATTAATTAATAATAATTAATTTATTTATTTTATACATTCGGAAGACCAACAGCTAGATTAATATGATAGTGATAAAATACAAGTTTTAAAGCCAATCTTCACAAATAATAAATAAGGTCTTCACAAATAATAGCACTCTAGAAATTTTGAATTTTCGGGAACGCCAACAACACATTCAGATAATCGCAGAACATCATCAGGAATGCCTATGTAAGTATTTACAGGCTACAAGTAACATATATATAAATGTAAATATTAAATGATTTGAAATGAACATTATAAACAAAGGTCCTGGATTTGAGTGCAGAATACTATACAAACTTAATAAAACCTCAAGAAATTACGGAACCATCTACCTATTTACCTAAATTCGAATTACCTATTTTGTACGGAACCATCGGTGTGAGAATCCAACTAGTACTTGCCCGGTTTTAGTTTTTTTATTCGGAAAATTAACTTATTTGACATTGGCTCTCTTAATTATAGTAACAAATTATCAACATACAATGCAATCATTTTACATGAGTATTGTATGTTGATGTTTTTTTAACATAGGACGGCAAACGGACAAGCGGGTCACCTGATGGTAAGCGGTCACCTCTGCCCATGGACAACTGCAACACCAGGGGGCCGATTCAACTAATTACAAACGTAAATGTCGTGACTCAATTGTGTCTCAAGATCCAAAGAAATTGAAATGAAGCGACAAGATCTCTGTAAGACTTCTATGTTTTATTACGATTTCTTTGGCTTTTGAGACACAACTGAAGCACGATATCTACGTTTGTGATTTGTAAAATCAAGGGGTATCACACGAGTGTTGCCAGCCTTTCCACGATGAATTGAATAGAATAGAATTTATTTGATTGATTGGTTTTTGTACTGTCGGGGGCAGATTAACCCTAACCCTTCTGAGATTGGATTCAATAAGGTCAGTTATATCTGCGCCCGAGTGTAGCTATATTAAAAACGACTAAACCCATTAGAAATGGTTTTCGTCGGTTACACTGCGTTACAAAAAATTTTGAATTTTTAGTAGTTTTTTGAAAGGATTAGCTGGACAGAAAGAATAACAAATGAGGAGGTCTTAAACAGAATAGGAGAAAAAAGAAGCATTATTAAAACTATTGAAAGCAGAAGAGGGAAAATGTTAGGGCACCTGATACGACACGATGACTTCATTAGAAACATTATAGAAGGAAAAATAAAAGGAAGAAGGGGCCCAGGAAGACCAAGACAAGGCTACATGAGGCAAATAAAGGAAAAAGTGTGCGTCGGGTCGTATCAAGAAGTAAAACAGTTGGCAATGGAGAGAGAAAAATGGAAGGAACTCCACCGACAAGAGCCTCGCTCTTAAATTTGATGATGATGAGTAGTTTTTTGATAGATCTATATGTGTAGAATATAGGCTCCATAATGAATTTCCCGCAAAAAAAATTTTGAAAGTTGTGTTAATTTCTCCATTCAAGAACTATAACCGTTAAATATTATGGAGGTATTAACGCAACTTTCAAATTTTTTTTTTCAGAATATACTTACAATCTAAAATAAATTAAAATTAAATTGCTCTGTAATAATGAACAGTATTATAATATTTACAGCTATAAAGCAAGTTAAAAATTATAGAACTACTAATTTTAATGATATCTCAAAATATTAGGCGAAAAAAATATTTTTGAATTTTTGACACAATTTTTCTCTGAAATCTTACGTGATAGGGGTTATTATGGAACCTATATTCCACACATATAGATCTATCAAAAAAACCTAGTAGCTTTGGGGGTACCAAAACCGTGTAACACAGTGTTATCAGCGATGGTTCTTAGATGGGTGTTTTAAGTTAGCTCATCAGGAGGCTCCGCGTTGAAGGAAAAATTGTTTGAATGTTCCCATTTCAGCTCCCTGAAAATACCGGTACTTAATATAAGAATTGGGTACACAAGAATTGAGCTATACAACAAAAAAAGTTTCATTCAAATCGGTTCAGTACTTTCGGAGATTAGCGTGATCATACATACAGACAGACAGACAAGAAATTCCAAAAAAAATTTTTGAATTCTATACTTTTTATGTGCCCCTCTGTCCATTTTAGTCAAAAATACTAAATGTACAGACAAAATATTTTTACTGTTTTATTATATGTATAGATGATACAGATTTCTATGAGGTAATTAGGTAATACTTTAAAAAACCATAGACCTTAGAATTAACGAGAAAAACAGCGTTTGTTTACAGACCATAAAACCGCAAATGCTCACCATAGACAAACAATATCATCGTAAAAGTGTTTGCTATAGTGCTTCCATATGGTTCCACTTAGCCTTGTGTGTTTGTTTGTTTGGCCTTTACGTATTTCCATAGAAATATACCTCTGCGGAAAACTAGGAAAACGCATCTACATTTGTTCAAAATTAAAAAAATATATAAGTTTACACACTACATACGTCAAATAATTAAAATAAATATAATAATAATGATTTATTCACATAAAATATCGCAAATAAGGTCTTATAATAAAAAGCTACACAAAATTTTACCACATAAGGCATGTGAATAGATATTGCTATTAATATCATAATTCTTAAAGCTATAAACTACTAGCATTTCGAAATAATTACAGGAACGCGGAAATAAATTCAATTTATAATTATTTTCAATTTTAAAAAGAACAATAAGCCATACTTTATCTCTAAAAAATCTTATTATTAAAAAAATCTCATCGGAATGAGACAAAAATGCCACTTGTTGAAATTTGGTCCGTTTCTTATAGGCTTTCCATTTGTTAAATCATAAAAACAATATACTGTTTTAAACAACAATAACTTGTGCTATATAATATATACAAACCTGTTAAAATTATACCTACTCAATTTAAAGTGAATAAAATATTTATTTTTTATATTTTATCCACTCCGCCATCGCTGCAACATGTTACTGCACGAATATCTCAGAAACATAAATATTTTACGTCGTCACCTAGTTATACGTACGACCATTGTAAATAATGATTTGTGAATGGTTTCTGCAAATATCCACTTAAGTATATGATGGCCCCTGTGATGTGAGGACTTGGTACATAAATACTTAGTACTTAAAGTAAGTACTTTTGCATGACGTAATAGTTTCTAAGTATATTTATAAAATTGGACTGGACATAGTCTAGAGCGTAAGGGAGCTAGAAGTTTGTAGCTTTGAGACTTATAATCAAATATATAATCAATATAATGTTTTCAACTGTATATGGGTGTAAATTACCCGAAATAAATTGATTTTATTTTATTTATTTATAATCAATACCTAGGTACATAAGTATAATAACCATTTAAAAAAGTGTGTCTGTATGTTTGTACATTAAAATTTTTATGAAAAAGAAAAGAGCTATTCGTAATTACTAATAGAACAAGATTTTCGAATTTTTTGTCTGTCTGTTTGTAAGGATAATCTCCGGTACTACTGGATGGATTTAAATGATTTTTTTCTGTTATATAGCTACTACCTTTTGCCCGCAGCTTCGCCCGAGTAAATTTTCCACGAGAACAGTGCTTTTTCCTGGGATGAAAGGTACCCTATGTCCTTCTCAATACTTCTAACTAGTATGTGTATGCGAAATTTCAGGAATAAAGCGTGAAGAGGTAACAAACAAACTAATAAATAACCAAACATACAAACAAACACACTTTGGCATTTATAATATTAGTTAGGATTAGGATAGTTAGGGTTAGGATAAGGCCTAGGCGACATGTAGGGTTTAATTTATTTTAAAAACTGCAACACCTGATATAGATCCATAACAGACCAGCTTAAGAAATATGGAAATGGTGCCTTAGGAATCAAATTTGATCAATCTGATGAGCATTTTCTTTTAACGTATTAAAATTAACGATCTGGAACATCTGAAAATGAACTCTAAGAGACCAGCTCTCAAGACAAGGGTTATGAAGTCCACACGAACTAATCCTAACTAATATTATAAATGCGAAAGTAATTTGATTTTAACCTCATCACGCTTTATCTACTGAATCAATCTTCCTGAAATTTTGCATACACAATTACACATAGTTCGAAGTACTGAGAAGCACATAGGGTACCTTTCATCCCGAAAAAAGGACTCCTGAGGGCAATTTACGCAGGTGAAGCCGCGAGTGCGACCAGTATAACATAATTTTGAAATTTGACTTGAAAGTGCCTATGAAGATCTATTTAAAAAATAAACGTTTGATTTTGATTTCCCTAAATTTGGGCAATTAAATACTTAATAGTTGGGAACCCTATCGAAGACGCGTGCGTGACGATTTCACACTTACCTTAAGATAAACACATATGTATGTATGTCTGTATGTGCCTTTATTTGTCAGTTAAATGACGCGCATAAATGATATGTGCATGCTAATTCATTTCTAGGACTATTCAAGTAACGTCTTCACTTTGCTACATGTATTTTCTACCTTATCACCTTGAAAATACGTCTATAGATAGTTTTAGACGTTACATACGCAAATATTGAGTAGACAAATAGTGTTTATGAGTACTTTTTTATTTGGATTGGTGTAAGAAATTGTATTTGATTCCGCTTTGCCCGGATGTTACTTCGTGGCATTGGCTAAAGTCCATTCAGTTACAGTCACGTCCTTATCTCTTACGGGGTAGACAGAGTCGAGAGTGAGAATTAAATTCCATTCAGTTCCATTTTGTGACGAATTTTTGTCGTGTCGTGTTGCTGTGTTAGAAATAGCAATATTTATTAGCAAAAATTTTTTTTTGTTTGAAAATTTTACGGTATATTTTATCTTTTTTAGGGTTCCGTACAAAAAATTGAACTCTTATAGGATCACTCGTACGTCGGTCTGTGTGTCCGTCCGTCTGTCACAAACAATTTGCTCCGAATCTACTGGACCAAATCGGGTGTTTGGTAGGATGGAATAATCCTATGATTCAAACACAGATGTCCAAAAAGTAAATATTTTTTTTTTCTAAAATAAGTGTCATTTTCGGGAGACATAAGTACTAGGAAATTAATAAAAAAGTTTTGCAAACCTAATTGTGTCACAATCAAATAAAAGGACTCGTTTTGAGGATCTCAACTGATTTCCGAAAGCCTAAAATTTTGAAAAAAAAATTACAAAATATAGTTCATTGCTTGTAAATTACAGGAAAACCAAAATATAAAATTCCTTGTAATTATTGAAATTTATTATAAGAATTGGCATCGTCAGGAACCCTCTCCATGCGAGTTCAATACGCACTTGGCCGGTTTTTTACATATAAATTAAAGTATTACCTATAAGAATTGGCATTGTTCGGAACCCTCTCCACGCGAGCTAAACTCGCACATGGGCGGTTTTTTACATCTAAATCATTACCTCTACTTACTATTGAAACACCATTAAGACGATTGTTACTTGACGTTAGCAAAATCACCACCCGTTATCGATATGTTTTGTAAACTACTGCCTCGCCACACAATTAGTTACCAATTGGTTACCAACTTCGCACTCCGGCATCATAATGAACTATTTTGGCAACTCATTGAAAAATGTTAATTGTTATTTTCACGGACTTCCTCTTAGACTATTATAGAATAATTAGGAACCGTTTAGATGTGTAAAAATGTATGAATCAGTCATCTTACGCGGAAACAAGAAACAATGGTAATTTTTCAAAACGTTTGCGAAAACAAACCTTATTATTGGAATAAAAGAGAGATTAAGTGAAATTATGTACCTACGCATATTTTACCCTAAATGTACCAACTGACAAATATTATCAAGTTTTGGGAAACTAAATTATTTAAGGAGGGTTAGGCGGTCAGCGAAAATTCATATGAAGCGGCTGAGGCGGGGGGGGGGGGACTTTCCGGTTGCGCGCCATTCACATTTTTATCAAAAAGTTAATTAGAAATGTTTAGTTTTTCAAAAATTTAAATCAGTCACGAAATCGAAAAGGTAAAATACCTTTGTGTTGGTGATTTTAAAACATTTTTTATTATAAAACACGGATGTTATCTGTATTCATATGAAATTTTAGAGGAAACTTCAGGATTTTTTTCTATCGAGCAAAATTTTTCCCATCGTGTTTTGGAAACAGTCCTCCCTTTAAACATACGTTCTACAATTCATATCAGAAATTTCAGGGCGAAAACTCTTCAATTCTTTAAACAGCAGCTTATAGAAAACAGCCAATATTGCCGTTTTCACTTACTGAGAGCCCTTAACTTATTACGGATTGCGCGGACCTCCTTAAAAAGGGAGATATTAGGAGCACCCATAACCGGCGAGCATGTATAAAGAGAGTGATGAGTGTAGAGGAAGCGAGAGAGATCTGTAAGGGTCGTAGCAAGTGGACATCGCTAGTCTCTGCATACCCTCACGGGAAAAAGGCGTGATAAATAATAATGTATATGTATGTTTGTATGTAAAATATTTATCGTTGAGTTAGTATCCCATAAAATACTCTGGGGCTAACTCAATCTGTGTGATTTGTCCGTATTATTGATTTAACTCTAAAGATTTGTTTATATTTTAACAAGATACGTCCCGGAGTTTCGTTTTGCAAAATTTTTTTAATAAAAAATGCTCTATGATAATAATTCTATTCCCAGTATTTTTCTACTATCCGTCAAATAGATTTTGGGTGTACGCAAAATCACATCCAAACTTGTTTATAAATTAGTAGGATTTTATTGGTAATTTAATTATGCGTAGAAAAATAATGAAAAATTATAAGAACACTTCGATTGATGTACTTAATTACTTAAGCACATAGTTAGGTACTCATCTATTTTCCAAATGTCTTAAATGGTCTATTTGTTAATTGATTAACTATATTTCGAAGTCAGTAGACTCCAGTATTCTAAGTAATAAATTGTCACCTAATATTTAGGTAAATACCTCATGTTCTAAATTATACAATTAATTAATTTTATATGGAAATAAGTTAATTTTTCTTAGTGATCAACTAAGCATTGAAAAATTATGACCAAATTAGATTTAAGAATCACCATGGAAATAAAGGAACTCACATACAAACATGTTTTTTTTTTTAATTTAACGATTTTTCATTATTAGCTAAAATTTAATATTATTATTCAAAAATTGTACGTTCTGCTAAGGACAGGACTCAGTGAAACTTTACTAAACCTTAAGACCTTTGTACCTGTTTCCACAATAAAGATTATTGATTGATTGATTGAACCCTGAAAACATAACAATTATTTTTTGGACACTCAAGTAAAACTACTATTTTCTGATTATATTTCCGGTCTGCGTTTATATTTTGTTTGACCAATGCTCCATTAATAAATTATATTCTATAGAATAACTAGCTTTGCCCGAGGCTTCGCCCGCGTAAATTATAAGTACCGATACGACATTGTAACCTTAAAAAACCGAGTCTACGTCTTATTAAAAGGCCGGCAACACTCTTGTGATACCCCTGGTGTTGCAGTAGTCCATGGGCAGCGGTGATCGCTTACCATCAGGTGACCAGCTTGCTCGTTTGCCGCTCTACGTTATATATAAAAAAACCTACACCAATTAACCAAATATATCCTCATGAATGACCAATCCATTGGTGAAAATTGCATGATAGTCCGTTCAATAGTTAGACGCGAAAAGACAGTCAGACGCCGTGGGGACTTTATCCAACTTTATAATTGCGAAGGTTGAGGTATCCTAAAGGGCTGAAAATTACCAGGCGTTACATAGATCAACAATCAATCAATCAATATTTATGTGCAAGAATACAGTTCAAGATGATGTTATAAATTAATACAGGTACTTATTAAATATTCAACCTTATAGTAAGGCAAGCAAATTTTATATTAGTACACATTAAATCAAAGTGTCTGTTACATGATCATATTAATAATCAGTATAGTCTGTTTATAGTTTCTGATTAATAAAATACCACCTAAAACATTTTAATGTAAAATGTTGTCAAGACGAGATCATATGGCTCGCACTGAAAGAGTACCTTATGTAGAGCCAAGCATCTATCAGCAGAGATGGGTAACCACCCGGGTTAAAACCCGAGCCTGGGTTATAACATAGTTACGACCCATTTCAATCCACCCAGACCACCCATTGACCGGGTGAAAACTAAATATTGTAAAAAAATATTTTTTTGTGTATTATTACAAGCGATTATTACGTAGGTACCCACCTAGAATGAAACATCTAAATATTCAATGGGAAATACCTATAAATAGTACCACATTTTACCTATTTTGTGTTACTGTGTAATATGAATATGAACATCATATTTATCTCCTATTATTTTAATAACAAGCCACATGAAATTTTGTCCCTCATGTAGTGAGCAAGTGAGCACTAAGAGAGGATTTTTGGAAAATCTACGCCTAAGGGGGTAAAAAAGGGGTTGAAAGTTTGTATGAAACTTCGTCATTTTTGAAGTTATGCTCATGAAATTATAGATTTACGCTCTTATGTAATAAAAAATAATAACAACATAATTGAATTTTAAATTTGTACCCCTAAGGGTAAATAATAGAAGTTGAAATGATGTATGAAACTTCACCTTTTTTGATCCAATCTTCGTGTCGCATACTTCTTCTGGTCCAGTATGCTCTTGACAGAGCGGTTGTATTGATGAGGGCAGCTGCAATGCGCTTAACGACGTTTCGCCACCGTTGTCTGTTGGAGGTCATCCTGCTGCACTCGTTAACTGACCCTCCAATGGCAGACTTGATCAGGTCAGTCCAACGGGTGGGTGACCTTCCGCCCGGTCTAGTGCCTTCTGCCTTTCCTTGGACGACAAGGCGTTCTATGGACTGATTGTCACGCCGGAAAACATGACCGAAAAATGTGAGGATGCAAGATTGTACTATCGAAAACAGACGTTGCTTGATACCGAGTTCTTGAAGTATCGAGACATTTTTGCGAAACTCGGTCCACGAAACCCAAAACATTCTTCTCCAGCACCACATCTCCAGAGCATCTATTTTCTGTCTTTCCACAGAAATATGGGAAATATAAGCGTCCTCACGAGCATAATCTTCTTGGCTATGGTTATGTTTCTATTGCTCTTTAGTGAACGGCGACCGCCGCGATGGTTAAAGTTGCCACTGGGAGCGGGAGCGATGAATGATGCTCGACCGCCCCGAAGGGAAGATCTTCCCGCCAGGCTAGGTGTTAATCCTGGGGAGCCGAGGCTCCGACGATGTTGCGTTGCAGTTCGTATATATAGCGAGTTGCCTTGGAAATTCTGATAGCGCGATTTAGGATTTTTCCGTTTTTGTTGATGAGATTGTGGGTTGTAGTATGGAGATTGAGTGGAGTCTGATCTGTAGTCTATTTGCGATGCTGTGAAGTTATTATTGGTTGGAAAATATTCGTACAATCTTTGTTATTCGCAATTATTTGTCGATATGTAAGTGTAGTGAAGACTGTGACGCCATCTTGTGTCGACCTTGCGAAGTAGTATTGCTTGCCGCCGAGATTTTGTGGAGCCGTCGTTTGTCGAGTTGCTGCATTCACTCGGTAGATGGTGGATGCCACAGTATTCCATAAGACCAAAGGTCTGATGTGATGAATCTGCTGTGCAGTCTGTGCTTCGTAGCTTGTAAGGGCCAGTCTTGTGTCCCAGTGAATCGGGAAGTGCTTGTAATCTAGTTGAGACTGTCGGTAGACTTGTGTGCGCCGGTCCCTGCAGAGCCACTACCCTGGTGAGTGAGAGTGCGCCGCCGTCGAAGTCGTTCAGGCGTGGGCTGCAGAGTGCGTCGGTGCGGAAGTCGTCGTTGTTGTCGTTGTGGGTGCAGGACTAGGAAGCTCAGGACCTGATGATACCCGTCGTCATACCAACAATCATTACCATGGTCTTGCGATTAATTCCAAGTCCAAACACATGGCTCACTCGTTCTATCTTTGACAGTAGCTCTTCCAAGTGTTGCGAACAGGTTGCAAATAAGGTGGTGTCATCCGCGTAACGCAAGTTTGCAATCCTTTATCCACCAATTGTTACACCATCCGTCCAGTCTTCTAAAGTGATACGAATTATAAGCTCTGTGCACACATTGAATAAAAGTTTTAACATAATGCAACCCTGGCCTCCTCCGGCACTAGTATGGAAATCACTTGACAGAACATCATCCATGCGAACTGAGGCTGTGTCATCTTCATATAGACGGCTCAAAAGGTGTACGAGATGTTTTGGTGTGCCCATGTCTAGCAAGGTCTTCCACTATACGGGCCATTTCACCGAGTCAAAAGCTCTGGAGAAATCAACAAAGCAAATAAATACGGGCTTATTTAATTCTCTAGATTTCTTGATAATCTGGCGTACGATAAGAATTTGTTCCCGAGTGCCCTTTCTCTTTACAAAACCTGCTTGTCGCATACACATAGTTAGAAGTACATAGGGTATCTTTCATCCCGGGAAATAGTACTGTTCATGTGGGAAATTCACGCGGGCGAAGCCGCGGGCAAAAGCTAGTAACGTATTAATGTAATTTTCGTTACCAATATATGATTCGGTATTCATTCGAAAAAAAATTGTCTCTTCTCAGATTAGGTACAAGATGTCATCCTCACTAACAGTATAAATGCGGAAATGATATTGTTTATTACCTCTTCACGCTTTATCTACTGGACCAAACTTCAAAAAATTTCACATAAACATAGTTAGGAGTACTGAGAAGAACATGGTATACTTATTATTCTAAAATAATAATTAGTTTTATTATAAACTGTTTTCACCCATCAAATTGGGTGATAATGGGTTATAACTGGGTTATAACCCAAACCACCCATTATAACCCGGGTGGATTGAAATGGGTTATAACCCATTACCCATCTCTGCATCTATGCATCTAACTTTACAAACTCTACCATCTCTACACCTTAGCTAATATTAATTCTGTGACCTTAGTCTAAATATGTGGCTTGGCCGTTAGTACCGTCACATGGCCGTAAAGTATTTTTTTATCTATAAAATAAAAGTTATCTTACAAAAAAAGATAAATATCTAAACTAAAGATAATCTTAACACGTTATGACATAAAGTCCCCCATCCTACTGATCGGATTTTCATGCGCTTTTCACCAATGGACGAGGTGGGTCCTGAGGAAGGTTTTGGTGTAAAATTTACGCAGGTGAAGCCGCGGCCAAACGCTAGGTAAATATAAAAAGATAATCTTTGATGCAACAATTTTTAAATTCCATAAAATAACATATTTTAACTACGGATTGGTAATAACATAATTAAGTATTAAAACCGTACTGATTGGAACTCACCTTTGGCTGTGGTAAACAACTGTCAAAAAACCAAAAACAAAACACCGCAAAAGATTCACAACTCAACTTTTTAAATTAAAAAAAAAACTGACGTCACTTCGTCTGTCCGCACGCGTGTCTGCCTTAGTACTGACGGAAGGCGGCCTTTGTACGAAACTATAATATTATCGCTGATTCGATTCAGTAATGAGACGTCATCGAATTGGGCAGATTTCGGTTTAAAAAAATCTCGTCTTATTTACTAAATTCTTTATTGGGAAACAAAATAGTTCACATAATAGAAAACATATCTAAACAAGGTTTTACCAAAATCCACACTAGGAAAACCTGTGTCGTGGAGTTGGCGTCTTCCCATCAATGGAGCTTAATCTATACATATAATAAAACAGAAATATTTTGTCTGTACATTCAATTTGTCTGAAATGGGTAAAGCGACACTTAAAAAGAATAATAGAAAGCAAAAAAATTTTTTTTAATTTTTTGTCTGTCTGTCTGTATGTATTATCACGCTTATCTCCGAAAGTACTGAACCGATTTACTTAAAATTTTCACCAATTGCTTTATTTTATCTCGGCAAAACATTTACAGTTTGTTTTATCAAAATCGGTTCATTAAAAAAAAATATCGTTATTTGAATGAACTCAAGGCATGAGTTACGCGGACGAAGTAACGGGCAACAGCTAGTTTAACATATAGAGACACTTTCCATGAAAGATAAAGCAAAATGTAAGCAATAACAGAATAGAAAACTAAAAATACAGAAGTAACATCAAATTGAAAATAATTTTAGGAAATGCGTTCTAATATTTCTTCAGTTTCTTTGTAAGTTTTGTCTTGATCTGAACCGGTGGTGGCCTAGTGGTAGGGCCAGCCTGTGGCTGCTAATGTCCCAGGTTCGAATCCTGCTCGTGCTATGAGTTTGTATACCAATCTGACTCATGTATGGTAGTTTTCATCGACCACCACTTGCTTCCGGTGAAGGAAAACCATCGTGAGGAAACCTGCACTCTGGTTGATGATTATCAGCTAGTGTGTGAAATGGAGAAGGCAATGGCAAACCACTCCATTAAAATTGCCAAGATAGTCGTTGTGTGTGTTTCTTTCCATATAATGACCACGACCCTCAGTCATGAGTAAATAAGACTGAAGAGAAAGACATTTATAAGATTTATTTTATTCATATAATAAGTATTTACTAATATTATACCTACGTCAAGTCAAGATGGACATCACATACAAAAATACATCAAAATTCTGACGTAAATGCTGCAGTTTCACATGCACAATTATTATTTTACTAATTTACAGTGTGATTAAGTTAAGTGGCGTCTTTCATAAGATTAATGAATTATTGTTATACAAATCGTAAATACAAGACCATTGGTTTTAACTGGGGATTCTTCTTATACGCGATGGGCTGGGCTACGAACATGTCACTATATCTGACTCTACATTCCATCAACAAGCCAATATTCAGCTAAGCGTGGCGTTCGAGTCTCACGACTCTTGGCTCTGATATTTTTTGTCAAATCAAAACTTAACATCGTAGTTTAAAACATACTTAAGTTGAATAAATGCTTAACTACCTACATCAATATTTACTTATTGAACACCTCTTCACAAGTACGGGTTAACATACTCTTAGCAATCCAAAACTTTGACTTCTCGCTAAAATGTACCTACTTACGTAAGTACCTAAATTGTACTAATTTAATTTCTTAAAACAGATAAAGTTCGTTACATCATATAGTTCTTCTAGCTTCATGTTGGCTGTACTAATAATATAAATAATGATTGTCGTATTTATAAAGTAAAACGCACTCTACATAAGGTCCCTGTAGACATGGTCTTTTAGACGAATAATTGAATTCCGTTGGCTGTTCTCAGGTGAAGGAAAACATCGTGACGTGACACATACTTTATCAACTACGGGGTGAAATGGAGACGGCAATGGCATAGCGAAAAAAACGAGCCTACGTCTTTTTAAAAGGCCGGCAACACTCCTGCGATACCCCTGGTGTTGTGGTTGTCCATGGGTAGCTGTGATTACTTACCATCAGGTGACCCGCTTGCTCGTTTGCCGCCCTGTATTATTAAAAAAAAGCACTCAAACTCATGGCAAACCACATTTACTATGGAACACCATGAGTAAAACCACAGTCATTCTGTATAAACCATCTTTATATTAGGAATGCTTTTGCCTACGACTTAAAACAATAAAAAATAAACAACTTTTAAACATCACGCCTTTTTCCCGGGAGTAGGCGATTTCCACAATGCTACGCGATCCTTACAGATCTCTCTCGCTTCCTCTACACTCATCACTCTCTTCATACGCTCCCCGGTTATGGATGCTTCTAATATCTTCATTTTTTAAAGAGGTCCGCAATCTGGAAAATCCCATTTCACCCTTGCTTAGTTCCCAAGAGCAGCAGATTTTCCGAAAATAGATTTTCGTTCTTTATGCCCTGATTTTTTTTTAGTTTTTCCCATTGTACACCTGTGCATATAAGTACTTACCTAATTCAATTGTTTCAGCTGACAGGTCTAAATCACGTATAAAGTTGGACGTAAACATTGGTCGAATTTGCGGCCAATGGACGTACAACGTACATCGATTGTTTTGTTATGTCAAAATATTTCCAGTTTTTCTTTTGCGGAAAAATATTTTTAGTGGTTGGCTGATTGGCAGCAGGTTTCTACAAAGACAGAAACTTTTGGAAGAGAAAATGAAAAGCCTTTGTCTAGCTAAACTGTGTAAATATATCATCATCATCAAGATATATAAAATTCTCCCGTTACTGACTGACAGACAACGCACAGCCAAAACCACTGGACGTAGGAAGCTGAAATTTGTCATGTAGGTTCCTTAGCGAGTGTAGGGGAGCACTAAGAGAAGATTTACCGAAATTTCCACAGGAATAAAGTCCCGGGGCTAGTCTTATTATATTATTAGCTTAAGAAGAAAACTTGTACATTCCATTGTCTAGTCCATCTCAATTGCGCAACTTTTAGGTCAGGGATTGCAAACGAATGACAACGTGCATTGGTTCATTAGTAAATTCATTAGTTTATTCTGTTACTAGCTACGCTTCGAGGCTCCGCTGTGGTGGGAATTTCGGGAAAGACAAGTATGCCTATATCTTCCTTAAAAATATGTAGTTAAGTTTACTTTTTTTTTATAATTTTACTGGTAACTCGTTTGAGATCAGCTTATAAGCAATGTCTTCAGCTTATTACTAGTTTAATAAGTTAAAAGTAAAAAACTACTAAATACTTTATTGCACCAAGACATATTATGTTTAGCTTTTGCCCTCGGCTTCGTCTGCGTGAATATCGTTTATCACCCATTTTACCCCCTTAGGGGCAGAATTTCCAAAATTCCTTTAGCGTAAGTGAGCTCTAAAGCTCACTTACGCTATACAGAATGATTCGTAAAACAACAGCAATCTTTCAAGGGTTAAAATTACTCATTCATTTGAAAAAAAATTGTATGGAAATCTCATCCAAAATGTTCAAAATCACCCTGTATATGAAACCTCTTAGCAAAATCAAAGTGTCTAAGTACTTACGCCCAGTGGACACACAAAAAAAATGAAAATAAATGATTAAATCTCGAAGAAAATGAAACAAGTCGTAGATACTCATACTCAATTTATTTAAATAGCACATACAGATATAAAGGAATAAAAATCCACAATACGTAGAGGTGTACCTCACAGGGACACGTAAAACGCGGTAACGGTTGTGGCGGCCATCTTGGAATTCGAATTTTGTTTTTTTATTTTTAAAGTTTCGTGCCTCAAACTGAAAATCCCACAGAAACACTTCGTAAGCCGTCTGTATATTCATCTGTCAATTTTCTTTTTCTTTGATACGAAGGCAATTAAACCATTTAAACTATGAATAACTATAATCGGGCCGAAACCTAAACTCCCGTATGACAGATGTCATCAGGGTCAAGCCCATAAAGTTCCGAATTTTTTCATTTTTAAATCTATGCGCGGAAATGTAGTACTTGAACTTCCGGCTTGCCCGTTTAGAGAGTTCCATTGCATCCGGATACAATAAATCGATCGTGAAAATATAAAAAATCGCGATACATCGTTTAATTTTTCGATTTATTTAATAAGGTTTGTTATTGATGTTTAAAAGCTGAATATAACAACTGAATATAGCAATACAAAAAAAAAAAAAATAGAAAGAGGGACAAGAATTCGCGCAATCGTATCGAATCGTGATATCAGAGTAGATAATATTATTCACCATGAATGTATTATCCATGTTAGACTATGACAGCTACTTTGATGTTTCAGACTTCTGATTAATAAAAATAATTATTTTATTTGGATTTGTTTTTTTACGTAAAATCAAATAATCGTAGCGACTCGTGTTTACGTACATCACTATTATTGTCAAACTGACATACGCCATACGGGAGTTTAGGTTTCGGCCCGATTATAGTAGTTCGCCGCGAACTTAGACCTCGCGATTATTATTTTGAAAAATATGAGAACGTAAAATTACTGAAGCAATTTGAATTTTCAGTAAAATACGGGATTCTGTTAAAACAAAAATGTAACGCGCAACGCATTACATTATTCAGTTATTGTTGCGCGGTTGAGGAGAACAGATTTTCCAACCTTCTTTCTTCATCTATTCTGAGCTGCAACAACTTCATTTTTTATTTTTTTCAATGAATTATGGATTACTTCCGTTGCCAAGAAAGTCATAGTGTGTTTCATTCCACGTACTGACCACGACCATTAGCATTTGTCTCTAACAGGGTAGACAGAGCCAAGAGTCGTGAGATTAAAGGCTACACTTAGCTGAATAGTGGGCTATTGGTGGACTGGAGATTCAGGTATAGTGACAGGTTGCTAGCCCATCGCCTATGAGTGGAGGAATCCCCAGTTTAAAGCCCTTTCCCTCGATTGACTTTACAATGCGCGGGAAGAGAGGCAGCTGACACATTCTTTGCTTTTTCTTCGCTCCCAAACTAAGCAGTATGGAAGCACTCCGCATTTAAGCAATGAGGAATATAATCAAGAAGGATGTAAACAAGTTGTACCATCAACTGCAATAAATTTAGCCTTAATGCGACAGCAATAGCAACGAATTTGCTATAAATCTGTGTAGGTTAGTGTTGCCGACCGTACATAACCTAAAAGTCATTGGCGCGACACAATGGGACATAAAGAGACATCATTTTGTCAATAGCTATTAGAATAAATGGCCGATTTATTTTTATGCTGATATAAATAGCTTATGTAAGGATATCTTCCGGGTGATGTATTGATAGAAGGTCTTGACTCTAATATTCTGTCATTCTGAGATTATAGCATAGAAAAAGTAAGAACTATGGATTACATGGAGATTCAAGTGTGACATTTTGTGTACATATTCATGTCCAATATTTTACGGAAAATCACGGAAAATGTACCTTGGTGTTCGAGTTTCTAAACCACCTATAATATTATTATTATTAATATTTAAAGTAATCCATACATTCATACACTATACGTAAACTCCATTTATTCTTACCAGTCCTATCATGTAAGCAATCTTACCATGTCTTTTTATGATTTTACAACAATATAAATTAAAATTAACTTTTTAGGAAATTACTTTCGTACAATAAATATTTTACTTTAGAATGTTTAGGTTTGAACTAATATTTGATTTATTTTCAACAAAATGTACTGTGAAGATTGTTTACATGATAGGACTAGTAAGAATAAATGGAGTTTACGGGTTATCGCTTGTGTATGATGGAAATAATAAAAAGTTTGATTAGCCAAACAAATTTGATGAAAAGTACTCTACAAAGCCGTAAGTTACTTTTCAAAAGTCGATTTGCATTTTTTCCATTACAAAATTTTCAAATTCCAAGATGGCCGCTACCCATAACCTCCATAAATACTCACTACATTATTACAATAAATTAGCTAAAGTTATTTCTAAAATTTGGTGTTCTTGTTTTCATTTATAGTTAATTCTTTACATATAAATTAGTCTAACTTATGTACAGCATTTAACTATGTAAAAATTAGTACATTTCCATTACAATTTCATTATTTAAGTAAATGTCAGCTTTATGCAGGGCTGGGAATAGTACACTTTTTACAATTTAGGATGAGTTCTATCCTATGACATCTGTCAAAAAAAAAAGTTTCGATAAAGGTAGATGTAAGATTAGCCAGCTAAACTTAGCCCGTTAGGGATAACCAGAGGAAAGTTTTAAGTAGTTTAAGCTACAGAAGATGCTAACGATAGATAATTAGATTCTCCTCGAAAATAAACCTAAGTCTTGCCGGCTAAACTTAGAGAATTAAGCATTAGATTGACTTATCCTAACTCTGAATTGGAGTTTAAGTACATGAGGTCCAATCGGTTAATGTAGGGCATACGAAACGACGAAGCCTATTGGCCCAAAAATTACTTTAACCGTATAAGTTTGTGCTAAAAATACGAACATTTACAGCCTCGTCAGTCATCGGTCAGTAAGTTTTCTTAGATTTCTTGACTTAGGTACGAGTATTTATTTTAATTTTAATTTGTAATTATACTTATTCAAACTTATTTTGGACTTTTTATACATTTACATCAAAATTATCAGCTAAATACTTAGTAGGTAATTAGAATTATATTTACAAATTTAAAATCAATTAGAATATTTCTATTATACTAATGTTAAAATACTCGAAGAAAATCTAAACAATATAACCGAAATCCAAACTACCTATGGATTTTATGACTAGAGAAAAAACACGTCAAAATTGGAAAAAAATATATATCCAAAACGAATGAGCTCGCAACATACGTGTATATGCGCGTTGTAAGTGCCAAAAATCAAAATTGCGTAATGAATAGTTAAGTTGTGCGTTGAGGCTAGGGTTGCCAGGTCGCCAAACCTAATAGCCGGACAGACCAGCCAGTTTGGCCGGACATTTGGGTAGAAAGGCCGGACATCCTACATTATTGAGGATTTTGTCTCAGTTTTAATAGGTATGACTCTTCGGCTTGCGTGAGCGACCGACAGTTACTCTCGTCGCCTGCGCTCGGCCGCGCTCGGCGCTCGCTAACAAAAGCCGGACAGGCTGGACACCGTTTATTTTGGCCGGACACGCAATCAAAAAGCCTACCTATGTCCGGCTTTATCCGGACGCCTGGCAACCCTAGTTGAGGCTCCTTTTTTAGAACTAAGCAAAAAAATTAAGATTTTGATCAAAAATATTGTCGCAAGAAATTAGCACGCCCCTTTTATTTAATATAACGATAATTAAATGCGTCAATCGAAGCGCTACATCCTCCCGTGAGAATAATAAGGAAAAATCGAATTGGTCAGTCAAGAATCATTTTCGAAGTAAGCTTATTTAATACTAGCATGGGCCAGGGACTTTGTTGACGTGTGAATTTCGGGAAATTGCTCCCCTACACTCCCTAAGGAACCTACATGCCAAATTTCAGCTTCCTACGCCCAGTAGTTTTGGCTGTGCTTTGACTGTCAGTCACTGAGACGGGAGAATTTTATTTTAATAGATATGATACCTATATTGTTCAGAGGGATCCATGTTTTCTTCTCTCCTTTTGGAATAGAACTCTAAAACGTATATACGAGTTGTAACTTAGGTATATGCAGAGGGTCCATGCATTGCATAAGTAAATAATACATCAAAGGAAATAGGAGCATCTTTTCAAATCTCAAACTTCATAAAAAACATAAAAATAGAGAATAATATTGAGAATATGTTTTTTCTGTTTAATTTATTTTTATAGTTTTTTTTTTAATTAAAAAGGTTGCATTTTAACGTTGCGTTTGCGTAACTTCGCACTATAACTGAACAAAGAAGCGATTTCAAACCAAAAAAGTTAGAAAAAAAAACATTTTTGTCATTAAATAAATAATCTATGTAAACGTTGAAAATCATGCTAAATAACAATAATGGCGTTGGCACTAGGTACCACCCACGCGAACATATGCCAATTGTTTTACCAAGGTGCTAAATGGAGGTGTTACACCCGGATGACGATCTGTACCTACTTGTAAGACTATTTATGAGTAAAATAAGGAAATATCATAAAGTAGAAAAAAAGGTACGAATGACGTTTTTTTTGTTTATCCGGCTCGAAGGACCAACATGTAGGGATTCATATATAATTTTTAATTCCGGCATCTAAACATTTTTATTGTCTATCAGGCTCGAAGGACCAAAATGTCGGAACCCCGCTAGGGTATACTAACCTAAGGTATCTAAAGTCCATTTTATTCGTAATTGTCCTATTATGTAAACAATCTTACCATGTCTTTTTATGATTTTACAACAATATAAATTAAAATAGACTTTTTAGAAAATTACTTTCGTGGTTAAATGTTTTAATTTAGAATGTTTAGGTTTGAACTAATATTCGATTTATTTTCAACAAAATTCAACAAAAAGTACTGTGAAGATTGTTTACACAATAGGACAATTATGGATAAATGGACCATAAGGATATCTGTCGCTCATACATGAAACGGATCCTAAAAAAAAAACATACATACATCGAAACATATAACCTCCTCCTTTTTTGGGAAGTCGGTTAAAAAAGGGACAAATAGGTACTTTTTTTTGGCCAGTCTTTACAACTGACGAAGAAACTTTTTACGACAAAACACGAAATAGACAAAAAATTTAGGTCCACATAAAAAATTGTAACTTTGAACTTGTTTATAACCTTATACAGTAAACTACGCTGTTTGTTTGTTTGTACCGCAAACATTACGAATGATTAGGAAGTCCTTCGTTTTATTATTTGTTAATTCAATTTCTGAGGCGTCATAAGTCTAACAAAACAAATCGTCATTATTTTATTTATTAAGGAAATCGACAGTGGTTATATACAATTTATCATCCTACTAAAATTATTATGACGAAAGTTTGAATGTAAGTTTGTGAGGATGTTTGTTACTCAATCACGCAAAATCTACTAGACGGATTTCGATGAAATTTGGTACACGGGTAGAAAAATACCGGGAATAGCACATAGGGTACTTTTTATCCCGAAATTCTCACGGGAGCGAAGCCCCGGGGCGCACTTAGTGTGTATATAAAACAAGATGATGCCCCGCGGCTCCGTCCGCGGCAAAAGTATATCTAATGTGTTTTTCATATAAACTTTGAAGAAAAAAGTAGCCTAGGTTTGACTCCGGGTCTTCAACTATATCCATACCAAATTTCATCAAAATCGTTCCCACGGTTTAGCCGTGAAAGCGTGACAGACAGACTTCGCAACTCTCGCGCTTGGCAGATTTTTAATTCTTGCATTTCGTCATTTGCAGATTTCGATGTCAAACACAGTTACTTAATTACTGTCTAGTCTAGACCTTAGTGTTTTATATTAGGTACATCATTTTGGTGAATGTTGTGAATATAATAAATTATAGAACGTTACCGTTTCGCACGGTTAAGTATTATACCTAAAAAAAAACTTTCGGGATAAATTATCTTTTTTTTAAATAAAAGATGGGTTTGCTCTTGACCTTAATCTTGCCCGAGGACAGAGAAGGGATCTACGATGTAGCGAGCTTACCCAGAAACAGGCTCTGATTTTGAAGAGAGTGAAATCAGTTGCGTAGTAATTCATGTTTCATCAATACATAGTATTTAGCTCACCGCGTCTTTTACACTTAAGACATATTGGCTAAAGAAGAATATCAAACATATCCCATGGATTACGTTGTTTGCGAAATAGGACACTTTGCGAAGTGACATTTTGCGGAAGGGACATTCTGCAACGAAGTTATAGAAATTATAATCATAAATTTTTGATTTAATAAAGAAAACTAAAAATAATTATAGATAGATTATAGATAAATTATAGATTAAGAACTGTATTACTGTAAACTGTAAACGCTGTTGGTTTCTTTAATAAAATAAAAATAAAATAAATAACTCTTTTTATTTAGATCCCCATTTTTGTATGTGACCAAATCAAGCCATGGAATAATCCGTTCTTACGTAGGTATAATTGTACTAATAAAAATCATTTTGGCTCGACCGTCCAAACTTGTGTTATTTTCGCGCCTTTTTCAAACACGTGAGCGAATTCACGTGCCTCTATATTCGCCGAGTAAACATGGGTCTGTCAATATAGCCGATGATCGCATGTTGCACAGTCCAGTCCAACTACCTACCTCTTATAATATGTGTAAGTACTTCACTTAAAATCAATATTGTATAAAAAAATCGTTACTGAGTGACTGACAGACAACGCACAGCCAAAACTACTGGGCGTAGGAAGCTGAAATTTGTCATGTAGGTTCCTTAGGGAGTGTAGGGGAGCACTCAGAGAGGATTTCCCGAAATTCCCACGGGAACAGACCCCAGAACAGATATCTAAATCCAGAAACTAGTCATGAATTACAAGCACTTTTACTTGACTTCACATCCACAAAAATAAAAGTAGAGTGTCTATATGTAATCAAAAAAGAAACTGTAAAATTTTAATTGCATCCAGTACCCAAACAATTTATTAAAGTTATTTGTGTCTGTTTCACAAGGGTAAACTTTGAAACGGCTTATACGATTTTGATTAGATTTTAAGCGATGTGTGCGTATGTAATCTACGTACACATATGAGTACGAACCCTTGGTATGAACGTACATAAATAGTAAGTATATACTTTATATGTAATGATACTATGTTATGAATACAAAAAAGACTAAACAATTTGACTCCAAAACTGGTTTTCTTTCGATAGTAAAAACTAATTGATTGAATGGTGTCATCACTCGATTTTTGTTATTTTTTCATCTTATCGAGTGTGTTTAAAATAACACTAGTGTCATATTTTTCTCATTTCGCCTAAAAGCATCTGGCATGCCTTAACAACTACCGCCATCTAGGGGCAGTTGTCGTATACACACTAGTTAACTAAACAGTCAGCCAGTCATTTTAATGAAATAATTCCAATGAAATATTTTTTTTAATTTAAATAGGCTTTAAAATCGCACTTTTAAAT
The DNA here is from genome assembly GCA_018467065.1 of Ephestia elutella. Classification (NCBI taxonomy): domain Eukaryota; kingdom Metazoa; phylum Arthropoda; class Insecta; order Lepidoptera; family Pyralidae; genus Ephestia; species Ephestia elutella. The sequence goes on from CM031593.1 coordinate 8,156,894, forward strand.
CATCACATACCTACTTAGTTGACGTCAATAAAGCTAAGGTTGATACCGCCTTCAAATCGCAAGTGAAGACGCGGCGCAACAAACTCCAATGCTGCATTTTCTCCGCTTGCTAGGGGGTTCAATGTCCCCACTGCTGGGTTTCACTGGAGGGTTCCGGATAGTACGGATTAACATCTTATAGTAGTTTTTATCCCGGGAATATTTAGGGTTCTTTTGTGAAAATTAAAAAATCCAATCAACGAAACTTACGATTAAGGCGAATTTTTTATTTGGGTTCCAGAATAACATTGGGTAAGTTTTAACCCTGAAATATTTAGGGTTATAAAAACCCTAAAACAAATTAACCTCAAGCGTGGAATAAAAAACTTAAAACTCATAAAAAATTAGGTAGAATAAAAATATTCAATATTTTATAAAATAATCAGAATTTCAACAGTTTAAAAACAAAACAAAACAATAAAATATAAATATGTATATTGATAAAGTGACTAAGACGAACATAAATTAATATTAATGCTCAACCAAATATGTATTAGAAATTGTCATAATCCATAAAAAAATGTACATTTGTTTCTATCATACATATACTACAGGATGTTTTTACACAATAAATTAATTGTTCTACAAGAAAAAAAATATACACGGCAATTATTTTGTATACAGTGCGACAAGGATTTTTTTGCATGTGAGTGAGGGCGCCACCTACGTTTTAAATAAGAAATTTTAATAGTTTAGACATTAGTTCCGTTTTCTACCACGTGCAAAAACCTTGTCGCACTGTACAGTTGAATTCAAAAACATAGGCAATTCTTTCTTTCTATGTAACATCTAGACGTTACATATTCTTTTATCAGTTTATTAACAAACCCTCTTATTAATAAAAAAAATAACAAACGCCTAAAACTTATTTTGGGTTGGCTTTGGAATAGACTACCGCTCCGCTCCGGCTTCGCTCGGGAGTTACATACATAAAATAGGTTTTAGGAGTTTGTTAATATTTTATGAATAAGTGGGTAGAACTGCTGTCATATTCTTTAAATTCAGAAGATGGCGCCACTGAGCTTGCGGTAGTCATCAAGATAAGTCAAACAAATAAAATATTTGAGTTTTTAAACTTTACTTTAAAACTTAAAACTGAAAAACACACAAGCTTAAATATTTTAAAAAACAAATATATAACTTCTTTGTGCAGTTAAGCCTAACATTTTCACGTTTGCTTGAGATTTCTCACTAACATTGATGATAAGGAAAAAAACAATAAACATAATGTATTTTTTCTCAACACTGTTAAATTATATGAACTTATGATATTAAAGGGGGCCGATTCTACAAATTACAATAGTAGATATCGTGGTGTCAAAAGCCAAAGAGATTGTACTAAAGGCACAGAATTAATATAAGTACTATGTACAGAAAGGAAGCTCCCTGCCCCTCCCGCTATAGGGCGTAACCCGCACCTCTCCCCCGTTGGTTTGCGGATTGGGACGCTATGACTATGAAGACGCACACATTGACGTGTTCACGGATGTACAGTTTCATTTGTAGTAGTAGGTATATAAAACGCCCCGTTTCTATGAAGTGCCCTCCCTGTGTTAAAGCGACAAGATCTCTTTAGCTTTTGAGGCACAACTGAGGCATGATATAGTATGTTTGTAGTTAGTAGAATCATAGCCCATATGTGTGGGAGAACCAATATATTAAGTAAATAAATTCATTCTGTGAATTAAGACGAAAACTATCTACAAATAAAATTTATAAGGCCTAAGAGCATAAACCTTACTGTTCATAGTGATATCTCATAAAACACTTTATAAAAAATTGTCCTAGAAATTTTAAAATCGCCGACATATACAGGGTCATTTTTAATTAACTAAAATCCTTCCTAGGGGTGAAAGTACTCATAAATATGAACATCTTTTTGTATAGGACTGACCCTGAAATCTAAAAAAAAAATCAGCTGTTCCATACATTTGAAGCGAGTAGGTATTGCAAAATCTATGGAACAGCAAATTTTTTTTTTTTTAGATTTCAGAGTCGGTCCCATACAAAAAGATGTTCATATTTATGAGTACTTTCACCCCTAGGAAGGATTTTAGTTAATGAAAAATAACCCTGTATATTACATCTTATAATAAAATTAGACTAAGAGAATACTACCATATTACTATAACTTTGGGAGACACGCCTGTTCAAACACACACAAAACTTTATGGATCAATTCGTACTGCTCCGAATTCTGGACCATACCACCACGATTTAAACGCATATTACACACTATACCGAGCACATCCACTTTGTGTTCGTTTGTCAGTTGCTTTATACCGTTCAAAATGGCTATGAGACAGCCTGTTCGGCCAATACCAGCCGAACAATGTATTATAGTAGCCGGAGATAACTGTTCCACAGAAAAGTCTAAAGGTGTCGATACACTTACGTTCACTTCACATGATAAAACTTGAGTTTCAAGCGGGGGAAACACAAACTTCGAATCAGTCTTCGGACTTTCACATTTGCACTGTTCGTCACTCACTTCACTCGACTCACTGAAGTTGAATTTAGTATCTTTTAAAACATCCAAACTTAAATTTAGCAGCGCGTTAACGTCTTTAGGGCACTTGTGATCTGCCCAATTGTGGAACCAATAATGATAAACGGTTATGGGCCCAGACTTTTGATATTTGACGGCCAACTTCCTTATAGTATAACCGGGTTTTCGGACCATACCCGTATTGGTTATGTAGAATTTTGATTTTTCTTCATCAGGGACGTCAATTTCGTCCGGATTGGTGAATTCAACTTCCTCGTTTAGCTCCAAAGGGAAGTATTTCTCGCATTTTTGGCGGTTGTTTTCTATGAAGTTTGTTAGCATGACGACTTTTTGCACAGGCGGGGGGGAGGCGCCCTCTGGTGGGCAAGAAGTGGAGTTCTGGTAGACCATTAGCCAGAAGTCGTAGATTGTGTTCTGTAGTGGCCCTTGAGTCGCGATGTAGCTGTTTTTGGAGTACTCATGCCCCTGGAATTTGAGCAATAAGAATTATTGAACTACATAACAAAAAACACTGCAGGTTTGATGAAAGAGGAATTAAAATGAAATTTTATTTATATAACCTTTACTGTACAGAATACAAAAATAAAATAGGTAAAAATAAAATACAAAAGAAAAATTAATAGGATAATCACAATAGACAGGTTGTATAAATTTTCATCTACATAAAAATGTGTGACGATTTATTAATGTATACTGGAAGAGAAGATAATAAACTGCAGTCTTCTCTGGTATTGAGGAGATAATTATCAAAAACAAGACTTTGGATTTGTTTTGTTTAGTGAGGAAATTTAAACTGAAAGTTCATTGCCTTCTGTGTTGAATAGATAAGACAATGATAAATACATCCAACAATGATAATCAACGAATAATGATTAGACAAGAAAATGCTAGATTTGAGCCAAATAATAATGTCTATCAGTGGTCTATCAGTGGTAATCTATAAACATACGCGACAGTCTGTTTGTAATGCTTTCACGGCTAAACCACACAGTGCAGTGGCTTACCCATGATGAAATTTGGATATAGTTAAAATAAAAATCCAAGGTAAAACATAGGCTACTTTCAATTTTCAAAAACTAAAGTTTGCCTTAGTGGGTAAACGTTCATATGAACAACACACAACATACTTTTTGCCACGGACGGAGCTGCGGGCATCGGCTATTAACAAAAAAAAATCTAGTCTAAACTCAAACGAAAACTCACCTTAATAAAATTGGCATTAATGTACCCCTCACCGCCGCCATCTTTCAAAATGAACCTAGAATGTTCATTGGGCAGGATCGTCTTATACCTATTCTTCGGATGAGACCCAGACACTATCGGTTTCTCCTGGAAATTCGTGGGCATATCCCAAAACTCCTGATGTAGATTCCTTAGCAACATTTTCTGGTATTCCGAACATGGCTGGCTGACTTCTGGGTCAGGGATAACCATCTGAGGGTTCTCTGAAGATAAGTCTTCAACACGGCCAGAGCAACAATGCTGCCCTTCGTTGGAACTGTGACATTTCACTTTGGAGTAGCCATTTTGGAAAACGTTGTTCAAATCTCTCAACTGTTGTCTTGATAAAACGCTGGAAGCGTTTTGTAAGTGCTGCATATTTGCTAAATATAGACGGAAGTCTTCTGATGTGCTCTGTGGGCTAAGAGGTTTTGTTGTTATGTTTTTAGTGAAACCTTGTTGAAAACCCTCATCTTGACGACCGAACGCGTATATAATCTCATTCTCCTGGTCGCCACAAACGTATGTTAAGTTTTGAGGATATTCCTGCTCTGCAGGGTACGAAGAAGACCAAAGATTGTCGTGTGACCCAAAACCGACTTTTTCCGATGCCATTCTCAGCCTACTTTTATAAGATTTCGGTATTAAATTCTCTGTGCTCAAAGATTTCCTATGCTTGTCTATATGAGGGAGTTCTTTCAGATTCGATTTGATTAGACTTTCATCGATTTCCAAATCCCTAGGCTCCTCTGTAGGCTGTATGTTTAGAGTTAATGACGTATTTGAGCTGCGTCTCTCCAAAATACCCTTCTTTGGTTCCCCTGGGTGATTATCAATGCTATAATTGCTGTTATACCGACTAAGATTACACGTAGATCCGTTTAAATTATAATTTGATATGCTCAATCCTCTATTGACGGATAATTGTGGATTTGACGTGTTAATGTTTAACGTAAGTGACGTATTCGAGCTCCTTCTTTCGAGCAATCCTTTCTTCATAGGTTTTGCATCTTTATTCAAGGAACTGTTACTCGAATGTCTACTTAAGTTCGACGAATGTATGTTTAATGTCAAGCTATTGTTAGACCCGCGCCGTTGAAGCAAACAGTTCTTGGAAACCTCACCGAGACTAGCATTGGATGTGCAAATGACGCGAGTCGTCGGCGTCAAACGCTCCGTAATCAATGAGGTATTAGAATCTCTACGTTCTAAAGATAATTTCTTTTGTCTATTATCGGAGTTTAAACTGAAGTTAGATATGCTTGTGCGAACCGTGGATAAATTATGGCAGGACGCGCCTGCGCTGTTCAAAGAACAGTTCGAACTTTGCAAACTATGAGTGCTAAGCATTAGACTTTGATTCGAATTCCTTCTATGCAACTTCTTTGTTAATTTCTCATCTTCCGCACTTGGTTCAAAATCATCTGACGGTACACCTTCAGGTAGTGTTTTCAAATTAGTACTGGACACGCTTAGATTCTGTTTGTAGTTCAACAAATTGGAGCCTAACGATTGACCTGCCTCGTATCTGTTATCGGCACCAGATATATTAATTTCGGGTTTTTCTGTAAAGTCTGTCATGTTTTCGTCGAAAGAGCCCATAGTTCTTGAGCCCATCCGTGAAGTCCCCGGTTGGTACAGCATCAAACTTGCGTGGTTCTCCCGAAGAAAGATACCACTATCTTGGCCTTTCATATACAATCTGCGTTGTTCTGCGTTCGATAATATGGAATTGTAACCAATTTTTCCACCACTGAAGTCGTGCTTCATAGTTTTTTGTGCTAATATTCGCTTCAATTGACGTTTCGGCGTGTTAGGTACTGACACGGAATTCTGTGGCACTTCCAAAGTCTTTTTCTGTGGTAATGACAGATTGACAGTCTCTGACGAATCTAAAGACGTGGCTTTGACCTTCAGTGTTGGCGTTTTGACTTTCTTCTCCTCAGCGTCTGTGTATAATTTCTCAAATTCTAACAATTCTTTTTCAAGATCGCTATCTCGTTTCGTCAAATCTATCGTCAGGTTTCTAAGATTCTTCCCTTTCCTTTTCGTTTGCATTTCAGCAGCGGTCGTGGCGCCCTCTTCTGTCGTTACAGTGATTTCGAACTCTTTCGGTGAAAATCTTGGCATGTCTAAAAATGACTGAGTGTCTGAACTTTGTCTTAGACATTTCTTTTGCATTATATCGGGCGATTTCGGTTCTTCTTCTTTATCTTTCTGTTCATCTTCGAACTCGAACGCTGGACGTTCGCTGACAGGAGTTTTAGGATGCCTCTCTAAACTATCACACGACGTGCTGACATCCTGATTTTTGTACGCTTCATTCATCTGATCCTTCATTTGTTTCGCTATAGGTAAACCCAGATTTTGTTCGATAATTTTCGCGTTATCCGAGTCTAGAGAAATCGATTTTAATCGCTGTCTTCTAGCGTGGGCTGAGCTCGGATGACTCTGAGTAATCTCCCTTTTTCTTCACTTACATCTACTTGTAAACTCTCGAGTTTAACGCAACAATCGACTACGTCAGTTTCGATTACTTCAGCTTTAATCTCGCTCTCTTTGTTATCATCGCATTTCGTAATATTCAACTCGATATTTTTATAATTCGTATCGCAACTATTATGTCGTCTATATTTCTTAGCTTCTTTATCGGCCGGCGGGGTGAATCTTTCTCTTTCAATCGAATTCCTTCCGCCATATTTCTTCGGTCGTGGCGAAACTCTGCATGCGTTTTCTTCAAGGTTAACTTGATCGAAAGTGAAATAATTCTCTTTATTACAACTATGAACTTTTGGGCTGGCCTTTGCGCTTAGTATCCTAGGGGAACTGGGCTTATCTGATAGCCCATTTCGATTTAAATGATCCCCCAGCGTTCGAGGCGACTGGGGGACTTCTGAACATTCCCGTGGCGTCTCCGGGAAGAATTTTGGCGACCTAACGGTGTCGTAATAGACAGATTTGGGAGACGGTTCTGAGAAAAACGCTGGCGAGACCATTTCGGGCGGAGTAAAGAATCTCGGGCTGCTCATGCAATCGGCTAGAATTTTCGGCGAGAAATCAAACTTCGGTGCCGTTGATTTCTCTTTCGCGGAACTGCACTCTACAATTCTCGGTGAATTCTGCATCTCTAACCTTTCTTGATGACCTTCTAGATTAGGACTTTCAGACACACTACACATATTCAATCTTGTGCTGACGGATCGGAACCTTCTCAAGTTGCTTGGAGACTCCTGCCCTCGCTCCGTCTCCTTCGGCGACGTCATCTCTTTATCGCCCTCCAGCTTTTTGACTACTTCCTCGTCGAAGCCAAACACTTCGCTCCTGTCTGCCGACTTGGCGCTGCCCAGGAAAGGACTCTTCTCGTCTTTCTCCAACGACGGAGAACGCGTCGCGCTGAATTTCTTAGCGCGCGTTTCCCTACTCAGATCTGCTCCTAATTCGTCAACAATTTGTGCGAGCGGTCGCGGAATAGTGGCAGAGTATTTGCAATCTAAATGCCTTCTGGGTAGCCACTCGGGAAGCGGCAATTTCGGTATTCCTCGGAACTCTGAAGGACCTGGAGTTTGGTTTGAGGAATTGGTAGGTTCAGGGTTGGAATCACCGTCTGAGGGTTGAAGAATGTTTTGGACTATAAGGATTTGGGGTAGCTCCTGTGGATCGGGGTCTGCGGGGGCTCGAGTGAGGGCGGCGCGGAGGGGGGGCGGGGGCGGCGGCGGGCGCGGCACGACCGCCACGCGCCGGGGCGCGGGCGCGTGTGCGAACCGCACTATGTGCACCTGGAAACAGAAACAGGTCAGGTTAGACTGGTAGTTTATTGCACTCATTATGTAACTCAACTGATGTTGAGAGAACACAGGTTCAAGATATTCTTTCAATATGGGACGTAAGAAAGTAGGCATACCACCTCCACCATTTAAAGCATCTTAATTTAATTTAATTAACATTTATGAACATGACTGACGGAGTATTTTTAGGCTATTTACGAGTATCTTCTTTCGCGTGGGAGATAATAAACATCACTGGTTAATTGTTAAGCTATGTCAGGTGACTATTCTTCTTTCGAGATGTGTTATAGCTGACAAGCTGGCTGTCCAGGCTGGATTGCCAGTCTGGCAAACCAGCCTGGCAAGTCGCTAATAGGCATCAGCTTCGAACGAGCTTTCGTGTTGCTCTGAAAGGCATTAGACGTGACTTAAAGACCAACTTTTTCTAGCAAATAGGCATCTGACATACGGAACACCAGTTCAGAGTAAGTGGGGTCTATCTTCAGGTTGCGTGGGGTATTTCTATGAGGAAACACATACGCCCCCAGTCTACGCATCTGTACCAACACGCCGCACACCAACCCCGCCACTGCCGCACATGTCCCAGCATCACATCAGTGTACCAACAGAGCGCCAGCTCAGAGCTACACTACACCTGGTGTTTGGGCTCGCGGCCAGCAGCATGTGCAGCGCCGCCAGTGCGCCGCACACCAACCCCGCCACTGCCGCACACATGCCCCCAGGATCACATCTATGTACCAACAGAACGCCAGCACAGAGCTACACTACACCTGGTGTTTGGGCTCGCGGGCGCGCTTGCTGCGGCGGCGGCAGCGCGCCAACGCCAGCAGCACGAGCAGCGCCGCCAGTGCGCCGCACACCAACCCCGCCACTGCCGCACACATGCCCCCAGGATCACATCTGTGGATAAACAACACACTCGGTGTTATTTATCCTTTTCTGCCTTTACTTAGGTATAGTTAAAGAAATTGAATACTCATAGAACGACCTCCAAGTTGAACTGGCACGTTAGAAACTCTCTTTCGTCTTAAATAAATAAAATAAATAAAAATATGAATGTATTTATTTGCATTACCAAGTTACACTAAACGCTGTGTTAAGAAGAGATAAACGTATCTCAACAGCTTCGAAATTCACAGGGTCTTGGTGCTAGGAGTATTCAATCTCTTTGGGTATAGTCTTCACAGAGTAAGCTCAGCTTTGAATTTGTACGAGTGCACACAGATAGTGTGAAAAAACAGTATTTGTACATCATTTTAACAACACAGTGATGTGTGTGATGTCCCTTGTCTTGCGAAAGCTTGCCGTGCGCTTTCAATTAGGAATCACTCACACAAATGCAAAGCTGAGCTTACGCTGCGAACTTACCTTTATTTACCATAAACACTAAGTAAACTTTGAAGAAGAAATACTTAAATAATATTAATACCTACAATAATTTGAGAAACAGGTAACTATTAATGTTCCCTGTCTGCTAGTCCTGACTGTAGAAATCTTGCAGCTAAAAAGGTGTGTTTAAAACTCCAGAAAATCAATTTTTAAAATGTAAAATTGTTTCTAAAGTCACAAAATTCAAGCCTAAGTTAGCATGGATCTCTTTCCGGGGCGGTAATAACGACGAATTCCCAATGCGTTTGGGTAAATTCTTTAAGCACCGTCTGTACTTCACCTTCCTACATATAAAATCAACATTAACGCATCCTACTCATACTAACTTACATCATACTTCCGAGAAGCGGTCACAATTAGTTAACGTGAGTAATATCTCGTTAACTGAGTGTTAGTTAAGTATAGATATTACGAAAAGTAAAGAGGGAAGGAATTCGATAGTTATGTTTTTGTGATGAATAGTTACACCTAATTAGATTAATTCGGAATAATTAAACTTTTATTAATAACTTTCTCCTCTTTAGGCCTTAGCGGCAATGTTACGTCATAAAATAACCCTTTCGCAAAATGTCCCCTGTTAGCAAAACTTCTATGTAATACATAAAAACTTTGCAAAAGGCTAATTTTGCTAACAGCGAGATATTTTGCGAAAGGGACATTTTGCAAGAGGAACATTTCGCGAAAGGGACATTTTGCGACCAGGGTCAATTTTGCAAAAGGGACGTATGTTGCGAACACTTTTTGAAGAGTGAGATAACTAAGTGAATTTTGAGTTGACAGACATGCATGTCTTTTTTTTCTCTTTTTTTTTTGGGCTTTTATCTTTTGAGATATGTCAGCCCCATCGTACCTTTCCCAAGGGATTTACGTCTGAGGAGATGTAACAAAAGTAAAAATCTTTTTAAAATTATAGAGCCTGGTTTCGACAAAATTGTCTGGGCAATACCCACATTGACATGCATGTCCCAGTTCACAAAAGCAAGTCGAACCTTTGGCCCCTCTGCGTTACTCAGCCCGTAGCACACTCTAAGGAGGGGTTTACACTAATTACCTGCCCACAATATATTTCCCATTAGTCACGGCCTGTCATCTGCACGCGTTATTCAGCTGCCCAAATAAGACGTTACGCGTACAAGGAATGCGCTCACGCATCTTTGATTTATACTTACCTATTTTTTTTTTTATTATTCGAAAAATTCTTAGCTCTATCTACCCCGTAAGGGGTGAAGACGGGATTGTGTATCTGTATCTAAACAGTCAGTTTCTGTTCATAATGTTTTCTATTACCTAACGCAAGTTATGGTTTATGAAAACTATCATTCACGAGTCAGATTGGTATGCAAACTCAAGTGGCACAAGTAGGATTCGAACCTGGGACCTTAACCACAGACTGGGGTCTTAACCACTCGACTACAGAGGCTTCCAATAAAGGATTCGAACCTGGGACCTTAACCACAGACTGGGGTCTTAACCACTCGACTACAGAGGCTTCCAATAAAGAGCAGATTTTTAGTTATTTACGGTCAAGAATTATTAACTGCAATCATACCAAAAATTAATTATATTAACATACTTAATGTACTCGGGTACATTAAGTACGTTAATATAATTAATTTTTGCTTTGCTTTAAAGGGGTTAGCAGCTTTATGACTACATCTCAATAAGACTAGGCAGCTTAAGACTAAATCTCAAAATGACTACATCACTGTCAGGCAATACTGATATTGGACTGGTTACTTGATGTGACTAGATAGCAATTAGACTAATTTTAGAAAGATCATATTGCCTTGTATGTAGATGAATGCACTTATGACGCATGACTGTACTTACCTAGTACAAACAAACCACAAAATTTCTAGCAAAAATAGGTTTAAGTTATTTATTCTGATAAAGAAATTTACATTTCACTTATAAATGAGAAACACAAACACTTAAGTATAAAAATAACAGTTACGCGTACAATGTCGATCCGAGTTCGTAAGTATAAGAACAAAAAAATTAATAAAAAATATTTCTTGAAAACCACTTACTCACCTACCTACCTTTTTAACTAAGCAAGTTTTGCACAACATTTAAGTGGGTCTTTAATGCATTATGGGACCCTGAATGTGGATCTATAATATTTTTTTTGATTGTTAAGTGAGAGTGAATGTGGTAAACGCCATAGGATTAAATAAATGCATTATTCACTTTTCAGATATATCACAATACTGTGTAATCCTAACTTTTATAAATGCCAAAATGAGTTTGTTTATTTGTTTTTGTTACCTCTTCACTCTGTATCTATTTCCTGAACCAATTGTCCTGAAATTTTGCATTCCAAAAATCTCCACATACACGTAGAGATTTTTGGAATCAGTAGAGTATTCAGGAAGTTTACCCCATAGCGTGGCCTTCGAGTCTCACGACTCTTGGCTCTGTCTACTCCGTAAGGGATAAAGACGTGATTCTATGTATGTATGTATGTACCCCATACAAACAAACTTACAAATACATCTCTTCTTTAGATAAATTACTTAAATGGGGTAAAACTGGTAAATTCAGTGGGTCGCCACCAACGTGAGTTACCAGGTAACTCAAAACCCTACACGGGTCTCGGGGAATTGGGTGAAATGGTCCCAGCATAAGTGGACTGATCACCCGTCTGGTGCTCGCGCCCATATAGTAAATAATAATAATAATACAAACACATCTCTTCTTTAGATAAATTACTTAAATGGGGTAAAAATTTAGTAATTATAATGGGACTAGCTTTTGCCCGCGGCATCGTCTGCGTGAATTTCCCACGGGAACAGTGCTTGTTCTCAGAATGAAAGGTACCATATGTCCTTCTCAGTACTACTAACTAGGTGTATGCGAAATTTCAGGAAGATTGGTTCAGTAGATGAAGTGAGAAGAGTTAACAAACAAATCAACAAACTGACATTTGCTTTTATAATATAAGTTAGGAAGTCTCCAATTGAGCTGATTACTCAATTTGAGCCACTTGTAACTTAGGATAACTTGACTGGTTAATTTTTTTCATGCATCACAGTTCAAAAAAAAATATAATTAAGGACCAAACAGTGGAGTCATAGAATTTATTTTATGTCTTGTTTATGTTTACCATTATCATGCAATGAAAAAGTGGGGTCATAAGGAACTTAAGGGTATTTTTGCCTTTTCTACTTGTCTTTTGTATTCGGATTTTGTTGTTGTACGAATATGACCGTGTGCCTAAATTAACCTTAACTTCTATAACTATTTTAGCCACAAGATATCCATGGCAGGACATACAATTCCACACCAAATCACAGTGTTTAATTATACGATTTTTATATTTTTAGTAAACAACATTTATAATGGTCATGGCAAAGATATAAACTCCAAACGCGCGAAGAGGCGTCGGAGTCAGATATTAGCGCGTTTGTATAAAAATATCGCCACAACCTCACGCTAAGTATAGCGGCGATTGATAAACACGGGAGCTCTGCTAAAATGATGAACTGTCACAAAATCTGTACGTGAATAGTCTATTTATGGGTCTTACACTATGCCGTCGACGTCAACACAGTTCGAAGCCCAGTGCGTGTTTTCGTACTTTAATTACTCGGATATACTCGCTAACGTGTCAATGAACAGTTGCAAAGGCCATCCGACTACGTTTTTAGGACATTTAATCCGAAATTCAAGGTTTCTACTACGACGAAGAGCAATACAAAAACATCACAATTTCTCTACGTAATTACAAGGAATTGCAGTTTCAGGCCTGCTTTGTAGTTGTAAGATGACGTGAGCGTGTCGTTTATAGATCTGAGTCGCTGATAACAGCAGAATATTGGGTGAAATTACTTACTGTGCATTTATATACAGCTGAGGGAACACCTAAACCTACAGTTTCCACCATTGAAGAGATATCGATGATTCACTGAACACAACACAACCACAAGCTCTGTATCACTTCTCAGACACCACAAAATCACTATTTATTTCGTTTTCAATGAATTATCAAGCGTTTTCTTCGTAAGCAGTCACCTCAGAAGTTTTGACGTTACGATAGACGGCCATTTTTCTTTCAAGACAACAAAAGATAGAAATGTTGCCAGTTACAGATTTTTAATTTCCCCGACATTTAAATAAAAAAAAAAATACTGAATTATAACCAATCTAGAGTCAACAATTTCTGAGACTACATAAACATGATACCACAAAATATGTAGTGTGAATCAAATAGAAATTAGACTGAATTTATAATATTTCTTACTTTATCTTGTTATCAGATTCAATGACCCGATTGAAGCAATCGATTTTATATTTCACAACCTTAACCAAGATAAAACGCAAAATTGCGTCACTCGTCATCATTATCAATACAATACAACAGATTTCCGAAATTTCATGTAGAATCTTGTCTGCTCCAGTTTTCCCCGACAGGGGTAGTGCCCATTCAGCACCTGCAGGGCATGCGCGGTGCAGCAGTAAACTAGGCTAGTAGGACAACAATGGCCCGTCCCGCCGACCCTTGCTAGGTCAAAGCACACACCTATATTGTACGGGCCGACTATCTGGGTCGCAGCGTTCGATCTAGCACTCTTTGGACGTCATTCATTGAAGATGGAATATTTCAATTTCTCTTTCCTTTCAAACCTCTGAATGGAGAGGATTACATTACATGGTTTCTACGAACTACACACGTACCTACATTTTGTAGTAGCTGTAGCTAAGTATAGTCTACCGGCTTTCTTTTTTGTGTAATACAAATGATCTAGGAAAAAGTTTAGGCCCTCCTTTTCTTAGAGGGTTTCTGAGAATATAACTCCTGCTTGCAACACGTAGACCACTGGATGGGTGGTATGTTCAAATCCTACGAAAAACAATAAGTTTTTCCTTTTAGGTCATAAGTGGTTTACGGCTACTGATGAATCGGAATATGATCCATTTCTCATTTGCTAAATCTTTAAAAATTAACCGTATGAGTAGCGGAATAAGGTTCTTTTTCAAATATTTCAGATGAGGATCACCTAATTTGGTCTTTAAAAAACATTATAAAAACTCAGATTAAGTGTCAATCAATAGTTGATTAACCTCTGCACTGCAACTATCTCGATAAGTAGTACTTACTATAAAGACGCGATTAACCAAGTTTGCAAAATAATTTTTAATGTTTTGATATAAGAAAGTAATCATAGATCAAAGTAATTGGAATAAAAATCTTACATATTGGAAATCCATAGGCTACGGCAACCGCTTACCATCAGGCGAGTCGTCTAGCTTTGTTGTATAAAAAATAAAACTAACAGTTTTCGAAAACAACACTATTTGGCATAGGTAGATAAGCACTATTTATTTTCCCAACTTATCGGGGTGACGATGCATGACGTCATTTTAATGACAATCATATTTTGTGCATGTACATACCTACTTCGTCACCAGTCGATGACGCGGTTTAACCCACTCTACAAAAAGAAGGTAATGGAAGTAATTTATTCCACCAGTATGACTTGTGAACCAGCTTCAATACAGTAGAGTTTAGAATGTGTGTTTTCAGTGCATATAATTTAGCGGATAAATGTAAGAAAGATGCCATAACGAATTTTGGGAAATAAAACAAAAGATAAGCGTAAAAATTGTTTATTTGTACAAATCTACTTACACGTTCATTCAATATTTGATTACTTGGAACTATAAACTAAACATTTGCAAAGCAAAAAATTAGTTGATAATCAATATTAAAATCATCATAAAATTAAAACTTCGTCCATATAGCCGTAATTGAATTAAAACGTGTCAAAATCATTCACAGCCTTTATATTTTGATACAATACAATTCACCAGCCCCGGATCTAAGGGTAAACCGGAACACTGGCCCCGGGCGGCCGATTTAAAGGGGCGCCATACTAGTAATAAATAAATAAAATAATAAATAAATAGACAGCATTTTAACATAATTTCTTATCGGAATATAATTTGGTAGTATATAAAAAGTGTGCAGTAAAGTTCTTTGCGCCTTCACTGAAGGTCCAAACTAGATCTGATATTCGATTCTATTGGCGCATCTCACAAGTATAACTTTAAAAGATTCCATATCTTTTTTCTGGTCACGCGAGGGGGCGCCATTTCGATATCTGCCCCGGTTCAATAAAATCATAGATCCGGGGTTGCAATTCACTAATACATTTCAATATTTACAAAAATATTAAGCAATCCTATAATCTTATCGCTATCATCCTCTATCATCGCAAAGTTTAAAATTTACAGTCTCATTTAATAGATGTCGCTACTATCCTTTAATGGTAACTTATTGTACAAAAACAAGCATAGATGGCGTCACAAACAACATTAAAACGCGAAATTGTGACATATAAGACTAAAACATCAAAAGATGGCGCCACGAGTCATATTAAAACGCGGTTACAACATTTCTGATATTACAACACCGGCGTATTTCGATAACTACAAGCAGATTAAAGGATAGATACAAGGCGAAGGCCACGTGCCAGAGATCGTAGAAGTTGTAGAACTGAAGGGATTTTGACTCTTATCATCTAGATACAAGGTTCAAAATTCCGATGGAAATATAGCAACCATAAATAAAAACGGCTTCATGTAAAAATCTAAGTATAGATAGCGCCACTGAACGGGTTTTGACTCTTATCATATAGACATAAAGTTCAAAATTCTGCTAGAAATATAGTTACATAGATAGCGTCACGATAAGCATTAAAACGAGCGGTATTAGAACACTGGTATTAAGTCCATAGGAGTGTTTTGACAATAACTAAAAACTAATTAATGTAAAAATCAAAGAATAGATGGCGCCACGCGAAACATTAGAACGCGGTTATGATATTTCTGACTCTAAAACACTGGTATCATATCCCTCGGGGTATTTCTTAAAGAATCGTCGATAACTAAAAGCAAATTAAAGGATAGATACAAGGCAGCAGCAAAGGCCATGTGCCAGAGGTCATGGGAATCGTAGAACTGGAGCGGAAGGCATTTTGAATCTTATGACATAGACACAAGGTTTAAAATTCCGACAGACTTACAGTAACATAACATAGATGGCGCCACAATCCAAATTAAAACGCATGATTGTGATTTTTTTAAATCAAAACACTGGTATTAGGTCCCTCGGAGTATTTCTAAGGGGGTCGTCAATAACTAAAAGTAGATTAAAGGAAAGATACAAAGCAGCGGCGGAGGCCACATGCCAAAGGTCATGGGAATCGTAGAACTGAAGCGCTGAGCACACCGCGTTATGGCGGCGGGACTGGGCGGGGCTTTCCTGAGAATAACAATGTCAAAATTAATCTATACATTCATACTAATCCATAGGTACTAATATTATAAATGCGAAAGTCGGTTGTCTGTTACGTTTTCGCGGCTAAACCGCTTTACCGATTTTGATGAAATTTGGTATGTATATAGTTGAGGACCTGGGGTCAAACATTGGCTACTTTTTTTTCAAAAATCAACCCTCAAGGGGCTGAAATGGGGGGTTAAAATTTGTGTAAAAAACACACGATATACTTTTTGCTGCGGGCGGAGCCGCGGGGCAATAGCTAGTTTAATAAAAAACTAACTGGTCTTGTCTATAGGAGAAAAAACACACATTTTCAATATAATATTTTTACGAAAAAAGCATAATACCTAAAATAGATCCCTGTGAAACCCCACACTTTTATTAGCCATAATTAATCAACAGGTGCTTAAAAAGGTTTTTATTACTTCCTAGATGGTATAATTAGCTTTAGTTATATGGGTTTAAATGATATTTATTCCACTCTTTATTGCGATTTCATGTCACAGCTATGTCATCTCTATTAAATGCTAGATACAAATCATCACATTTTGACAAATTCCCTTTTCTTTACCGACCACTTACTCCTAGGGTATAGGAACAGTTTTTAAATCAAGTATCTATCTAAAAGGAAAATGACCTTAAACTAAACCATTTTTGATCCCCTTCATACCCTACTTACCGACCACTTAGTCCTGGAGTCTAAGAACAGTTTCCCAGCAACGAACCAGGCCACATGGGCTGCAATGAAGTACACCCAGGCCGGTGGCGCCACCTTCTCGCGTTTGGTCAGCTTCATGGCCACGTAGAACCAGGTGTAGAGGATTGTGTTGCCCATTAGGATGGCTAGGAGGTGGCGGGCGAAGTCGCGTTTGTGCATGTAGAGGCTGTGGGAACAATTTATCTCAAAATCAAATGTCTTTATTGTTTTTTATTTGAACAGGTGGTATACTTCCCATCACGTGAAAAGGCCGCTGGGTGGGTGAGGAGGGGGTGAAACTTGCGCATGGGTACGACTGACGAACCAATCGCGCGCGCCGGATGAGACCCGCCCGACCCCGCTCACCGCGTAGACCGATATATCGCCTACTGCGCAGCTTAACCGCCAGCGGTCTTTTTACGTGACGGCAACTATACACGTCTTATTCAATTCATTTATACAATAACAATTTTACAATTGTGTCTGAAATTCTTATAAGTACATAGTAAAAAATACAACTTAATCTAATCAATTAAAGAAATTTTCAATCTCATATTCGTTTCGCTCCAAAAGATATTTTTTTAATATGTTTTTAAACTCTGATAATATTTAAGGTTTTGCTTTAGTATCCTAACTAATATTATAAATGCGAAAGTGAGTTTTTTTGTTTGTTTGTTGTCTCTTCACGCTTTATCTACTGAACTAATCTTTCTGAAATTTCGCATACACATAGTTAGACGCACTGAGAAAGACATAGGGTACCTTTCATCCTGGGAAAAAGCACTGTTCCCTTGGGAAGTTCACGCGGGCGAAGCCGAGGGCTAATCTAGTAATTAAATAATATTACAAGATCATGTCATCAAAAATTCTTGTCATGGAGACTGATAGCATATTTTCTGACATTGCATTTTATCGCTCCCCAAGAACCCAATTTTGGCGGACTTTGGGAGGCAGGCGTCAAATCAACAAAACATATGAAACGCATTATCGTAAATGCTACATTGACTTAAAACATGGCTTCTTCTCCTTTAGTCGTATTCCTCATGACTGAGGGTCGTGGTCATTATGTCGAATGAAACGCACACAACGACTATATCGGCAATGTTAATGGAGTGGTTTGCCATTGCCTTCTCCACCTACAAGATATTAAAATTAAAAAAAAAAATCTTTATTTGTAATAAGAAACAAGCTACAATACACAAACATTGGCTAACGATGACAAACTGCATTAGTTAAGAAACTGTGTCGCAGTTGTCAACGCCCACCTCCGAATTAATAGATACAGTTGGTTTCTTATTTTAACAGTGTTACATTAGAGAGAGAATAAATGCAATTAATATAAAAAATTAAATGAATTTTTTATGTCGGTAAAATGTCACTCTGTATATCATTAATAGGGAATATGTCTACCTCAGTGATTACGGGATTATCAAAATCTACGCCAAAGTAGAAAGCTTACCCATAAGCAGCTAATGCCCAATTGGCAGCATTAGCGAGCGCCAGCAGCACCGCACGGGCCGTGTAAGTCGGCCTTAGCGCCTGCAGGCCGTGCGTGCGAAGTGCCGTGTAACCTCGCCTGGACGCCGACCATTCTACAATCACGCTAATATTAAGAGGAGTGTGGTAGTAGATGTGGCAGGGTCGCCATGTGTGGTTGGACGACTTAATAAAAAAAAGATTTGTTAATTACAATTATCAAGTTTACAACATTAAATAGTAATATTTTAATTTAATAATGATTATTTTTCGGGCGACATAATTTAATTTACATTATTTTTCCGCGCTATATGGGTTATGTTACCTGAAATAAATTGATTTTATTTTTATTTCTTTTATTTATCACCAGCTGGCGCCCGCGGCTTCGCTCGCGTTAATCCTTTCTTAGCGGATGCCTACGTCATAACATCTACCTGCATGCCAAATTTCAGCCCGATACGTCCAGTGGTTTTGGCTGCGCGTTGATAGATCACTATGTCAGTCAGTCAGTCAGTCACCTTTGAGTTATATATATATATATAGATGTGCATGCTCAATGAAATGCGCACACCCTAAGTAATGTCGATACAAAAATGTCCAAAACTGGCAAAAAAATAACGTAAGACACATACATTTAGCTCTTATTCCGCATGCACATAGGGGTGAAACTAGACTGGCAATTAACTTTGACCGATTAGAGTTTTGCCTCGAACACTTTTTTTAAAGAGACTGGCCGTCTGTTTATGATACGTCAAAGAATTTTAAGTATAAAATGAAAATATGTAGTAAATAAATCAATGAAGCGAACAAGTTAATCATTAAAAAATAAAAAACACGACTGACAACTTACAAAGCCTATGTCACTCAGAGGGATGCGAGAATCTAAAAATACCTCTCACATCAAAATCTGTTCAGCCGTTCAGGACTTATGGTGGAATAAAGAAACTTACATACATAAACCTTAAAAACATAACACTCCTTTTTTTGTCTGTCGTGTAAAAAGTTTCACACGTGTTCATTTTGTCATTTTATACATATATTTTATCAACTCTGATTTTGTACTGTGAATAATGGAATGGCCCTGTGCCCCCCCCCCCCTACATCCGCTACTGCTAATGGGCGTTGGCACTTTATACGTCAAAGGTTCTCCACTTACCAAGTTTAAACTGGCCGACGTAGTAAATCTTCACAGTGAGGATGAGACAGGTAAGAAGATGAAGGATTGTGAAGAAAACCCAGAAGTACACACTCGGGAACATAATTCCAAATAGACCTGGAAGCAAAGAAACAATTTTGTCCTTTCTGCCCATGGTTTGGAATGGTTTTCCATACAATTTTCCGTCCGCTATTTTCTTCGAATAATGTTATTACAGCTTTGAAGAGTTTTATCTGACAAAATATTTATTTAATTACTAGCTTTCGCCCGCGGCTTCGCCCGCGTGAGTTTCGCTTAGATGAAAAATCTCTCTTGGAGCTTTTCATCAGATGTTCCAGATCTTCAATTTTTATACGTCATCAGAAAATGCTCATCAGGTTGAACGACTTTTGTTAAGGAACCATTTCCATAATTCTTATAGTTTAGCAGTTCTGTTAAGGTTCTTCATCAGGTGTACCAGTTTTCAAAATAAATTATAGCCTAAATGTTGCCCAGGCTTAATAGCTATACAACAAAAAAAGTTTCATTCAAATCGGTTCAGTACTTTCGGAGATTAGCGTGATCATACATACAGACAGACAGACAAGAAATTAAAAAAAATTTTTTTGCTTTCTATTATTCATTTTAAGTGTCCCTCTATCCATTTCAGTCAAAAATACTAAATGTACAGACAAAATATTTTTACTGTTTTATTATATGTATAGATTTAAATATTATTACTTTTTATTTTACATCAGAATTTCAATTATTTACTTATATTTGCATGTCGAAGTTTTAGGTCAATTACACTACTTCGGAACCACTAAAATACTATAATTATTGGAAAAAAAAAATTACTAATACAAATCAATGTACCACCAGTTTTTGCCCGCGGCTTCGCCCGCGTGAATTCCTCACGGGAACAGTGCTATTTCCAGGGATGAAAAGTACCTTATTTCCTTCTCAGTACTACTAATTCTAACTGCGACGTATGAGATATTGCAGGAAGATTAGTTAAGTATAGATAAAGCGTGAAGAGCTAACAAACATACTCACTTTCGCATTTATAATATTAGTTAGGATAGGTTATAGTCGGCAATCCCAACATAACAGCACGTGAGCGACCCGTTTTTAATAAAATGGTTAAAATAAGACATACCTATAACAATCGCTTCCATGTTGGTCTGGGAGCGAAGAAAAAACATAGAATGTGCCAGCTGCTTCACTTCCCGCGCAGATTGTAAAAGTCAATCGAGGGAAAGGGCTTTAAACTGGGGATTCCTCCACTCATAGGCGATGGGCTAGCAACCTGTCACTATACCTGAATCTCCATTCCATCAGTCCACAATTCAGCTAAGCGTGGCCTTCGAGTCTCACGACTTTTGGCTCTGTCTACCCCGTAAGGGATAAAGACGTGATTCTATGTATTTATGTACCTTACCTATAACAATAAGCAAGGCCAGCAGCATAAAAGTAGCGTGTGCGCTGGCATTGACGTCCGGATGTCGATTCTGGTACAGCTTCACCATCGATATCACTGCTATCACGTACATGAACGATGAATCTGTAAGAAAATGTAAGTATATACAGTTTATTACAGCACAATGAAAATAAAAACTGTAAAAGGAAAGATGACACAAACATAGACGTGTTTATTAATGAGGGATTTTCCGGGAACCAAATTTAAAAAAAAAAATGTTTTAGGTGACTTCATAGATGGCGCTTAATAAAAGGCGAGACCATACAATAAACAAAAATGCACGGGATTGGCATTTAAAAAAAAAACCTAATAATAAAACATCTAAAAAGTATCAATATTGTGATTTGTGCAATCGTCAAACGGTTAGGTGATATTTTTTCTATATCTCGTTGACAATAAAAAGCGCACAATATAGTAACAGCCATTATTACGACTCGGCTTTCAATAAAACGCCATCTGTTGAGACTTTTATATACTGATTTTTTTTTCTAAATTTAGCTGTCAGAAATTCGCTCATTCTACCAGTATTAAGTTTTTTGGTGTTCCACTTATTCCTCCGTAAACAAAATCTCCGTTTCTTAGCAACTACAAAATCATAGAGTATGCGCGAAGAGGTGCTCTGCCGATATGAGGCAGACCACATACATAAGCCCAGGGAAAGGCGAGCGTTACAAAACTAAATGCAAAATAATATATTTATAAAATTCGTCCGTTACTGACTGAGTGACTGACAGACAACGCACAGTCAAAACTACTGGGCGTAGGAAGCTGAAATTTGTCATGTATGGTCCATTTATTCATAATTGTCCTATTATGTAAACAATCTTCACAGTACTCTTTATTGAATTTTGTTGAAAATAAATCAAATATTAGTTCAAACCTAAACATTCTAAAGTAAAACATTTATTAACAACGAAAGTAATTTCCTAAAAGTATTTTAATTTATATTGTTGTAAAATCACAAAAAGACATTGTAAGATTGCTTACATAATAGGACTATTGTGAATAAATGGACTTTAGGTTCCTTAGGGAGTGTCGGAGAGCACTAAACTAGTATTTCAAAAAAATCCCACTGAACGAATCTTCCCGAAATTTCGCATACACATAGTTAGAAGTACTGAGAAGGACATAGGGTACCTTTCATCCCGGGAACCACTGTTCCCGTCGGAAATTCACGCGAGCGAAGCCAAAGCTAGTTCTATATAGTTTTAATTCAATAATTATATATTTAAATTGTAAAATCTTTATCAATCCGTTTGCCGTTCCTATTTTTTTTTAATTGCAATGCCCGACAGGTTTTACATTGTACCCGAAATTCGTAGTGACATGTTACCTTTATGTACTGTGCAATGTAAAAAGCAATAAATTATTTCAATTGAATGAGGGATTTTCCGAGACCCAAATTAAAAAAGAAATTGTTCCAGATGACTTTATAGATGGCAACTTAAGTAAAAGGCGAGAGAAAAAGTTTCATACAAAAAGCAAAAATTCACAGGATTGGCATTTTTTTAAAATAAACTTAGTAAAAAAAACATCTAAAAAGTATCAATATTGTGATTTGTGCAACTGTCAAATTGTTAGGTGATTTTTTTTCTGCCTCTGGTTGACAAGAAAAAGCGCACCATATAGGTTCAGCCATTATTACGACTCGGCTTTCATAAAACGCTTGAGACTTCTTTATACTGATTTTTTTTTCTTAACTTAACTGTCAGAAAATCGCTCATTGTATTGAAATAAATGAATATGAATACCAAATTGGAAGTTCATCTTGTTCGGGCACAGGTGGTAGCAAGCTGAAAGGAGGCCTTCCATCGCTAGCGCCAGACCCATCGAATAGAATAGCCCGCTGTGTTGAGGGATACCTAGACCCTGTTAAAAGAATCAATACATATAATAAACCTGTAACTGGTCTGTGTCTGTATATAGAAGATTTTTAAGAAAGAAAACTATGAGGTGTCTTCATAGGTCAATCGAAGCCAAAATCGGATTTTGTAGATTTTTGTCTGTCTGTATGTTTGTACGTGCATCACGCAAAAACTACTGGACCAAATTTGATGCGATTTTCACTGTTGTATTATAGAAGGTCAAACCTAAAATCTGGCGTTTCATCTTGATACGCTTAGAACCTGGAATATGCGCGGACGAAGTCGCGGGCAAATGCTAGTTAAAAAATAGATCAAATAAATTTAGATGTTATTTAACCATAATAGGGAAGAATAATCCGATGTTTTAGTTAGAAAATAATTAAAAATGTTAAATAGGTCATGGTTGATGTTTAACATATGTATGGGTCATCTCAAGGCTCTATACTAGAACCGATATATTTTTAAATTTTGATATGTTATTTGCTATTTACTCACAGCTAATGGTGGATTACTCTGTCTTGATATTACTTGAATCATAAAAGTCAGTCCCAATTAGATAGATAGACAAGTCTACGTTAGATAGCATATGGTATGGGTCACCACAGGGCTCTATACTAGGACCAACATGATTTATTATCTCAAATACTTACAGGTAACGGCGGATTCTTCTGTCTCGCTCTAACTTGTATTATAAAGGTGAGACCCAACAGCACATAGCCTATGTTAGATAGCGCATGGTTGAAGTATAACATCTGGGTTATCTCAGGGCTCTTTACTAGGACCAACATCGTTTATATTTCTCAATTACTTACAGGTAACGGTGGATTCTTCTGTCTCGCTCTAACTTGTATTATAAAGGTGAGACCCAACAGCACATAGCCTATGTTAGATAGCGCATGGTTGAAGTATAACATCTGGGTTATCTCAGGGCTCTTTACTAGGACCAACATCGTTTATATTTCTCAATTACTTACAGGTAACGGTGGATTCTTCTGTCTCGCTCTAACTTGTATTATAAAGGTGAGACCCAACAGCACATAGCCTATGTTAGATAGCGCATGGTTGAAGTATAACATCTGGGTTATCTCAGGGCTCTTTACTAGGACCAACATCGTTTATATTTCTCAATTACTTACAGGTAACGGTGGATTCTTCTGTCTCGCTCTAACTTGTATCATAAAGGTGAGTCCCAACAACACATAGCCTATGTTAGATAGCACATGGTTGAAGTTTAACAAATGGGTCATCTCAGGGCTCTATGCTAGGACCAACATCATTTATATTTTTCAATTACTTACAGGTAACGTTGGATTCCTCTGTCTCGCTCTAACTTGTATCATAAAGGTGAGTCCCAACAACACATAGCCTATGTTAGATAGCACATGGTTGAAGTCAGACAACTGTAGTGCGCCAAGTGGATGCGCACATAAGAAGTTGTAATAGCAGAGATCTTGGTTACCCGTTTGGAACACCATCTATAAGGGGAAGATTTTTACATTAAATCAAGTCGAGTAATCAATTTTATTTAAATAGGCTTAAAAATAGCACTTTTAAATCGTCAAATTCTTGTTAGATGACGTCATAAAATTACTTAAAGCTAAGGTTACTTAAATATATGTGAGTACTCGAATTGTGTCGCTTAACTTCAAACTCGGATAAATCCAATTCAGGAAATTTCTGAGATTTTAGTATGAAAAAAAAAGCTGGGAAAAAATTTTTAGTACGGTTTTGTCAGTTGCGTATAAATCCGCATAGTTTATGAGAAATTAACTGTCAAAGTCATAATATGTTGCCAAAGTCAGATAGATCCATCAGATTTTTTCAAATATGGGTAGGTCCATGAGAGCCAATCAGCGAATTGCGTTTTTTCAACATGGCCGACAGTCGACGAAAAGTATAACTATAAATCCATACAAATCCCTACTAAGTTTTTTCAAAGATAGATAAATTTCATTCTATTTTGTCAAATGAAGGTAAATCCAAATTAAATAACAAATTTTACAAATAATGAATGGTATTGCTACTTAATTTGCTAAACAGAATGGTTTTATTTAACAATGTTGCCATGATAAAATAAAAACTGCCTGCTTAATAGTGGAAATAAGATTTTTATCACTTTTTCTTAAATATCTCCGGTTCAGGTAAAGTGGATTTATCCGAGTTTGAAGTTAAGCGACACAATTGATACTAATATTATAAAAAGAAAGTGTTTGTGACTTTCTAAGAGGTAATATTTGAAACTACTGAACTGATTTCAAATTTTTTTCACCAATAGAAAGCTACATTATGCCTGAGTGACATAGGCTACAATTTATGTATGTACCTACCGAGTGAAGCCGGGGCGGGGCGCTAGTCTAACATATATTGCGTGTGATATACTTACATGTTGGTATGTGTACAGTAGCTGTACTACAGGCAATGCGTATACCACTGCTACTGTCAACGCACTCCAAAAATACCTGAAAGAAAACATTAAAAAAAAACATCATTTTTACACGACTTATAGTTGCCGTCACGTAAAAAGGCCGCTGGCGGTTAAGCTGCGCAGTAGGCGATATATCGGTCTATGCGGTGAGCGGGGGTCGGGCGGGTCTCATCCGCGCGCGCGATTGGTTCGACAGTCGTACCCATGCGCAAGTTTCACCTCCTCCTCACCCTCCCATCGGCCTTTTTACGTGATGGGAAGTATACCAAGAAAGGAGTGTTATGTTTTCAGGGTTCATGTATGTAAGTTTCTTTATTCCACCATAAGTCCTGAACGGCTTTATATTTTGTATAATATGTTTTAGTAACAAGAATTCAAACACAATGTATACAATATTGTTCTTGAATATTAATAATAACAGATTTTGATGAGAGAGGTATTTTAACATTCCTTGCATTCCTCCGAGTGACATAGACTATGTGACGTCATCATAAAAACAAAATGGCGATATACGCGATAAATAGCAGACCGAAAAAATAAAATTTGATCAATCTTATCGAGTGGGGTATCAAAATGAAGGGATTTCAAAAATGTATATAATATGTTAAAATTTATTGTATAAGTTGTCAGTCGTGTTTTTATATTTTTAATAATTAGCTTGTCTATTATATTGTTATCTAATTTTACATAGATACATACATATTATCACGCCTTTTTCCCGTGGGGGTAGGCAGAGACTAGCGATTACTTACTTTTAACGTTTTTGAAAATCCTACTTTCTACTAATATTTTAAATGCGAAAGTTTGGATGTGAGTAAGGATTTTTGTTACTCAATCACGCAAAATCTACTGGGCGGATTTCGATGAAATTTGGTATACGGGTAGAAAAATACCGGGAATAGCAAATAGGGTAGTACTATTGATCCCGAAATTTCCACGGGAGCGAAGCCCCGGGGCGCGACTAGTTGATAATAAAATCTCTTACCTGTCAGATCTTCGATTGTGCGCACGAGGTTTGGCCCTACTGAGGCCAGCTACCGTCAAAGGGGCCAAGGGTTCCGGCCACTCCGGTATAGAGTCCGACAGGGAGTCTGATAGGAACATTACATTATGATACTAGTGTGCTGTCTATTGTGTACGAGGCTTGGCCCTACTGAGGCCAGCTACCGTCAAAGGGGCCAAGGGTTCCGGCCACTCCGGTATAGAGTCCGACAGGGAGTCTGATAGGAACATTACATTATGATACTAGTGTGCTGTCTATTGTGTGGCTTGGCCCTACTGAGGCCAGCTACCGTCAAAGGGAGCCAAGGGTTCCGGCCACTCCGGTATAGAGTCCGACAGGGAGTCTGATAGGAACATTACATTATGATACTAGTGTGCTGTCTATTGTGTACGAGGCTTGGCCCTACTGAGGCCAGCTACCGTCAAAGGGGCCAAGGGTTCCGGCCACTCCGGTATAGAGTCCGACAGGGAGTCTGATAGGAACATTACATTATGATACTAGTGTGCTGTCTATTGTGTGGCTTGGCCCTACTGAGGCCAGCTACCGTCAAAGGGGCCAAGGGTTCCGGCCACTCCGGTATAGAGTCCGACAGGGAGTCTGATAGGAACATTACATTATGATACTAGTGTGCTGTCTATTGTGTACGAGGCTTGGCCCTACTGAGGCCAGCTACCGTCAAAGGGGCCAAGGGTTCCGGCCACTCCGGTATAGAGTCCGACAGGGAGTCTGATAGGAACATTACATTATGATACTAGTGTGCTGTCTATTGTGTGGCTTGGCCCTACTGAGGCCAGCTACCGTCAAAGGGGCCAAGGGTTCCGGCCACTCCGGTATAGAGTCCGACAGGGAGTCTGATAGGAACATTACATTATGATACTAGTGTGCTGTCTATTGTGTACGAGGCTTGGCCCTACTGAGGCCAGCTACAGTCAAAGGGGCCAACGGTTCCGGCCACTCCGGTATAGAGTCCGACAGGGAGTCTGATAGGAACATTACATTATGATACTAGTGTGCTGTCTATTGTGTGGCTTGGCCCTACTGAGGCCAGCTACCGTCAAAGGGGCCAAGGGTTTCGGCCACTCCGGTATAGAGTCCGACAGGGAGTCTGATAGGAACATTACATTATGATACTAGTGTGCTGTCTATTGTGTACGAGGCTTGGCCCTACTGAGGCCAGCTACCGTCAAAGGGGCTAAGGGTTCCGGCCACTCCGGTATAGAGTCCGACAGGGAGTCTGATAGGAACATTACATTATGATACTAGTGTGCTGTCTATTGTGTACGAGGCTTGGCCCTACTGAGGCCAGCTACCGTCAAAGGGGCCAAGGGCTCCGGCCACTCCGGTATAGAGTCCGACAGGGAGTCTGATAGGAACATTACATTATGATACTAGTGTGCTGTCTATTGTGTACGAGGCTTGGCCCTACTGAGGCCAGCTACCGTCAAAGGTTCCGGCCACTCCGGTATAGAGTCCGACAGGGAGTCTGATAGGAACATTACATTATGATACTAGTGTGCTGTCTATTGTGTACGAGGCTTAGCCCTACTGAGGCCAGCTACCGTCAAAGGTTCCGGCCACTCCAGTATAGAATCCGACAAGGAGTCTGATAGGAACATTATTACATTATGATACTAGTGTGCTGTCTATTGTGTACGAGGCTTGGCCCTACTGAGGCCAGCTACCGTCAAAGGGGCTAAGGGTTCCGGCCACTCCGGTATAAAGTCCGACAGGGAGTCTGATAGGAACATTACATTATGATACTAGTGTGCTATCTATTGTGTACGAGGCTTGGCCCTACTGAGGCCAGCTACCGTCAAAGGGGCTAAGGGTTCCGGCCACTCCGGTATAAAGTCCGACAGGGAGTCTGATAGGAACATTACATTATGATACTAGTGTGCTGTCTATTGTGTACGAGGCTTGGCCCTACTGAGGCCAGCTACCGTCAAAGGGGCCAAGGGTTATAATGAACCTTATAAAACAAATCAAAATATGTTTATTTGTTAATACAGGTTATATAGGTATGAAAAAATATATGTAAACAGTATATTGAAAAACAAGGGACGAAAGGAATCAATTCTCATACGGTATTTAAATATCGACGCGGAGACGAAACCACTAAACGTAGGAACTTGTAATTTTGCAGAGAGCTTCTTTTTACAACCACACTAAGAAAGGAATTTTGGAAATTCCACCCCTAAGGTGGGGAAACAGGTGAAAAACAAAATTATAAACCAAGAGGAAAAGTTACAAAAAAAATAATAAATAATAAAAAAAACATCCCGCGTTAGTAAGTCTGTCTAAACACGATAAACTCAAAATCAAGTGACCGGTTTTTCATGCGGTTTTCGACAATGGACGGGGCCTTGAGGTAAGCTTTTGGAGTATAAATTAACAAGTATAAGTATATTTAACAGTAAATAACAACTGTAATGAAAGAACAGAGCCCTCTCTTACATACATATTATCACGCCTTTTCCCATGGGGGTAGGCAGAGACTAGCGATGTCCACTTGCTACGATCCTTACAGATCTCTCCCGCTTCCTCTACACTCATCACTCTCTTTATGGAGCTCTCTCACACAGACATATTTATTAACAAAATAAATAATAATAATTAAAATAATAATAATTTATTAAATATTGATTGATTGATTGAAAAGGGGGTTCCAAATATTTATTTTTTCAGAACTTACCTTCATCAGAGTCTTTCCCCTCTTTATGCGCGGGCGCCGGCAGCGGGTCCCGAGTTCCGGACGGCCCGGCCGCTTCCGGGGTAGGGTCCACCACAGGCACTAAGATTGCTAAAAAATAATTGATTGCTAAACGAGGGCCGAAAGGAGTTAATTCGCGTACGAGTTCTAGCTATAATCTGAGTAGAAGATATTTTTTATCCGAGTTGAACACTCTATTTTGCATTACGAATATAAGGAAAGTAAAATATAAGTAGATTTAAAAAAAATCCAAGCTATTTGTGTCCCACTGCTCGGCAAAAGTCTTCTATAAAAATATTTATTAAAAATAAAACAGAGGTTTCGGTGCGATATTGGGCAAAGTGAAAGACTTGGATGCTCGAAATAAACTAGCACTAAATTTTATCAGTACCATATAATAATATATCTTAACAACTAGACTTAAATTTATAATGACAAATGAATAAAATACCGCACAACAGTTTCGGACAGTCCTGCTGAGTATATTTTTACACTGGCTGTTTATTCACCTATCAGAACACAGCTGCCTTATCTTTTTTCAATAATCCACAACCGACAAAATTAGTAGGTACTATTTACAAAATTCATTTCCGCCCTAGGTAAAAAAGCAATAACTTTAAGTTCTTCCCGCCCAAGGGTGGAATGAAGCATTTTCGACCCGCTACTTGAATCAAACTTTACTTTCCGAGCATGAGAAATGAAAAATTGTATAACTTACCTTGTGGCGTGCAAGAAAAGGCAGGCAAAGCGACAATAGTCACAAGAATGGCCACCAGGAATATAAGCGCTAATGTCACTAGAGCGCCAATGACGTATTCCTTGTAAGATATAGTCGCTATGACGCGGAACCTGCAAATTCATTATTATTTATTATTTCATTTATTTCATTCATATAACAATTTACAATATAAGTGAATAGTGTACAATGTTTCATAAACCAGTTTTGGTTTTGCCGAACATTGGAATCGCCATCAATTTAGATAATATACTTAATATAATATAAAATAATAAATTAAAGCAAAGTACTACACAATTTTTTAAAAGAAGTAAGTAGTAGAAATGGAATGGAATGGAAGACCGAAGGTAGAGAAATCAGATATTTTTTCTTCTAAATGTCAAAACAATCCATATATATAAGGGGTCAGGTCAAGATGGAAAATGATCTTTTTCAGATTGGGTATTGGATGTTTATCTATATGTATTTGTTATAAAATATAGTATCGTTGAGTTAGTATCCCATAACACAAGTCTCGAACTTACTCTGAGGCTAACTTAATCTGTGTGATTTGTCCGTAAATATTTATTTATATACGCTGAAGTTTCATTGGTTTTAAAGCCAAAGCCAACTTCATAAGAATTCTAACTAATCTAATAACTATTTAATGCGAAAGGGAGTTAGTTTGTTTGTTACCTCTTCACGCTTTATCCACTGAACCAATCTTCCTGAAATTTCGCATACACATAGTTAGAAGTACAGAGAAGGACATAGGGTACCTTTTATCCCGGGAAAAGGCACTGTTCCCGTGGGAAATTCACACGAACGAAGCCACGGGCAAAAGCTAGTATTTCATGTGTATGACAAATCCTACTATCCTACTTAATATTATAAATGCGAAAGTTTGGATGTGAGTTTGTGAACTTGTGAGTTTGTGAGGATGTTTGTTACTCAATCACGCAAAATCTACTGGACGGATTTCGATGAAATTTGGTACACGGGTAGAAAAATACCGAGAATAGCACATAGGGTACTTTTTATCCCGAAATTCCCACGGGAGCGAAGCCCCGAGGCGCAGCTAGTAAATACTATTTCTTTATTTCTTACCTAAACGTCTTCGTCCTGTTCGTACTATTTGACAAGTCTGTCAGAGTCTCTGCCGTCGGCAATATGTCGGAGCCCACACACTCGTCGTCTGTCTGTTTGACTATGAACATTACGTAGAAACCCGATGGGAACATGTTTTGCTGTAATATCAATAAACAATATATGTATGCTGCCTCTTTTCCACTTGCGCTTTGGAGGCGGTAGTTACCTTAGCTTTAACTAATTTTTTGACGTCAACTAATAAACTAATTATATAAATATATATGTTATCGCTGAAAATTGTAAGTTCCATGACTTGCTGAAAGCTGAATTTTCTAAATTGTCGGTGCCTTTATGAATTAATTAACCTGAAAATATGTATTTTTATTAAAAAGTAGACGGTTGAAACCTTAATAAACATCATAATCTATATTCTGTATTTTTTTCCACTTCGTAAATAAACTCTAATTAGGTAATCTATGCAAATAAATGTGTTTGTAATATATTGGGTAAAACTAAACGCAGGCGTTTCGCATTGCTGCCGCCAGAGGGCGTTCGGGGGTTTCACACTGCTAGCGTGGATGGCGTCGCGCGGACGGCCGCCATTGCATTGCCCTATGCGATATCGGTTTGATTTTTAATACGCGAGAGGTTCCGCGTTCTTTGATTGCTAATTAGCTTGAGTTGTGTTTGTGAATTTCCTGTTTGTTAAATAACTATTGAACTTTGTGTTTGTGTACCCGTCATGGTGACTTTTTCTTGTGAGAGGTGAAACGTGGCTGGCGGTTCACATCTGGCTGTTCCCGAGTGAAACTACGGGAAGAAATCTATTTATTTGTCCTGGGGAATTGAGATCTCAAGGGTTAGGTAGGGTGATTAGGAATTCCCCCTTCCCGAAGATACTCAAGTTTGGATCCGAAGAGAAAGAAGATTTAGCTTGGTAAGTGTTTTTTAAGTGTAATTAATTTATAGGTTAGGTTATCATATAGGGCCCTGTAGCTCCCTTCATAAGCTACGGTGGTAGCAGACTGCGTTAAGTTATTTAGGTTTTAGTCGGGCAAACGTGGTGCCGCGTGGAGATTTCTTCCCGGTACTTATTTTTTACCGGTGGTTTTTCCCGGTGAAGTTCCGGTACAGAATTCTTCCCGCCGCTTCGTTTGTCCGGATTCGCTCTGCGCACATTTTCTGGCAGCAGAGCGTAGTTGCTCTGCACATTTTCTGGTAGCAGAGCGTAGTTTATCTACCCTCTATTTGTTCGTTTGTAAAAAATAATTAATTGTTTGTAAAAATTATTAGATTTTTCTTAGTTTGTTTGTATAAGAATATTTGTAACCTTTTTTGTATTTGTTTGCGGTTTGTACCGTGCGTTCCGGGTTTGTGCCATTCTCATACCTACCGCGGTTCTTCGTGTAGTTGTTTGATTTTGTTGTTTTTTATTTACCTTTTGTTATTTTTTGTTTGTGACTTGACGCGATGGCGAAGGCCTCCAATGCTGGGGCGACACTCGCCAACGAATTGAGATGGTTTGTGACGGCCGGAGGACTCCTGTCCCGGAAGGACAGGGAGGGCGCCATACTGCTAAGAGCGGATCACCTCCACTCACGATTGATTAGCGCGGAAGCGGCCATGGCGGCGCTTGCCGAAGCCGATCTTACCCCGGAGGCCTACGCAGGTCACATGGCGGACATGGACCAGATCCTGAGTCTGCACGATGATATCGCGGAGGCGGTGACCGCAATAAGGGCGAGACAGGCTGGCGGACCAGCCCCTCGCACACCTGTTAGACAGGAAGGACCAGCGGTTACTGGTCGGCTCCCCACCCTTCAGCTGTCCCACTTTGGGGGTAGGATGGAGGAGTGGGTAGCATATAAAAATATGTTTGAGTCCCTGGTCGTAGCACGACAGGATTTGTCGAAGGCCCAGAAGATGGCCTACCTCCTCTCCACTCTTGAGGATGAAGCGCGGTCGCTCATCCAGCACCTCCGGGTGGAGGACGACCAGTACGATACGGCTTGGGAGTTATTGAACTCCCGCTACCAAAACTTACGTTTGTTAGCGGATGCGCACGCCGCACAGTTGATGGCCCTGCCCAAGGTGGCCAACAGGGCACAGTTGCGCCTGCAGTTGCTCACGCCCGTTACAGTGGCCTGTAACGCGCTCCGCACACTGGGGCTGCCGGTGGACCAATGGTCTTTTTTGTTGGTGCACATTGTATTGGGCAAATTGCCCAATGACATCCGCTCGCGGTTTGAGCGCGAGAATGCGGAACGGGATAGCACCACCCTACCAACATTCACTGACTTGGTGAAGTTTTTGGAGTTTGAGGCACGGGCGGCTGAGAATACCATGACGGACTCAGCGCCATCCAGAGCGCCTGAACGTAGGCCCTTGGAACCCTCATGGCGAGGTAGGCCCCAACAGGGACGGCAACCGCCACCGCGTGGAGCTGGTGTGCGGGTTGCACACACGGCAGCAGTCGCGGGGGACGCGGACTGCCTGCAATGTGGCCGGATGGGCCACAGCCTGCTGCAATGCAGGGACTGGCAGAGACTGCCAGTACAAGATCGGCGCCGCATGGCAAAGCGGCATGAACTTTGCTTTTATTGTTTGGGCGGTCACTATGCACGTGACTGTCCCAGTGCCATACCATGCAGTGCATGCCGTGGGCGGCACCACGCGATGCTTTGCATGAACCGCAACGGGGATGGCACCCGGATGTTGAGCAGGGGGTCCCCTATGGGCGGGGGCGCTCCTGCGCGAAGCCCTCCACCACCGGACGGAGGACGCGGCTTCGCTCGTCGCACCCCCCTCGGGAGGGGTCGCGTACCTGCGCGGGTCTTGGCGGACCGGGACCACGCGCCCCAAGGTCATGGCCAGTATGTAGCTGGCCAGGCCCCGGATAGGGCCCCCATGGGCGGGGGCCCTAGATCGGACGTGAGAGTGGGGACACCCCCCTCCACGCGGAGTTACCAATGCCCAACACATGCAGCCGCAGCGGTTTCTCCGCCGCTGCACGGTACCCACGGCTGGAGTACCACCCGCCGTACCATATGTATGGCCGGGCCGCGGGTTATGCCCCCCTCAGATGGGGATGTGCACTCGCCCGCCATATTATCCGGGTCAGTGGCGCGCCCCTGGTTTGGAGAGAGTGGGGAGCCCGTAACTAGCTTGCTCCCTTGCTGGGACAGAGCCGCGGACGGTTCTGCTCCCTACCGCGGTGGTCCGCGTATGGGGTCGTGGGGGGAAGCCATTAATTTGAGAGCTCTGTTGGACTCAGGGGCTCAAAGCAGTTTGGTTACCACTCGAGTGGCACGCCAGTTAGGTTTAGTCGTGGAAGACTCGCCTGTGCCACTTCTTGGAGTTGGTGGCATACAAGTGAAGTGTCTGACGGGCCAGACACTTGTCACCTTTTCTTCGCTGAAGTCCTCCACAATGAGGATCACGACTTCGGCTAT
Source organism: Ephestia elutella (assembly GCA_018467065.1). NCBI lineage: Eukaryota > Metazoa > Arthropoda > Insecta > Lepidoptera > Pyralidae > Ephestia > Ephestia elutella. The sequence continues at coordinate 8,191,169 of CM031593.1, forward strand.
GGTAATGGATACCATTGCGGGTTGGCACCCCTCGACAGACATACCGCCGGGTGTGTTGTCTTTGGTTTCGGGTCTGGATTTGGCCGACCCCTTTGTCTTTCATCCCGGCCCAGTGGACTTGCTCCTGGGCTCGGACGTATTGGGTTGGATTTTGTTGGGTACCCAGAAAGCTCTGGGTTCGTCTTCACTGATGGCAGTGTCTACTATCTTTGGTTTCGCCCTGATGGGCCCTGTGTTTGATAATGGCACCGTGGAGGAGCCACCGGTTGTCGCATCTGCGTCCTTGGCCAAGACCATGCAAAGGTTTTGGGAGGTGGAGGAGCCACCTATGAGTTCCAGGATGGATCCGGAACACGCTAGCGAGTGCGAAGCCCTTTTTCGATCGACCACGGAGAGGTTGCCCTCCGGTCGGTTTGTAACTAGGTTACCCTTTGTTGCCTCTCGTCCTAGCCTAGGGCAAAGTAGGGCGCTTGCGGAGAAACGACTGCTGTCCATGGAGCGACATATGCAGCGTGACCACGTACTTCGCGATAAATATATTGAATTTATGCGCGAGTACGAGGATTTAGGTCACATGTCTCCGGCTCGAGGATTGATTGGAGCTCAACTGAGCATTATTTTTTGCCCCACCACGCGGTGGTGAAGAGGCCTCAACGGGCAAGTTGCGGACTGTCTTTGATGGAGTCCGCACCCACTTCGAACGGGGGTTTTCGTTGAATCTGTGTTTGCATTCCGGGTCCCAAATTGCATAGGGACATAATTGACATCATCTTGAACTTTAGAAGACATCAAAGTGGTTTTTGGTGCGGACATCCGGATGATGTTCCGCCAGACAGTCATACATCCTGAGGACAGGCGATTCCAGTTGATACTCTGGCGTGAGCGCCCTGAGGATCCTGTGACGGTGTATGAACTCAACACAAACACGTATGGTTTGAAATCTAGTCCCTATATCGCCATCAGATCATTGCTTGAATTGGCAGAGCGGGAACGGATCCGCTTTCCCCGTGGGGCTTCCGTGCTGTCACGTGACTTGTATGTTGATGACGTGTGCACCGGAGCCCAAAGTATTGAGGAGGCCCTCCTACTGCGGGATGAATTGATTGAAATATTGAAGACAGGTGGCTACGAGCTACGTAAGTGGTTGTCCAATGAGCCTAGAGTTCTAGAAGGGATCCCGGAGGATCACCAACAGAACCCTCACCTGTTTGAGGATGTGGATGATCCCAACAGGATAGCGGTGCTGGGCATGCAGTACCAGCCGCTAACCGATATTTTTACATTCCAAGTGGACTTGGAAATACCAAAGGTCTGGACTAAGAGAACGGTGTTGTCCGTAATAGCCCGTATGTTTGATCCAAGCGGTTGGATCAGTCCAGTGATATTCTCTGCGAAGTGTCTTCTTCAGAGACTTTGGACTTTGGGCGTCTCGTGGGACGAGCCGCTGTTTGGCTCTCCATTGGATGATTGGCTCGAGTTGTTTTCATCGATTAAGGAAGTCAATCGGATTGCCTTGCCTCGTCGAATATTGCCACCGGGAAATATCGAGCCAGCCTGCATGGCTTTTGTGACGCGTCGGGCGAGGCTACGCCGCGTCAGTCTATATGCGGACAGTTGACGCCGATGGCCGGGTCAATGTCTCGCTTTTTGTTAGGGAAGAGCAAGGTCGCCCCCATCAGGACTAGGCTGACTATTCCCAAGCTTGAGTTGAGTGGAGCTCACCTTCTCTCTAAATTGTTGCATCACGTTGCCAGTGAGCTGGCGGCCACGGTCGAGATACGGAGACATCTTCGCCTGGTCGGATAGCCAGGTCGCGCTTGCATGGTTGCGCGCGGCCCCACATACCTTGGAGGTTTTTGTTGGAAATCGGGTTTCCCAAATCCAGAATATCGGAATTGATATAACATGGAGACATGTGCCGGGAGAGCTTAACCCAGCGGACTGTGCTTCCCGAGGTTGTACGGCACCAGAATTGGTGTCACACCCGCTCTGGTGGGGTCCAGAGTGGCTGATGGGATCAGAAACTTCTTGGCCTGTCTGTCAGACAGATGTTACTTCTTTGAGTTTGACTGGGCTCCGTGTACATGCTGTAGTCGCTGAGACGACGTCGGAGCCGGATTGGCTACTTGCTCGGTATAGCAGCTTGGATAAGCTTCTGGGTGTTACCAGTTGGATTAAGCGTTTCATACATAATTGTAGAAACCCACAGGCAAAGCGGTTGGAGCCGATTGCAGGTGCAGAAGAGCGCCGGAGCGCATTGTTGCATTGGGTCCGTGTCGTGCAGACCGGACGGTTTGAGTCAGAGCTTCGTATTTTGCGCGACGGACGCGCTAAGTTGAAGGGCGCGGTCGCTCGTTTGAACCCGTACATCGACTCGGATGGGCTTCTTCGGGTTGGAGGCAGGCTCCGGAAGGCGGATCTTCCATATGAGACTCGCCATCCTCTGTTGTTGCCCAAGGGCGGACCCTTGGTGCAGCTTTTGGTGTCTGATCGACACATTCGTAACGCCCATGCTGGGTGCAATGCTTTGTTGGCTATTTTGCAACGCGAGTTTTGGATTTTGTCTGCCCGAAGAGCAATCCGTAGTGTCCTGTTTCGATGTATTGCATGTTATAGGTTGAAGGCATCCACGATGCAACCACAGATGGGTGATTTGCCCGTTGATCGAATCCGACCTTCGAGACCGTTTGACGGCGTTGGAACCGATTTTGCCGGTCCCTTTTCGATCAAGGCTTCTCCCTTTCGTAATGCCCGTATTTGTGAAGGGCTATTTGTGTGTATTTGTTTGTTTGGCCATCAAGGCTGTCCATTTGGAGGTGGTATCGGCTCTGACTACGGAGGCCTTCGTCGCCGCGTTGGATCGCTTTGTTTCGCGTCGAGGTCTACCTTCCCTTATTAGGTCTGACAATGGCACAAACTATAAAGGAACTGTAAATTATCTTAAGGATGTTTCTGTGTTTATTGATAAAAATTGTACTAGTTTAAGTCAAATTGCTGCCCAAAAGGGGAATAACCTGGAAGTTTAGTCCCCAAGTTGCCCCCCATTGGGGAGGGATTTTTGAAGCGGCTGTGAAATCCGCAAAGACCCACCTCCGCCGCATTATCGGAGAAACGGCTCTAACTTTTGAAGAGCTGGCCACAGTGTTTTGTAAAGTTGAGGCGGTCCTCAACTCTCGTCCTCTCTGTCCGCTATCTCCAGATCCAAATGACTTGGAAGCTCTCACCCCTGGTCATTTTTTGGTGGGAGGGCCGTTGAATGCCCTGCCCGAATACCCGTGGAAGGATGAACGCGTATATCGGTTGTCGCGTTTTCAAATGTTGCAGCAAATGAGCCAGGACTTTTGGCGTCGCTGGTCGCTTGAATATTTGCATTTGCTGCAGCAAAGAGTGAAGTGGACAGACAGGACTGAGCCTCCCAGGAGGGTGATTTAGTATTGTTAAAAGAGGCAAATTTGCCCTCATTGCTTTGGCGACGAGCTCGCATATTACGTTTGATTCTTGGCGGAGATGGCACTCCGCGTGTGGCTGAGGTGTTGGTCGACGGTTCGATTTTAAGGAGAGGTGTGACCTCTCTCGCCCGCCTTCCCGTAGAGTACGCTAGCGGTCTGCTTCTCAGACCGGGACGGGGGGATGTTTGTAATATATTGGGTAAAACTAAACGCAGGCGTTTCCTGTTATCGCCGCCAGGCGTTCAGGGTTCTCACACTGCTAGTGCGAATGGCTCGCGGACGGTCGCCATTGTACTATGCGATATCGGTTTGATTTTAATACGCGGAGCGGTCTCGCGTCTTTTGCTTGTTGTTTAGTTTGAGTGATAATTGTGAATTTCCTGTTTGTTAAATAACTATTGAATTTGTGTTTGTGAAAAACTCTGTCATTGTGACTTTTTCTTGTGAGGTGAAACGTGGCTGGCTGTTCACATCTGGCTGTTCCCGAGTGAAACTACGGGAAGAAATCTATTTATTTGTCCTGGGGAATTGAGATCTCAAGGGTTAGGTAGGGTGATTAGGAATTCCCCCTTCCCGAAGATACTCAAGTTTGGATCCGAAGAGAAAGAAGATTTAGCTTGGTAAGTGTTTTTTAAGTGTAATTAATTTATAGGTTAGGTTATCATATAGGGCCCTGTAGCTCCCTTCATAAGCTACGGTGGTAGCAGACTGCGTTAAGTTAGTTAGGTTTTAGTCGGGCAAACGTGGTGCCGCGTGGAGATTTTTTCCCGGTACTTATTTTTTACCGGTGTGGTTTTTTCCGGTGAAGTTCCGGTACAGAATTCTTCCCGCCGCTTCGTTTGTCCGGATTCTGCTGCGCACATTTTCTGGCAGCAGAGCGTAGTTGCTCTGCACAGTGTTCATTCTTTATTTACTTGGAGCAATGGTTCTTGAGTTGTATTCCATATCTTATTAGGTCCCTCAATATTTTCACTGAATTGATAAGTTGAAGTAAGTATTCGACCGAGGAGGTACTATTACTGTAACGCCTATTTATTTTGAATGCCTCAATATTAAAAATAAATAGGGTTTAATAAACCATTACGTTCTCTATTTCACACTATAGCTCATAATAAATTATCAATTAAGTAGACTGCCGGTTTCCAGATGATGTTTTCCTTCACGCAGGAATCAAGTGGTAGTCTATAACCACCATTTACGTAAACAAAATCATGATTCAAGTGTAGGATTCGATCTTAGAACATTATATGGCTTCAAAAACAATATTTAAATTAACAGCTTTACCAGAACCATTGCTCCAAACTGCAAAGAGCCCGCAAACCATTCCAACCAACCAGTATTACCGTCGCGAGGCGAACCAGAAAAATGGAGACGGACGACCTCCACGACGGAGCCGAGCTTGTAGAGGGGCGTGCCGGACGTCCTCCTCCGGGACCTCGTCAACAGCGTCGTACACATGAATGGTAGACGATTGCACAGGAACCACTGCACGGGATTGCCACGATCTGGAAGGTGTGCACGTTTCTTTAAGTTGACTATCAAATCGAAACAAAAGTTTCACCCTGAATATCTGGGCAAATTTAGCAAAAATAAAACTAGGGAGAAATCAAAATGAACAAATCATAAACTGACCCAGCGAGATATATATACACAAATAACTAAAGATAATGTCGATTATGGAGATAATTTTCAAAAGGTTTTTGAAGTGTATAGCTAAAATTAATTGTACAAATATTTCAAAACTCAATAAAATACAATCACAAAGAGATTTTTTTTTAAATAAAGATCTGAGTGCGTTTGACCTCCTATCTTGCCTGATGGGAAGCAAAGATAAGGTCTAGGTTGGTACACGCAAACTCAAAATATGCCTATTCGTTCTTGCCTTGAAAACCCCTAAATTATATAATTTGAAAAAGCAGTAGTTGCTATGATGTTAAAAATAATATGACAGCATACCAAAAGTTACAGTTGATGAAGTGAACAACTGCAAAGCACATACAGTAAGAAAAAGCAGAACACACACAAGAACAGAAGGACGAAGAGAGAAGCAGATGAGGAGGCGACACACATGAGCAGACAGAGTATTCTTTCACTGGCAATTACTTGAAAAATATGGGTTAAATTTCAAAGATTGAGGTTTATGAAATAAGAGTGTACTTAACGTCCCAACCACCCAACTCGTAACAGCTGTATTTTTAATATTAATATACCCTTGAAAATCGTTAGTCTCTGCCTCCCCCACGGGGGAAAAAAGCGTGCTAATACATATCTATGCCCTTGAACTTTAATAGCACAACATAGCACTTAATTAATTAAAAAAGTAACCCATTCTCAAGTATGTTTGTAATTTTATGCACCCGTTCATTCAGAATTTTACCCAAAAATGCAGTGCACACATAACGCGATTGTTTTTGTTACAAGCAATAACCAATCGGAACACTCAAAATCAAAATTACGCTGTAGAACCTGGACCCAGTGACTTTATGGAAACCCTTCTTGAAGACCATCTGATAGTCGTCGACGCTGGAGAACTGGAAGAGGATACCCGTGGCAGTCTTCGTCAGGGAGAAGCACCCTTTGAACTCCATCTTCTCGCAGATGGTAGAAGCCTTCTCCATGCTCAGTCCGTGGGGAAGGCGTGAGGAGGAAGGCTCCCTTGGTGAGGAAGTGCTTTCGGAGTCCGATATGTCGGACTCACTCTCTCCGCCCTTCATCAGAGTGTGGATCTGCTCTTTCCACATGTAAGAATCTGACATCTGTCGAACATAAATCCGTAAATACTAATATTGGGCTTGTGCAATATCTATAAAATAAGCAAGCTGAATGGTAAGTTCATCTTGTTTATCTTAAGTTTCATCTCGGGAACTACCGGATAGAAGTCCGAAGATAGGCTAAAAAATTGAGATAAATTATATAGTATCGGACTTGTTGACGAATATGAAACTCATGAAGAACGACAAATAAGAGAAAGAAGTAGACGGAAAGACTTTGGTCCAACGGCAGTAGCCCGCTTATTGATAGTGAATGTGAAACACAGTACTTAAAGTTCTATAATAAATTACCCATTGACTTAAGGCGAGATGGTAGTCCAAATGTGTTAATGATTGTAATTTTTCATGACGAAATTTACCTACTTAGAGTTTAATTACGAACTTGAAATTAATACAGCATATAATACACAATATGTGAAAGAGTCTGAAACGTATACTTTTTTAAATATATATATATATTTGGTTAAAAAAAATCATAAAGTCCCCTCTATGAAAAATCTTTTCAAGTCAGAATTCTTCAAATTTTCAGCGACAACATATATATTTTTTTTTTAATTTATAGCAAATATATCTATTGTAATAAAGTCTGAATCGAACACTTTTTTTTCTTGTCTAATATTTCAAAAGATATTTAAGAAATACCATGAAAATTATAACCTCTTCAATCTCCATGACAATAACATGCAAAATTAGTGCTATGCAAAAAAACAATCTTAATACTATGCATCCACGCTTGGCTCTCGCTTCGTTCTTGCGTGTCAGTCGGCCGCCGCCCGCGTACATGTGACGTCGTCTCCGGACGCTCTGTCTTCTGAATTAAACAAATTTTTTTTTCGTACACTTTTGTGAAAGAAAAATTAAGGGATCAGCATTTTTGTGCAGTGCTGTGAAAATTGGAAATAAGAAATCTATGAAATTAGCGAAAAGAACAAGACAAAAAAAGAGAAATAAATCACCACGACGGAATGTTTTGGGTGAGTTTTGAGTATCATATTCCATTCCAATTTCAAAAATGGCGTTTATCTGGAAAGGCTATAGCAATTTGTCTCACCAACAGCTTGCTTGTAGCAGCTACGTAAAGCGTAGAGTAATGGAAAGTACACAGAGCCTGCATGCATATAGCCTGAATAAAGTGCAACCAAATGCATTTTCATTGTTTATGTAAATCAATGTGTTGTATATTTTACTTTTCAGCTCAAAATAAGAGATGCCAAGAATGTGTGTAGTCTGTAGATGCCAAGATTTTGGTGGTGACAAATTGAATCATTATGATTCGTCAAGCGACAAAACGAAGGCTCGTGAATCTGTTGAGTAAGTACCTTTTTATTATTATTATAGGAAATCAACTTTCTCCATACTTTTTAAAAGTGGTGACTAAAGTTAGAAAGTATGATGTTTTAGATTACAAAATTATTATATTACACAAAAATTTAAGATCCAGAATCTCCATGTATGTACACGATTTTAAGATAGTATATTTATTTCAGGCATTGCACCGTTAATCCTAAACTGACCGAGTTACAAACATTGGAACCAGCAGTTATAATAACATCAGAGGAGAGCTCGACACCTCTTGTTCTAAGTAAGTACCTATAATAATATTACGATGACTATTATTGTAGACTAACTTTTTTCCGCAGTTTCACCCGCGTGAACTACCTACCTAACCTACCCTATGTCTTTCTAAAAATACTTCTAACTACTGTGTATGCAAAATTTCAAGAAGATTGGTTCAGTAGATAGCAGCGTTTATTTATTTTGTTTGTAACAAACAAACAAATGAACTATGTTTCGCCATCACTATAATTTTTATCATGATTTAACAATACAATTGTGAAAACCGAATCAAATTTCCTCCCAGTAGTTTTTACAGGATGCGTTTATGTGTGCGCCCACAAACATATGGCCCAGAAAAAATCAAAACAATGGTTTTTCTTTTTATTTAAAAGCTTCTTAGTGTAAGCTTTTTAAAACCGCGGCTTCGCCCGCGTGAACTTCTTACGGGAACAGTGTTTTTTTCCCGGGATGAAGGATGCCCTATGTTCTTCTTAGTACTTCTACCTGTGTATGCAAAATTTCAGGAAAATTGGTTTTAGTAGAGTCCAAATCGTAAAAGAGGTAACAAACTCACTTCTGTATTTATATTTTATAATATAAGTTAGGATTAGGATGAATTGCTCGTAATGAAAGCTTTTCACGAAAATGAAATAAAATGACTTATTTTTCAATTTCCTTTTTTCGTGACCAGGATGATTATACTTATATTGTGGACGTCAAAGAGGATCAATCATTTGAAATTTATCAAGGACGAAGGATAGTAGATATGACGTACTTCTTTAGTAGACTAAAGAGATTTCTAACCATAATGCACTGTTCAACTGCGGTCCTCAGTATGTTGGTCTTTTGTGGGAGAAAGGAGGGTAGGATTGAGGTCTTAGTATAAGATGAAATGCGACATTTGTTGTTTTTTTTAGGGTCCCGTACCTCAAAAGGTAAAAACGGAACCCTTATAAGATCACTTCTGTTGTCCGCCTGTCTGTCTGTCCATCTGTCTGTCAAACTTTTTTTCTCAGGAACGCTTTAAAAGGTATCAAGTTGAAATTAATATCGAATACTCACGGATCCATCATCTCTTTTCAGCAAAAAAATAATCAAAATTATACAAATCAATGCGATCAAGAGATATTTACCTATAACCTATAAGAGGTTTTGATTGCTGCCTGAAATCGCAAAATATGCGAAAATTCGTAACATTTTAGGTAAACTACGGGAAGTACCCTATGGTACTTCTCGTTGTCCTTAAATTATGAAATTTGGCAAAAAGCAAGGTCTAACAGTACTTATACAGGAATAAATCTGAAAATTGTAAATATGGTGTTGGAAGTCTAAAAAAAGTGTTAAAAACTTATTTTTGCGCTGGATTCAGTATATGAATCTCAGGATCGAACTGCTGGAATTTAAGTTTGTTTTTTGAAACTAGATTGGTCTTTTAGTTAGGGCTATAATTTGAGATGCTTTTCGTGGTACGGAACCCTTGGGTACGCGAGTTTTGACTCTCACTTGGCCGGTTTTTTTATATTGACTGTGAAGATCCAGATCATGTAGAAAATGTTGACGCAAACGTTGACGCTATAATAGTATAGGGTATAGATTCATCTGGTATAGCATAAACGCAATTTCAAGAAATAACGTCCTCTATCAATGTTCCCATATTTTCTAAAAGATTTTTTTCAAAATTGTAAATTAATTAATTTTACATTTACAACTTATTGCGGAGAGCCATTCACTGTACCATGCCTCCAGGCGTTTAGAAGCGCATAAGTGTTAAAAGCGCAGAATGATAAGCCGGTCCGCAAAAACGATAATAGCGCATAATGTTAAAAGAAGCAAAATGGTAAGAGCACAGAAGATGGTAAAGGAATTTCAGTGCTATAAGTATCTATATCAGGTCTATATTAACCTCATATTGGTGAATTGTGACTCCCTAACAAGAGAAAATATATAAGTAAACCGTAAACAGTTTTGCAATTTTTTATTTTTAAAAAAGCTAGTTTATATTTCATATTTCATATTTATTTATTCACTCAAATTTGTAACAAGCACACATGTACATATATACACGAGTAAGTTTTATAATTATAAGGTCTATTATATATTTGTGTGTGTGTATTTTTTATGAAATATAGTATCTTTGCCTTGGACTTCGGTATCCCGCTTAAAATAAGTATTTAGAACTTACTTTAGGACTAGAAGAATCTGTGTGATTTGACAGTATATAATATTTTTTTAACTGTGTCATTAGGGCCATTCAAAAGTATTTTTTTATGTTATTTTTATAAATGTTGTTATCATAAATGTAGATTATTAAATTTTGAAAATACTTATTTTTTTCAAAAATTGATCACGTTTTTTTCTATTTACTTACTTTTACTTGTTAGGGAGTCACAATTCACCAATATGATATTTATATAGTCCTGGCAGCTGAAAGCTAAAGCACTGAAATATTTACCATTCTACGCTCTTACTTTTTGCTCTTCAGAAACATTGTACGCTTAAAAGAAGCAAATAGTAAATTTTGCTCTTTTAACATTATGCGCCTAAACGCCCCTTTAGCTATAGTGTAGCAATGTGCTTATATGTATAGGCGCTGTCTAATCCTAGCCTAGCACAGTCTAGCCATAAAAATTGTTGTGTATATTTTATAAAAAATAAAAATAAATGAACCATCTTAAACGAATTGTTTTTTAACCCTCACGATATCCCCGAATAGCGGCTAAAAAACGCAAATGGTCTCTTTCGCTTAAAATGTCGCATTAGAGACTTTAGATTTTCAAAGAACAACATATTTTTTTTTAAGTAACTTATTAACATACAGTAAAACAAAAACCCTAAATGTGATAAATGTTGGTTGGTAGCTTAAATTTACTTCATTTTATATATTTTGCATAAGTGACATTCTAAAATATGATTTTTACGGGGGACATTTTGTGTAAGAAGACCTATGGAGACCGTTTGCGACTTAGCCCATTAAGGCACTTTATGAAATCCCAATACAATATGTACTTTATGAAAATTTATAGCACATAAAATGCAGGGAAATAAAACCAAAAACTCTGAGAAGTGTTTATTTTTTATTTAGATTATTATGTCTTGATTTGCTATTCGTGACATGTATTCGTAAACTACAGAGTGAAATAAATAAATAATATTATTATTTAAATATTTATCTGAATTTAATTACCCAATTAATTTGATATTAGCTATCTGGGGCTGCGCATAAGCAAGCACATTCCTTGCGACCGTCGCGTTCCGCTGCTCCACCACTCCTCGCCACCGCTACCGAGTGTGGCAAGCGTTGACGTCAGCGCACACTAGGTGGCGCTAAAATCGTGGTTTAGCTGACATGTTTGTGTTATTTTTCAATTTCCATTTTTTTCTTTACTAGCGCTCCCGCCCTGTCTTCACTCGAGAGGTACATACATAAATTTGTAGCTTATTACCAATTGGAAAATTTTTAAAAAAATCAGTTCGGATGGGATTTTAAAAATTTATTAGTTGTGTATGGCAAAATAGATATTATTTTCACCCATTGCACCCCAAATACAAGTATACTGGAGCCATCAACGATCTCATCTCTGCGTTATGCATACACTGTGCCGGTGTGTCGGTGCAGGTGTACGCACGCGGACTATTCTAATTGGTTAATGAGTTCGCGGGATCCGCCCACTATGTCTATGTGTGTCTAAAGGTGTCTTTGGTTGTGTGCTCGTTAATCGTTTTGAAGTTGAGCTAGGACCTGGTCTTTTAACAAAAGTCGTTCAACCTGATGAGCATTTTCTGCTGACGTATAAAAATTGAAGATCTGGAGACATCTGATGAAAAGCTCCAAGAGAGATTTTTTCATCTAAGAGAAATTCTGACGCGGGCGAAGCCGCAGGCGAAGCCGCAAGCGAAGCCGCGGGCGGCAGCTAGTTTTCTATAATATTCTAAAAAAATTAAGATTTTTGTAGATACTAAAAATACACGTAATGTTGGTTGGGGGGGTGGGGGGTAGTCTTAAACCTCACTCATGTATCACCAAGGGGGTGGGGGTTAAAAAATGCTTAAAAACAGATCACGCATGAATTAATGGACGGCCCCCAATGTGTTTTCGCCCCATACTTGAATTATAGAATTTTTATTTTTTATTTTATTTAGGAAGCATAATATGGCAAGTAATTTTGTTTTAAGTTGCAAATTACAAATAAGTGCGTATTATCTTTTTATTTCCTTTTGAAAATCCCTAACTAATATTATAAATGCGAAAGTGAGGTTGTTGTTTGTTACCTCTTCACGCTTTATCTACTGAACCAATCTTCCTGAAATTTCGCATACACATAGTTAGAAGTACTGAGAAGGACATAGGGGACCTTTCATCCCTGGAAAAAGCACTGTTCCCGTGGGAAATTCACGCGGGCGAAGCCGCGAACGAAAGCTAGTAACAAATAAAGATAAAATGATTACTTACAGAATTGTTTTGTATGGAGACCAACGCGCAAACCTCGTCGTCTGACTCCACTATAAGGATCACGCTCTTTGGGATTGTGTAGTTAAATCTGAAAAAATCATCAATCATCAATCACCATCATCAATCACCATCATCAATAAATATAATCCTAACTAATATTATAAATGCGAACGTGAGTTTGTTTGTTGGTTTGTTTGTTACCTCTTCACGCTTTATCTACTGAACCAATCTTCCTGAAATTTCGCATACACATAGCTGGAAGTACGGAGAAGGACATAGGATACCTTTCATCCTGGGAAAAGCACTGTTCCCGTGGGAAATTCACGCGGGCGAAGCGCGGGCAAAAGCTAGTAAAACTATAACTGGTCTGTGTCTGTACTTAAGAAATATTTATCTCTCTCTCTCTCAGCCAAAAGACGTCCACTGCTGGACAAAAGCCTCCAAACATTTCCACGTTGACCGGTCCTGCGCTACCTGCGTCCATGCGCATCCCGCGACCTTCACCAGGTCGTCGGTCCACCGAGTGGGAGGCCTGCCAACACTACGTTTTCCGGTTCGTGGTCACTCGAGAACTTTTCTGCCCCAACGGTTTTCGGTTCTACGAGCTATGTGCCTATGAGCTATGTGTATAAGAAATATTTAAGAAAAAAATATATCTTTATAGGATCTTTATGGAAATCCTTGGGGGAGGCCTTTGTCCAGAAGTGGACGTCTATCGGCTGAGAGAGAGATAGAGGGTCTTCATATGGCCAATAGAAGCCAACGATTTTTGTTAGAATTTTTGTCTGTCTGTATGTTTGTTTGTACGTGCATCACGAGAAAACTACTGGACGAAATTTGATGCGGTTTTCACTGTTGTATTATAGAAGGTCTAACTTAAAATCTGGCGTAGGCTTCATCTTGATATACGTCGCTGTCAGTTGCCTTTAGGGGACTATTGTTGCCTATGTTGCCTTTGCCAGGACTTGAATAAAATCTGACACCAGTGTTAGTAATAACACACTCGATAAGATGACAATACCACAGGGCGGGCGCTTCATAGAAACGGCGCGTCAAATATGCCTACTACTACTACAAATGAAACTGTATATCCGTGAACACGCCAGTAACACGTCAATGTGTGCGTTTTCATAGTCGAACGTCCCACAGTTACACAAGAACGGGGGAGAAGTGCGGAAGGAGCGGGGGGGTGCCATATTGCGGGAGGGGCAGGGAGTTTCCTTTCTGAACGTAGTACTTATATTAATTCTGTGACAATACCTTGGCATTAGTTGCTGTCTCCTTGTGTGATTGTCTGGTGGTTCGCTGTCGAAGGAGAAATAGTAGTACTTAGGTGAGCTCGGAGTGACCACCACGGATACCTCCTGTGGTGTAGAAGGTGATAGGATAGTTCACACATGCGTTATTTGAAAGGTAGATACTTATTAGAGATATTAGATGGAAGATAGATACATCAACTCTTTATTCTATACCATTTATAGAAAAAAATATAAAAGTTGTACCGAAAAAACCGGCCAAGTGCGAGTCAAACTCGCGCACCGAGGGTTCCGTACACGCAAAGCAGCTTACATTATAGCTCTAACTAAAAGACAAACTAGTTTCAAAAACAAACTTATCTTTGCAGTTCGATAACTAGGATTCATACTGCATCGAACGCAAAAATAAGTTTGTAATACTTTTTTCAATTTTCCAACAACATACAACTTTCAGATTTATTCCTGTACAAGTACTATTAGACCTTGCTTTTTGCCAAATTTCATAATTTTAGGTCCCGTTGACTCTATGTACCGTATGAAGTACCCCATAGGTTTTGATTGCTGTCTGAAATCGCAAAATATGCGAATATTCGCAACATTTACGGTAATACCTCCTGATCGGGTTGACGTAAAATTTTGATTATTTTTTTGTTGAAAGAGACCATGGATCCGAGTATTCGATATTAATTACAACTTGATACCTTTAAGCGTTCCTGAGAAAAAAAAGTTTGACAGACAAACGGACAGACAGACAGATGAACAACAAAGTGATCTTATAAGGGTTTCGTTTTTACCTTTTGAGGTACGGAACCCTAAAAATACAAAAATGAGCGCAATCATCGCAAACCAGCTGTTGCCCGCAAAAGTACACCTTATGTGTTTTTCATACAATCTTTGACCCCCATTTCAGCCAATTGGGGGTTGATTTTGAAGAAAAGCCTTTTTGACTCAGAGTCTTTAACTATATCCATACCAAATTTCATCTAAGTATTATGACGATGTAAAAGTGCTGTTTCTAAGCCTATTTAAATAAAACAATTTTCATTTCATCAAAATCGGTCCAGTAGTTTATCCGTGAAAACGTAACAGACAGACTTTCGCATTTATAATATAAGTATGGAAGTAGTTTGGTTAATTTCTAAAAAAATAAAAAAACCCAAAAACAATTTTTTTAGAAATCAAAATAAATTTTATAATGAGTTGGATGGAAGTATACATAAATGGGTTGGTGTTTGTAAACCATGTGTGAATAAGACTGTATAGGTACCGAAGAGACATAGATCCGAATTAAGAAAATAACCCTAAAGGCATTAGTTTTTAAGGTTCAAATTCCACTAAGCAAACGGTAAAGGTACCCAAGAGACATATACCAATTACGAAAATAACCCTAAAATAATTAGTTTTTAAGATTAAATTTCCACTAAACAACTATATATAGTTAGATACCCAAAAGACAGTTCCCAATTACGAAAATAAACCTTAAGACGTTAGTTTTAAAGTTCAAATTCTACTAAATAGTACCTGGTCAAGCGGCACGAAGAAGTCAACGACACGTCGCAACTTGACGTTGACGGTGACGTCACTGGCGCTAAATGTGGACAGCGTCAGTTGTGGTCGGTTGACGTATGTTATGTCTGCGAAGAATATCATTATATTCACATGAGGTGGTGGCCGAGTGGTTATAGTTAGGGCTGTGCCTGTGACTGCAAAGGTCCCAGGTTCGAATCCTGCCCGTGCTACATGAGTTTGTATACCAATCTGACTAATACTATGTTAGTTATTATCGACCACCACTAGCTTCCAGTGAAGAAAAACTTGCACTCTAGTTGGCTAGTCTGTAAACAACTAATTGAGGTTGACAATTCGTCAGACCACCTCATTTTCGGCTCTTTTGCCATCAGTCGGGACCCAAGATGTGACTAATTTTGTTAATCTTTCCATCCCCATACGGCTGACGTGGCCGGCCCAGACCCACTTTTTTTTTGTTACTAAATTTGCCTTATGAAATACGGAACCGTAAACAAGATAATTAAAGATGAAAAACACGATTGACAACCCACATAGCCTATGTCACTCAGGGGGAATGCAAGGAATCTAAAAATACCTCTCACATAAAATTTGTTAAGCCGTTCAGGACTTATCATACATCAATACATATAATATAACTATAACTGAGGGTCTAAAACGGCCACATTGATGAATCGGATTATGATCCATTTCTCATTTCCTAAATATTTAAAAATGAACTTTATGACACCACATAGAAGGTTCATTTTTAAATATTTAGAAAATGAGAAATGAATCATATTCTGATTCGTCAAAGTGGCCTTTTTAGACCCCCTGGTCTTTGTCTATACATAGAAGATTTTTAAGAAAAAAAAACTATGAGGAGTCTTCATGGGGCTAATAGAAGCCAAAACCATTTTTTGTAGAATTTTTTGTTTGTCTTTCTGTCTGTATGTTTGTACGCGCATCACGCAACAACTACTAGACCAAATTTGATGCAGTTGTCACTGTTGTATTATGAGAAGGTCTAACTTAAAATCTGGCGTAGGTTTCATCCTGATACGCCGCTTAGAATCTGAGATTCGCGCGGACGAAGTCGCGGGCACAGGCTAGTGGTGGAATATACATGAACCCTGAAAACATAACACTCCATTTTTTGGTCAGTCGTGTAAATAGCCGAGTGTACTCACTGGGGCCAGCGTCGTGAGGGCACAGAGTGCGCGCCATGTTGGTGAACAGCATTGAGGATTGTGACGCCGACACTTGCAGCGGGAGCTCCCATGATGACACTCCTGAGGGGATTACAGCTTTCTTAAATCTTCTTCTTATCGAGTGTGCTACTAACACTGGTGTCAAATTTAATTCAAGTCGCCTAAAGGCATCTGACACTTTTACGACTACCGCCATCAAGTGGCAGTAGCTGTATACACACTAGTAAACTAAATAGCATCGACAAAATATTCTCTCTCTCTCTCTCAGCCGAAAGACGTCCACTGCTGGACAAAGGCCTCCCCAAGGATTTCCATAACGACCGGTCCTGCGCTGCCCGCATCCATGCGCAACCCGCGACCTTCACCAGGTCGTCGGTCCACCGAGTGGGAGGCCTGCCAACACTACGTTTTCCGGTTCCGGACAAAATATTAACAAGTACTAAATAGTCAGCCAGTGTGCAGGTTTCCTTATGATGTGTATTTTCAAATGATTGCCAGCAGGACCTAAGCTAAATCCTAATAATCTAAATATTATAAAATTCGAAAGTTTGGATGTGAGTTTGTGAGGATGTTTGTAACTCAATCACACAAAATCTACTGGACGGATAACGATGAAATTTTGTATACGGGTAGAAAAATACCGGGAATAGCACATAGGGTACTTTTTATCCCGAAATTCCCACGGGAGCGAAGCCCCGAGGCGCAATTAGTAAAAAATATAATAACAAAAACTACGCTGAATTTTCATTGGCTTTGGAAAAAAATGTCGATTCCTAATCTTAATATTATAAATGCGAAAGTGAGTTTGTTTGTTACCTCTTCACACTTTATCTACTGAACCAATCTTCCTGAAATTTCGCATACATATAGTTAAAAATACTGAGAAGGACATAGAGATACAAAAAACTGCCGTATTACAAAACGGCGCTGTTTTGTAAAACGGCTAGCTGTAATGTAATACAGCGGATTATACAATCCGACTGCAACATATGTATAAATAGAATAGTTAGCAAAGGAGCCACTTAAGTAATAATAAAATGTAACCTTTCTGCTGCGTGGCAGTGATGAAGATGGGATGGTCACCGTTGACCGTGTCATTTGTGGACACGTGCACGCGCGTCGGGAACCCGCGGTACAACGGTGAATCCTAAAGAAGACATCAATTTATACCGCATTAGCGTTGGTAACATACCGATACTACGCACTAAATCGGGAGCAGTGTTGCCAGATAAAATAAAAATAAAAATTCATAAGGCTTGGGGCCGTCCATTAATCACGTGATCTTTTTTTAAGCATTTCTTAACCCCCCCCCCCCCCCCCTTTGAGGATACATGGTGAGGTTTAAGACTAACCCCCCCACCTCCCACCCAACATCACATGTATTTTTAGTATCTACAAAATATCTTAAATTTTTTAGAATATTATCTTTAAAAAAATAGAAAAAAATAAATTAAAAAGTATAAAAAAAATATTAATAAACAAATGGTGTAATCATGCAAAAAACATATATTGTACTTAGTACATGAACATATTATATTTGGAAAAATAATGAAAAAATAAATATGTGATATCTTACTACACCCCCCCCCCCCCTTGTGATAATTCGTGATTTTTTTCAAATAGAGAGAATTTAAGAAGAGGTTTACATTGCTTGGACTCACCTCAGAAAAGTCCATTATCTGTTCAGTCTCATTATTCACAGTCACATGAATCAAGGTGTCATATTTATATCTGCAACAAAAGTAATCCTTCAAATAACAGCGTTTTAGATAACAAAGGTTGAATCGGTGTCTTAAAATTCAATTAAAGTCTTTCTTTTTTATCAAGTATGTTAATTTATTACTAACACTGGTGTCAGATTTTATTCACGTTGCCTAGAGGCATCTGACATGACTTTTACAACTACCGCAGGCTAGTGGCAGTAGCCGTATACACACTAGTAAACTAAACAGTCAGCCAATGTGCAAGTTTCCTCACGATCTTTTCCTTCACCGGAAGCAGATGGTGGTCTATGAGAAAACTAGCATACATGAGTCAGATTGGTCTACAAACTCATGTGGCACAATCTGACCTCAGGTGGCTGTCATTACCACTTGGCCACCACCACTTCATCAATTAAAGTATTTAGTACAGTGGCCACTAGGGGTGAGTCATTGAGGGTTAATTCAAAATTAGCTTTCCATGTTTAACATCAAGTAAACACACAAAAATTGGGACAATTTGAACAAGAATACTAGATAGACACATGACTCATATGTAAAGATTGTGGTCAAGAGCAAACCCATATTTAATAAAAAAAAAAAAAATGACTCATACAGTTCATATACCTAAAGATGTTTTTTTAAATATTTCAATCACAATGTAATTATATACTGATTGCATGACTAATAAAATTAATGTTTTTGCACATTAAACTTGATAATAAGAACCTAGTCTGGCTGAGGTCTTGGCCGTGTTAGTCATCAAAATCTAGCCTACATTCTAGGAATTCGCATGCTGTACAAAGATATACACTAACGACATGACCAAATTTCGTCGAATTCCTACGGGGATTCCCCATGGTAAGCTAGAAACTACTTACGTGTTGTAAATAAATTGTTTATCTCCGACATTTCGGCTTGAAACCGCTGGTGCTGAATCACATAAAGCACGCTCGCAGAGCAGCACTGTGCAGAAAATTAATGACTTAAGAAACCTCATATTAATTACAGATATCTCATTGTAATACTAAAAACTTTATTTATTTCATGAGCAAGCAAACTGCTGCGAAGTGATTGCAAAATATTTTGATTACGACAAATTGATTGATGGATAGATTTTGACATTGACATTAACGATCAAACAATTGACAGCTATCGTAGCGTTTGGTTTCATATTATTTTTACATAGAATACATTTAAAATTAGGAAGAGATAAATAAAAGAATTGAAAATAAAACTGAATTCTACACAAGTAATAAACTAAGAAATATTTTTTCTTCAAATTAATAGTCAAAACTTAATCAGGGTAATAATTAAATAAAATGCAATAATACAAACGCAACAATCAATCAACGAGAACGCGACAACAAAATAAATTGAAGATGGCGTCGTTTTGCCGATCAAATGAGTCAAAGAATTTACATTTCAATTAATTTCTTCACATTATAATTGTAATAACTGTGTCTCAGCGATCAATTAAGATATACCTCGCAATCTATAGTGATCTCACCGGGAGTTGTGTGCTTGGAAGCTGTCAAGTTTCCAAAATAGACGAAATGGTAGTGTGTGTTGTGTTAGAGTGATATCAGGACTGTGTTTACATGATTTCGCGGCAGGGCTGGTTAGGATGCTGCCGTCCGTGGAGGAGAGCCGAGGCTATGACTTCCAGGACCCAGAGAACGCCGATAAATGGCGGGGGCTCTTCGTTGGGCCCTTGCGCAAGGTATGTCTTCATTGTATACAAAACGACGACGCTAATTTTCTTTTTCACCTCCCGAATTTCTTCCCAATTATTTCTAACACCGCTGTATAAATCTTATAATTTATCGACTTATTATGAATAAGTGTTAATTATTTTATTATATTGATATTAGGGTGTCCATATGTTGACATTCAATAGAGATTGTAAGTCAAGGTAACCATTAGTTATGTTATCAGCACAGCAATGATATAATTTGGACATGTATGTAGAACATAATTTATTTACCTCGACCTGAGTCAAGGGGAATTCCCCATAAGTTTTTGAGCATGTAGCAACAGTGCTCATTATTTTGCCACCACAAACATTATTGTTAACTTATTGAGTACATTGGTACTTAATGTCTCTGATATATATGATAAATGTGGAAATAGAAAACAATAATAAATAATATTTTTTATATTGATCATTTATTTCTTTGGTTTGGAAACAAATTCAAATAAATAATTCCATGATTTTTTTTTGTTTATTTGCCTCCTTTTTTTGTACAAGTTCGTTCAGAAACTATTAAAAACAATTTCAACTTTATGACCAGGGAGCCGATTCTACTAATTACAAACGTAGGTGTCTCAAGATCCATGTATTTGATAGAATATCTATGTTTTTTTTGTGTACAAAAATTTATAAATAATGAAATTGAACTCAAGCGACACAATCTTTGGGAGATTTCTTTGCTTTATTACGATTTCTTTGGCTTTTGAGATACAACTGAGGCATAGTATGTTTATAACTTGTAAAATCAAGAGCTAGGGAGTTAGAGGACCCGAAAAAGTCACAGGAAGGCATTAGACGCAGGCTGCTTCCAACTGATTAATTGGGAATACATGGGAGATGCCTATGTCCAGCAGTGTACTTCCTGCAGCTGAAATGATAATAAGATATTATAGTTAGGTGTTAATTTTAATTATTACAATTTATAATGTAGTAAAAATAGGCTAGATAATTTAAATAAATTAATTTTTATAGAATAGTATAACTTTAATGATCAAAGATACAAAATATATAGTGAATGTCCGATTACAATTTATTTTACAATTTATCTGGGAATGTCAATATCTTTATCATAAAACTCTTCCAATGAATAATAGCTTTTGTCTTTCAGTATAAGTTTCAATTTTCTTAGTAATATAGTATCTTTGGGCGTCCAGTACTGTCAAATGTTGTATGTTGTGTTTATACTACAGGTCCTAGAGCAGGTGCACCCAACCCTCAACGCGGAGGAGAGCGCTCTGCAGTATGTGGAGTCTCTCTGTCTACGGCTGTTGGCCATGCTCTGTGCTGCACCCTCGCCACTTACACAGCAGGTATGTCAAGTTATTTCTGCTGACTAGCATGGCTTTGGGACCTTTTTCGAAATTGCGGAAAACTGTCCTCATAAGAAGTAAGGGCCCGGGACTTTGTTCCCGTGGAAATTTCGGGAAATCCTCTCTTTATGCTCCCCTACACTCCCTAAGGAACCCACATGCCAAATTTCAGCCTCCCTAAGCCCAGAAGTTTGTTGGCTGTGTGTTGTCTGCCAGTCATGCAGTCAGTAACGGAAGATTTATATATGTATTGTTGGGTGACTGATCAATATGGATGACTGATCAATAAGGATGGCCCTGGAACGAGAAGGTTAGCGTAGACAGAAGGAGGCCTATACCCAGCAGTGGGTCATGGAAGGCTGTATCCACAGCCTGATGATGATGATCAATATTGGTAAAGTGGTCTCTAAAATATACCACCAAGTTGCAGTTCGAAACATAATTATTTATTAGAATCACACATACAATTATATCCAACTGTCAAAACCGATTCTTAAGACGAGGTCTGACCTGATCTGCAGCGTGTGCGTGTTGCACTGTAGTTTTTTGCACAACACAATGTTCTACTTTCGTTAGCAGGATCAAACAGATTTTGTACCAATTTAGCAACTATTTCTCAAATATCTTTAAAAATATTAGTCTAAAAACAAAAGTGCTTGGTAAAAACTTTATATGTGTATATGTTATCGCTGAAAATTTTAAGTTACTTGACTTGAAAGCGGAATTTTTTTTTAAATTTTCGGAATCAAGCCGAAAATATGTATTTTTATTAAAAAAGTACACACGGTTGAAACCTTAATAAAGATCATAATCTATATCCTGTATTATTTTTCCACTTCGTAATTAAACTCTAATTAGGTAAATTTTTTCATGAAAAATTACAATTATTTCGAATGTGGGGCCTGGCCTTAATGATTGACACACAACACTCTCAGAATGGGATAACCGATCAAAAATAAACTAGAGAACCACCCATTGTGTATTTTTGAAAACAGATTACTGTTTTCTTAGTTGAGCTCGAGTGACGTCACCATTGAGCATTCATAAATTCCATACAAAATTATTGTTTTTGAAAACAGTACTTATCTGATTTGAAAAAAGTATCTGTGTATGGGAATATGGCCTATTCATTACTTTTTTAAAATGTCAAAGTTCTAACAAAACGAAATGCAAAAGAATCTCAGCATGACAGTCTTTGCAAAATAGATCGATGTAAAAAATGAGAAGATGACTTTGGTTGGATGGATATAGATATCCGTATAGGAATGGTACGTTGCGCCGAGTCAGCTAAAAACGCCGTTCTTGTAAAATAATATTTTTCAAACTAGTTCGTATTATTCGATTATCAAGCGCATCGTACGTTCTCGCTATCATTCACGTTCACGTATCATACCTAGTATAAAAAGTTTTTGGACAATATATTTTATAGTTTTTCTATCAAGACTTTCAATCAGCAAGCAATAACCCGTACAATTTGACTTTTTATCACCTACCCCTATTGATTTTGTCTGACATACCTGTCTCTATCTGGTAGGATGTGGAAGAGCGCGTGGCGCGGTCGTTCCCGACGCCGCTGGACCGCTGGGCCGTCGCGGACGCACGCGATGCTGTCGCGCAGCGGCGCCGGCGCAGCCTCGCGCTGCCCGCCGACCGGCTGCACCACGCTCTGCAGAAGGTATGCTGAACTTTGTACACCAAGGAAAAAGGTTATACTATGAGCATGCTGATATACCGAGACTAAATATCGCATGAGGCGCAAGGTGCAAGCATCTCGCGTGCTGTGCAGGGGCATTATCGAAAAGCAGTTCCGAATTGGTTGGATAAAGTTTTGGAGGTAGGTGAAAAGTCATCTACATAACAGAATCGGTTCAGATTAGGTGAAGAGCTGAACTACTCTGACTTTTGCTCTTTGCTATGAAGACGCAGCTCGGTCTGCGGCGTTGCGGACCAAGGTGCCTCGGCTGGTAACTAGGGGTTTGAAATGAAATCAGAAGGACGTCTACGTATACGAAGCTCTTTGCTCACGAGACGGAAATCGGGCTTCGACCTTGCTTCCTCCCCCGGCCCTCGATTTACCGGAGATTTGAGTTTTAAAAAAGTCACCCATGTATACGAAAGGCTCGGCCTCGCACTGCTCTTCTCACGAGACAGAGCTCGGCCTTATACCTCATTTATACACAGTTCAGCCTTCGGCTTCGGTTCCATGGCTGGACTGGCTTTTGTAATATGTATTTATTTGGGCAATAAATTTATCTCAACAACTTTCTTAATATGTATTATTTCAACAGGAGGTCCTCCAATACAAGATCGACACATCCGTTTCCGTCTTCATGGCGGCCATCTTGGAGTACGTGAGTGCGGACATCCTTAAGCTGGCGGGGAACTTTGTCAAGAAGATCTCACAAAAGTCTGGTTATGAGACCATTACCAGCAGCGATGTCAAGACTGCCATGTGCGCGGACAAGGTAAATTGAGCCATATGTCTTTGTGTCTAGAGTTCTGAACAACGTGATATAACTGATGACGTTATTTAAAGGTCTCTACAATACGAAGAAATAAGTAAATAAAACATGCAGGGCCCAGGATTGTACCTTGAGGGACTCCAGACATTTTTATATGAATAACAAAGCAATTTAACTTGCCCTCGGCTTTACATAGGTAGGTAAGTTAAGTGAAGCTGTCTTGTCTATAAAATGGAGTCATGCGAAATGACCCATGATTGCTCGCTTGGGGGCCACCATAATTTAAATACATTCGTTGAATCTTGGACTACTTTTGTGACATCATTAAGTTAGAAAATTGGTCCAAAATTATTTAAAAAGCCATTCGGATTCGACAAGAAGAAGTTAGAATAAATAAAGTCAGAATCTTATGAAACTTGATTAAAGTTAGTGTTGTTATTGACGGCGGCCATCTTGGAATACGTGAGCGTGGATATGCTCAAGATGGCGGGGAATTTGATCAATCCAATCGCGAATCTTGTCATTATTCAAATGTGTCACTGTTAAGACTGCATCATGCGTTTTGAGCCAAAACAGGTGTACTCAATTAACCCTGGTACAAAACCTAGATCATTAAATCATTATCATCATCATGATCATTATTTGATCATTAGATATTTCAAAGCTGTAATGTTCTCCAAATAAAATAAATAAATTTGTATTCTTTATGAGTTAATAAAGATTCTTTAAACCTAAATTAATCAATGATAATAAAAAAATAGAACAATAAGCTTCTCATAAGATTGAAAAAAATTGCCTTTTATTTTTGCGCAAATACCTTGCAGAAAAGTAGTAAAAATACCAATATTTTTTATACCTTGCAGAAAACACGAAAAATAAGGTTTGCATGCCTTACATACAATCACGCCTTTTTCCCTTGGGAGGAGAGGCGATATCCACTTACTACATACTTACAGATCTCTCTCACTTTTACACTCATCACTCTCTTTATACATGCTCACCGGTTATGGGTGTTCCTAATATCTCCCTTTTTAAGGTCCGCAATCTGATCAAAACCACTAATAATTATGATTTTTCCTAGGTGCTAATGGACATGTTCTACCAAGAATCCGAACTAGTATCCTCTCCAGCGACCGCCCCCCCACCGGAACTAGGTCGCCGCGCGTCTCTGAGCTATGCTGAGCTAGTTAGAGATCTACTAGCTGACGAGAAACACTTCCTAAGGGAACTCCATCTGATCATCAGGGTGTTTAAAGATGAGCTGGAGAAGATTCTCCACAAGGACAGCGAGGTAAGTTTCCTTATTGTGTGTTATAGATAATTGTTTATAGATGGTCTCTGAGCTATGCTAAGCTCGTGAGAGATCTACTAGCTGACGAGAAATACTTCCTAAGGGAACTCCATCTGATCATCAGGGTGTTTAAAGATGAGCTGGAGAAGATTCTCCACAAGGACAGCGAAGTAAGTCTTCTTTATTGTGTGTTATAGATAATTGTTTATAGATGGTCTCTGAGCTATGCTGAGCTCGTGAGAGATCTACTAGCTGATGAGAAACATTTCCTAAGGGAGCTCCATCTGATCATCAGGGTGTTTAAAGATGAGCTAAAGAAGATTCTCCACAAGGACAGCGAATAAAGTTTTCCTTATTGTGTTTTATAGATAATTGATTATTGATAGGTCTCTGAGCTATGCTGAGCTAGTTAAAAATCTTCTAGCTGATGAAAAACATTTTTTTCCAACAGTCATTTAGTTTGGATAAGCCCAAAAATTTGTTATTTTTAGGGTTCCGTGCAAAAATGAAAAAACGGAACCCTCGTGGATCACTCGTGCGTGCGTCTGTCTATCACAGCCATTTTCTCCGAATCTACTGGACCAAATCAGATTAAATTTGGTAGGATGGCGTAATCCTGTGACCTAAACACAGATGTGCAAAGTAAATAAATATATTTTTAAATAAGGGTCATTTTCGGTGGAGAAATTAGGAAAAGTGCTATTTTTTAGCCTATTAAATAAAATCATTTTCATTCATTCATACACTGTACTATGTACAATTTCTACTGTTAAAATTAAACTGGCCATAATTTGTTCACAGTCAATCGCCCTGATCTTCGGCAACATAGTGGACATATACGAGCTGACGACCACACTCCTCGGGAACTTGGAGGATGCCATGGAGATGTCACAGGACTCACCTACGCCATACATCGGCAGCTGCTTTGAAGGTATTCATTCACTCACTCACTCATTCGCTCTTTCGTTCACTCACTCATTCATACACTCATCTTAATGAAGCAATATTACACACATGTATGATGCTGGCACCACACATCGCTATTCGTGTTCGCGTATTTGTCTTATTCGCCCAAATACGACGATGTGAGGAGGCTCTATTCGTCTATATTTGCCTATTCTTCACGAACAAGACGAATACGCGAATACACGAACACCCCGATCCGCCGCTTGTCGGTTTTTTGCCACATATCAAAGGATTGCGAATATGCCGAATATGTTCGTTTGCCGTCCACACATCGCTCGCCCAGTAGTGAGCGGTGCGCGACAACGACGGACGTGTTTGTTTACTTAGTTTATTTCATAGATTTATTTACAGCTCGATCGCGCCAAGATGGATTGGTCAAATGACATGGTCATGATGATAACTTGGAGGATGCCATGGAAATGTCACAGGACTCGCCTTCTCACTCATTAATTCATTCGCTATTATCACTGAATCATATTATCAATATCAGATTCTTAGCGGCGCATCAAGGTGAAACTTACGCCATATTTTAAGTTAGACCTTCAACAATACAACTGTCAGAACCCCATCTAATTTCGTTCGGTCATTTTTGCGTACAAACAGAAAAACAGACAAAAATTCTAAAAAAATGTTTTGGTTCTATTGGCCCTATAGAGTTCACTCATAGTTTGATTTTTCTTATATATCTCCTATGACACAGACCAATATCAGTTTTATTATAAGTATTGATTGATGTTATCAATTAACATCAATCAATCAATACTTATTTTAATTTGTTTCAGAATTAGCGGAGGTGGAAGAGTTCCGTGCGTACGTGCGGTACGCTAACATTGTTACGCGGAAGGAGTCTCGGGACGAACTGCAGAGGATAGTCGCCGACCCTATGGTGAGATACTTGTTGAAAATCCTTATTTTATTTTTTATTTTATTTTTTAGGAAGACCAACAGCTACAATCTTATAATCGGGCCGAAACCTAAACTCCCGTATGACGTATGTCAGTTTGACAATAATAGCTAAACACGAGTCGCTACGATTATTTGAGTTTACGTAAAACTAACAAATCCAAATAAAATAATTATTTTTTTCATAATCAGAAGTCTGAACCATCAAAGTAGCTGTCATAGTCACTAACATGGATAATAAATTCATAGTGAATAATATTATCTACTCTGATTTTACGATTCGATACGATTGCGTGAATTCTTGTCCCTCTTTCTATTTTTTTTATATTGCCTTAATGTTAATTTTTTTAAATTTTAAGGTGCAATAATTGTTATATTCAGCATTTAAAAATCAATAACAAACCTTATTAAATAAATCGAAAAATTTAACGATGTTTCGCGATTTTTTATATTTTCACTATCGATTTATTGTAGCCGGATACAATGGAACTCCCTAAACGGGCAAGCCGGAAGTTCAAGTACTACATTTCCGCGCATAGATTTAAAAATCAAAAAATTCGGAACTTCATGGGCTCGACCCTAGTGACACCCATACGGGAGTTTAGGTTTCGGCCCGATTATAGTCTTATAAGAATAAACAGAATAGTTAGCAAAGAAGCCACATAGCCTTCGCTCGCATGAATTTCCCACGGGAACAGTACTTTTTCCCGGGATGAAAGGTACCCTTATGTCCTTCTCAGTACTTCTACCAATGTGTGTGCGAAATATCAGGAAGATTGGTTCAGTAAATAAACGTGAAGAGATATAAAATAGAATATTACGCAAAGCTCTAGACAGATGGCGAGTCAATGTCATAACTATTTTTGTGCATTGGTTTAGTATAGATTTTATTTAAAAATAGTAGATTATTAACCAAGGGCTGTATGACATCAATTGCATACGAGGTTTACTAATTAACCCGAGTATGCAATTGATGCTTACGCCCGAGATAAATACTCTGCTTTACATATCGATTGTGAGGTAAGTAAACAACAAGACAGCAGGTTTCAATGAACATTTATTAAGAAGAAAAAAATGTGTATTTAATTAAAATAAATTGTCTAGATTCCGATTCGAGTAATTAATCGATACCGAGAAAAAAAATATTAACTTTTTAAAAATATTCTTCGTGCAGTATGAGAATGACAGTTCTTTTTTCAAATTCCAAAACCTATGCTGTAATGATAGTCATACACCCCGGCATTCAGGGGTGTAAGGGTGTACTTACAGAGCAAGAGATATGTAATAGTAGATTATTAACCAAGGGCTGTATGACATCAATTGCATACGAGGTTTTTGGCGCCTGAGCGAAGCGAAGGCGCTAATTAACCCGAGTATGCAATTGATGCTTACGCCCGAGATAAATACTCTGCTTTACATATCGATTGTGAGGTAAGTAAACAACAAGACAGCAGGTTTCAATGAACATTTATTAAGAAGAAAAAAATGTGTATTTAATTAAAATAAATTGTCTAGATTCCGATTCGAGTAATTAATCGATACCGAGAAAAAAAAAATAACTTTTTTAAAATATTCTTCGTGCAGTATGAGTATGACAGTTCTTTTTCAAATTCCAAAACCTATGCTGTAATGATAGTCATACACCCCGGCATTCAGGGGTGTAAGGGTGTACTTACAGAGCAAGAGATATGTAAAAACATATTTACATTAAATTTTCTCATAGCGACTCATAACTCATTCTATTCATATATGTACATACAATACATACATATTATCACGCCTTTTTCCCGTAGGGTTAGGCAGAGACTAGCGATGTCCACTTGCTACGATCCTTACAGATCTCTCGCTTCCTCTACACTCATCACTCTCTTCTAACATTTAACTTCTGAATAATATGTAAATAAATATATTTTTTCAGTATTCTGAGCGATTGGACACAGCAGGACACGGGTTTCGCCTCGCAGTCAAATATTACCTTCCCAAGCTTCTGCTAGGTAAGTTTTGCCTTATTTTATACAACTTGTAAGTATAAATAAATAAATAAGTTCTAAACTTTCATGTCGGTAACATATGTATGTGCGATAAAGAGTTTACAAACCAACTATTTTATGTTCACAGCGCCCCTAGCCCATGTGTTCCTATACCATAACTACGTGCTAGCGTTGTTACAAATAGCACCCGCCAGCGACGATAGAGAGAGCTTCAAGCAAGTGGAATGTAACTTACATCCAATTAAGAAGCTTTTGTTGAAAGCTACGGCCAACGGACCTAAGATGTAAGTATTCTCTACAAATTAATACAAAAATGTGTGTAATTTGTACAATATTTTGCCTAATTTCTTCAGTTTTATATTGGGGTTACCCAGGGTGCTATACTTGGACCTAAGTATATTTTCATGTTGTTTTTAATTATTTAAAGCGCTTTACAGTAAGAAATTAAGCAAAATGTTACAAGATGTAAGTAGTTCATGTAAAAATGTATATACCTAACAAGAATTGTGGGTCTATGTCTAATAGTTTGGCTAATTTATTTCATTTTATGTTGGGGTTCCCCAGGGTTCTATACTTGAACCTATATAAATGTTGTTTATATATTTTAGATATTAGTCAAGATGTTTTAAGATGTAAGTAGTTCATGCAAAATGTAATATACTTATAAAAAAATGCCCTCTATGTCTAATAATTGTTCAATTTTATATTGGGGATCCTCAAGGTGTTATACTAGGATTAATGTAATTTGTAATATTTTTAAAAGCTAATTTATATTAGGTAAACTATAACTGCATGCTATTTAAAATGTTATATCAATTACTTTGTTTCATTTCTTCATATTTTATGTTGGGGTTTCTCAGGGTGCTATGTTATGTCGTGTTATTTATAATTCTATATTTCTCTTTAATTACTTGAAGCTCTTTTTAGCTCATTACTTGAAGAGTTTCGACTAGCCAATTTGTATGGGAGAGTTAAAACAGTTTCTTTGTAAACCTGCAAAATTTCAGAATAAACATTTGTGTTATTTGCTCCAGGGACACGACGCTAAGAATGGCTTCACGGGCGCGTCGTCAACTAGCAATAGAGAAATGTAACGAATTGGCGAGAATAGTCGATAATTGGGATAGCAGGGATATCGGACAGTGCTGCAACGAGTTCATTAGAGGTGGGTTACTGAACGCATTCCTGAACGGATCCTTAAAAAATGTTGTATAATATCTTTTGATCGCGAGAATAGTTGATAATTGGGACAGCAGGGACATCGGACAGTGCTGCAACGAGTTCATTAGAGGTGGGTTATTGAACGCATTCCTGAACGGATCCTTAAAAATTGTTGTATAATATCTTTTGATCGCGAGAAAAGTTGATAATTGTGACAGCAGGAATATTGGACAATGCTGCAACGAGTTCATTAGAGGTGGGTTTATTGAACGCATTCCTGAACGGATCCTAAAAAAAATTGTGATTCTTGGAAATATTCTCGAGAACGGAAAATTTTACTAAAACACCAAAAAGTTCCAATTAGAAAATTTTCAAAGGAAGAGATTTTCGATAAAGTCATTTTTCGGCGGTTTTTTTTTCGAATTTCCGCTTTTCCCACAAATTATTAACAAAATATTTTGTTTCAGAGGACACATTGTCCAAATTAGGTCCCGGCAAGCGTGTAGCGGAGCGGCGAGCGTTTTTGTTCGACGGCCTGCTGCTTCTGTGCAAACCTGTCACCTCACTCGTAAGTCTATATCAATCATCATTCACCAACTACTACTATACTTGGACTATTGTTAATTTGTCTAAATAATTTTTATTTGTTTAGTTTTAGTGGAAGTTGGTTGCCACACATTGTAAACTTTTTATATTCACTCTGTGGATAGCGCTGTGGGCGGCATTACTATTAAGGATTTTTATGTAAACTTGTTTTATTGTATATTTGTAATGTTGCTGTTTGCTGTCTCTAATAAAATAAAATAAAATCATACTGCATCATCACCATCGTTGGCCTTCCCTGACCCACTGCTGGGTATAAGCCTCTATTGTCTACGCCAACCTTCTCTATCCAGGGACATCGCAATCCAGTTCTCGTCAGCAACATTCTTTGCAGCGTCGACTAACAACAATCGTCGACAAACTAGGATTCTTCCGTTACTGACTGAGTGACTGACAGACAACGGAAAAGCGAAGCGACGAGCCAATGTAAACAATAACGAGCGAGCAAAGCGAGCACACCAGTTGCGAGGAGTGAAGCGACGAGACAATGTATATCATAAGCGAAGCGCTTTTTGCGTTATGGCAAATTTCCATGGAAAAATAAATAAGAGTGGAAGTGTTACTTGATAAAATTAGTATGGACCCCGTGGTCGCCAAACTCACACATTTAAGTTATAAATCATACACTACACTACAGATGAACAATGAGCTTTATTGGTCATTTTTATTTTATCAAAGTGTATTAAGTCAATGCGACTATATCGGACAAACAAGTAGCTTAAGTCTTCGACATATGGCTTAATTTATACTGTACAAGAACGTACATAAGACGTTTTAAAGTCCAACGTCGACTGACGAAAAAATTCTGCCACTCGACGCTAGATGGCCTTTTGAAACTTTTGAGCAATTATGACCCATAAATCAAAGAAGATAGCGTTTAAATTAGCGTCAAATAAGAGTATTCCTAGTGCTACTCGATTAGTGCAGTAGCGGATTGATTATTGCAACACAATATCGATATCGATAGATCAAATTTTCATACAATCTCAGAATAATAAAACAGATTTTCCTTCTTATATTGTTTCATGGATTTATAATGTTATTATTTTAATCAAAAATTAACGTAATATTTTGTTACAAAAAAAAGTGTGTCGGTAGGTGAGAAGTGGGCGCTTCGACATGTGACTTTCAAAACTCGTCGGCTTTATGTAATAATATGGCTTTCAAACAAAATTGATATATAAAATTAAACTTGATATATGACTAGTTGTTACTCTCGGCTTTGATCGCATGAATTTTGTTTTTTAAAAACATGTTTTGTTCACGATGGTATGAAATGGTGGTAGGCTTCTTTGGGAAACCTTAAAATTAATATTTTATACAATGTAAACAAAATATATCGATAAAATCCAAAACATTACCTTACTAGGCACATCACTAATCGTGTAGCATAGAAGTTTCGGGAAGAACAGAGGAGCACGTCTTAATGACAAAATCGACCTTATAGAAAAGACTTTAAGGTAACTTTTAACAAATAATATTTAAAAGTTTTTTATTATAATTATTGAACTTTTGTTTTAAAGAAAACAAACGAAATATTACTCACCTGTGGTACGAAACACCTCCATTTTTAAGATTAATTTTGCTACTGTTATTTTTGCACTCTAAAATAGCATTTTGACGACGGAATTTCGACGAGAATTCAATGTCACGAACAAACTACTCAGCGCGAAGTTAGAACACAACTAGAATGACGAGCCGTGTTTGTAAGCTATGCAATGCTAACTTGTGGCGATCGCGCCACGCCTACTTAACACTTCCACTCTTATTTATATTTCCGTGGCAAATTTCAAATTCAAAAACATTTTTTTTAATTTACCCTGTATACGGGGTGACTTTTAAATCATTTGCATTCTATCTATTAGTGAAAGTACTCATGATTGTGAACAACTTTTTGTATGGGGCCGACTCAATTCGACCGAAAAAAAAGCATCTGTTCCATACTATTGTAAAATAGCTACTCGCCCAAAAGGTATGAAGCAGCTGTTTTTTAGCGTTCCGTAGCGTACCACAAAAGGCAAAAACGGAACCCTTATAAGATCTCTTTGTTGTCCGTCTGTCCGTCTGTTTTCAGTCGGATCGAGTCGGTCCCATACAAAAAGTTTTATTTTTTTTTTATTTTATTTATTAGGTTTGTCAACAGTTGTTACAATATACATTTCATTCACAATCTACACCATTCTTAAAGCTAATTGCACAACCTCTTACAGACAAACACCACATGCACATTAAAACGATGTTTATAAAATATATTGGTCGCCATAAATACTCCAGTGTTATAATATGTTGACTAGGCAAGGTAGTTTGACAGTATAAAGAAATCTATGGTTTGAATTGAAATAATAAACAGTCAGTTTGACAGTAGCATCTATAAACATAATATTCATTAAACTATAAAAAAAATCATGCTAATTCATGAAAAATCTATAAAAGCGAAATTTAAAAGATAAATGTACAAATAAAACTATATCATGCCAAATAATTCAAAAGTTTGTAAAATTAAAACTGTAAAGATAAAACTGTAAAAATGAAACTGTAAAAATAAAACTGTAAAAATAAAACTGTAAAAATAAAACTATGTCAGGAATATTTTCCGAATTTTTGACAAAGAATCGGTAAAATCAATTCAAGTTGTTCACAATCATGAGTACTTTCACTAAGATAGAATGCCAATGATTTAAGTCACCCTGTATGTATTGGAATTGAAAAATACATAATACAAAAAAAAAAACAAAATAAATAAATAAAATAAATTTCTATAGAAATAAGTAGAACCTTTGTACTTAGTTTTCCTATGTTTTATGTTTCCTTTGTATGTGTTTGTTGTGTACAAAAATAAATAAATAAACACATATATTTTTAGGTGGGAGTAAACAGTGGTACTTTAGTACCAGGCGGTTCTACCCAACACCAGTTAAAATTAAAAGAGAAGCTACACGTGAGGAAGTTGGAGCTTATAGACAGACCGGATACTGACGGTGAGTGTTAGTAGAAGGTAAAGTGGTCATTTTGGGAACAGCAGTCAGTAGTCATTATGAAAAAGTGGTCATTTTGGTAAAGTGGTCATGAACAGCAGCAGTCATTATGAATAAACTAATAGTAAAAAAACTATTTTAAAAAGCTTTTATTGTTACTCTCAACAAACCCTTTCATTTGCTACCCATATTCTAGAAATGCATTACAAATAACTATTCCGCCATCTTGGATGGTCCGCCATATTGAATTTAGAATGACGTCTCATACCATATCATGCATTGTTATCCAAACTAAACGTGTGTACAAAATTTCAGCTCAATCGGTTGAAGATAGCTACTTCAAAATTGAGTTCTAAGATTCCACCTGAACGAACATACTTACATTGCAAGTTACGAGTAAATAAAAGCTTTTAAAAAGTGGTCATTTTGGTAAAGTAGTCATTTTGGGAACAGCAGTAGTCATGAAAAGTGGTCATTTTGGTAAAGCAGGTATTATGTACCTAATCGGTCCTTTTTTTATCATAAACTAGCTTTTGCCCGCGGCGTTGCCTGCGTGAATTTCCTGGGAACAATGCCTTTTTCCGGGATGAAAGGTACCCTATGTCCTTATCAGCACTTCTTACTATGTATGTGCGGAATTTTAGAAAGATTGGTTTAGTAGATGAAGCGTGAAGAGGTAACAAACTCACTTTCACATTTATGTGCTATTCCCGGTATTTTTCTACCCGTATACTAAATTTCATCGAAATCCGTCCAGTACATTTTGCCTGATTGAGTAACAAACATCCTCATAAACTCACATCCAATCTTTCGCATCTATAACATTAGTAGGATAGTAGTATTAGTTAGAATTAAGATTTTGACATTTCTTCGCGGCAGTGGTCATTCCGAAATGCTAGGGAGTTTGTGGTTTTGATAATTAAATAAATAAATAAACCAAATAAATTGAACTCGGACATTCGTTATATACTATTTTATCTTGTACTATAAATTCTTTTGACTGTTACAATTATCGTATCAAATTCCTATTAAATTATCTATTTGACTTCATTATAAATCACCACACCTAACCACAAATTTCTTATTATAAATCCGCCTGCCGTTCTATCTTTCTACATTTGCTAATACCTGACAGGGTTCATATTGTACCTACTCCAACCAGTTACTGTACTAATAGTTATAACTGAATGTATGATATGAAACGCATTAAATGAATTGAATTGAATTACAAAATTATCAAAGCTACAAACTACTAGCATTTCGGATTGATGATTTAAATTTTCGCAGGCATTTTTGCTAGTCTAATTTCCGATTTGTATTCGGATACAAGAATTACAATGTGTTTAATTATTGTAACTCTTAATAATGTGTTATTCGTAAATTCCATTTTTCTTACTTTCCCATTATGTAAACAATCTTCACAGTACTTTTTATTGAATTTTGGTGAAAATATTAGTTCAAACCTAAACATTCTAAAGTAGAACATTTATTAACCACGAAAGTGATTTCCTAAAAAGGCTATTTGAATTTATATTGTTGTAAAATCATAAAAATACATAATAAAATTGTGTACATAATAGGACAAGTAAGTTTAAGTGGCTCATTTGCTAACTATTCTATTTATACATTAAACATACATACATAGAATCACATCTTTATCATTACGGGGTAGACAGAACTAAGCGAATAAAATATCAATTTAAACATTTTAGACTAAGCTGTTGGTCTTCGTGTTAAAATAAAATATTTCCCCCACCAGAGGGTCGGCACCTGGTGGAGCTGTGCCCACGCGTGGGCCCAGGCGTGGTCCTAGCGTGTGCGTCGTGCGCTGAGAAGAGACATTGGATGTGTGACCTGGTCATGTTGAATACTAAGCCGATGCTGGACCGGACTGTGGACAGGTCAGTTAGTCAGTTTCAGATTGGCTTGGGTCTTGAATGTTTATTTATATTATATGTAATGATATTATTATATGTCATATTAGCTATATATATATATATTACTATGTATTATATATTTTGTTACTCTTATTTTGTCTCCCCCCGTCTCGTCTCCAACAATCCCTTTATTAGACCCACTTAAGTTCTCTGTTTACCCCAAAGGTCGACTGTTAGATAATGCTTCTGCATTAAGTCCACCTATTGTGCCATACATTGTGTTTGTACAATAAAGGTTAAATAAATAAATAAATAAATATTAAGAGCTGTTTGGATATGTTTAAAAAAAACCCCGAAAATAGCAAAAAAATGTATAAAATGTGTGATGTAATGTGTAAAATGTATGATTTCCATACATTTTATTGTAAATTCTTTTAACCATAAATTATTCCGTGCTTTTATGTACCACGTTGGTGTCTATGGACTGCGGTGATTGCTTATCATCAGGCAACCCGCCTATTATATAAAACAAAAACATTAATACAGATAAATTTCTTTCCAGCATCCTACTAGACTTAGAAAGGCGACACCCCCTCAAGCTCCCCCCCGCATCGCTATACCGGTTCGCAGTACCAGACTCCCCGGACAACATAGTGCTGGAGGAGACCACCAGGCCGCACGCTGACAACGCTCCCCCACCACTTATAAAGGTAAATATAGGTAGATCCCTCACCACTTATAAGGGTAAATATAGATAGATCCTCCACCACTTATAAAGGTAAATACAGATAGATCCCCCACCACTTATAAAGGTTTTTCTATGGAATTATTTCTGAAATAAAGATATTATTATTATTAAAAAAGGTAAATATAGATAGATTCCGCACCACTTATAAAGGTAAATATAGATAGATCCCCCACCACTTATAAAGGTAAATGTAGATAGATTACGCACCACTTATAAAGGTAAATATAGATAGATTACGCACCACTTATAAAGGTAAATATAGATAGATCCCCCACCTTTTATAAAGGTAAATATAGATAGCTCCCCCACCACTTATAAAGGTAAATGTAGATAGATCCCCTACCGCTTATAAAGGTAAATTTAGATTTGTCCCAGTATCCTGCTATACCTAGAAAGGCGACACCCCCTCAAACTACCCCTACGCTCCACCACTACTTATAAAGGTAAATATTGACTGATCCCCCTACCACTTTAAAGGTTAATATACATAGATCCCCCACCACTTAAATAGGTAAATATAGATAGATCCCCCACCACTTAAATAGGTAAATATAGATAGATCCCTCACCACTTATAAAGGTAAAATATAGACAGATTTCTTACCACTTATAAAGGTAAATATAAATTTATATTTTAATATTTGTTTGCATGTATTAAACTTTGTCATAACATTTGTGTACAATCTTTATTAGGATTTTAGAATCAAAAAGAGTATTTACGTTCTGTTATCTGTGATTGTACCTTTTTAAATAAAATAAAATAGATTTTATGGATATATATTTTGGCGTTGCAGGACTATCGCTAGTTGACCTTGAAAAATAGATATACTATCCATAGTATCGATAGCCAATAGTTTGCAATACTATTAATGATAACCTAAACTATCGATGCTATCGGCAGTATTGGTTTTCGATACAATCGACACTATTGAATTTTTACAAGCTATCGATAGTTCGATAGTATCGATTGACTGTTGAAATATAAGTGTCGATACTATCGATAGTGTGACTATTTTCAAGGTCACAATACTATCGATAGTGATGAGTGTAGAGGAAGCAAGGATCGTAGCAGGTGGAAATCGCTAGTCTCTGCCTACCCCCACGGGAAAAGGGCGTGATAATATGTATGTATGTATGTAATACTATCGATAGTCAACACTATTGCTGCAACACTAATATATTTTTTAATGGTTTGTTTCAGGGCGCCACCCTTCTAAAACTAGTAGAACGCCTAACCTACCACATCTACGCTGACCTCAAGCTTGTGAGGACATTCCTAACTACTTACCGGTCTTTCTGCTCCCCCGGGGAGTTGCTGGACCTCCTCATAGAGAGGTTCCACATACCAGAGCCCAGTGAGGTCTACGACCAGCCCACGCAAGGTAATTATAGTATTGAGTGTACGGGTTATTGCTTGTAAGTGATAGAAATGATAAATAGTCTTAGTAGAAAAAATATGTTGTCCAAAAACTTGAAAACTTGGCAAAAAAGCACGTGTAACTAGCTAATTATTTAAAAAAAAAACACAACTGACAATTCACATAGCCTATGTCACTCGGAGGAATGCAAGGAATCTAACAATACCTCTCACATCAAAATCAGTTAAGCCGTTCAGGACTTATGGTGGAATGAAGAAACCTACATACATACATGAACCCTGAAAACATAACACTCCTTTTTTTGGTCAGTCCTGTAAAAAGTAGCCTCGTCGGTTAAACAGTACTTGCAAAATTGTAACTAAATTAGATTTATCGATAAAACAGTAGTGTAAACATACCTTTATCGATAAAACAGCAAGTGTAACCAAAAAGCTGTGTCGATAAAACAGTACGTGACCAAGTAGCCTTATCAATAAAAAGTATATGTTGCCACTTTAATGAAACTAGATGGCGCATAGTTTTAAGTTTAAACAACTTTATTCTGTTAAGAAATTTACATTTTACTTAAAATTAGATACTTAACAAGATTTAGAATTACATAAAGTAATTACAAATATAAATTAAATGTTAAGTACTGGCCGCTAGATGGCGCATAATTTAACAATTCAAAACGAAGACTACATAGAAACAATGTGCGTTTGAGCTACCATACTTATAGTTATGTATTCATTCATATTTTTTATGATCTTTTTTAATAAGAATTGAAAATATAACCCTATGATTATAAGCAAGTAACATAATGCAACGTGACATCATCATCAAAATGGCGACTGTAGGCGGCGATTGACTCAAGTTAAATTAAACGTTATTATTATACACTGACGAAAATACAGGTGAATCCTAACTAATATTATAAATGCGAAAGTGAGTTTGTTTGTTTAAAGTACATAAAGCGTGAAGAGGTAATGAAATCAAATAAAGTGAAAAATATTTCATTTAATGATATAAAATATAGCTCTTTTAATATATATAATACTTGTTTTTTAGTCAATTGTCGTCAGAAAATTACTTAACACTTTACTGGACGGTAAACTGCTATAGCAGTAAAACAATTAAACTTCTATTGTGTCTCGTTTACTGTCCGGTAAAGTGTGAAAGCTAAGGTAACAAACAAACTCAGTTTCGCATTTATAATATTAGTTAGGATATGTTTTGTCAATCACCGCTGAAGTACAGTCGCCCGCTTATCATGCA
Organism: Ephestia elutella; assembly: GCA_018467065.1. Taxonomy (NCBI): domain Eukaryota; kingdom Metazoa; phylum Arthropoda; class Insecta; order Lepidoptera; family Pyralidae; genus Ephestia; species Ephestia elutella. The sequence goes on from CM031593.1 coordinate 8,229,741, forward strand.
ATGTCAACGCAAATGCATAAAATGCAGCCTTTAGTATTTATACATATTCCGATATTGATTATAGCTTAATATTTAAGCTTAGGTTTCATCTAAAAGCCGTGATGTCATATTGTGGTTACTATTTCATATAAAACTGCAAGGGTTCGGGACTTTGTTCCCATGGGAAATTCGGGAAATCCTCTCTTAGTGCTCCCCTACACTCCCTAAGGAACCTACATGCCAAATTTCAGCTTCCTACGCCCAGTAGTTTTGGCTGTGCGTTGTCTATAGTCACTCAGTAACGGATTTTTTATGTATAGCCTGACAAGGAATATAAAAACCCTCGCCATGTTGCGGAAAAACAAAGAACTAATTTCTTATACTGGCAACTAATTTAATAACCTATCTGTCATTTCTCCTGTTAAAGTTTGACTTTCGATCAAGGGCGGATCCAGTAATGTGAAAAGTTTCTATCGGAAAAGTACCGTTTTCCGTTCTCGAGAATATTTCCCAGAAACTTTTAAGGAAGTTTCAGCTTGTTCTTTGCAAATTTCACTAATGGTGGCGGATTGATTTTTTGGAAATTAACTTGTAAGAAACTATTACTACTAAATCCTTTTATTTTAACAACTCGAATCTTAATTTGATATGTACCGTTATGCAACCTGCCTCCTCCACAGTACATATGTACACAAAATAGCAGTCGGGGATTTGGGAGGGGGAGGGGGGGCACGTGTCCCTGTGCTCCCACCCTTTAAATCCGTTACTGCTTTCAATAATGTCGCAATATAAAACGCATAAGTGCTGCCTCTTAATTCAGGGTTTTTATATTTCTGGTCAGGCTTTATATTGATTACTCGTAGACTCAGTGATATGTGAATATATTATATTACTTTTGCCTTTGCTACATTAGAATAATAAATAAGAGAAATTTGATTTTTATTTTTCTTAAAATTTTAAGATATGTACCAAAAGCCAATGGCACTTATCAATATGCCTTTCTTCTATGACGTCACGGCTTTGAAAGAAACGTAAGCTTTGTCATGCCTAGTTTACACGCTAGCCAAATATTAAAGCGAATCGTCGTACATTGCTTGCTTTTGTCTTGTGTTGAACACATACATATTATCACGCCATTTCCCGTGGGGGTGGCAGAGACTAGCGATGTCCACTTGCTACGATCCCTACAGATCTCTCTTGCTTCCTCTGCACTCATCACTCTCTTCATACATGCTCTCCGGTTATGGGTGCTGTGCTCCTAATATCTCCCTTTATAAGGAGGTGTGAGGTGTGTTAAACACATCGCATTAAAACCAAGCAATGTATGTATTTCATATGTTAACACATCATCCTTAACGCTATGTGATAAGGTCTAAAATTGAATGATTTTTGATTGCCTGAAGGACATCACGCCGGCGTGTTGACCGTTAGACACCGGAGGTCCCAGGTTCGATCCCTGGTCGGGTCAAGATGGAAAACGATCTTTTTCAGATTGACTTGGGTCTTGGATGTTTAAATAAAAATATGTTGGACGTTTGTTATTGTACCATTGATTTAGTATCCCATAACACAAGTCTCGAGCTTAATTTGGGTCTAACTTAATCTATATGATTTGTCTGTATGTATTTACTAGCTGCGCCTCGGGGGGCGCTCCCGTGAGAATTTCGGTATAAAATGGTTAAAATGGCTATTGTTGGTATTTTTCTGCCCGTATACCAAATTTCATCGAAATCCGTCCAGTAGATTTTGCCTGATTTTGTAACAAACATCGTCACAAAGTCACATCCAAACTTTCGAATTTATAATATTAGTAGGATTTATGTATTCAATTTTAGACCTTAACACATTACGTTGTAAGTTGAGATTTGTCGAGTTTTGGTCAGCGTGAGTAAGCTTTATCTAATGTTACACCGCTGAAGTTATGTTTGTGTGTCAGCCGCTCGGAGCAAGCCTCGGAAAGCTATCACCCATGATAACGGTAATGTATCTCACTGGCTTTGACATCTAAACACACAAATTTTAGACCATACATCCTTTTATCCCAGCTCTGATGTTACAAAAATTTAACCTTCCATCCTGGGGGCCGATTCTATTAATTACAAACGTAGATGTCGTGTCTCAATAGGGGACCGGACAAGGTACGAGAATTGTTAAAAATGTGTAATTTTATGATAACTTATTTATTCGAGTTCAAACTTTTAGGGAAAGTCCATTTTCTACGCGTGACGTCATATGAATGTACGTTTAGTTAGGGCCGTTTTGGTATCGTCCAAAAATCGCTTAAAAATGTGAATTGTTTTTTGCTATATTTTGGGAAATACTTCGGTTATGGATGTCATTCTTTAACGGATGATTCTATTAATGTGAGATATTTCAAAGAAGCATCAAAAAAAAAAGTTGTCCGGTCCCCTATTGTGTCTCGAGAGCCAAAGAGATTGAAATGAAAATGATTCTATTTAAATGGGCTTAAAAATAGCACTTTTAAATCGTCGTACTTGTTTTTTAGTTAGTTGACGTCATAAAATTACTTAAAGCTAAGGTTACCACCGCCTCCAAAGCGCAAGTGGAGAAGAGGACTAAAGTGACAAGGTCTCTGTAAGACTTCTATGTTTTATTACGATTTCTTTGGCTTTTGAGACATAATTCAGGCACCATATAATACGTTTATAATCAGTAGAATAAAGGGCCTGTTATCCAACCCTGATATCACTTGAAGTCCACCCTACAATGAGGGTTACTGCTGTTCCGTTCACTAGAAAAACTATAACTTTATACATACTTATACTTTTTTTTCTGTTAATTCTCATTCGCGTCTGTCTGTCTAGAGGATTATGGCTCTTTTGCCTTATACACACACTACTCAATTTAGTATTTGGGTATTATTTTAGTGGTTAAAGAAATTTATTTTCATTTATTTATATAATAATTATTTTTCATTTATTTAACCTTTATTGTACAAAATACGAAAGTAAAAGCATTAGTCTTCTTATTAATCTGGTATCATCAATTTTTTCTATTACCCTTTTGTATTAATATCTATCGCTCTTATACTTTCTCAATCATTCCTGTTACCCCCTCCTATATCCTGTCCCTTACTGGATGGTTTCTATTATCACTGCATGCGTCATCGTTAGCTTGTGCGTTTGTCTCAGATTCATTATTATACGTCGTTGTATTGTAATGTAGCAAAGATCTATAGATCTTTAGTAGATTTTCCATTTATTTGTGCATTGGCTCTTTTAAGTTTCAAAATTTTTATTAGTGGCTTTTACGGATCGACAAAGTAACTTCGAATTGTTCTAAACTTTTTATAAATTACGTCTTCTTGTTCAAATTGTTTTGATATTTCGAAGGCATTTGATTGTGTAATGCATACAGTTATCTAAGAAATATACTTAGAAATCTTGCAAATTCAAATGCAACGCCAATCAAGATTAATAATTTTACTAATAATTACTTTGAATACATGGAATAGTTTTGGAATTTTTTTTTGTTGATGTTAACATTTCAAACAATTTGGGTGTGCCACAAGGATCCATTTTAGGGCCCACTTTAACTTCTCTCTCTCTCTCTCTCAGCCTAAAGACGTCCACTGCTGGACAAAGGCCTCCCCCAAGGATTTTATCCATGGGGGGGTTTTGCCGTAATCGCCACGCTTGGCAGGCGGGTTGGCGATCGCAGTGTGATGGCATAGTACGCGGAAAGATGCTGCTGCCCATCCTCCGGTGTTTTAAATCCCTTAGTCGCCTCTTACGACACCCACGGGGAGAGATGGGTTGGTGCTATTCTAGGGCCACACCACAGGCCACTTTAACTTAATTATAAGAATTACGTCTTATTGTTGTTGTCTATAAGAAATTAGTTTATGTTACCCTATTTACTATTTTGTGAACGTGTTCCAATGTGAACGTCCTAAACATTTTCTCTAGTCTTTTAGATTGAGAATTTAAGATATTTTTCCTCAAAAATTGATGTTTGAGACACATCTCTCCTTTTTTCCTTTGATAAAATTGTGATCAGGTATCTGGTTTCATTGGTCATAAATATATACTATAAATATCTTAATAACTACGTGTAAAGCGCCATTTAGACGGTGCAAGTTTATCGTACGTTTTGGGGCGAGAAAATCGCATGGTCTAAATGGCGCTTTAGTATATCGTGGATCTAAGAGAGAAAGAAAGGGAAGGATTCAAAACCAACGACTAATAGCCCGACCGCTATAAGGCCGTAACCCTGATAGGCTGTCGATACCCTTAAAGCGTAAGTCATAAAGTCTGCAATCGTAGAACACAGGGTCGAGTTTACAGCGGCCACTTTTGTATTTGAAACATTTTGATAAATTTCATGGAAATAAAGAGATTTGATTGATTAAAATGCTTCATTATGTATATTTGTCCAATCAGCGGAGGGAGGCGAATGTTCCGGCAGCACTGATGCGGAGAAACTTAGCAAGAATACCGCCCGGGAGGACTGGAAGAGATATAGGAAAAAATTCCAGCAACCAGTCAAATTTCGGTAAGTATTTTATATTGTAACTACCGCCACAGAATTAATATTAGTACTACGTACAGAAAGGAAACTCCCTGCCCCTCCCGCAATATGGCACCCCGCCGCTCCTTCCGCACTTCTCCCCCGTTCTTGTGTAACTGTGGGACGTTCGACTATGAAAACGCACACATTGACGTGTTACTGACGTGTTCACGGATATACAGTTTCATTTGGAGTAGTAGTAGGCATATTTGACGCGCCGTTTCTATGAAGCGCCCGCCCTGTGCTACCGCCGAAAACATTACAAAAGAAAATAAAATGTATTTATTTTGCCGGGGGGCCGATTCTACTAATTACAAACGTAGGTGTCGTGCCTCAATTGTGTCTCAAGAGCCAAAGAAATTGAAATGAAGTGACAAGATCTCTGTAAGACTTCTATGTTTTATTACGATTTCTTTGGCTTTTGAGACACAACTGAGGCACGACATCTACGTTTGTAATTTGTAGAATCAAGGGCCAGTACATGATGTTTTCTTATGACTCGCTGTGCTAAGAAACTTAATTTTTGTATCGTCCTCTTTTCGTCGTATTCCTCATGATTAAAGTTCGGATATTCCAGTGCATATTTACCTAAACTTCGAGGAAGTACGTTACATAGAGTGGATAATACCACTTATCCTACCTACCAATATTATAAATGCGAAAGTTTTGATGTGAGTTTGTGAGGATGTTTGTTACTCAATCACGCAAAATCTACTGGACGGATTTCGATGAAATTTAGTACACGGGTAGAAAATACTGGGAATAGCATATAGGGTACTTTTTATCTCGAAATTCCCACGGGAGCGAAGCTCCGGGGTGCGGCTAGTAAAATATGAAATAATAATTTTGTAAGACATAGGAAATGGAAATCCTTGGGAGATCGGCTGAGAGAGAGAGAGAGAGAAAGAGAGAAGACATAGGCAGTTAAATAAAAAAAATATATATATTTCATAACTGTTAGGTAACTAGAGTGGGGCAACCATTATTATAACGAGTTTTTATTAAAACTATTTCTCTCTACAGCGTAATAAACGTCCTACGCCACTGGGTAGACCAGCACTTCTATGATTTCGAACGCGAGCCGGCGTTGCTAGAGCGCCTGCGCACATTCCTGGAGTCAGTGGACGGCAAGCCTATGCGCAAGTGGGTGCAGAGTGTGCTGAAGACACTTATGAGAAGAGCGGAGCAGAGCGAAGCTGAACAGGTGAGAAATAATAAAAAATATGCAGCCGACTTGAGAACTTCCTTTTTTTTGTTTTTGAAATCGGTTAAAAAGGACTCATTTTGGTCACACTTTGACACAGTGACGCATTCGAATACTTACTATTAATTTTGCAAAACGACATTACGCTTTTTAAATATGACAGGTTCTCAAAATGACACTTAAAAAATAACACATTCTCAAAATGTCAAATGTCATTTAATAAATGACATATTCGCAATGAATTCCCTATTGTCGCAAAAGCCTATTTCTTTCGTGAATCGGCGCTACTAGAGTGCCTGCGCACATTCCTGGAGTCAGTGGATGGCAAGCCTATGCGCAAGTGGGTGCAGAGTGTGCTGAAGATGTTGATGCGAAGGGCAGAGCAGAGCGAAGCTGAACAGGTGGGCAATCATTAAAAAAATACAGCTGACTTGAGAACCTCCTCTTTTTAGGTTCCGTATTTTTTTAGACGCATTTTTGCTAAATGACACTGTCGCATTACATTACACTTTTTTAATATGACAGGTTCTCAAAAAAACACATTCGCTATATAACACTTTATAAATGACACATTCGCAATGAATGTCAATATGTAAATGTCGCAAAATGTCTATACCTTTCGTGAATCTTCCCTATATGTAACTGGCGCAAAATCTATATTCCTTTCGTGAATCGGCGCTACTAGAGCGCCTGCGCACATTCCTTTAGTCAGTGGACGGCAAGCCTATGCGCAAGTGGGTACAGATAGTGCTAAAGACACTTATGAGAAGAGCGGAGCAGAGCGAAGCTGGACAGGTGAGCAGAAGGATACCTTGACATTTTGCGAAAGTGTCATTTTGCGACCGTGACACTTTTGCAAAATGTCAAACTTTGACACAGAGACGCATTCTAAAAATTGTACTTACGCAAAATGAAATTACTCTTTTTCAATATGACAAATTCTCAAAATGACACAAACATGTATTATTGAAAATATATATAAAATAGAAAAAAAAAAATAAGCCCTACAAAAACCCCACGTACCGTGCGACATAAGAGTATAAAATAAATGGGGTCGTTGTGTTCACTCAGCTGACAACACTAGATATTAACAACCAATCACATAGATCGCGCATATATTTATAACCAATCACGATCATTCGATTTGGTATTGCAATTATAAAATTAAAAAATGTGCATACATACATACATATTATCACGCCTTTTTCTCGTGGGGGTAATTGAAAATGTTGTTTATCCTAAATCCGCTTTCTACTCTATTTGATTCAGATTTATTGAAGTATAATTTCTTATCACCAGGCGGGAGTGAACGCCGGGGCTGTGTCCCACGTGTTCAACCGAGCGCCGCCCGCTGTGTTACGTCACGTGGCGGACCCTGAACGCTTCGCCTGGCACCCCCTGTGTCTCCACCCCCTGGAGCTGGCGAGGCAGCTCACCCTGCTGGAGTTCCAGCTGTACAGACTGGTCAGGCCGTCTGGTGAGTGGGCCCATCATATATTGTGTGTGACGTCACGTGGCCACCCTGAGCCTGGCACCCCCTGTGTCTCCACCCCCTGGAGCTGGCGAGGCAGCTCACCCTGCTGGAGTTCCAGCTGTACAGACTGGTCAGGCCGTCTGGTGAGTGGGCCCATCATATATTGTGTGTGACGTCACGTGGCCACCCTGAGCCTGGCACCCCCTGTGTCTCCACCCCTGGAGCTGGCGAGGCAGCTCACCCTGCTGGAGTTCCAGCTGTACAGACTGGTCAGGCCGTCTGGTGAGTGGGCCCATCATATATTGTGTGTGACGTCACGTGGCCACCCTGAGCCTGGCACCCCCTGTGTCTCCACCCCTGGAGCTGGCGAGGCAGCTCACCCTGCTGGAGTTCCAGCTGTACAGACTGGTCAGGCCGTCTGGTGAGTGGGCCCATCATATATTGTGTGTGACGTCACGTGGCCACCCTGAGCCTGGCACCCCCTGTGTCTCCACCCCCTGGAGCTGGCGAGGCAGCTCACCCTGCTGGAGTTCCAGCTGTACAGACTGGTCAGGCCGTCTGGTGAGTGGGCCCATCATATATTGTGTGTGACGTCACGTGGCCACCCTGAGCCTGGCACCCCTGTGTCTCCACCCCTGGAGCTGGCGAGGCAGCTCACCCTGCTGGAGTTCCAGCTGTACAGACTGGTCAGGCCGTCTGGTGAGTGGGCCCATCATATATTGTGTGTGACGTCACGTGGCCACCCTGAGCCTGGCACCCCTGTGTCTCCACCCCTGGAGCTGGCGAGGCAGCTCACCCTGCTGGAGTTCCAGCTGTACAGACTGGTCAGGCCGTCTGGTGAGTGGGCCCATCATATATTGTGTGTGACGTCACGTGGCCACCCTGAGCCTGGCACCCCCTGTGTCTCCACCCCCTGGAGCTGGCGAGGCAGCTCACCCTGCTGGAGTTCCAGCTGTACAGACTGGTCAGGCCGTCTGGTGAGTGGGCCCATCATATATTGTGTGTGACGTCACGTGGCCACCCTGTGTCTCCACCCCCTGGAGCTGGCGAGGCAGCTCACCCTGCTGGAGTTCCAGCTGTACAGACTGGTCAGGCCGTCTGGTGAGTGGGCCCATCATATATTGTGTGTGACGTCACGTGGCCACCCTGTGTCTCCACCCCCTGGAGCTGGCGAGGCAGCTCACCCTGCTGGAGTTCCAGCTGTACAGACTGGTCAGGCCGTCTGGTGAGTGGGCCCATCATATATTGTGTGTGACGTCACGTGGCCACCCTGAGCCTGGCACCCCCTGTGTCTCCACCCTGGAGCTGGCGAGGCAGCTCACCCTGCTGGAGTTCCAGCTGTACAGACTGGTCAGGCCGTCTGGTGAGTGGGCCCATCATATATTGTGTGTGACGTCACGTGGCCACCCTGAGCCTGGCACCCCCTGTGTCTCCACCCCCTGGAGCTGGCGAGGCAGCTCACCCTGCTGGAGTTCCAGCTGTACAGACTGGTCAGGCCGTCTGGTGAGTGGGCCCATCATATATTGTGTGTGACGTCACGTGGCCACCCTGAGCCTGGCACCCCCTGTGTCTCCACCCCCTGGAGCTGGCGAGGCAGCTCACCCTGCTGGAGTTCCAGCTGTACAGACTGGTCAGGCCGTCTGGTGAGTGGGCCCATCATATATTGTGTGTGACGTCACGTGGCCACCCTGTGTCTCCACCCCCTGGAGCTGGCGAGGCAGCTCACCCTGCTGGAGTTCCAGCTGTACAGACTGGTCAGGCCGTCTGGTGAGTGGGCCCATCATATATTGTGTGTGACGTCACGTGGCCACCCTGAGCCTGGCACCCCCTGTGTCTCCACCCCCTGGAGCTGGCGAGGCAGCTCACCCTGCTGGAGTTCCAGCTGTACAGACTGGTCAGGCCGTCTGGTGAGTGGGCCCATCATATATTGTGTGTGACGTCACGTGGCCACCCTGAGCCTGGCACCCCCTGTGTCTCCACCCCCTGGAGCTGGCGAGGCAGCTCACCCTGCTGGAGTTCCAGCTGTACAGACTGGTCAGGCCGTCTGGTGAGTGGGCCCATCATATATTGTGTGTGACGTCACGTGGCCACCCTGAGCCTGGCACCCCCTGTGTCTCCACCCCTGGAGCTGGCGAGGCAGCTCACCCTGCTGGAGTTCCAGCTGTACAGACTGGTCAGGCCGTCTGGTGAGTGGGCCCATCATATATTGTGTGTGACGTCACGTGGCCACCCTGAGCCTGGCACCCCCTGTGTCTCCACCCCCTGGAGCTGGCGAGGCAGCTCACCCTGCTGGAGTTCCAGCTGTACAGACTGGTCAGGCCGTCTGGTGAGTGGGCCCATCATATATTGTGTGTGAAAAAATACGTTTCTTTAACTTGAGTATTATTTTACTTAGTTTATAAATAGTGCTATATTTTATTGAATAGCTACCTGTACCTATGGAATAGCTAAATGTTTTGCTAGTAGCGTAATTGTAGGGGCGTAAGAGCGCAAACGAGCGTAATTTTGACTCACACAACTCACGAAAGTAGGCTCAATTGCCTTCACACTGACTTATGTCATGTGACATGTGGTTCACTGGTCCTCAGAACTTTGTTTAACATGGTCACCTCATCAGAAAAGGCCGCGCCACGATTTCGATCCTCTCTTTCGGCTCACGTTTTTAGTCTTAGTGAACCTTCCAGTTGTACAAAGTACTTATTACTTCCATGGTGACCTACCATTACGGAAGTTAAAAAAATCATTTTTAATCAATAAATCTCGTTCAAATATTCAACCAGACGTCAGCACTTACGAGTAAGGACAGACATCTGTCAGATGGCACATCGATGTCAATTGAAATGCCAGTGTCAAATTCAAATGACAGTGTTGCACCATTGACATGACCATACTCGCCAGTAACGACATCTATTAAAACCTCAAACCATCAAACCTTAGTGGTTTCGCTATGCTAAGTTATTACCTACTTAAGGATAAAGCGAAGGGCTGTTCATTGAACAATTTCCGCTGGATGGCGTTGATAGCAACATTTTCCGTTTTATTTTTTTTGTTGCGTTGTTGCAGTACTTATAGGCAAACATTTTGAATTGGCGAGCGGTAAACATACTATTTTATTTATTTTATGGCCTACGATTATATTTCAGTCAACATAATGAAAAAAAAGCTTTAGAATAGAATCTGCCATGAATCTTCGTATCTCTACACTCACTCACACTACGACGAGAGCTTTCAAAATGACATTAAATATAGCGCAAAGCATTGTTATAAATTTAAAAATACGCTACTAGATGGCACTTATTTCAAAAGAGTGTCTAACTACAATAATGCCAATCGGACTGGCTGGCAGCATAAGAAAAAAGAAAAAGAAATTTAAAAAATACAAAGAGCGAAAAATAACCTATAATTTCTTCTTGTCATTGTCATATTTTGTAAGAAAGCAAAAAAAATTATTTATGAGAATTAATATAGGTATCTATTGTACATTAGTATACGTATCAATTGGACTCAGCAACGAAAAAGTCCTCCAGCGCGTTGCAATGTCTAGACTTTTGTTGCAAACTGTCAAAAAGCGCAAAGTTGAATATTTGGGACACGTTTTGCGACACAACAGATATCAGCTGCTTCAACTTATGGGAAAAATAGAAGGCAAGAGATGTGTTGGAAGACGCAAAAAATCATGGCTGGGAAACATATGTGAGTGGACCAAAGTCACCACGGTTGAGGAGCTGTTTCGCTTAGCGACGAACAGAGAAGAGTTTGCGAATCTGACGGCCAACCTTCAGTAATGGAGAAGCACTAGTTCAGTAGTGCAAAATCATAATTAGTAATAAGAAACTGTAATTTAAATACCTATCTACCAATAGTTTCAGCAGTTTGGATTTCACCACCTCTTAGATTCCCAACACAAATCTAGCAATAGTTAAACACCCATTTTCAAAAATCAATCAGCAAGCAGCACCGCAGACGTTATGGTCATAATGTTCTATTGAATTGTATGACTAGAATTATATTTTTTTAAATAAAACTGAATAGTACATATTGTTGACTTTTATTTTTAGTAATGAAGTGGAAATTTATTTTCCGAACTTTTTTTTATTAAAGAAAACAAAAGATTAGGTATAGTTATTCCTTTCCAACATAAATTGTTAAATATTGCAGTCATTATTCATGATGACTCCTTCATTGCTTGGAACATAATGATGAATAGTGATGATAAATTCTTCATCACGACAAACCTGTGTTACAGTTTTTGTTTTTGTATTACAGAATTAGTGTATAAAGAAACACTTGTGCTGTGCATTTCCTGCCACAGTATTGACATTTGACACGTGTCAATACTATCGATAGTCCTGCAACGCTAGTAGATAGATATGTATATAGTGTAGACTTACATCGATACCACGACGAATATCGATATATTTTATTGTTGATATAAATTAATATAGTTTTTAAATATGCAACAAGCTAATTATTAAAAATAAAAAACACGACTGACAAGATTTTACTCAAAAAGTATACCTATTTACAAACAGATAAGTAATATACATTTTTCAAATCGCCTTTTAAAGCTCTTCAATTTGATACCCCACTCGATAAGATTGATCAAATTTTATTGTTTTTTGGTCTGCTATTTATCGCATATATAATCCACCATTTTGTTTTTATGATGACGTCATATAGCCTATGTCACTCGGAGGAATGCAAGGAATCTAAAAATACCTCTCACATCAAAATCTGTTAAGCTATTCAGGACTTATGGTGGAATAAAGAAACTTACATACAGACTTACATACATACATGAACCCTGAAAACATAACACTCCTTTTATGGTCAGTCGTGTAAAAATAAATCTGCAAATAATAAATGCGTATTTTATGCATAAAGTGAAAAAGTAATACACAGGTACCTTATTTACATTTTAATTGATAATTTGTTAATACTTATCCGAATCTGATCGATTAGATTCAACACTGTCAACGGTCAATACATAATCACACTTTCAATGAAATGTATTTAAATAAAATCGGAAAAAAAATAATTAATATAAATCACGGAGATCGAGCCCACCTCGACTTTATCGATAATTCAAAGTATCGATACTTCGTGCCCTAGAAGTTCTAGGATTAAATTAGACGTTCAGAAAACATGTTGTGAAATGCAAACTAAAAAATAATTAATCAGTAATATTTGTTTTCTTTGAAACTAAATATAAATGTATGCACATATTCCTATAGTTTATTTTTTGTAAATGAATACCTACGTGTATAATATCTACCTACTATAATGTCTTTTGATAAAAGTATTTTCAAAATTAAATTGTTTAAGTTTCAGAACGAAACTTATGATTGTAAAAAGAATTATCTTTTTGGGTAAAAAAAGCAACGTTGCCATCTTACACCTCGCACAGATCGGCAACAACGTATCGATGAATGCCTGAGATGAATTCGCACAAATATTCCAGTCCAGTCATATACGTAATGGCAAGCTTGTAATAATATATTAAATCTAGGGTTCAGTACGTATTTTTATGAAAGATTTTTTTATGGTGAAATTTAAATTTGATAACTGGGACTTTTGAATATGAAGGCAGGGATATCTGAATATGACATCTTGACATCTGGATGTGAAGACCTGGGTGTCTGGTCATGTGCATATGAAATGCTGGACAGCTGAATATGAAGACCAAAGCTTCAGGAGATGATCACCTGAACATCTGGAAATGAAGATCTGAAAATGTGGAGCTGAAGACCTGGACATCTGGACATCACCTGCACATATAAATTTGAAGACGTGGGAGTCTGGTCATGTGGATACGAAAACCTGGACAGCAGGACATAAAGTCCAGGACATCACATTCAGATGTACAGGTGATGTCCAGATGTCATATTTAGATAGCCTGTCTTGATATCCAAAAGTCCCAGTAATCAAATTTAAATTTCACCATAAAAAATCTTTCATAAAAATAAGTATATTGAACCCTAAATTGTATTTAATATTGAAACTTGCTATTTTATAATTTTTTAGCATTTCATGATTTTCTTTTGTTTTTCACGTACAGCCGATGGCGCTGTCAAGGCAAGCAACATCGAGGTAGCATGTATTTAGGTCTCAAAGTGCTTTTATATAAATAGTAGTAGTCAGTAGTTTGTAATAAATCTGCTAGACGTCGCCCCTAAATGTCACAAAATATTACGCACACATCAACAAGAATCTCAATTTTTGTCGTATTTTAAATGCCGTTTTTCTCGTAAATTATTATACATTATTATGTTAAATTCAACATGAGAGCACAATTACTTCATAAGAATTGGAAATTCGATTTTATTATGAGAATCATTAACGAAGTTTAGAGCATTGCTGTAGAACAAAATGTATGGACAGCCAAAGCTTGGCTTTCACCTTAATGTTTTATAAGACCTTTTATATGATAATAAATAAATAAAAAAAAAAAAAAAATATTGAACGTAAATACGAATCTAATTCCTCTTTACAGAACTGGTGGGAGCGGTGTGGACGAAGAAAGACAAGGAGCGAACGAGTCCGAACTTGCTAAGGATAATAAAGCACACGACCAACTTCACGCGGTGGATGGAGAAGTGGTTAGTCGAAAGCGAGAATTTGGAGGAACGGGCCGGCGTTCTGTGTCGATTTTTGGAGGTTAGTCCTTAAAAAAAAGTTTTTTTATATACAACTTCATGACTCTCGACTCTGTCTACCCCGTATGGGGTCAAAACGCGATACTTTAGATATAATCTACAATATACATTCATTATTAAATTTAATTCAAAAAATTCTTCGTTTATAAAATCTACAGTAACATGCCGATAATCCTCACTGAGTACTCCATAGAACAAAAACCCCTAAGATAGACTGGTAGAAAATGCTTTTGCATTAAGTCCGCCCATTGTACTTTTACATATGTTTTTGCGCAATAAAGTTTAAATAAATAAACAAATATCTACACACAAACATACACATACACTTTTTCGTCAGTCAAATCTACATCACGCACAAAATTTAATCGAAATCTATCAATTAAGAAATATGAAAGGCCCAAAGTTTGATCCTTGAGACACACCAATTTTAATATTACATACTTTTAATGTTACACAAATTATAACTGCACAATGTTAATAAAAACAACCAGATGTTTACATTTTGATGAGTAATATACATACAGACAGACACACAGAGACAGTATATAATAAAGCACACGACCAACTTCACTCGGTGAATGGGTAAGTGGATAGTGGAGAGCGAGAATCTGAAGTAACGGGCCGGGGTTCCGTATCGGTTTCTGGAAGTAAGTAATTTAAAAAATATTCGTCGATTTGACACATATAATTAAAATATGATATAAATTTCTGAGTTAAAATTGGCGTGCCCCAAGGATCAATCTATGATCCTATAATATTTCTGATTTTATTCATTTAAATGAAATAAGATAAGCATCCCATAACACAAGTGAACTTTTTTGGAGCTAGCTAAATATGTATGATTTGTTACTATATATTTATCATATTGTTGTTGATACAAGTTCTGTTTAGACCAAATAAACGCACACATATTTGCACAAACACCGCCATAGGTTATTTTGTCATTCAAAATCTACATTATGAACTCATTTTGCTGAAATCAGTCAAATTAGAAATATGATGGGTCCTAAGATTGATCCTTGAGGCATACCATTAAATATATCTGAGGCTTACTTATTCGATTGCATAGAGGTGAGTGGTATACAGACATACAGAGGCCGTATATAATAATGTAAGACATATGTTGTAAAGTGACGTCTTTGGAGAAAATGCAGCAGTGGAGTTTGTTGCGCCGCCTCTTCTCCACTTGCGCTTTGGAGGCGGTGGTAACCTTAGCTTTAAGTCATTTTATGACGTCAACTAACTAAAAAACAAGAATGTGAAGATTTATAAGTGCTATTTTTAAGCCTATATAAATAAAAATAATTGACTTTGATAAAGCACAATACAAACTACACAAAAGTAGGCAAAGAATAGCGATTTCCACTAACGATCTTTACAGATCTCTCTCGCTTCCTCTACACTCATCACTCTCTTCATACATGCTCTCCGGTTATGGGTGTTCCTAATATCTCCCTGTTTATGGTCGAAGTGCGTATACCTTGGATACCTGTGTTTAAGCGCCTAGTAACTTTTCGCTGCAATTACTCATTTATCAAAATATGTCCAATTTAGTTAACGCTGTCTTGGTTCGAAACACAAGAAGTTCATTAGTCAAGTCAAAAGTCATTTTTTTTTATTGAAACTTGGCCTTCAAAGAAGGCTCTTTTTCGCGTCGATAACTAATTATTTGATCATAATATATTATGTCTCAAAGCTACAAACTACTAGCATTTCGGAACGACCACTGCTGAGAAGAAATGAGCACATTTTCGTCTCCTTTATTTAATTCTCAAATTTCAGTATCTAGTAGTCCAGTCATTATCAACCTGGGATATAAATAACTATGTATTTCCTCCCCCAGGTAGCGATAGCTCTCAGAGATTTGAACAATTTCAATGGAGTCCTAGCAGTAGTGGCGGCCTGCGGGTCCGCCTCTGTGCACCGGCTGAAGGCCACGTTCCAACTGCTGCCCATACGGCTGGGGCGGGCGCTGGATGAGTTTAGGGAGCTTAACTCTGATCATTTCAGAAGGTAGGTACTCTTTAAGGAGATGGTAGGTAAAAAGGTACCAAAAGTAACTAATAAACAAAAAAAACTAAAGGATAAAAGTGAAAAAAAAGGAAAAAAAATGTTAATAAAAATAAGGAAAAAAATAGAAAATACTGAAAAAAAGGCAAAAAAACGTATATAAAAAAGAAGGGCGCGGTAAACAATAAAATATGTGTAACAAATTTAAAATAATGTAAAAAAAATAAGGAAAAATTTTAAATATTGAAAAAAAGGCTAAAAAAGAAGGTAAATAAAAGAGAAAGACGCGGTAAAAATGAAATATCAAAAAAGCTTCACAAATGCGTTTGATTAAACAATTTCCACCGGCCCATCGGCTCTGTCAGCCCCGTAAGCCACAGACGTGCTGGCAGTAGTAGCGGCACTGCGGGTCCGCCTCTGTGCACCGGCTGAAGGCCACGTTCCAACTGCTGCCTATCCGGCTGGGGCGGGCGCTGGATGAGTTCAGGGAGCTTAACTCGGACCATTTTAGAAGGTAGGATACTTCTAGGATGCCTACTCTTTATTGCAGGTATATACAGAAAAAAAAACAGGCACCAAAAGAGACTAATAAACAATAAAAAGTTTTTAAAAAGCAGTGAAAGAAGTGAAAAAAAAAGAAGAAAAAATGTGTAAAAATAAAAAAAATATGTAAAAGTAATAAACAAAAAAAAAACAAAAGGAAAAAAAATGGAAAAATAAAAAAAAAATTGTTTTATTAAAAACAAGCAAAAAAATTTAATATTGAAAAAACAAGGCTAAAAAAAGTGCAAATAAAAGAGAAGGACGCGGTAAAAATGAAATATCAATAAAACCATTCCATTCAGTCATTCACATTCCAGTCCATTGGCTCTGTCTACCCCGTAAGATAGATAAATATATACTGACAAATCACACACATAACGATATCGCCATCTAAATACGTTTTTTCTTACTGGTCCTATTATGTAAACAATCTTCACAGTACTTTTTGTTGTATTTTGTTAAAAATAAATCAAATATTAGTTCAAACCTAAACATTCTAAAGTAAAACATTTATTAACCACGAAAGTAATTTTCTAAAAAGTCTATTTTAATTTATATTGTTGTAAAATCATAAAAAGACATGGAAAGATTGTTTACATAATAGGCCAAGTTGAAAAAAACGGAGTTTATCTAAGACATGCCAGCAAAGTGTACATTTAACAGTGGCGAAGCGTCCTAAGAACACGATTCCTCGGCTTCCCTTGGCAGATTCTAATATATACATTTTTTTTATTATTAAGACGAGGTCCAACCTGAGCTGCAAAAAACAAAATTCATATGCGCTTAACCGCGCCGTGTGCGCGTTGCTACAAGATAGTTTTTTGCACAACACAATGTTCTACTTTCGTTGGCAGGATCGAACAGATTTTGTACCGATTTAGCAACTATTTCTCAAATATCTTTAAAAATATTAGTCTAAAAACAAAAGTGCTCGTTTTAAAACTTTAATATAGTATATATATTAACTAATTATATAAAAATATATATATGTTATCGCTGAAAATTGTAAGTTTCATGACTTAAATTTTTTTTTTAATTTTCGGTGCCTTTATGAATTAATTAAGCCGAAAATATGTATTTTTATTAAAAAATACACGATTGAAACCTTAATAAATATCATAATCTATGTATTATTTTTCCACTTCGTAATTAAACTCTAATTAGGAAAATTTCTTCATGAAAAATTACAATTTTTTCGAATGTGTGCTACGACATGGCCTTAACAATAATAGCTTAATCCCGCGGCCTACACTTGCACAAAATCTATACCCATATTACATAATATAATTTTGTTCTCAGATACCAGGAACGCCTACGAAGTATCAACCCACCTTGCGTACCATTCTTTGGGATGTACCTTACTAATATCCTGCATATAGAAGAGGGGAACCTAGGTATGTACCTCTTGTTTTAAGGTTTTTCAAGTGTTATTTAAAGAGCGATTATTACAAGCTAATTATTAAAAATAAAAAACACGACTGACAAGTTTTTACTCAAAAAGTACATACAAACATATAAGTTTATACATTTTTGAAATCGCCTTCGAAAAGCCCTTTAATTTGATACCCCACTCGATAAGATTAATCAAATTTTATTTTTTTGGTCTCCTATTTATCGCATATATAATCCGCCATTTTGTTTTTCTGATGACGACTATAGCCTATGTCACTCGGAGGAATGCAAGGAATCCAAAAATACCTCTCACATCAAAATCTGTTAAGCCGTTCAGGACTTATGGTGGAATAAAGAAATTTACATACATACTTACATACATACAAGAACCCTGAAAACATAACACTCCTTTTTGGTCAGTCGTGTAAAAAATAAAAAGAGCTATTCAGCTCAGCTTTCTGACTTTCAGCATTTCCATACATTTTAATTATATTTTCGCGGTTTTTTTAAACATATCCAAACAGCTCTTAGTATGCTGATCTGATCAGTTGGGTGTGTATAGCAATCTGGATGTCCTCCATTCTATCCCTGGATGGCCATCATCAGATCACAGCTCAGATCAATCCTGGCGTTGAACCAAGGCTTCAAAGTAACCTCGTTTGTATGAAAATTTAGTGTTCCTAATTATTAGACCACCACTGTATGTACTTATTGTTAGTAAAAAAAAATATATTTAAGAATAAAATAAGCCCCTCTGGCATGTTAGGCGACCAAGACTGTTTCATGAGTTTCTTTCGGCATTTCTTCTTAGCAGTGGTCGTTCCGAAATGCTAGTAGTTTGTAGCTTTGAGACTTATAACATACTATGATTACATAATTAGTTTTCGGCATGAAACGTGCCTTCTTTGGTAGCCAAGTATCAATAAAGAATTTTTGATTTTGATTGATTTTGATCTGTGGTCGGCGCAAAATATCCTTTCTCTCCACAATGATCTATCCTTAGCCATAGTTATATCCACTCCCAATACCTTCATATCCTCCCCAACACAATCCATCACTTTTTACGCGACTGACCAAAAAAGGAGTGTTATGTTTTTAGGGTTCATGTATGTATGTATGTATGTAAGTTTCTTTATTCCACCATAAGTCCTGAACGGCTTAACAGATTTTGATGTGAGAGGTATTGTTAGATTCCTTGCATTCCTCCGAGTGACATAGGCTATGTGAGTTGTCAGTCGTGTTTTTTATTTTTTAATAATTAGCTTGTTAGGCCTTCCTCTCCACCTATATCCACCTACTTCCATTGACACAGCTCTTAGTAAATTTGTAGAGTTAAATGTTTTTTTTATTTTCGTTGCAGACTACTTGCCCAATAGTGAACTAATAAACTTCTCGAAACGGCGGAAAGTAGCCGAGATCACGGGGGAGATACAGCAGTACCAGAACCAGCCTTACTGTCTCACAGTGGAGCCTAAGACCAGGGTGAGTTGGTCGATAGATAGGTCAACACTTTATTGCATCATCATCAATCAATATGAATTATGAATCAATCATCATCAATACACATAATAAAACTATTGTTATTTTCAATAATAACCTGAGTTGAAAATTAATACACCAATGAAGCTGACATAGCAGAGGTTTTTGAATACAGCATGGACAACTATGATGAGTGCTCACAAATATAAAACAATAACTGGTCTGTGTACAGACACTAAATACGGTTATATCCATACTAATACTAATATTATAAATGCGAAAGTTTGGATGTGAGTTTGTGAGTTTGTGAATTTGTGAGTTTGTGAGGATGTTTGTTACTCAATCACGCAAAATCTACTGGACGGATTTCGATGAAATTTGGTACAGAGGTAGATAATGACCTGGAATAGCACATAGGCTACTTTTTATCCCGGGAAAAAGCACTGTTCCCGTGGGAAATTCACGCGGGCGAAGCCGCGGGCAAAAGCTAGTATATAATATCTAAGTTAAGTACAGACTTAACTTAGATATTAAGGAAAAAATATGGGGGGTTTTTATTATTTTATTTCAAAATTTTTGCACAAATTTTAAAAAAATATGTACTAATTTTGTAGGGTGTTTTTGTAGGGTTAATAGGAGCCATAACTATTTTAGAATTCTTGTCTTTCTGTCTGTTTGTATGTTTGTACCCGCATCACGTGAAAACTGCTGGACCAAATTTGATGCGGTTTTCACTATTGTATTATAGAAGGTCTAACTTAAAATCAGGCGTAGATTTCGTCTTGATACACAGCTTTGAACCGGAGAATTTGACAATAGTATATTACTATTGCTATATAATTAACCTATCTCTTCCCGTGGGTGTCGTAAGAGGCGAGTAAGGGATTTAAAACACCGGAGGATGGGCAGCAGCATCTTTCCGCGTACTATGCCATCACACTGCGATCGCCAACCCGCCTGCCAAGCGTGGCGATTACGGCAAAACCCCCCATGGATGAAATCCTTGGGGGAGGCCTTTGTCCAACAGTGGACGTCTTTCGGCTGAGAGAAGAAGAAGATATAATTTGCTAGTAGTTTGTAGCTTACAAACAAACAAAATACAGTTAAAAACAATAGTTTTCAACTTGAAAAAGAGCCTTCTTTAAAAGCTAAGTTTCAATAAAGAATTTCTGATTTTTCCTCGCGGCTTCGCCCGCGTGGATTTCCCACGGGAACAGTGCTTTTCCTGGGATGAAAGGTACCTCTGTCTATGTGTATGCGAAATTTCAGGAAGATTGGTTCAGTAGACAAAGCGTGAAGAGGTAACAAACAAACAAACTCACTTTTGCATTTATCATATTTGTTAGGATTAGGATAATATTAGTTAGGATTTACAACATACATTAAACAAAAGCTAGTCAGCCATAATAATAATATAGCCAGGAAAATGTAATTTTTTCACAAATAGATAAAAATAAAGAATTGTTGTGAGAAAGAAAGATTTTTTGATTTGATTTAATATTGTTTTCAGGCGTTCCTGGAGTCGCTAGATCCGTTTCCGGGCCAAGACGACAATGAGATAACAAATTATTTATACGCGAGAAGCTTGGAGATTGAGCCGAGACAGCCCGTCAAACAGTTGCCTAAATTCGTGAGTATTCTATGTTTTTAGGGTTCCGTGCCTGAAAAGGTGAATACGGAATCTTTTGTTGTCCGTTTGCCTGTCCGGCTGTTTGTCAAGTCAATCTTCTCAGCAACGCGTGGATGTAAATTAACAATGATATCTATCTATCGCGGTCAAATATACCACCAGATGTCAGCACCTACGAATAAGGACAGACATCTGTCAGATGGAACAACGCTGTCAATGTCGACGTGTCAAATTCAAATGACAGTATTGTACCATTGACATGACCATACTCACCAGTGGCGCCAACTACTAAGCGTTAATACGATACCCCTCATTTATATTAGATGAAAAGTTAAACGTCAACGCAATCTAAAGATATAATCGTAAATTTCCGCATTCGCTTTACAGGAGGGAACCAAAACATATAGAAATTTACGCCCTAGAATTATTCAATTTGGCAAGTAACA
This sequence comes from Ephestia elutella, assembly GCA_018467065.1. NCBI lineage: Eukaryota > Metazoa > Arthropoda > Insecta > Lepidoptera > Pyralidae > Ephestia > Ephestia elutella. The sequence continues at coordinate 8,251,084 of CM031593.1, forward strand.
ATGGCTATAGTACTTGTACAGGAATAAATTCAAAAACTGTATAATAAAAAGTATAATAAAAAGATTCTCTTTCCCCCCACAGCCCCGAAAATACCCCGAGCTATCATTAAAGCAAGTGAAAGTGTCCCGCCGCGCGCACCACGACGCCCCCTCCAACAGCACCAGCTCTGTGAACTCCAGCGGGGGAGGGGATGACACGCTCAGTAAGTAAAAAAAAAAAAAAACCTATATAAAAAGGTATTTAAGAGTTAGAGGACTTAGTATTGTCCCCTGAGGTACACCAAAAAATCACGGGATAGTTACAAAACCTATATAAAAACGTGTTAAAAAAAATAACAGTGGACTTAGTATTGAACCTTGAGGTGTACTTTAAAGAAATTGTAAGTTCTCGCTTTTTCTGCGATTATCACCAAAATGATGAATTGATGATACAATAAGTAAGTGGTAGAAAATAAGTATTTTAAGCAATTTCCATGAAATATTGAACCTTATGTGTTCAAAAAGTAATAGTGGACCTAGTATTGAACCTTGAGGTGTACCTTAAAGATATTGTAAGACTTCGCTCATTCTATCCAAAAATAGCCCAGAAAAATATCTCAGACTATCGCTAAATGATGATACACCCAATAAGTAGTAGAAAATAAGTAAAAAAATTACAAAACCTATATAAAAAGTGGTAAAAAAGTAACAGTGGACCTAGTATTGAACCTTGAGATGTACCATAAAGATATTTTAAGTTCTCGCTTATTCTGCGTCCATCTCTTGTCTAGAAAATATCTGCGACTATCGCCAAAATGCTGATCATCTTTATCATCATCATCGTCAGCTTTCCATGACCCACTGATGGGTATAAGCCTCCTTTTGTTTACGCCAACCAACTTTATCCTTGGTCAGCGCAATCCAGTTCACCAAAATGGGCCATACTTCACTTGAACTTCCTTACATTTTTATTTTAAACTAGCTGCGCCCCGGGGCTTCGCTCCCGAGGGTATTTCGGGATAAAAAGTACCCTATGTGCTATTCCCGGTATTTTTCTATACGGTATACCAAATTTCATCGAAAACCGTCCAGTAGATTTTGCGTGATTTAGTAACAAACATCCTCGCAAACTCACATCCAAACTTTCGCATTTATAATATTAGTAGGATTGTTTCAATAAATTATAATTTCCTATTCTCCCACAGGCGTCTCCCAACTGTCCCCCACCGGTGGGTCAACATGGGACGGCACATCGGTTGCGTCGTTACAGCTGCACGACGACAAGACAAACAGACAAGATGGCGTCGTCTCCCCGCGGTTAGAGAGGAGTGAGCGAAGCGGCACGTTTTCTCAACTCAGTCTTTTGGACAAAGGGTTGGCGTTGTTTGATAAAGGAAAAGCACCCAATAGGTAAGTTATTTGGTAGATTTTCGTAGTTTTTAGATCGATTTTGGTAGATTTAAGTTAATTTTTAGCAACATTTTGGTAGTTTTTAGGTGTCAGCTCAGACTTCAACAGTGCGTAATTAGTATACTTTTTGTTTTATTTAATTGTAATTTTTTTGGTTGGTTTTGGTAGTTTTTAGGTCGAATATAGTAGTTTTTGGCTATTTTTATAGTCACTCTAATCTTCTTTCACTCTGATATCTATATAATAAAATCGCTAGTTGAGTATATACCTTGTTTCTACCACGTTAGTGTAGTTTTTCTCACGATTACGACTATGACAAGACAAACAGACAAGATGGCGTCGTCTCCCCGCGGTTAGAGAGGAGTGAGCGAAGCGGCACGTTTTCACAGCTCAGTCTATTGGATAAAGGGTTAACGCTGTTTGATAAGGGAAAAGCGCCTAATAGGTAAGTAATTTAGTACTTTTTGGTAGATTTTGAGTATATTTTAGTTAATTTTGGTAGTTTTCAGGTCAAATATAGTAGTTTTTGAGTTGTTTTTGTAGTTTTTCTGTATACTTTTGTTCGTTTTGATAGTTTTGAGAAGAAATATAGTAGATTTTAAGTATATTTTAGTTGGTTTTGGTAAATTTAAGATCAAACGTAGTAGTTTGTGAGTATACTTTATTTGGTTGGTACAGTTTTTGGGTATATTTGTAGTCACTCTGTTCTTATTTCACTCTGATCTCTATATAAAAAGCCAGTGGCCAGCACATTTTAAAATGAAATCGCTAGGTGATTTTATAGATAGTAGTGTTTCAGTATATTTTGGTTAGTTTTAGTAGTTTTCAGGTCGAATATAGTAGTTTTTGGGTATTTTTAATCACTAGCTGTGAGTGACCCGTTTCATCAATTTATACTCTCATTATAGCCCAAATACCTCGTATGCGAATCTACCATTTCGATTCTAGCTTAAATTTACAATAGTTCGCGTTTGTAATGTTAGTAAATTTATTTTCAGATGTAATCGCGACGAACCGCCTTCGCCGCGGGATCGCCATTCACCAAGGCATGATAGGTAACTAATGACATTTTTTTTTTGGCTATTTGTAAACAAGTTTGGAAATAATTTGTATTACCTATGTCTGACGAAATAAAAAAATGATTGATTTAATAATCTTTTTTAGCCTAAATATAAATATAAAAAATAAAATTCATTTATTCCAGATCAAGATCCATAACAAAAAACATTACATACATACGTACATTGATAAATAATATCATGATGTTTTATATTTTACGGTCTCGTGCCTTTAATGTTTGACAAGCGTGTGAAGCTAATTTATTTAAACTACAAATATAACGAATTGACCTCAAAGACATGTTTTCTTCTCTAGGCAACAGTCGCTAGGCAGTGTACCAGAGAGAAAACCTCAAGCCTTGTCTCCTAGAGGCGCCATAGTGGACGCTGAGTTATTCTACTCCAGGAGTGCTGAACATTTGGCTGGCAAGAGATTAGACCAGGTAAATTATATATACTAGCCGCGCCCCCGGGCTTCGCTCCCGTGGGAATTTCGGGATAAAAAGTACCCTATGTGCTATTCCCGGTATTTTTCTACCCGTGTACCAAATTTCATCGAAATCCGTCCAGTAGATTTTGCGTGATTGAGTAACAAACATCCTCTCAAACTCACAAACTTTCGCATTCATAATATTAGTAGGATACAACATAGTAATTAGAAAGGAAGTCACAAGCCTTGTCTCCTAGAGGCGCCATAGTGGACGCTGAGTTATTCTACTCCAGGAGTGCTGAACATTTGGCTGGCAAGTGATTGGACCAGGTAAATGATATACACAATCTGAATTTTCATTGGTTTTGGGAAAAAAAGTCGTATAATCGCAATCTTAATTTGTGTAAGATGTAAAAAAAAATAGTCACAAAAGTGATTTTCGTTCGAGAACACGTAGTTACGCCCAACTTATTGTAGTGCCGCGTGAACTCGATGACCTCAAATACAAGTAGGTATGCGCTACCAATTTGCGTTCGAGTTTCACTCAACATTTTTTTTTTTCTGAAATTTTATTTCGAATAGTTAATTGGGTCTTATACTGAAGTTGGCTGTGGCTTCAAAACCAATGAAAATTCATCGTGTATTTACATCCATACTAATATTATAAATGCGAATGTTTGGATGTGAGTTTGTGAATTTGTGAGTTTGTGAGGATGTTTGTTACTCAATCACGCAAAATCTACTGGACGGATTTCGATGAAATTTGGTACAGAGGTAGATAATGACCTGGAATAGCACATAGGCTACTTTTTATCCCGGGAAAAAGCACTGTTCCCGTGGGAAATTCACGCAGGCGAAGCCGCGGGCAAAAGCTAGTATACAATATAGTAATAAGAGAAGAAGCTTCAAGCCTTGTCTCCTAGAGGTGCCATAGTGGACGCTGAATTATTCTACTCCAAGAGTGCTGACATTTGGCTGGCAAAAGATTGGACCAGGTAAATTATATATGTTACGGGCAACTTGAAAAGTCTAGTCCCTATGAATAGTGATCGGCCTGTATACATAATGCCCATGTCACATAGGCAATATGATATATATATATATTTACATATTATGAGTTGTGGACTGTTTAACTTGAGATACTTTGCCGATCTGACTGAGTAAGGCGCTGGTGGACTTGGAATAAAATACTTGATGAGCTTCAAAGACTAGCATCTGGCTGCGTGCTTGACCATAGTGGAGACTTCTTGGTAACTTGGAGGAGATAACTGAGTGGGAACGCTAAACTTCCCGTATTATATGATCTAATTGTATGTCTCACTACGTATAGCTATGGCCGAGCAGACGTGAAATGTAGTCATGTAATTGGTTAATAATTTTCACATAACATTATATTTTTACATATGTGCGATATTAAGCTTTTACATAACAGCGTTTGGAGTGAAAGGTACATATTTTGTCTCATTCGACATTTAACGGTTATTACCGTGTTGCGCTATTGTGCGCTTACATGTATTGAACATAAGGTTTATATTTTATTAACAATAAGATCATTTCGTATACATAGCAAAATGTAGGATATGATTATACATTATTAACTATGGATATATGATAGTGTGTACATAACTAATGTAGGATATTATAACTTTACAAACAAAATGATTATACAAACTGATTAACTAGCCTAAGTATATTATTAAAATTAATCCTACATGCGACAGTCTCCCCACGTGCGCTAGCACTACTTAACAGAGGAGCATATAACTATTAAACGTGCACTGGGACGCCGAGTGGAGCCTGCGACGGTGTCGATGTCTGCTATTCGTACTCGTCCATCCGGGCCGGGGTATGTCTTTCGTACTATTCCTCGTGGCCAGGTTCCTCGTGGCATCGTATTGTCTGCAATTATCACGACGTCGCCAACTTGAAGTTTTGGGGATTCGTGTTTAGCCGTTCGAGGGGCTAGTTGGGGGCGGTATTCTGTTACCCAACGTTTCCAAAACTTGTCAGCTAGGGATTGACAGGTTTTCCATGAACTGAGAGATAGTTTATGGTCATTAAAGATACCAAGAGGGGATATGGCGTTGGACCGACCAATCAGGAGATGATTGGGGGTCAGGGCTTCTATGCCCAGATCGGGGTTAACGGGAGTGAGAGGGCGCGAGTTGATGATATGCTCGGCCTCTAGAAGCAATGTATGGAGAACCTCTTCATGAGGTGACGTTTCTTTGAGGGTGGTTTTGAGGGCGGTCTTGACGCTGCCCACCAATCTTTCCCACGCTCCTCCTGCTGATGGGTTGCCAGGAGGGATTTTTTCCATGTGATGCCTCGAGATGTAGTGAATGGTAACATCTCTTCTGGGAGGGTTGTTATTGCTTCTTTTAGTTCTCGTTCAGCGCCGATGAAATTGGTGCCGTTGTCTGAATAGAGCACTGTGGGAGTGCCCCTGCGGGCTGACATACGTCGGAGGGCGAGGATCATTGATGCAGATGACAATGATGCTGCTAGTTCCAAATGGACGGCTCTGGTAGTGAGGCAGGTGAACAACACGCCCCATCGCTTTTCACGTCTTCGGCCAATAGTAATGTTCATGGGACCAAACAGGTCGACCCCGGTGGCAGTGAAGGGCGGCTGGTATGACTGTAGCCTTTCTTTAGGTATGTCGCCTTCTGGAACCTTCATTGGTGGCCCTCTGTATGTACGACACCACTGGCATTTGTTTGATATGTATCGTATTACACCCCTTAGGCCAACGATGTAGAATCTCTGCTTAAGTTCGTTAATTACAGTCGCGTGATTGCCATGGTTCATTTTCTCATGGTAGTGTTGTATGAGAAGTGCAGCGAACTCTTCCTTAGCGTGTAAAACAGGGATGGACGCTTCGTTTCTGTCAATGCGTGAGTCCAATACAATTATCCCATTCTTATCAAGTACAACAGCGACTTTATATAACGGAGATTTTTTATGTAATCGTTTATTCTTTTTTAGGTCTTCCATTTCTTCGTGAAATGATACATTTTGACTTCGTCTAATTAATAAGAGCTCGGCGAGCCTAATATGCCCCAGATTCATTTCTGTTTCTGTATTCTTTATTAGCAAATGGGCCTTGAATGCCTCGGCCGCAACCAGGACGCAAGCCGTAGCCCTAACAAGCCTAGTGTATTTAGAAAACCTACTTACTAAAGGGAGATAATCGAATTGATTTTGATTCTTATTCCTAACTGTACAAATTAATTTATTATTATTACGTTCTTCGCCCGTTGGCGCTACCTGTGGGGAGTTATCGCCCTGTACGGGCCAAAAATCTGTTGAACGTTTAATAAATTCTGGGCCGCGAAACCAACGGTGGTTTGCGCCGAATTGCGCCGGCACGCCCTTTGTCGCGTCGTCCGCAACGTTCTGGGCGCTAGGTACCCACCGCCAGTCAGCTGGCGTGGTACTGTCTTCGATCTCCGCTAACCTATGCGCGACAAAACTCTTAAACTTGCGCGGATCAGCTTTAATCCATGCTAAGACAGTACGTGAATCCGACCAAAAATATCTATTTTCTATCTCATAGTCAGATTCTTTAACAATTGATTTAGCTAGTCTAGTACCTAAGACACAGCTTTGAAGCTCCAAACGTGGTATAGATATCGTTTTTAATGGAGCTACGCGAGCCTTCGCGGTAACGAGAGTGGCGGCTTTCCCCACTCTCCGCTTTCGCTCGCGGTGACAAAGTATACGACTGCAGCGTAAATCTTTTCACTCGCGTCGCAAAACACGTGCATATTGACTTTCCTATTCGCCGCAGGTACGTATCGTGGGATTTCAAGATTGTCGAGTTGTTTTACGTTTTTAATAAATGCCATCCATGATTCCCTGCATTCCGGTGGAATTTCATCATCCCAGCCAATACCAGTGCGCCATATCTCTTGCATCAGAGCCTTTCCTAGCACGGATATTGGCGAGATATATCCCACGGGATCAAAGATTGACATAACACAACTCGTTACCTGACGCTTGGTGGGTAGCACTTCGTTATTTAGGACCTCAAGTGGTGTTTTTCGCATATTAACTTGAAAACCTAACGTATCTCTACCGTGGTTCCATTTGAGACCTAATGTGCGTTCCACGTTATTTTTTGCAATAATAGCGGAGTCCGTATTACCCGCTGTGACGTCACTGATCACGCTCTGTACATTGCTAGCGAATCCTGTTAACTCGAATGAGGCCTTTTTATTTAATTCGTACAATTGGTTTATGATTTGTTTGACCTCACATTCGCTTGCATCTGTGGCGATCAGCATGTCATCCATATATGTATTACGGACAGTTATTTCCGCGGCTTTAGGGTAATCGATCGCGTGACATTCTGCGTTTTTGTTTTTTACATATAGCGCGGTTGTGGGCGACGATGCGGCCCCGAAAAATGAGACGAGTCATACGGTACTCGTTAGGCGGCATATTTCGCTCTTCCCCCTCCACAAAAAACGCAGACTATCACGGTCTGAATCAATTACTTCGACTTGCAAAAACATTTCGCGGATATCGGCTATTACTGCAATTTTACCTTCTCGAAATCTAATTAGAACACCGAATAGCGATTCTAGGAGGTCTGGGCCGGCTAAAAGCGCGTCGTTCAAGCATTTGCCATAAGCTTTAGCGGCTGCGTCGAATACAAGCCGCATTTTCTTTTTTGAGGATGAATTGTAGGAAAATGTGGCAAATACCATGACCGAGGCGCGTCCTCCGGTGGGCCAGAGTCCATTTTTTCCGCATATCCTTTGTCTAAAAGATTTTGTATTTGCGCGGTATAGTTAACCTTTAACTGCGCGTCCTTATCGAGTCGTTTCTCTAAATTATAGAGGCGACGGAGAGCGTGGTCTTTATTGTGGGGCAACGTTTCGTTTTCGTTGCGCCACAAGAGGCCAGCTTGGTACCTATTGACGTCGGGTAGTTTTTTGCACGTTTTATCGAGAATATCTAACGCACGTTTTTCTGGGTCTGCCCTGGGTACCTTTTGTTCCACCCCTAAAGACTCGATGCTAAAATGAGCCTTCATTAATTCCAGAATTTCAGATTCTGAACTCACTGGTTTTATATGGTTAATGAAGGCTGTATTGGATTTTGATGAAAAATACTGGCCATGTAATACCCAACCTAAGCGAGTTAGTGAGGCGACGGGTTGATTCTGATTTCCACTCAGAATTTGTCGCGACACTATTAAATGCCAGTTATCTTGGCCTATTAATACAGTTGGTATGGCTTGTTCATATGAAATCTCATCGATTATTTCTTGAAGATGGGCGCATTTTGCTACCATGTCCCGCGGCACCTCTTGAGGAGAGATATTAAGCCGCGAGATGGTGCATGCTCTCATCTTTTCGTAATTGCGACTGCAATGACCGCGAACTGAAACTTGTATGTGACACGAGTCGTAGTCTTTCATCATGTTACCACCTATGCCTGTGATAGTTAACGGCTCACCACTTTCCCTCGGGGCTATTAAATCAGCCGTTTCCCTTTCTACGAGGCTCATAGTAGAGCCCTCGTCTAACAAGGCGAAAGTACAAACGGTACCCAGGGGACCAGACATTTCGATAGGTACGACTTTAAGAAACGTGTTGACTGAATTTAAGTGATTGACATTTGTCACGTTAGCGCGCGTAATATTTACTGTTTGTTGCGTGAGCCCATGTAACAGTTTGTGGTGGCCAGCCTCACACTGGTTTACACCACAAGGTACATACTTACACTTAAAGGGCCTTTTATGGGACGCGGCTAAACACCTAAAACACAGTTTGTTATTTTTCGCGATCTCCCAACGCTTACTTACTGAGGATTTCAAAATTCGTTACACTTCGCTAATAAATGGGTATTGCCACATAATATGCATTTATTATCTTGCGCTAAAGGCGCTGACTGCTTCTTATTATTATGAGACGTGCCCGATTTCCTGAAATCCTTAGTTTTACTGACTTTAGCGTTGGCTTGAAACGAGGAATGTTGCGGCGTCGTATCGCACTCGTAGTCCGAGCTACTACTACTGACGTCGCGTGGTGGGGGTGGCCGGTGATCTAGTGATCGCATAGACGACCGCTCGTTATGTGCGACGTTAATATGAGCTCTACCTTTGCGATGTTGTGATTTACGCGCATAACTACTTATTTCGTTTAAAAAGGTGGCCATGGCTACTAAGCCAGGCACACTGGAGTTCGCTGCTTTATACTTACTCCACTCGTAGCGAACAATTAAATTTAATTTGTCCACTATTTTATTCACTAACTCGGGTGAATGTAAATAATTTTCCTGGCGCAGCGACTTAATGGTTGCCACCACATTGGCAACATGGCTCGCGAATGACACAATATTGCTATTGTCTTCAGATAATCGCGGCATACGTTTTGCGTTATGAATTTCAGTGAGGACTATTTCCTCAGGATCCCCGAAGTGCCTCTCTAAGGCTTCCATTATTTCGAAAGGATCTTGGACCGTGTACATAATGGATTTCACGGCCGTGCGAGCTTCTCCTCTTAAGGCCTTACGGATTCGACTTACATTAATGACAGGGCTGAAAAATGGCGCGCTGTCTTCGAACTCGGCCCGGAACGCTATCCACTCTGTAATATTGCCATCGAAGTGAGGCAGTTCGGGGATCGACCTGTGAATTACAGGCGTCGCGACGTCGTTAGTGTATGTGCGGGCGTTACGATCGCGCCTACCACTAGGACCCGGGTCCTCGTTGGTGTGTCTAATGGCTGGTCTCGAAACCTGCTGATTAGTGACCCAGTTAGAAACACGCGACTCTTCTATAATACCGTGCTGCGCATCGCCGTTGGAAGACCGCGCAGCGCGTCAATGCGCGCGATCTCCAACCTACACTTGGCGGCTGCGGCAGCCCGTTGAGCCTCTTCTAACTTTGCCTGCTGCATTTCGAGCTCAGCCATCATAACACTGAGGTTACTACTTACCGGGGGTGTGCGGAACGTCTACAACAGTGCCCGTTGCACTTCTATTATTTAACGCGTCTTCATATAACCCGTCTCGCGACACAGGTCGCGGAGGCGGATTCGCGACTTCCTTACTACCTACATTACTACCTATATTTTGGCTATGGGTTGCGTCCGTGGTTGGGCTGGTGCCTTTGCTCCACGTGTTGGTTTCACCAGTGGTGGTGTCACCTGGGGGCGGTGTATTTTCTCCGACCAGATGGTCCGGAGAGGGCAGAGGGCCCTTAGAGCGTAATGACCTGTCTGTCATTTTTAAGCGCACGTGGGGGTCCCTAACCAATTTACCTTAATACTACCTAACCCTAAATTTATCACTGCACTACAAAAGTCTTTTTACTCAAATGGTGTACTCGGCGAAGGGATGCTAAGCTTTCGCTCCAACAATCCCCTGTGGCTCGTGGAAGGGTTGCCGTGAGGCGATTTTGTAGGCGGGTTGCCTATACCACGAGTAGCAAGCGTTAGCTCAAACTGACTCGGGCCAGATACCACGGAGAACGAGCGTGTGATGCTCAACTTTCTCCGGGCCTTATACCACGAATAGCGAACAGCTGTTCAAGCTATTTGAGGCTAGATACCACAGGGTAGCGAGCTTGCTCAAGCTGCCCTGGGCCGAATACCGTTGTAATACAGCTAAAGCTGTCGGCCAGGGTTTTAAACCTGGCGTTTTTTCTTGATTATCCGGCTCGAAGGACAATATGAGTTGTGGACTGTTTAACTTGAGATACTTTGCCGATCTGACTGAGTAAGGCGCTGGTGGACTTGGAATAAAATACTTGATGAGCTTCAAAGACTAGCATCTGGCTGCGTGCTTGACCATAGTGGAGACTTCTTGGTAACTTGGAGGAGATAACTGAGTGGGAACGCTAAACTTCCCGTATTATATGATCTAATTGTATGTCTCACTACGTATAGCTATGGCCGAGCAGACGTGAAATGTAGTCATGTAATTGGTTAATAATTTTCACATAACATTATATTTTTACATATGTGCGATATTAAGCTTTTACATAACAGCGTTTGGAGTGAAAGGTACATATTTTGTCTCATTCGACATTTAACGGTTATTACCGTGTTGCGCTATTGTGCGCTTACATGTATTGAACATAAGGTTTATATTTTATTAACAATAAGATCATTTCGTATACATAGCAAAATGTAGGATATGATTATACATTATTAACTATGGATATATGATAGTGTGTACATAACTAATGTAGGATATTATAACTTTACAAACAAAATGATTATACAAACTGATTAACTAGCCTAAGTATATTATTAAAATTAATCCTACATGCGACACATATACAATATAGTAATAAAAGAATATACAATGTGTTCCGTCAACAAAGTCGGAGCCTTTAATGGTATGTTATATGGCATTTTTTATGGACAAATTACCACTCAAAACGTTTTTTTTCTGTTTTAACTTTCGGTATAAAATAAAAAATAAACAGTGTAATGGGCAAGTTTTTTCCACAAAAGCTAACAATTTAAAAAAAAATACAAAAATTTTTTTTTGCTCTTCATATTGAAACATTTCTCTTATTTTATTATTGTCTACATGATAAACTTTTAAATGAGACCTATTTTATGTCGATATCACTTTTACACGAGTAGTTACGATTGAATTAGTACAAGAGCTCGAAAAAAAACAAAATGGCTGCCATTTTACTACAGTAGAAGAAAAAAGTAATGGGTGGTGATTTTTCCATAAAAAATGCAATAAAACATACCATTTAAAGGCTTCGACACTGATGACGGGATACATTAGGTATAAAATTCTTCCGTTACTGACCGACTGACTGACAGACAACGCACAGCCAATACTACTGGGCGTAGAAAGCTGAAAATTAGGCATGTAGGTTCCTTAGGGAGTGCAGAGAGAGGATTTCCCGTAGTTCCCGCGGGAACAAAGTCCCTGACACATGCTAGTAATAACAATTTACTTATAGCCTGACCAGAAATATAAAAACCCTCGCCAAGTTCCGGAAATGCAATAGAATTAATTTCTTTCACTGGCAACTAATTTTAAAACCCATTTGTCATTTTTTCTGTCCAAGTTTGACTTTCAATCAAGGGCGGATCCAGTATTTTTATTTCTGGGAAGGGCACCGTTTTCCATTTTCGAGAATATTTTCGAGATATTTTTAAGGAAGTTTCCGTCTTGTTCTTTAAAAATTTCGAGAACGGCACATCACTAATAATAAAATAAAATAATGGTGGCGGATTAGTTTTTTGGAAATAAAAAGAAACTGTTGCTAATAAATCCTGTTATTTTAACAACTCGTATCTTAATATGATCTTTATATGTTCTGTTATGAAACCTGCCTCCACAGTATGTACACAGAATAGCAGTCAGTAATTGGGGGGGCACTTTCTCCCCGTGCTATCATCCCTTAAATCCTCTACTGCTTCCAATAATGTTGCAATATAAAACGCACAACTGCTGCCTCTAATTCAGGGTTTTTATATTTCTGGTCAGGCTTTATATAATAAAACTTTTAAACTTATCTACACACCTTTTTGTAGATTATTCAATGAAGACCGAAAAACGCAATATGCTATTCTGCACGTGAACTGAACTGTCACTTCAATGACATTTTTACACATCCGGTTACCATATGTTGTAAAGTGACGCCTTTGGAGAAAATGCAGCAGTGGAGTTTGTTGCGCCGCCTCTTCTCCACTTGCGCTTTGGAGGCGGTGATAACCTTAGCTTTAAGTAATTTTATTACGTCAATTAACTAAAAAACAAAAATGTGACGATTTATTAGTGCTATTTTTAAGCCTATATAAATATAAATAATTGACTTTGACTTTGGATGTCCATCATATTGTAGTGATGTGAATATCCGTCTAACTAAGCATTGATAAGAGTGTTTTGTTCCAGGAGCGAGTCCCGCCGCTGTTGCCGCGCAACTCAAGCTGCGCGCGCGCAGCACCGCCGCGCCGCAGCGACGCGCTCGCGCAAGGTACTGGAGGTACCTTTGTAGTCAAAGTCAAAGTCTAATTTTTTTGTTGAAACTGGCCTTCAAAGAAGGCTCTTTTTCACGTCGATAACTAATTATTTAATCATAATATATTATGTCTCAAAGCTACAAACTACTAGCATTTCGGAACGACCACTGCTGAGAAGAAATGTCGAAAGAAACTCATGAAACAGTCTTGGTCGCCTAGCATGCCAGAGGGGCTATTTATAAACTTTATACATACACTAGATTGTACAGTCAAAAATAAAATATAAGAAAAAAATAATAATAATATAATAAAACATGTTTTGTTTGTGATCGAGTAACCACAATGAATTGGTTAAGAACAAAAAATAAAAATAAAGTTCGAATCAGGATCGAAGCAGGATCCCCTGGCAACACCCGTTCACGAGTTGACGCGAGGGTCAGCCATCGCAAAGCTCAACCATAATAGAGGGAACCTTACGACCCGGCCCACGACGCCGTCAACAGTTTGAACATTTTAGAAAAATAAATACTTTCAGTCACTTGAAGATTACAATACACGTAACTGTAGGCTACTGTAGTTAGTCCTAATACCTAATCCTAACTACTCCACATAAATTTTAATGTAGATGTCATGTCACAAAACTGATTTGAATGGAATGAAAGGTAGCACTGAATTTAGTAAGAATAGTATAGAAGAAATAGAAAGAATAGACTAAGAATTAATGATTTTATGAAATGAAGATTTAATGATAGATGAAAGTAAAAATTACATACAGTAATGCAACATAAAGCTAGCGTAGGTATATAAAGCAAAGTGCGCGCGCGATCTACCCGAGTGCCGTGGCACAGTGTAAACAGCGGCGGTGGCGTCTACGTCACGGGTCGTATGATGTTGTGGCGCGGTCCAAGTGCTATAAGCGGAAGCGTTTTTCTAGTGATACGTCACACCTTATACAGTAACATTTCGAGAACGGCTCGTCATTATTTATAAACTACTAGCTTCGCCCGCGTGAATTTCTCACGGGACCAGTGCTTTTTCCCGGGATGAAAGGTACCCTATGTCCTTCTCCGTACTTCCAGCTATGTGTATGCGAAATTTCAGGAAAATTGGTTCAGTAGATGAAGCGTGAAAAGGTTACAAACAAACAAACTCACTTTCGCATTTATAATATTAGTTAGGATTTATATGATGTATTGTAACGGCAAAACATAGTGGTCCAAGATTAATTTATCCGTCCGATTAAAATCAAAACTTGGGTCGGGCTTTAGCAACTTCACTCCGGTCTCTTTGACTAATGTATGGGTTGCAGAAAAAAAATCCTAACTAATATTATAAATGCGAAAGTGAGTTTGTTTGTTACCTCTTCACGCTTTATGTTTTAAACCAATCTTCCTGAAATTTCGCATACACATAGCTGGAAGTACGGAGAAGGACATAGGGTACTTTTCATCCCAGGAAAAAACACTGGTCCCGTGGAAAATTCACGCGGGCGAAGCCGCGGGCGAAAGCTAGTTGTTAAAATAAAAATGGTTTTTAATTTATCTTTAACAAACTAACCAATCAAGTGAAAAACTAAATAGGTACTTATTTTTTTTATATTAAAATTTCTAAATTACTCGACCTTGACCGCACTCTGGTGTGTTGATTAGTGGCAATTACATACCGAAATTTAAAGAATACCTAATTTTTTTTAGTAAAATTATATGTGCATTTAATTTAACTTTAAATTTATTTGGTGGAAAATAAAATACTGTAAATAAACATTTTTAAAATTTATTTTGTTTCTAATTTTCTCCAATTTTTTTTTGCACACCGTACAAAAAGTCAGTTTAGTGAAGTCAGTTTCGAATGGTTTTAAATGACAAGCTGATAACTTAACAAAAATTACAAAAACCGTCGCATAGTACCTTTGTTTTACAAATAAATGATTATTTCTGTCTTTTAAACGTGATATTTGTCTTTTCGCAGGAAACTCCTCCCCACCGCCGTCACCACCAGAGCGACCATTACCCAGCCCCAAACACCACGAACTCGCGCGGTAAGTTAAAAAAAATTTACTGTGACAGACGGACGGACAGACAGACGCACGAGTGATCCTATAAGGACTCCGTTTTTTCATTTCTTCATGGAACCCTAAAAATGTTTCATTTTTGTAGACTCGATTATATTATCTAACTTTCTTTTTAATCTGCTATTTATTTATTTTTAGCTTTTAAATTTCCTACGGGAACAGTGCTTTTTCCCGGGATGAAAGGTACCCTATGTCCTTCTCTGTACTTCTAACTATGTGTATGCGAAATTTCAGGAAGATTGGTTTAGTAGATAAAGCGTAAAGAGGTAACGAACAAACTCACTTTCGCATTTATAATATTAGTTAGGATTAAGTACAATTTTTCTCTGTCTACCCCGTAAGAGATAAAGACGTGATACTATAATTTGTAAGTTCAATTTAACAGGATAATATTTGTAACGTACATTGTTAAATTTTACGAAATTTGAAAGTTGATAAGAAATTAAAGTTAGCGTATACATACGTCTATGAATTCATCACTAGACGAACCTGTATCGAGGAAGTCACTTCTCATTTTTTTTATTGCGTTCATTTGGTACATTAGGTCTTATAGTCAACAGAAGTTTGATCCAACTTTTTTTTAGGTCTGCTATTTATTGTGTAATTAATCCGCCATTTTGTTTTTATGATGACGTCACGTAGCCTATGTCACTCGGAAGAATGCGAGGAACTTAAAGATACCTTACACATAAACCTATAATGGAATAAATAAACCCACAATAATATGTTGTAATTTTTAAATTTGACTTGAAAAAGTACCTGCGAAGGTCTATTTTCAAAATCAAATTTTGATTTTATTATTTCACACGCTACGAACCATCAAAACATAACACACCTTTTTGAGCAATCGTGTAAAATATTAATAAAACAACAATTCTAGATAATAATGTAATAAAATACGCTATTCTAACCTTGTGATATATCACACATGTGGCGTAACTTGATACGTCTGTCTGTCTGACTGTTATCATAAACAAAAACACGCTCTTTTGCACGATGGCGTACAGACAGCTTAGTCGTAAAAGGTGTGTAGTATAATTTTATAGTTCTAAATTTGGAACATTAATAAGACTAAGTTTGACACCCAAAGGTTGGCTGGTTAATTATTCTGTTTTAAATTTGTATGCATGCAAAGAATCACGTCTTTATCCCTTACGGGGTAGACACAGCCAAGAGTCGTGAGACTCGAAGGCCACGCTTAGCTGAATAGTGGGCTTACTAATGGAATGGAGATTCAGGTATAGTGACAGGTTGCTAGCCCATCGCCTATGAGTGGAGGAATCCCCAGTTTAAAGCCCTTTCCCTCGATTGACTTTTACAATCTGCGCGGGAAGAGAAGCAACTGGTACATTCTATGTTTTTTCTTCGCTCCCAGACCAGCTTGGAAGCAACTCAACTCCACCAACTTCAACTTTGTATGTTCTTTTTTATAATAATGCAATAAAGTATTGATCTGAGTTGGTTTTTCGATAGATAAATGGATAAACTTATAATTCTACTGTTTTCAAAGCGAATATATGAATTAGAGTTTGTGTGTTTGTTACTTAATCACCCAACATCTACTAGACGGATTTTGATGAAATTTGGTATAATAAACTTTTTAAAATGAGTTATATCCCAGGTTTGGTTTGTACCAAATACCATCAGAACTTTGGGCCGCATAAATTATACATGAAAATCTTCCTCATTATTTGTAAAAACTGTCGGAAAATCCATTCAGTAGTTTTTTGAGTTTATCGCGACGCAACAGGGGACTATTATTTTATAACACGAGCCGCGCCCCGGGGCTTCGCTCCCGTGGGAATTTCGGGATAAAAAGTACCCTATGTGCTATTCCCGGTATTTTTCTACCCGTATACCAAATTTCATCGAAATCCGTCCAGTAGATTTTGCGTGATTGAGTAACAAACATCCTCACAAACTCACATCCAAACTTTCGCATTTATAATATTAGTAGGAAGTAGGTTATGTAAGGATTAGCAAAAGGCAGTTTTAGCAGAAAATTCTCTAACATACGACGTCTCGAACTGCTTATTTAGCATAGAATAGAATATAATTATGTTTATTTCTTAGATAAAAAACACAACACAACAATAAAATAGCAATACAAAAAAAAGAATGGAAACACGCCGATACCAACACACATCCATACTAATATTATAAATGCGAAAGTTTGGATGTGAGTTTGTGAGGATGTTTGTTACTCAATCACGCAAAATCTACTGGACGGATTTCGATGAAATTTGGTACAGAGGTAGATAATGACCTGGAATAGCACATAGGCTACTTTTTATCCCGGGAAAAAGCACTGTTCCCGTGGGAAATTCACGCGGGCGAAGCCGCGGGCAAAAGCTAGTACTACATAAAATGGGGGTACACGGAAATGTTGTCATGGCGTCAGTTTGTGCTGTGTAGGTATAGAAAAGGGATCCACTCAGCATTTGCCGTCGAGCTCACAAATTGCGGGCTCGCGACGCTGGTTTTCAGTGAAACCTTTAAGACCAGGTCCAACCTGAGCTGCAAAAAACAAAATTCATATGCGCTTAACCGCGCCGTGTGCGCGTTGCAATAAGATAGTTTTTTGCACAACACAATGTTCTACTTTCGTTGACAGGATCGAACAGATTTTGTACCGATTTAGCAACTATTTCTCAAATATCTTTAAAAATTCGTTTTAAAACAAAAGTGCTCGATTAAGACTTAAGTTTCATGACTTGAAAGTTGAAATATATTCTAAATTTTCGGTGCCTTTATGAATTAATTAAGCCGAAAATATGTATTTTTATTAAAAAGTACACGATTGAAATCTTAATGGAGATCATAATCTATATCCTGTATTATTTTTTCACTTCGTAAATAAACTCTAATTAGGTAAATTTCTTCATGAAAAATTACAATTATTTCGAATGTGGGGTACGAGCTCGCCTTAAGTGAGATATGTCACAAACGTGTATTTCTTTAATTTTTATTTAAAAAAAATGTGTTTTTAAACCCTCAGTGCCCCGGCGATGTCCCCGCAGCGCTCCCCCGCCCCCGCGCCCCCCGC
Source organism: Ephestia elutella (assembly GCA_018467065.1). Lineage (NCBI taxonomy): Eukaryota > Metazoa > Arthropoda > Insecta > Lepidoptera > Pyralidae > Ephestia > Ephestia elutella. The sequence continues at coordinate 8,269,031 of CM031593.1, forward strand.
CACCGCCAGCCCCCTCCCCAGCACTGACAGGTATGGAAACTGGGGGACGAAAAAGACCCCTTTGACAAATCAGAAAATGGTTTCTAAATTTTTTTTTATCTATTTTCATAAATTTTTTCGATATTTATATTTAGGAGTGTTGAGAATAAGGTGCACTTTTGAATGGACTGTAGGGTTTTAAATGAAAGGACGTGTATGTCAATGCGAGTGAATTTTGCGACTGACTTTTGCTGGAAAGATGCACGCTTTATAAATAGAAATTGATCACAACAATGAGATAAACATAAAATGGTGGTTTTTACGACCATGACTTTTGCTATAAAATCTTCTCGAACCCACTAAAACCACATGGTGCGCCCTCTCGTCGCATAGAGCCACAGGATCACATAGGACACAGGATCACCTGACTAAGTTTGCTATAAAATGTAAACCAACTCCGCCAATTACAAAAAATCCTAAAAAAAAGTCTTAAATGTATAAATAGAATAGAATTGTTAGTAATTGTTATTTTGTCACCAGGAGTTCGGCGTTCAGTTTCCCCGCGCGCGGCGCCCCCACCCCCTCACCCCCCGCGCCGCCACTCACCCCTCACCGTAAGTTATTGTGCTTTTTAAATTATTTACTAGCTAGAATTTGGTGTAGACAAAATACTAACATAGTTATAACCTGTCTTTGTTACTAACACCTGAAACCACCTGGTTCTTTCTGAAACAATTTTTTTTATAAACTATCTTGCGTGTTTTAGATACAAACTTTGACCCCCCCATTTCAGCACATTGGGGATTGATTTTTGAAGAAAAAAGTCGTCTATGTTTGACCCCCTTCAACTATATCCATAACTTCTTAAAACTGTGTTTGTTGCAGCGGGTGTATGGTGCGGAACCCCCCCTCCATTACCCCCTAGGAGACGGAGAGACTCAGCCGCCCCCACCACGCCTAGTTGTCAGGTAACTTATAAGTTAAGAACTATTGTTTATATTCGAGTAGGTTGTTTGTTTTTCATTTTTAGGGTTCCTTACAAAAAACGAAACCTTTATAAGATCATTCGTGAGTCTGTCCGTCTGTCACAGCCAATTTGCTCCGAATCAACTGAACCAAATTTTTCAAGATTTTATTCATAAAAGAAAACGAAAATTTACTATTCCCCCCTGATCACCGAACTGAGCCAAAAATTTTGGAAAAAATACAAAATATGATTCATCGCTTGTAGATTACAGGAAAACCTATAAGAACTGACATTGTACGGATCCGTAGGTTGTCTGATCCGGCTCGAAGGACCATTACGTCAAGCCGACTAACTATATGTAGTTTAAAAAATTGCGTTTATATACAGGGTATTTTGTTAAACACCAGCAACTTCTAACGAATAAAAAATCAGCTGTTCCATACATTTTACAATACCTACTCGCCCAAAATACAGGGTATAAAATGACCTCCGACATAGCCGAAATCCACGTAATCTCCTCATTAATATGAACATTTTTCCCCAAGAAACCATACCTGGGAAATCAGTAGTTTCCGAGATAATGAGGTTTAAAGTTGAATTGAAAATTTCCATTTTTTTTGCAGATTTGTAAAATTTATTATGTAATCGTCATTTCATACTAAGAAACCTCATTAAAATTTCAAAGAATTCCCCATCAAAGCTAATGCTAAAGTTTTAAATAACTCTGAAGTGACTTTAATTAGGGTACCCTATGCATACGTAACGGCTATGTCGGACGTGATTTTACATCCTGTATATGGAACAGCACATTCTTTTTTTGAGATTTCAGAGTCGGTCCCATACAATAAGTTGCTCATATTCATAAGTACTTTCACCCCTAGCGAGGTTGCTGGTGTTTAACAAAACACCCTGTATATCTTTTTTTAAGTGAACAGAACAGAAATTGTTCTTACTTCAAACACTTTAATAATTGTTTCACCACATTGCAGCCCCCGCCGGCCTGCACGGCCCCCCCCTTGACAAGCCCCCGCGCGCCCCCCCCGCTGCCGCCCCGCCCGCCCCCCGCCCCCGAGCTGCTCAGGCCGGCGCATTCCACTATACTGCAGCGGAGACATCACTCTATGTGAGTATATCTGTACGTTGTAATGCGGAAACATATCGGTATTGTTTTATAGGTTTTTAGTGATGCTGATTACGGAAACATTTTTTTCACTTCTCATGCTTTGAAAGTGCTTATTTGTGCAGGATATAGGCTGCACAAAATTCGATTTCGTGCACTCATTAACGTATCTACTCAAATGTATCTTAATTAAGGCAAAGAAAATGAGCCATACAGCCAGACACAAAAAAAAATCATAGGTAGAATTTGTTATTTGTTATTATTATTTACTTTAATTTATTTGCCTTATGTGTTTTTAAGACATAAAAGATAATTAAATTTAAATTCAAGTACGGTAGGTTGTTTAATTAATTTAAGAAAATTTTTATAACAAAATTTAATAGTAGGCTGTATGCTATATAGGTCTGCAGCCCAAACCTAATATCAATGTCGTAATATTTAAAAAAAAAGGCAGGAAACAGCTCTTATTTTTTCGTGCGTTTACTGTTTTATTTCCTCGCAAGTCTCAAGAAGTTTCCTCGAAGTGAAAAGCAGAGTTTATAACTCGTCCACAAAACGATTTTTATCCTCGACATTACTATCTAAAAGTCTCGGATAAAAATGGTTCGTTTTGTGCACTTGTTGTAAAATCTACTATTTTTTTTTTTTGGACAACAAACAGTCTTATGTATCTTATTCTACAACAAGAGAGAAACAGTTGACCATTTAAATGTTCTCAATGTTTTTAATGTTGGCAATAACGGTATTGTTTTCTAGGTTTTCGGTGATGCTGATTATGGAAACATTTTTTTTTAATTTTAGCAATATCGGTATTGTTTAGGTTTTCGCATATTCTTTGAAATTTTCTATAACGGCACTTCAGTAGTCTCAAGGGTGCTTTCGAAAATGATTTTTGGATTAAGATGGCAGATATTTTTTTTTAATCTTGCAATATAGGTATTATGTTATGGGGTTTCAATGGTGCTGGTTATGATAATTACATTAATTAATTTTTAGATCTAAGATCAAAAATCCAAGATCCTTATTAGCAGGTGTCAGATAAAGAACTATTCAAGCGATACATACGCTTGGATTGGATCAATCGGTACTTTCTTTCCCAGTGTACAATGTAGTATTATTCGTAATTTTATTTTTCTGACATTTCATATAACAATTTTCAATGTATATTCGTCCACATAGATAATTCTTTAATTGTAAGACATATGTTGTAAAGTGACGTCTTGGGAAAAAATGCAGCAGTGAAGTTTGTTGCGCTGCCACTTCTCCACTTGCACTTTGGAGGAACTTTCTTTTGAAATTTTTGTGATGTTAACTAGTTAAAAAATAGTATTTTAATTACTCATACTCTGAAAGTAAGTCTGAAGTTGCCTGCGTAGCGTGGTGAAAGTAATACTTTTCAGCCCTAGGGAGAATCGTTTTCAACTGAGAGCTGTCAAATTAATTTAAAAAAAAACTAGTTCTATTTTCACGTTATTTTATTGAACCATTTTGAAATTTTTGTGATGTTAACTAGTTAAAAAATAGTATTTTCATTACTCATACTCTGAAAGTAAGTCTGAAGTTGCCTGCGTAGCGTGGTGAAAGTAATACTTTTCAGCCCTAGGGAGAATCGTTTTCAACTGAGAGCTGTCAAATTAATAAAAAAAAAAAAACTAGTTCTATTTTCACGTTATTTTATTGAACCATGTTCCAACTTTTTATACAGACAGCCATTCAACATATTATGTAAAATTGAAATAACATGAAGTTAAAGAATATAAGTATTTTTTTTATAATATAGATTTTTTAATCTTTTTTTCAATGATGGAACCAAATGAAAAGAATCTAATTATATTCACTCATTATTTCTTTAGCTAATTCACGTTTTTAATTTTTACTTTCTTTGTATTCGTAATGAAAAGCACAGTGTTTACCTCGGGTGAAAGACTTTTTTAAGTCCCTCGAACTATTGGCCAAACCCCGTCTCGGGCTTTAAAAAAGTTACTTTCACTCACTAGGTAACAATGTACTATTGACGATTTAAAAGTGCTATTTGTAAGCCCATTTAATTAATAGTACATTGTTACCCTAGGGGTGAAAGTCCCGAGACAGGGTTTGCTCGCTACGCTCGAGTGTCAATAGTTCGAGGGACTAAATAAGTCTTTAACCCGAGGTAAACACTGCTTTTCATTACGAATACTAGGAAAGTACCTGAGGAGCGGGTTGAAAGTAATACTTTTCAATCCTAGAGAGAATCGTTTTCTACTTACGGCTGTCAACTTATGAAAAAATAATCATGAAAATGTCAGTAGAAAACGATTGTCCCTAGGGCTGAAAAGTATTACTTTCAACCCGCTCCTCAAGCAACTTCAGACCTACTTTCTGAGTATGAGTATTGAGTAATGCAAAATAAATTTCATTTCGTTTCATAGGTCGGCGGCGAGTGGGGTCAACAATAGCACTTCCCCGGCCGCGGCCCCGCGCCTGCCACCGAAGCCCTGCGTGGCGGCCGGCACCCGCCGCTAGCCGCAGGTATGTACTGCTGTACTTGACGACCGCCGACATCTAGCGGCGGTTGTATACATCGTGGCCATATCGTACATTTGCACCTATTGTATGCTGGACCACATATTGCAGGACTATTGGCAATGTTCTATAATATGCGTGTCAGTCACTGTTATATGCCTCATGATTTAATGAGAACGGTCGTGGTACCAGTTGTTAAAAATAGAACGGGGGACCTGTCTGATAAAAATAATTATAGACCCATATCCTTGGCAACAATTATTGCCAAGGTGCTTGATAGTGTGCTAAATACACAGTTAAACAAGTATATAACTCCACATGATAACCAATTTGGTTTCCGGCCTGAATTTGCTCACTTCATAAAATACTCGAGAATTTTATGAAATGGTCGCATTCCATGAAATGTTTCGCTGTCTATTTGGCCACGTCATATCGATGGCTTAGAGTGAAAACCTCGGATGTTTCTTTTAAAAACTGTAAGGTATCCGAGGTTTTCACTCTAAGCCAACGATATGTGGTTTGGGCAGATTAATGATAATCGTTTCTCGATATGAGCAACTTAACGCGCGGCTTCTTCATTAAATGGTCAAAATTATTTTGATCTTAACGTGAAGTCGTAAAATCTACTGGACGGATTTCGATGAAATTTGGTACGAGGGTAGAAAAATGCCGGGAATAGCACATAGGGTACTTTTAACCTGAAATTCCCACGGAAGCGAAGCCCCGGGACACGGCTAGTTTTAAATAAAAACCTAGCTATACTTGACAACCGCCGCCATCTAGCGGCAGTTGTATACACACATCGCTAATCTCTAATTTGATCTTGTAATTCTAGTTAAAATCAATTTTACGAAAAGGCAATTGGGTATTACAATTAAAATATTGCTAAACTTACTTGCGGTGCGCAAGCGATAGTGGCCGGTAAGGGCCCCGCCTGTGGATGCAAAATCCCAGGTTCGAATCCTGCCCGGGCTACGTAAGTTTGTCTGACTCATGTTAGTTTTCATCGACCACCACTTGCTTCCGGTGAAGGAAAACATCGTGAGGAAACCTGCACTCTGGTTGATGATTATCAGCTAGTGTGTGAAATGGAGAAGGCAATGGCAAACCACTCCATTAAAATTGCCAAGAGAGTCGTTGTGTGTGTTTCATTCCATATAATGACCACGACACTCTAGAGAATGAAGGAGGATCGTGGCGTCAAATCAGCCTACCTTTGGAAAATATTGCTAAAAAGTACTTTTTTTTCAGACAACGCGAGTCCTGTGCAGTGCCAATAAATAGTTTCACTTAGTTATACACCACGGCGACACGACACTCTAAACTCGTCATGAACACAAGTCCACTGTTGGACATCCCCGCCCCCCAAATAAATATATATACGGACAAATCACACAGATTGAGTTAGCCCCAAAGTTAGTTAACGATACTATATTTTGTAACAAATACATACTATGATGGTCAGCGATAATCAGGGACACCAGTCGATTTTCATACAAACGAGGTTACTTTGAAGCCTTGGTTCAACGCCAGGATTGATCTGAGCTGTGATCTAATGATGAATTAGAATTACCTCGTTTGTATGAAAATCGACTGGTGTCCCTAATCAGCTGACCAGCTATGTATATAGATAAACATCCAAGACCCAGGTCAATCTGATTTCCATCTTGACCCGACCGGGGGTCGTCAAAAATACCTATGAATCTGACAATTTAATGTCTGTCCTTACTAATAAGTGCTGACAGGTGGGATATCTACAAGATGGCCCTTATAAAACCGACTTTGCTTTTTGTATATATATATTTTTTTTTAAAGCGTGTCGTGTCGCTCGTTAGATGTTAATTATAAAATAATGAATAAGAGACAGATAGTGAATTTTATCTCAATCATGCGTTAGTAAAATTATATGTTATTATGTGCGGATCTTAATAGCAAGCCGGCGTATTTTTTTGTTTTTTTTTTCTATCCAAAAATATGGAAAAACGCCTTTGAGTCTCAAGACTTTTGGCTCTGTCTACCCCGTAAGGGATAAAGACGTGATATATTTGTAACTATATTTAATAGAATATTTGTTGATATTTGATTCGATAGTTTTTGTGTTTAAAGCAACCAGATACACAAAAGGCGCATTTTGTTTTATATAATGTCTGTAATATATTGATTTAGTGAAATATACATATGATTGTATGTTTATTTGTTTATATTTCTTGCGATGAATTGAACAATTGTATGTTTATTTATAAATATTTGATTTAAATGAAGTTAATAATACGCCGGATCGTTGTATGAAATGTTATATACATTGGTGTAATATATTATCCGATTAATTTGATATCAAAGTCGATTTAACCAATGCATAAAATAATTATATCTATTCGTTATAAGGTTGGTAACGCGATAGAAATACCCTTGTCATACGACAAGGGTATTACTGTGCCAAGAAATACCCTTGTCATACGAAATGGGTATCACTGCGGTAGAAATATGCATGACGTTTACGATGATTTTGCCGATATTAAGGTTGAGAATGACGCATAGTGATACCCCATAGAGCTAGAGTTTTTCATTTTTATTTTACTTAGAGACACAGACAGCTGAGGAAGCGGGATGTCAGATATGGTTTTTGCCTATGTTGGTGAAGGACAGGTAATATCTTCTGTGAAGCTCATTTTTGTCAAATTTAACATTTTTGGTGTGTTTTAGTTCCATAGAATTTGTGAACAATCTGTAATTTGGTGCACACTTTTATGAACGGTTTTGGGCTTCATTTGACAATCAAGTTTATAATCATAATTATTTATTGCTTCCTTAATGTAACAAATAGGTGTTGTCATAAGATTAAGCACAAAATTAAGGGCCCTGACGGGCGCTGCAATGTCTGTTAAAGAATGAAATTTTTATGTGATATCCTTTTCGTATGACAAGGGTATTTCTGTCGCGTTGCCAACCTTATGACGAAAAAATATGGATATCTTTGATGTCAAATATTGTAAAACGCGATGGTACGAGACTTGTGTGTGTGTGAGCGAGCAAGCAATGCATTTTTATATGTATATAGCCGCGTACGCATTGACATGACATTTATATAATGTGTTTAGGGTCAGTTTCCACTTTGAAAAATTATGGAAGGGGTCCATGTTCTAGTTGGCTAAAAGCTAGAGGTTTTTTCTCGAGTTCGCCCGCGTGGTTTTCGTTTATTTCCCATTCCACCGAATATTGAATATTAAATTGTCGAAATACCTTTTACGCTTATAAAGAGTTGTAAAACCTGCAAAGTTTCAAGTTTGTGGCTAAATCTGTGTTTGAAGCTAAAAAAAATACACTCGTAAAACAATTCAAAGTGGAAATTGATCGTGGACTACTTTTTATAAAAACATAAACAGAAATTGACAAAAACATTTATGTATTTTAAGATCTATAAAGAAATGCATTTAAAACCATTGTTTTCACATAAAAAGTGATATTATTTTTTTGTATGATGAATTTAAAAAAAAAGTATGTAAATTGCGTGAACGAATGGCTGTCGTGTATATTCCATACGCTTCGGTTATAGCTTCGCCGTTCTTACAAAAGATGTATGTATTTTATTTGGGAATGAAGGACTGTTTTGTATGTTTTTGACAATTCAACGTGTATACCAACTATTTACGATTGTTAAACCAAAAAATACTGATTAAAGTAATACATGACATTTTTGTAAATAAAAAACACGCTTTGCGTGTCGGTAATATCACGCCAGGCGTACTTTCCTTCAGTAAACTCATTATAACTAATTTTTCTTTCAAACACGGTTGTCAGATGTTTGTAAATATTTATGTGTAAAACTGTTATGTTCCATCTTGACCCGACCCGGGATCGAACCCGGGACCTCCGGTGTGGCAGTCCGGCGTGATGGCCGTTAGGCCACGGAGGTCGTCAAATATAGTTGGCGTACGTACTTTTTGAAGTCAAAATACCACAAAATAGTCCCAAATAACCATTGATAGTGAATATTATACACGTTATGAGGCACAATGATTGTCTCTTTTCCACAAACGGAAAGAGTGAGACCGATATACATTATATGCCTGTTTATTTAACCGTGTAGGTAAAACCTTACCTTGAAAGTTATATTGTATGTATAGTTTATTAGATAATATTGGTGACATGGATGTATTGGGGAGCTACTTTGGCCTATGTTTCCCTTTAAATTAATATACGGTACGTCTTGTGTATCAAGCTGTCTGATTTTAGTCATGACATATCGACATTGACAGCGTTGTACCATCTGACAGATGTCTGTTGACGGGTGGTGGAATATTTGATCATTGACTCGAATCAGATGACATGAAATAATCAAGTCGGTACCATTTACATCCGTAAACGACCAAATTTCAGCGAAATATAAAGATATATAGTCGTCTCTCTTCAACATAGCGTGCTGGCATTATTTGGTCGTTTAAGGACATGTGTTTTCGCTATTGGTAGTTTTCTTATTTGTATATTGCAACATTTAGATTGTTTTTTTAGAAAGATACATAAATAGAGATTTAAATTTTAACTATTTTCACTATTCCTAGTACAAAAGAGCAGAGAATAAGCTTCCCTTAGCGGTGTTCCCGAATAGATTCGACATTGGGACCTTCAAGAAAAGAGCCTATCGCTTTCTCAAAGAGTCGGCAACGCATCAGTGACCTTTTTAGGGTCGTTGGTGTCAATGGACTGCGGTGATTGCTTACCATCAGGCAACCCGCATGCTTGTTTGCCTACTATTCTATAAAAAAAAGAATAGAATTTCGTTATACAAAGTTGGAATTTTCTGGTTTCTGTTGGAAATCTCCTCTACTCTCCGCTTTGGTGGAGAGTGCACCTTAAACTGGTCAAACAGTGTCTGTTGGTATGTTTGTATATATTTACGTATTTTTTGAGATAATTTTATATTTGATCTCAAATGTTTGTATATTTTCTCCATAATCCAACCCTATTTTTTAACTCCAAGCAATTCTCGCCTTTTGCGCATTTGTAGTTTACGTGGGGGGGCGTTCTCCCCCCCCAGCCCTCGTATGTTTCGTTTATTATGTGCAATAATGGATTTTTGTATTGTATATTCTTTTAAAAGTATGATAGCATTTTTTTAAATCTGTAGTGAATGTTTGTAAAATATTACAAATTTAAAACAGCCAATAACGAAAATGCACTAAGGTCTATACACACCGGGCGCGGATCGGCGACATAAGGGTCTGTACACACTAAAAGCGAGGTTTTTTTTTTAGAAAGCGCATCGCGCCCGGTGTGCACAGGACTTTATTTAGACGCGAGTAGATATAAGGAAAGACCACCTGTACAATATAATGTAAATATGTAATTTAAGCAAATAATATAGACATTCATATATACAGTTGATACGTCGTTTTATTCATTGACCTTTAGAATTAAAATCAAAGACCAAAAATAGTATTTTTAATGTGTTAGAGAGAGGAAAAAAACCAATAACATTCATAGACTTTATTTTTACAAAAAAAACGCTTATTTACTTAATAATTACAATTTTTTATATTTACATCACTATAATAATGACTTACAAGCAAGAAATAATGGCATACACAATGAAAGAAAAAGTTTTTCGAAAAAAAATCATGATTTTAACATATATGAGACTAGCTGTCGCCCGCGGCTTCGCCCGCGTGAGTTTCGCTTAGATGAAAAATCTCTCTTGGAGCTTTTCATCAGATGTTCCAGATCTTCAATTTTTATACGTCAGCAGAAAATGCTCATCAGGTTGAACGACTTTTGTTAAGGCACCATTTCCATATTTCTTATAGTTTAGCTGTTCTGCTATGGTTCTTCATCAGGTGTTCCAGTTTTTAAAATCAATTATAGCCTATATATTGCCCAGGCTTAATAGCTATACAACAAAAAAAGTTTTATTCAAATCCGTCCAGTAGTTTTTGCGTGAAACGCGTACATACATACAGACAGACAGACAAGAAATTCCAAAAAATGTTTTTTGCTTTCTATTATTCTTTTTAAGTGTCCCTCTATCCATTTCAGTCAAAAATACTAAATGTACAGACAAAATATTTTTACTGTTTTATTATATGTATAGATTTATACATCTTAAATCAATGAAATGGGAATTTATTTGCTTTAATTAAAATCGTTAAGTGGCTGCGTCCAGGGGTTCCGTTCCCGTGAGAATATCGGGAAAAAATAGTATCGAGTTTATTACCCTAGGTAAAGGTACACCTTTCATCGAAATCCATTCAGTCGTTTTGGTGAGATCGAGTAATAAACATACATTTCCCATGAGAGAATGGAAATCCATTCAAAAAAATTGTAGGAGTTTTTGACAAAATGGTAGAAATGCGCTTGGCGTGTCCGTTCTAGAATGTCCTTTTTTCATTAAACGTTAAGTTTACTTATATGTATATCTGTAACTTTAAAGTATGATTTGGGAAAAGAAAATTCTGAAAAAGAATAAATAGTAAAAAATAATAGACCCGGCATAACAATCTATACAAACAGTGGTTATGCGGTCGGTCGCCATGTTTTGTCACTATTATTAGTACGCGCAGGCCGCCATCTTTGTGCCAAATCCTTTGTCGGCGCCGGTTTTAGGTATGCACCATTTTTTTTAGGTATGTCATGTCTATTCTTTTTTCCTTCGTTTTGAAGTTAGTAGAATGATGAGGCCGTAAAAGTGGCGGAATACTTTTCGGGTACAATTTGAATGGATCGTTGGAATGGCATTGACACGCCAAGAGTAATAATCTAAACTCCATTTATTCTTACCAGTCCTATCATGTAAACAATCTTACTATGTCTTTTTATGATTTTACAACAATATAAATTAAAATAGACTTTTTAGGAAATTACTTTCGTGGTTAATAAATGTTTTACTTTAGAATGTTTAGGTTTGAACTAATATTTTATTTATTTTCAACAAAATTTAACAAAAAGTACTGTGAAGATTGTTTACATGATAGGATTGGTAAGAATAAATGGAGTTTACGTTAGGAGTTACAGTCAGTCCCTAGTAACATCTATGCTTCCCCTAGTTTAGCGTCGTGCAGTTCCCTCACGAGCTCTGCGAGTTCGGCCGCGTCGTAGCCGAGCAGCTGGCGCAGGTCACACACGAACTTGTACACGAAGCTGTTATAATAACACCGATTTTAGATTATTTAGAAATTAAAATGTTTTATTTCGAACAAGAAACAAACTAAACTCCGTTTTTCCTATTTGTCCTATTATGTGTATCTATATATGTATTTGTCATAAAATATAGTATCGTTGAGTTAGTATCCCATATCACAAGTCCCGAACTTACTTAGGGGCTAACTCAATCTGTGTGATTTGTCCGTATATATTTATTTATTTATTTTGTGTAAACAATCTTACTTTATGATTTTACAACAATATAAATTAAAATAAACTTAGCAAATTACTTTCGTGGTCAATAAATGTTTTACTTTAGAATGTTTAGGTTTGAACTAATATTTGATTTATTTTCAACAAAAAGTACTGTGATTGTTTACATAATAAGACAAGTAAGAAAAAACGGAGTTACACAAACATTGGCTAACTATGACAATCTGCAATTGTTAAAAAAACTGTGCCGCAGATGTCAACACCGAATTAATAATAGAAAATACATTTTTCACTTCTCATGCTCTGAAAGTGCTTATTTATGCAGGATATAGGCTGCACAAAATCGAATTTTGTGCACAAGAGCATTAACGTATCTACTATAAATGTATCTATATTAAAGCAAAGAAAATGAGCCATACAGCTAAACACGATAAAAAGTATAGAATTTGTTATTTTATAATATTTACTTTTAATTTATTTGCCTTATGTGTTTTTTTAAGACAATAAAGATATTAAAATTTAAATTCAAGTACGGTAGGTTTATTAATTAATTCAAGAAAAATATTATTACAAAATTAATTTAATAGTAGGCTGTATAGGTCTGCAGCCCAAGCCTATCAATGTCGTATGATTAAAAAAAAAAAGCGGCGGGAAACAGTTCTTGTTTTTTCGTGTTAATTTCTTCAATTTGATTTATTTCCTCGCAATCGAAGTGAAAAGCAGAGTTTATAACTCGTCCACAAAACGATTTTTATCCTCGACATTACTATCAGCCCTCGCCTTCGGCTCGGGCTACTAAAAGTCTCGGATAAAAATGATTCGTTTTGTGCACTTGTTGTAAAATCTACTATTGTTTCTATCATATCAAAGTTACCAAAGATTTCTCACTTAAAAATTAATTCTGGCATGTTGTTTCAACTTCTCTACATGATAGATCTGTTACTACTCTCTTATTTTATATTTATAGAATTCAGAAAAATAAATAAAATTGCCCTACTATGTAAACTAATTGACAAATCGAAAAATGATCAATTTCAACTTCCTAAATAAAAGAATCAATTAAACCTGTTAAGGGCCCGTACTAGGCTAGATTGCTTCACATGATCGTCTGTAATATCTACATTTATGTAAAACTGAATGTAAAATTAAGATATAGCAAACTTCAGGACTAGCACGAGGGATTAGGTTACTCAAAAACACGATTGCATAAAATTTTCTCGATAGAAAAAAATTGCGAAGTTGCCTCCAAATCACCTATAATTAACACTTTAAACTGCTATTATTCAAGCAATACATAAAAAAAAAGATTTAGAATTTTTGTATAAATTACTCTAAAGATAAGGCAGGGATTATGTTACTTACTTTTTTTAATATCTTTTTATAAAGCTTTTAAAAAAATAATACGTATAATTGCCCGCATGCTTTAACCACCCGCCTCTGAGCCGCCGCGCCGCCCGCGACCCCGCGAGCATTTATTTAGAACGCGGATTGGATGCGTGCGGGCGAACTGGGTAGCGGGTAGCGGGGAAAAATCTTAGTTGTCATTGGCCTAGTGCGGGCTCTTAATGATCATACAAGATTAATTTTTGAATATTTATTTGAGAAAAAGATCATTTAATTTTTTCTGTCGACGTTTCTCAGTTTACGTTTTCTCTTTGATTATTTAATAAAATACTGTAAAAAAACCTTTTTCCTACAATTTTTTGCCACTTTAACGATCGTAGTAGTATCTTAGAGCTCTGGACAGTTTCTCTGGTAGGCTTATGCTTGCGCGCGCCTCACTGCATTACTTTTTATAAACCTAAATTAGATTGATTAAAATGCCGCGGTTTTCCAATATTCTACAGTATCTTATTAGCTTTCGGAACCGTTTCTCGTACTTTATGACAAATATTTTAATAAAGAAACACACGTTTCTCACAGTTTCCCAGCGATCATGGCCCCATCGTAGTAGTATCTCTTTTTTTTAGTCTTTTTTTTAGTACTCTTTTAGTCTCTCTTTTTTTTATTTTTTTTTCGCCGAGGGTAGTGCGAAAGTACGGACGTGTTAAGCTGTAGCTCCCGATTTAAATTGTTTTTTTAAGGAGTTCCTTAAGATATCCCAGAAATGGGAACGAAATGTAACGGCTGTAATGCCGTCATATATGATATTCTTTACATGGAGTGTTCTCAAGAAACCTGCAAAAAGATGTACCACATAAAGTGTCTGGCTATAACAGCAGAGAAGTTTGGACGATTTACCTTGGAAGACAAGAAGAAATGGCAATGTCCAGAGTGTATTAGCTCAGCTCCAAAGACGGATAATTCCAATACACCGGTCCGAGGCACAGTTTTGAACAAAACATTTACACCCGGCTGCAGCTACGTTAACCTGGAACGCGGTAGTCGTCCCAATCCGAACGAGTCACTGGGAATGGATACAGAGAGTAGGATACTGGAGGAGATACGCGAGTTCCGACTCGAAGCTCTTAATAGGATGGATAAGCAGAGTGAGGAGTATCAATCGCTTAGTAATAGATTTGCCGTGCAAGAAATCGAACTAAGAGAAATAAAGGAAACGTTGAACATTAAGATCGATCTTTTAGAGAAAAAGTACAAGAGCTAACTGATAGAAATAAACTGTTGGAAGAAGCTCTCAATGCAAAAACGCAACATAAGGAATCGTCGGAAGAACTAAAATCAGCGGCATCGTACGTCAATATAGTTAAAAAACGGCAGGTAGACGGTAATAAATCAGCAACGCAACATGGGGCCACGAAACCGGCGAGCGGGCAAGATGCGGAAATATTAGCCGTAAAAGACAAGAATGCCAAAAACTTAGGAAGCGCTCAAGAAGTGCTAAGGAAAGCGGAGAAGAAAAGGCGAAGAAGAGTGGACTACAGTAACGAAAAGAAAGTCCAGATACCCTACCGGCGAGGTAAAGAAAGGAGGATCTATAAATGCGACTGAAATAAAAGGTACAGAAAAGAAGAAATTCTTACATGTATGGCGATTAGATAAAGAAACTACAGAAGAAAGTTTGGAAAAACACGTCAGGAATATATGTGGAAAAGAAATACAATTAAGCATAGAAAAAATAAAGCATAAAACAAAAAGGGATTACGCCTCATTTGTAATAGGTGTACCAGAAAGCAAATATAACAAGTTATGTGAAGCAGATAATTGGGCTATAAACATCGAGTATTGCGAGTGGATTTGGTTTCGTCGGCCGTCCAACTCAACACAAACTCCAAACTAGTACAATTGAGATATATTACCAAAACGTGAGAGGGCTACGAACAAAGTTAGACGAGTTTTATTCAAGCATATCATCTTCAGGCGCTGATTTGTTCGCAATTACGGAAACAAGTTGTAATGAATCCATTCATGACGCGGAACTAATACCACCAGGGTACACAATCATCAGATGCGACAGGACAGACGGGCGGAAACTCGGAGGCGCGTTTCTCGTGGCCGCACCGCAATACGAGATGCGTCGAGTGGAGAGCGACATAAACATTAATAATCACGGATTCGAGTTAGTGGCCGCTAACGTGTACCTACGGCAAAGATGTTTATTTTTCTCATGCGTCATTTATATTCCACCGGGTAGTAATGACAACGAGTATTTATTATTGTTTAAAATTATCGAACAGTTTTGTGATAAATATTCTAAAGTTTTAGTGATTGGAGATTTTAATTTGTACTCTTGTTCGTCATACATAAGGGACTATTACGAATATTTTGTTTCTTACTGTGAATTCACTCAGTGTAACAGTATAAGTAATAGTAAGGATCGTTTGTTAGATCTGGTACTCGTAACGCCCTTAGAGGTTATAAATGTGAGTGTTTGTGCAGCAAACGTGCCTTTGGTTCCCGTGGATGTTCAGCATCCGCCTCTGCAAATAAATGTAAGTGTTTGTCACAGCTCCTGCACCTACCGGGATGCGCCTTCAATTGATAACGATGACACACAAGTAAATTCTGGTTGGAATTTTTATAAAGCCGATTTTTCGTCATTGTATTCATTAATTGCAGACGTAGACTGGACGCCTATATACGAGTTAGACTTAGAGACTAGTTTGGATTATTTTTATGAGACAATAAACTCAATCATAGATAAATGCGTACCCAAAAAGAAAAAAAAATATATTGACCAAAGATATGTGTATCCGGAATGGTACACGTCTGACGTAATTAATTGCTTAAAGCAAAAAGCATACCTGCACAAATGTTATAAAAAAAGTAAATCGTGCACTGATTACCAAAAGTTTTCAGATTATAGGAAATCATTAAAACAAATGATAAAACTTGCAAAGGAACAGTACCAGCAACGGGTACAAAGTCAACTGGTGGACGATCCTAGGTCATTCTGGAACTATGTCAATTCCAAAAAAGCTATCAGAAGTGGACAAAAGATTGTCAGGGACGGGGTAGTGCTAACTAATAAACAGTGTGTCGCGGAATTCGCAGATTACTTTGAGTCGGTATACAGTCCGACAAAAGCGACACTTGACGTAAGCGCGGCTATCAACTTGGCAGGCAGTGAAGGCGGAGCCTCTCGCGTTCACATCGAACGGTTACAATTAGATGATGTGCTAGGTGCTCTTCAACGCCTTAAACCAAAAAAGTCTGCAGGACCAGATGGCATCCCTCCGTATATTTTCAGGGATTGTAGAACAGTTTTAGCTGGGCCGCTGTTGCATATTTATAATGCTTGTCTAAAAGCGGCGGTGTTCCCGGATCGTTGGAAGATAACTCGAGTAGTTCCGGTGCCAAAAGGTCAAGCTGGTAAGGATATTGAAGGTCATAGACCGGTGGCAGTGCTTTCAACACCGGCTAAAGTTTTTGAGTCCTCTTTAAACGACAATATATTTCCACAAGTAAGCGCCCAGTTGTCTAACGCGCAGCATGGCTTTAGACCGGCAAAAAGTACTGCCACTAATCTTGCTAGTCATATGACCTACATAGTACCAGCAGTGGACAGTGGGGGGCAGGCAGATACGGCTTACTTCGACTACAGAAAAGCGTTCGACTTAATAGATAATGACAGGTTGCTAATGAAGTTTGCACGGTTTGGCTTCACCCCACACTTGCTACAATTTTTTGCAAGTTATCTAAGTGACAGACAGCAATATGTGGAGTACGCAGGGCACTCCTCGAGGTCGTATTTCACGAGATCAGGAGTGAGTCAGGGCAGCAATCTTGGCCCATTACAGTTCGTCCTGATGATTAACGATTTGCCTCAGGTGGTGCAGGACGCCACATGCTTGCTGTTCGCGGACGACCTTAAACTGACCATGAAAATTGCGACCCCGGACGACTGTGTGCTTCTACAGAGAGACATTGATAGGGTATTAAATTGGAGTCATGAAAACCTTTTGCAATTTAATACCTCAAAATGCGTAATAATGTCGTTTTCAAGAGCTCGCTCCCCCATTCAATATGATTATAGTATTGGTGGGACAGTTCTGAATAGGGTTAATGAGGTTAAGGACTTAGGTGTTACTTTCACCACTGACTTAAATTTCAGAGCACATATTACAAATATATGTAAGAAAGTTTTTAAAAATTTGGGTTTTGTACTACGTTCAGTTAGGCATTTTACAAGCATTCAAGCGATTATAACGCTATATAATGCGCTGGTACGTAGTCAGCTGGAGGTGAACTCAATGGTCTGGGATCCGCATGAAGCGAAGTATAGTCTTATGTTAGAAAGAATTCAAAACAAATTTGTGAGATTTTTGTACATGAGACTATATGGAGTATACCCATTCTACCCTTAATGTATCCAACTTTGTTTATTTTGGGCATGGTGGGGTACAATGAGCTGAAAGTTCGGAGGAGTTTGACTCTCGTTTCCTATTTATTTAAGATACTAAGAGGTAGAATGTATCATGCGGATGTATTGTCGCAGATCGGGCTGTATGTGCCAAACAGGTACGTGCGACGCCGTCACCGACCCCCCCTGCTAGCGGTGCCGCTCGCGCGGACCAATCTGCTGCGGAAGGCTCCTCTGACGCGGGCGCTGCGCACACTCAACCTCATAGCTAATGAGATAGATTTGTTTTATTGCTCGTTGAGTGAATTCACACGAGTAGGGTTATCCATTATATGTTACAGGATGTAAATATTAATAATAAGCTGCACTATCGCATTAGGCTAACCTGTCATGATAGCTGTAAGTTGTGAATAAATAAATAAATAAATAAATAAATAAAATAAATCTCAGAGCTCTGGGCAGTTTCTCATAGTTCATGGCAATTATTTGAACTCCTATTTAATATACTACTCATGCAAGTAAAATTGCTTCAAAATACCTGTTTCTCAGCAGCAGCAGTATCCTACAGAATCTACTATTTAATAAAATGTCAGTTTCTCACCGTTTCCCAGCCACTTTAGCGATCATATCTCCATCATAATAATATCTAAGAGCCCTGGACAGTATCTCATAGTTCATAGCAGGCTCATGCTTGCGCGCGCTCCACAGAATTACTCTTTATAAACCTAAATAAAATTGCTTTGCGTACCTGTTTCTCTTTGTTTCTCGCCGTTTCTCGACATCCTACAGTATCTTATTAGCTTTCGGAAGTTTCTCGTACTTATGACAGATAATTTAATGAAAAAACACATGTTTCTCACCGTTTCCCAGCCACCTTAGCGATCATATCCCCATCGTAGTAGTATCTCAGAGCTCGCGACAGTTTCTCATAGTTCATGGCAGGTTTGTGCTTACGCGCACCCCACAGCCGCGCAACTCTTTCTGGTTCTAGCAGTTTGAACTCTCCCTCTACACCTGGGACATTGAACATTTTAATTAACATACATACATACATACATACATAGAATCACGACTTTATCCCTTAAAGGGTAGACAGAGCCAAGGGTCGTGAGACTCGAAGGCCACGCTTAGCTATAGTGGGCTTTCTGATGGAATGGAGATTCAGATATAGTGACAGGTTGGTAACCCATCGCCTGTGAGTGGAGGAATCCCCAGTTTAAAGCCCTCGATTGACTTTTACAATCTTCGCGGGACTAGAAGCAGCTGGCACATTCTATGTTTTTCTTCGCTCCCAGACCAGCATGGAAGTCTAAAATCAATACAGCTACCTACTAATAATCTACATCAATAAATACATATAATAAAACTGTAACTGGTTTGTGTCTGTACATAGGAAATATTTGAGAAAAAACTACGAGGAGTCTTTATAGGGCCAATAGAAGCCAAAAAAATTTTTTTTAAAATTTTGTCTGTCTTTCTGTCTGTATATTTGTACGCGCATCACGCAAAAACTACTGGACTAAATTCGATGCGGTTTTCACTGTTATATTGTTGAAAGTCTAACTTAAAATCTGGCGTAGGTTTGATCTCGATAAGCCGTCTAGAACCTGAGATATAAACAATAGTTAATTACGCGCGGACGAAGTCGCGGGCACAGGCTAGTTTTAGTTAAATATATATTTATTTGAGAAACATACTTTTTATGATTTTTTTATTTTTCTATGTGAGAGTACTTTGGTACCTAATTGCATCTGAGATGCTCAAAAAATCCAAAAATAAATATACTTTTTATTTTCGACACGGGTTGTATGAATGTTTGATGCAGTTTTGCTTTTGACAGTTTTATTTTGATTTTAAAATATGTATTCCATCAGCGATTTCCTCAACTGTTTCTAATACCCGCTTGTACGAACAAAATTGGTCACAATAATCCTCTGTACAGAATGTGCCGATTATATAACTCGCTTTGTTCATCAACAGAACTACCCGACATTTTTTGCACTTCACTAATGTCATTTAAGAGGAAGTGCCTTAATGTAATAAAAGATTAAATTTTTAAAAATTATAATTTGTATTGTATCCCTCTTTGTTTATATATTTAGGTATTTGTATTGTTTTGTTTTTATATTTAAGTAGCTATTTGTATTGTGAGCTAAATTTATCAATCAATCAATCAATCAATATATTTATTTGTCAAACATAGGTATATGTAGGATACAGTTGTTATAAAAAAGTCATTGTACATCTATGTTTTGCCATTAAAAATAGCATACAAATATTTATAAAATAATAATAATATTAGAACAACCAGAAATTAAGTTACATGCAAAAGTAAATTAGTGTCCAAAGTAAATAATTAAAATGTCAAAGTGTAAAACAAAACAAAGTTAATAAAATTATATTTGGTCATTTAAAAAATCATTCAAAGAATAATAACATTTTTTGATTAATAATTCTCGTAGTCTTTTTTTAAAAATATTCGAATTTAAATCTTTTAAATCATTCGGCAATTTATTATATATAGTAGTAGCCATACCTAATACATTTTTGCGAACTAGTTGTAAGTTAAAGCTCTTTTTACTTAGTGTATGCCTATATTGCGGTCTGGTTGCGTTCCTTCTCGTTTGTGATATCTTTTCAAATAATACCAAATTTGTTTTTACAAACATTGCCATTTCGAATATGTACATAGAAGGAAATGTTAATATTTTGTGTTTTTTAAACATTGGTACACAGCTGTCTCTCACATTAAGACCACACATAGCACGAATACAGCGCTTTTGGGCTTTAAATATGGTTTCACGTTCATTACAATTTCCCAGAAAATTATTCCATATCTTAGCACTGATGCAACCAGTCCATGATATGCTGTCAATATTGTATCGAATTTTGCAATTTTTTGTAATTTATATAATGCAAATGACGATTTACTAAGCCTTTTACATAGGTCCTCTGCTTGAGCTTTCCATGAAAGTTCGTTATCAATTGTAAGTCCTAAGAATTTTGCCGTTTTTACATTTTCTAATTCAATGTCACCGTATTTAATATTTATGTCTGGGTTAGAGAGTCCTCGTCTAAAATGCCTAACATTAGTTTTATTTAGATTTATTATTAAATTATTTGTGTCAAGCCATTTTATTACATTTTCAAGTGCGTCATTTATATTTTTTTTCATGATCTTTGGGACTTTTACTTTGTACGCAAATAGTGCTATCATCGGCAAACAGTATCATCTGCTGCGTTGTGGCTCTTGGTAAATCGTTGATGTATAATATGAAAAGTAATGGTCCCAATACACTTCCTTGGGGAACCCCACAATTTACTTTCCTGACGTTAGATATGTATTTTTTTTCTACCTTTTCCATTGGGCAGACCCTTGTAATCTCAGTAGTTTGTTCTCTATCACTTAAATATGATTTAATGAGATTTAAGACGTTACCTCTGATACCATAAGCTTCTAGTTTATTAAGTAGTTTGGAATGATTAACATGGTCAAAAAGCTTTAGTCATGTCAGCAAATATTGTACTTATTGGTTTTTTATTATCAATATTAGTCAATATTATATTTAAAAGATCATATATTGCCATGTTAATCGATTTATTTTTTCTGAATCCCTTTTGTTCGTCATTTAAAATTGAATATTTATTTATAAAATTTGTAATTGAGTCATGGATACACTTTTCAAATATTTTGGAAAAAATAGGAATAAGAGCAATAGGTCTATAGCAATTTACGTCTTCTTTATCTTTTTTTTTGAAAAGGGGTTTTATTATAGTTTTCTTAAGAGCATTCGGGTATATACCTTTCTCTATGCATAAGTTCAGTATATGACAAAGTGGTGAGGCTATAGACTCACTAACAAACTTTACAATTTTCGTTGAAACTTCGTCATAACCAACACTATTTGTGTTTTTTAGGGTTTTTATCGCTCTTAGGATATCCAATGGCGTAACTGGACTCATGAACATAGATTGTGAATTTTTTTCTTGCATTACATCATTGCGACTTGCAGAATTAACTGTAGATTTGGCTTGATCAACAAAATGATTATTAAAGGTGTTGGCAATATTTTGTGGGTCTGTTATGATTTTACCATTATGTTTTATTTGTGATATATGATGTTTTGGCAATGCAGCTTTATATTTATTTATGACTTGCCAAGTAGCTTTATTTTTATTTTGTGCTGTGTTTATATAGTAGCTATTTTGAGCCTTTTGGGTTAAATTAACTATTTTTTTGAATAATTTCGAATATTTCTTTAATTTATTTCTGTTCGAAATTGTAGGCGAGTGTCTGTATTTCCATAGAAGATATCGTTGTTTTTTACTACATTTTCTTATACCTCGTGAAAACCATTTAATTTTTTTATTTGTTTTTACTGATATATTTTTTATTGGGAAACATAGGTCGTAGAGTAAGCGAAAATAATGAATGAAATAGTTGTATGCGTCGTTAGGATCATTCATAACATATAATTCTGAGAACGATAAGCTCTCAATATGATTTTTAAACTTCAAACATATTTTCCATTGCAAAATCACGTATTTTTGTTTTCCACGTTTTCAATTGACATACTTGCTTAACTGGTATCGATATTAATTGTGCTGTATGGTCAGATAATCCGAGATCAAGTACATCGTGTGGGCATTTTTTATTAATATTATGTGCAAAGTTATCAATACATGTACCACTGGCCAACCGAGTTGGTTGTTTGACTACTAATTTTAAATCATAATTCGATAAAAGATATTCAAAATCCAATGTCATAGAATTTCGTTTCAATATATTAATATTGAAATCACCACATATTACAATATTTTTACATGTCCTATTGTGAATTAGCTTGAGCGCTGCGGTCAATTTCTCATAAAAAAGACTTAAGTTACTAGCTGGCGTTCTATAAATGCATAAAATTATAATGTCATGTTGAATTAATTTAATCCCGCAACATTCAAAACTATTTGGAATTGAAAGTTTAGCTACTTCATTTAGTTCTTGATATTGTTGATGTTGCCCATTTCTCAACTCTTTTACATGGTATGGTGTAATTCTTTAACATGGTATGTACACTTATTGCTGGTCAGTTTGGTTAATTCTTTTGCAAAAAATTAATCTATATATATAAAAGAACAAGGGTGTTTGATAAATCAACGCCCAGCCTAAACCATAAAAGCTATAAACTTGAAATTTGGACCGAAGTTTTATGTTAATACGTAGTGCTCAGATAAGAAAGGATTTTTCAAAATTAGACCCCTAAGGGGGTTAAAATTGAGGGCAAAGTTTGTATGAAAAAAAATTAAAATCTTCACTGATTTACTTGAAACTTGGCAAGAATGCTTCTCAACAAAAATAACCAATGGCGTATTTT
The DNA here is from genome assembly GCA_018467065.1 of Ephestia elutella. Lineage (NCBI taxonomy): Eukaryota > Metazoa > Arthropoda > Insecta > Lepidoptera > Pyralidae > Ephestia > Ephestia elutella. Next base: position 8,292,079 of record CM031593.1, read on the forward strand.
AGCGTTTTTTGAAATTCAACCTCTAAAGGGGTAAAAAAGGGGAGCTAAACTAATTTATCATCACAAAACCGAAACTATAAAAGCTATAAACGTGAAATTTGGTTAGTGTCTTCATTATACAATATACTGCCCACATAAGAAAGGGTTGTTCACAATTTCAACCCTACAGTCCAAAAAAAGGGGTGAATTTGCGTACCTTTAGACAAATCCCATTTGAAATTTCGCCAGTCACAAGCAATGCATGTTGGCCTATTGGTAGAGGCCGCGGATTATTTTTTTAAGTACAGGGTTCGAATCCTGCCAGTTGTGACTTTTTTTCCATTTTTTTTTGCGTTTTGTATTAGTTTTTTAGAATTCTATATTATTTTTAATATTTTAGTAAGGAAATATTTCAAAAAGTAGCTGGAAGTAGCTGGATCGAATCCTGCCACTAACAATAATTTTCTGTTTTCGTTTTTTATTTGTTTTCTAGAATTAATTTCTTACTTTTTTTTTAATTTTGAAAAGAAACGAATAAATTCATTTGCAAAATTTCCGGTCATCTACTGATTGTGCCAAGCAAAATAATATCCAATAGATGGCGTTGATAAAATGAGAAATGTAAGCTGAAATTATTTCTCAATATTTTCAATAGATGGCGCTGCGCAATTTTGGTGATGATTTCTACTTCGCGCTTAGGGGTCGTGGGATAATAATAAAACAGTAAAGATATTTTGTCTGTACAGTACATTTAGTATTTTTGACTGAAATGGATAGAGGGACACTTAAAAAGAATAACAGAAAGCAAAAACAATTTTTTGGAATTTTTTGTCTGTCTGTCTGTCTGTCTGTCCATCTGTATATGTATGTACGCGTTTCACGCAATATCTGCTGGACGGATTTGATAGAACTTTTTTGTTGTATAGCTATTAAGCCTGGGCAACATATAGGCTATAAGTGATTTTGAAAACTGGAACACCTGATGAAGAACCTTAACAGAACAGCTAAACTATAAGAAATATGGAAATGGTACCTTTGGAAAAGTTTATCAATCTGACGAGCATTTTCTGTTGACGTATAAAAATCGAAGATCAGGATCATCTGATGAAGAATTCCAAGGGACCAGCTACACTATTACATATGTATATGGAAATGGCGTCTTAGCAAAAGTCGTTTAACCTGATGAGCATTTTCTGCTGACGTATAAAATTTAAGTTTATGCAACATATGATGAAGAACTCCAAGAGACCAGCTACTCTATAAAAAATGGAAATGGGGCCTTAGCAAAAGTCGTTCAACCTGATGAGCATTTTCTACTGACGTATAAATAGACAGGACACGGGATAGGATAAAGAGGGACTCTGGGTGGTAGTGGTGGTACACGGGAAATTGTAGATAACGAGCAGACGAAGATCGTTTATTGAATGAAATATCACTTTTGATTCATTTTAACACCGCGACTGTACTACGAGTACCTAATATATTCCCGCGGACACGGGATAACCAAATAGCTGAAATTTTGAGTACTGGAGTTTAGGTTACTACAGTTTGGAACACAAAAAGATTTTTCATCTAAGGAAACTCACGCGGGCGAAGCCGCGGGCAGCAGCTAGTGTTTACATATATTTTATGTCATGTACCCACCTTACTTACTGTTCTGTGTGCTAATAAATAAAATAAAATGTAATAGGTATATCAAGCGGTGGCTTAGAACCCAAGTACAATGGATTTCATGAAAAAGTATACGAAAAGCTTTAACTCCCTAAAATATGGGAAATTTACAATTAACAAAATTCACCACGCATTCGATACAAGGTTATTTGTAATTTAGTAACAACCTTCCTAGGGGTGAAAGTAGTCATAAATATGAACATCTTTTTGTATGGGACCGACTCTGAAATCTCAAAAAAAATATCTGCTGTTCCATAAAGTCCATTTATTCATAATTGTCCTATTATGTAAACAATCTTCACAGTACTTTTTGTTAAAAATAAATCAAATATTAGTTCAAATCTAAACATTCTAAAGTAAAACATTTATTAACCACGAAAGTAATTTCCTAAAAAGTCGTATTTTAATTTATATTGTCTTAAAATCATAAAAAGACATGGTAAGATTGTTGACATAATAGGATAATTATGACTAAATGAACTTTACATTTTGCAATACCTTCTCGCCCAAAATGTATGGAACAGCTGACTTTTTTTGAGATTTCAGAGTCGGTCCCATACAAAAAGATGTTCATATTTATGACTACTTTCACCCCTAGGAAGGTTGTTAGTAAATTAAAAATAACCCTGTATAACACTTTTTACGGAACTAACAATTAAAAATATAAATAACTAGCTTTCGTCCGCGTGAATTTCCCACGGGATCAATGCTTTTTCCCGGGATGAAAGGTACCCTATGTCCTTCTCCGTACTTCCAGCTATGTGTATGCGAAATTTCAGGAAGATTGGTTCAGTAGATAAAGCGTGAAGAGGTAACAAACAAACTCACTTTCGCATTTATAATATTATAGTTAGGATAATAATTACCATGCCATCTAATAACGTTGAAATATTCAGCACTAGTAAGTAATTCTAATAAGAACTGCCAAAGTTGTATCTGTCCATTGTTGCCATTTCTTCTCACATAGTCATTATCTTCCTCGTTTTGCGGTCGAATTACTAACTGGAATGGATAAAAAAAATATTATAACAATTTAATTGAGTGCTAAATAATTATTTATCATAATCAGGAATTGCTAATAAAAAAAGACGCCCTTACTGTCTCAGACCTAATCAGAAATCCTATCCTAAATAATATTATAGCGTTATTTGTTTGTTTGTTACCTCTTCACGCTTTATCTACTGAACCATACATACATAGAATCACGTCTTTATCCCTTACGGGGCAGACAGAGCCGAGAGTCGTGAGACTTAAAGGCCACCCTTAGCTGAATAGTGGACTCTTTGATGGATTGGAGATTCAGGTTTAGTGACAGGTTGCTAGCCCATCGCCTATGAGTGGAGGAATCCCTAGTTTAAAGCCCTTTTCCTCGATTGACTTTTAGCCCAAGAAAAATAGCGTTCCAACTAAAATAACTCACGAACAGGCTGGTTTCCGAAAATAATTAAATATTAGGTAATTCTAAGACACTATATTTTCGAATCCAAAGTAATTTTGATATGGAAGACTTAAAAAAAAATGAAAATTAAAAATAGGGGCACATTGGGAGAGCATTAACAATAACAGAGGTTATTATTTTGAAACGTGCATAAGTAACCAAAATAATAATGACGACAATAAAATCCACTAATAAAAATAAGAGGAAATGTTTTTTTTTTAATAAATTTAGCTAATCAGCTTTATACCATTGTAAAAGCTATGGTAAAAATGATATATGCCTTTTTGAAGTATTTAAAAGAAGCAAATATTCTTTAAGCTTATTTCTAAAAAAAATCTAACAAATAACATTACTGGAACAAAAAAAAATAATATCTCTTCTTTAAAACACAGTGCAAAAATATAACATAAGTTATTTTTGGTAGACTTTTGGTTTCATATAAAACAAGATTCGGAAATACAAAAATCCATCTAAAAATCTAACCGCATAAACACAATTTTAAAACCTGGATCAGAGTGCACGGCACTTTGAATCTTAAACATAGAACGCATACGGTTCAATTTCGATCGCTGTGTAGCGCGGAAGATACACGAAGTAGCTTATGTGTGTAGGTATCATACGCACTGACTATGATCCCAGAATATATAATAGTACTAGAGTATATGATTTAAAATTTTAAAATGCTTGGCACCTTTACTCCATAGGGCAATAATATTATTTATTTTTCATGGTAAAAATGAGGTGTATTACGTACAATATACACGTTTTTCCTTACAATAAAACGCTTATTAAATACTTACCTTATTCGAAGCCCATCGATTATAATAATATTTGAGAGCGGCTCTTCCGTTTCCCGTTTTTCGCCCTTCCACCGCCCCGCAGGCGAAGTGGTGGGGGCACGTGGGCGCCCCGACTTCGCTCTAGCTTCTTTGGCTCTATGAAAAAGTCTGCCAGGCAGGACTTATCGATGGGCTTCGAATAAGGTAAGTATTTAATAAGCATTTTATTGTAAGGTAAAACGCGTATATTAAATCCTGTACTCTTATTCGAAGCCCATCGATTATAATAATATTTAAGAGACATGTTTGGTATCGCCTGGCGGTGGAAGGAAGGAAGCCAATGTGATAAGAATTTATTTCTGTGTATAGGTATATATTATGAAAATCAAAGACGAAAATTTTCAATGTAATATTTATTTTTGAAGAAAAAATTATAAAATCAGTATTAACTTAAATACACACACATGTGAAACTGATTATGCTCATATTAAATAAATTAACAAATGAATTAAAATAATTCTTGTTTACGTGATCTAAATTGCTGTAAACAATGAACTTAAGAAAGAATCAGCTATCGGTTGTCGAATCTCTCTACAATAATATTTCCTGAAAGTGTCTCCTGAACGCCAGTTGCCTTGAGACGTGATTTGATCTATTGAAAAATTGTTTATCCAATTTTTTGATGCCACTGCGGCCCTCACACTGCCCGGAGTAGCTTTAATGCCTGCATCTCGAAGTGTAGATTTAATCCAGCCGGGAATTATAGTTTTTGAAGCAGGGCGTGGTTCACCTCTGGCGGTGACAAAAAGCTTAGACGTATTGCATGACTCTCTTCGCTCTTGCCCCAGTTGTATTAGCATAGTGACCCAGTATACGGGGTCTATTTCTCTTACTGGCGCACTACTAAGACGCCAGCCCAATTGACGATAGTCTGATCTATCCGTTTTGGAACCAAAACCCGGCCATAAAACTAAGCTTTCCTCTGAAACTGCACAATGCTCCGAATCTATGCTCAGCAGAGTGAGGTCATGAACCCGGCGGCCAGAATATAATAACAGTAATATAGCTGTACGTTTAGAAACCTCATAAAGGGTAAGTGGCACCTCCTTATTTTCTAAGTAAGCCGTAACTTCCGATACATCCCATATCGGTGGTTTTGGATCTTTGGGACTCTTCAAAGAGATAGCTTTTAATGCTTGCTTAACAAGCTTATGGGAACTTAATGTTCCTGATAAGTCTGGTGCACACAACGTTGCTACTACAGACTTGTGCAGTAAAATGGTACTGTATGATAAACCTTCTTTCTGATGCAGATCACATAAATAACGTGCTAAATCCGAACCAGTTGGTTTGTTTACCGAAACTTTATTTTCCACTGTCCACGTACGCCAACGGGCCCAAGCAACATTATAAGTTTTAATTGTGGACGCTCTCCAGCCAGATTGCAAAAGAGATTTCTGTTCCACCGACCATTCCTCTAAGTCATCAAACCACCCACACATTTCCAAATTTCGAGATACATCTCTTCGACTTTCGGTGGAGGTGATTGAGTTGACACATCTAATAACACTTCCTGAAGCTTCCAGACCGTGTGTGGAGGAGCCAGGGCTCTGTGCTTGTTGTCCGCCCTCCAGAAAAGCTGATTCCATCTGGGCGTCGCTATCATGTACGTTCCTACTGCCTGATTTAGGAGTTGAAGGACTGTTGGCATAAGGCAAGGAGGAGGGAAAATCCATGCCAATCTGAAATTCCAACTCCTGCTGAAGGCATCCTGAAAAACTGCCTCCTTGTTGTTCTGATCGAGTGACACATATTGTGGCACTACATGGGCTGTCTGGGACGCAAAAAGGTCTATTTCGGGCGTTCCCCATTTGGCAAAACCACTGCCGTCACTGCCGGTAGCAAGTGCCATTCCGGAAGCGGTTTGTGTCTCGATAGGCAATTGGCATCGTTGTTGAACATACCAGGAATGTGACAAACTTTTAAACTTATAAAATGACGCTCTAAGATCTGATAAATGTTGTATGTCAGATTCATTAAGCATGTTGACTGAGTGCCACCTTCGTTTCGCAAACAGGCTTGTACCGTGCGACTGTCGGTCTGCAGGAGAATTGATGTCTGGCAAAGACCTAGATCTTGGCATTGTTCTAATACCTTCAAAACTGCCAAAAGTTCCTTCTCGTTGCAGTGGAGCAATCTCTCCGACTCGTCCCACGATCCTGATAGGCAAAGATTGTTCAGCAGTTCTCCTGCCACCAATAGAGATCCTGAAGAACTGGGTTCGGCAGAGACAAATGCTTTCTTGGATTTTCTTGCATTAGAACGTGTAAAAAGTTCGGCACATGTCGATGATTCAATCGACCTCTGGAAATCGCAAAGCTGGCGAAATTTAATATTCCCACTAGACTTTGAATCTGCACCAAATTCGCCTTGCGATCGTGAAGTAACTTCAACAAGAGTTCTGTTATTTTCACAATTTTTTTGTTTGGAAGGCTCTTCGTTCCTTGCCAGGGATCCCAAATAATTCCCAGATATTCGATTGAAGTCTGAGGTGCAAATACCGACTTCTGGCAGTTGATTTGCCAGCCCAGTCTGAACAACGTGTCTGTTATTAACTGCACATGATTGCACAAAATCTGACGATCCTGGTTGGCTAATAAGTAATCGTTGACAAAAACTCGGGCATTTGCGTGCCGGGACCAGAACTCCTTGCCTCTTGAGTTCTAAAATTATATTTGACATTTCGGGAGAGCTTTGGGTTTGGTAGCTTCTGGTGGGCTTTACTAATGGTGGCTTCTTTGTAAAGGGTATGCGGTAACCTCGAATCACTTTGAGTATATACGGAGGGGCCCCCACCTGCTGCCAAACGGTATAAAAATTTTGAAGCTGCCCTGTCCGAAATATCCTCGAGTCAATATCTTCGACGCTTATTTTTGGGCTTATCATGGCAAGCGGGAGACGTTTGTCGTCGCTTTGCAGCGGGATGAGAACCCGATGGCACATGCTCGCTTTTTGCATGAAATGTATTGTTATAGCGCGAGGAAGCTCTTTGATTCCCACTCATTGTTTAGTCCTTGCGCAGGACAACGAGAGCAACTGTAATTACCATTATGACCCTGCGCGGGTGCATGATTACAGTGATGATAGCAAGTACCTTGCGCAGGTACACGTTTTCTGTAATTGCCTGATGGTGGCACAGATGCAACTCGCCCTTGTGCAGGGTGGTGCTGGTTACTGCTGCCCGCATGCGCAGCAGGAGCAGCTTTCGAACTAGGCCAAAAGGACTTGCGGATACCTCCAGCTTTTTCCGCAGTAGCTGCAAAAGTTTCTGTTGCAAAAAGATTCTCACATGTAAGAGGGATCTTACGCAACGATACCTTCAGGAGAGGCTTCTTAACAAACTTCAGTACGCTTTCACGTCTTTGCTGTACTAGGTCTGCTTTGTAACCACATACTAATTGCAGTGCATCCACAGATACCTTGTGATACTCACCATTAATAAAAATATTTTCTATTTTTTCCTTTAAATCAGCATAAGACAGTCCTTCGGTTTTACTAGCTTTAAATAACAAATCCTGTAAACTCTTTTCTAAAACCTCTTTTGTTTTAACATAGCAAAGGTAAGGGCAGCGAAAGACCTCTCAACATAAGCCAGGGTCTTTGAGGTATCAAAAGCCTTAACTTCGTCATTAGCCTCTAATTCAATAAACCCAGGGGCGTGGGAGTAAGATTTTTGCACTTCGGAATATCGAACATCTGACCAGGACGATTCCCCGAAACGTTGAATGTCCTTAAGAGAGTTTACAAAAGCTTCCAGTGCCTTTTAAAAAATTTAAATTTTAACTTACGCGATGTATTACGGTCGTGGTAAATACAAAAATGTTGCCAGGCCACAAAATGTTTTTGTGTAGCTCTTAAACACGACCGTACGTGGCGGGAAATCAGACGCCAATGAAGCTAGAGCGAAGTCGGGGCGCTCACGTGCCCCCACCACTTCGCCTGCGGGGCGGTGGAAGGGCGAAAAACGGTTGAAAAACGGAATTATTTAGCGATAAAAAGGGAAACGGAAGAGCCGCTCTCAAATATTATTATAATCGATGGGCTTCGAATAAGCGTACAGGATTTAATAAAACATTCTGTGAATATGTCACGCATCTCCGTTATCTATTTTAATAATATTTTATAGCTGAAGAGTTTAGTTGTTTATTTGTTTGTTTTTTGAATGCGATAAAATCAGGAACTGCTGAACCGTTTTCAAAAATTCTTTCACAGTTGTAAAGATGCGTTATCGTAAAATATTTTGTATTTATTAATGTTAATGAGATGAGATGTTATCTGTAGTAGGCAGATAACCTACTACAGATTACCTTCTTAATACCTTCAGAGTTTCGAGCCTGAGTTGTCACAAGCCGATTAATGCGTACGAGTTCCTTCCGCGTCCTGGAGTGTCCCCGCCCCGCCCGCACCCTACCCCGCGCATGCGCCGCAGTACAGAGCGAGCGGCGAGCGGTCGGCCGGCCGGCAGACTTGTGGCCCGCCCGCACCCTGCTTTCAACCCCGCGATAAATCGCTACGAACTTTTATTAAATTTATTACGAAAATAACACTTAATGTGTTGGATTTCACATCTGTCTGTTTATTGATAGTGCAGAAATAAAAGTCTACCAAAAAAAAAATCCTGTTGTAATTTTTTTTCAAGCAATAATACTCATATATTTTTGCACATATTTTTTTTATTGGATTTGAAATAAAATATAAAGAATTGTATAAAGGATCGTTAAAAAAGTTTTTTCTTTATTGTTAATTTTTTTATACCAAAAGATTTTATTTTTTAAAGAATAATTAAAATATTTTAAATTAAATCGATGATTTCCGAAATACAAAAAAGTTGGATTATACTTAAACAGAGAGAATCAGTACAATATCTACTTTATAATAAATACAATATTCCTGTTAGCAATTTTCTGCTCAGTTGTAATAATTTTTTTACATAATTTATTTATTTATTTGCATATGCGTGTCGATTTTTTTGTGGATTTTTATCACAACATGTTGTAAGATAATTTATCTAAGCGATAAAAAAAGAAAATCGCTATTCTAGAATTATTTTTTTTCGCCATACTGAACAATGTTATTGTTCTCAGGCTATTTTACAATCTGCGCGGGAAGAGAAGCAACTGGCACATTCTATGTTTTTTCTTCGCTCCCAGACCAGCATGGAAGCACTGAACCATTCTTCTTGAAATTTCGTATACACATAGTTAGAAGTACTGAGAAGGACATAAGGTACCTTTCATCTTGAAAAAAAATCATTATTCCCGTGGGAAATTCACGCGGGCGAAGCCGCGGGCAAAAGCTAGCTTTTTCCTTGTGTATTTCTCAGTATACTTCTACATGTGTATGCTAAATTTAAGAAGATTGGTTCAGTAGATAAAGCGTGAAGAGGTAACAAACAAATAAACTCACTATAGCATTTAAAATTAGTTAGGATTACGTAAAAATAATGTAAAAAAAAAAATATTTTTTGTAATTACCTGCTTAGGTTTCTTCTTGATGGCCGACTGTGGAGTTTCCAATGGATCTTTTTTTGGCGTCTCTTCGTTTTGTACTACAGCTGCAAATAATATATAATATTCTTTATATTATTCACGTTCCCTGCAGGAAAAAACGCCTGGCGAAATTTAAAACACGCCTGGAGCTATTTTTAAACGCGCGTAAAAATATAATACACGCCTGGCGTAATTTTAAACACGCCTGGAGTATTTTTAAATGCGCGTAAAAATTTAAAACACGCCTGGAGTATTTTTAAATGCGCGTAAAAATTTAAAACACGCCTGGCAAAATTTAAAAAATGTCTGGAGTATTTAAAAACACGCTTGGCGAAATTTTAAACACGCCTGAAGTATTTTAAAACGCGCGCAATAAACAACACGCTAAGCGTGTGTTACGAGTGTGTAGCTTAATAAAAAATGGCATACGCCATGAATTTTTAATTAATTTAGTATATGTATAGATTTAATAAGACTTACCTATGAATTTACATTTCCTCAGCAGCTCAAAATGCGTCCAAAACAAGTCCCCGGGGTCCGAAGGCACTTTTTCTCTAAAAGAAAAACAAAATTAACGTTTACACAAATTAACAAAACTTATTAAATTCTAGCTTTCGTCCAAGACTTCGTGTGGAATTAATTAGGGGACTGGACAACTTTTTTTATGATGTTTCGTTGAAATATCTCACAATAAAAGAATCATCCATAAAAGAATCACTTCGATATTCAAAGTATTACCCAAGAAATAGCAAATAACAATTCACATTTTTTTAGCGATGTTTGGACAATACCAGAACGCCCCAAACTAAAAGTACATTCATATGACGTCACACTTGGAAAATGAACTTTTCCTAAAAGTTTAAACTATAATAAATTAGCTCTGGAGAATAAATTCATGCTGAAAAGTCGCAATATGTATTCTATCATAAAATTACATATTTTAACAATTCTCATACCTTGTCCGGTCCCCTATTCGTCTTCTAGCGACCGTAACCTACATTGAGCACTGTAGGAACGCATTACGTGACAATATGAAGGTTAGACTAATATGGTGGAACATCAGTAAGTCTGGTTGTGATGTACAGTTACGTACGGAGCCAGCAACCTTGCCATGATATGTATTTATATTGTTCTTTGTGTCGCCTTTGCTAATTGTCTTATTTGTATTGTGTGCCATCGAGTATGCTGCACCATAGAGGCATAGATAGATTATAAACCTACAGTAAGATAGGTCAAAGCTTAGCATCAATACATCAATCAATACATATAATAAAACTGTAACTGGTATGTGTCTGTACATAGAAGATTTGCAAGAAGAAAAAACTATGAGGGGTCTTCATGAGGCCAGTAGAAGCAAAAACCATTTTGTAGAATTTTTGTCCGTCTGTCTGTATCTTTGTACGCGCATCACGCAAAAACTACTAGACCAAATTTGATGCGGTTTTCACTGTTGTATTGTAGAAGGTCTAACTTAAAATCTGCCGTAGGTTTCATCTTGTTACGTCGCTTAGAACCAGAGATATATACGTTAGTATTACACGTGAACGAAGTTCGCGAGCACAAGCTAGTAAATAATAAATAAATAATGCCAGAAAAACCATAGACTATGTCAAAGTCATTTTTTTTTATTGAAACTTGGCCTTCAAAGAAGGCTCTTTTTCACGTCGATAACTAATTATTTAATCATAATATATTGTTTCAAAGCTACAAACTACTAGCATTTCGGAACGAGCACTCCTGAGAAGAAATGCCGAAAGAAACTCATGAAACAGTCTTGGTCGCCTAACATGCCAGAGGGGCTATTTATTAACTTTATACATACACTAAATTGTGTACAGTCAAAAATAAAATAAAATATAAGAAAAAATAATAATAATATAATAAAACATGTTATGTTTGTGATCAAGTAACCACAATGAATTGGTTAAGAACAAAAAATAAAAATAAAATTCGAATCAGGATCGAAGTATGTTAGTGAACTCACTTGAACTGTTGGTTGGTGATGGAACACAGCTGTTCCCCGGTTAACTGCCAATCCGCTAATTTGATGCCGATCAGTTTGAACTGACGCACTGCCCACTGGATCCAGAATTTCACGTGCTGGACCGACCTGGAGATGGCAAACTGTTTATTTAATACCAGCTTTCGGCCGTGGCTTCGCCCGCGTTAATTTCCTACGGTAACAGTGCTTTTTGCCGGGATAAAAGTTACCCTACGTCCTTCTCAGTACTTCTAACTATGTGTAAATTTCAGGAAGATTGATTCAGATTAAACAAACTCACTTTCGCATATTAGTCAGGATGGTCGATTTTTTTTTTGCAATCAAAAACATACAAAAATATCCAATATGTTTTGTACAGTGTTTATGAAATAGTTAGGAGTAATATGTTAACTATCGGATATTATCGGTTGGATATCTTTTCTGATTTCAATAAAGAAAATACTTAGAATACGCTACCAGGCGTGTAATTCACCGTAAAAATACGCTAGACGTATTTTGTCAAAGAATACGGTTGACTGGTAGAAAAAGCCTCAGGCTTTAATTCCGCCTTTTACTTATCCTAATCCTAACTTATATTATAAATGCGAAAGTGAGTTTGTTGGTTTGTTTGTTACCTTTTCACGCTTTATCTACTGAACCAATCTTCCTGAAATTTTGCATAAGTACATATAGTTAGAAGTACGGAGAAGGACATAGGGTACCTTTCATCCCGGGAAAAAGCACAGTTCCCGTGGGAAATTTACGCGGGCGAAGCCGCGGACATAAGCTAGTTTGTAATAAAGTTAAATAAATAAAAAAAATACGCTAGGAGTGAAAAATAGTTTCTCACCATTGGTTAGGGTCATCGGGCACCGGAACCCTGTGATCGTTCTTAAAGCTGGCGTCCACCACCCACTTGACACAGGCCGCAAAAGGCACTTCCTTATCTACTGTGTCCTCTGTCAATAACTCTTCGGATTGGATTGTTGTGTCTTCATCTATGTCTAGAACTGTGGAAAAAAGAAAGTAAGCAAAGAACATACGTAAATAATTAACGAGGTCAGGAAAGTAAGAAAATGATATACCTAAATAGAAATGACAATTGGATTCACTTTTTTCGAAACAAATATTTTTACTGTCATAAACTCATCATTGGATTGATTAAGGTGTCTTATTTTTCGTTTTCCGTGCGAGAAATACGCCTGGAGTTTTTATCAAAGAATACGCCTAGCGCGTTTGTCACAGAACACGCTAGGCGGAAAAAAAGAGGTTAGTCAAAGTTAAAATATTCTATTGAAGCTGTTCTCACAGGTACTTTTTCTTAATTATAAAATCATACTGTATTATAAAACTCAAAGCTACAAACTACTAGCATTTCGGAACGACCACTGCTGAGACTCGGTTTCTCACCATTGATTGCCTGTCGGGCACAGCAACTTGGGTAGAAAAGAGGAGGTCGCATCATCTCATTTTTCATCAACATATAGGTAAATCTTAATTTCATGTAAATAATTTGTAATAAAATAATTATAGGTATTAGGTTCGCTGACCATCAGGTGACCCGCTTGCTCGTTTGCCGCCCGATGTTATAAAAAAAAGCCAAAGTCATACTTACATTCGTCAGGCGAGCGGACGTCAGCAGTCAAAGGAACCAATTCCTCATCAGGTTTGAGCACGTCCAGGATGTTGATCTTGCGTTCTTGAGACCTGATCTGCACGTTCACTTGCACCACGCCCTCGCCGCGGATGCATTGTTCCACTAGGGTTTTGTGGCTCTCCAACTGAAAGGATGAATGAACGAATGAATGAAAAATTTATTCAAAAAACTACATACATACATATTATCACGCCTTTTTCCCGTGGGGGTAGGCAGAGACTAGCGATTTCCACCTGCTACGATCCTTACAGATCTCTCTTACTTCCTCTACACTCATCACTCTCTTCATACATGCTCTCCGGTTATGGGTGCTCCTAACTACATCACTCTAATATTATAAAAGAGGAAGAGTTTGTGAGTTTGTTGTGTTTGTGAGTTTGTCTCTTTATAATATCTTCAAATTCAAATTTCTTTATTTGCATAAAATGTAGGTAACTACTGAACCGGTTTCAAAAATTCTTTAACTAATAGAAAGCTACATTTTATCTGAGTGACATAGGCTACAATTTATGTATTACCTCCCGAGCTAAGCCGGAGCGGGCGCTAGTACAAATATTAATACAAAAAACGAATATGCATAAAAATTAAGTAATATTGGTCCTTATGTGCTAGAGTTAGGATATGAATGGATAATAAAGCTAAATATAATAAAATTGTTTCTGGCTCTGGTAGGAGTGCAACCTATCTCATTTTCAATTTATGAAATTCCCACGGGAGCGAAGCCCCAAACAGCTAGTACTAATACAATAAAGCTGAACAGTTTGTCCCGTGCTTTGAATTTCCTTATTTTCAATAGCAAATAGAAAAATTACTAATTTTAAACCCTAAAATAAAACGTAAAGATTCAGTAACGTCACGGCAAGGTTGCGTGCCCTTCCACACGTCGCTGTACATCACAACTAGACTTACTGATGTTCCACCGTGCTAACCAAAGATAATGTAATCACAACGTTATTATACTACCATACAAAAAGCGTGTAGTATGAAACGCAGGCGAAAAATATTTAGAATTCTATAAAACGGAGGCAAATTTTTGTGTTACTCGTGATCGTTTTTTACCTTGAGAGATGCGCAAGGCCGGTGCTAACATCTTACCATTTTAGCGTCCTGCAGCCAGAAAGTGTAGTCGGAGAGGTCGGCGCCGAGTCGGCGCTCCAGCATGGCGCGCAGGCGCGACAGCCGCGTGCGGATATCCATTAGCTGCACCACGACCTCTTCTACATAATCATATTTGTGTCACGGATCAACTCTATTCTGATTTCGATAAAGAAAATATGTAGAAGCTTTGCCCGCGGCTTGGCTCGCGTGAATTTCCCACGGGAACAGTGTTTTTTCTCGGGATGAAAGGTACATGTCCTTTTAACTATGTGTATGCGAATTTCAGGAAGATTGGTTTAGTATATAAAGCGTGGAGAGGCAACAAACTCACTTTCGCATTTATAATATAAGCTCATACGAGAAATACACGAAAATTCATGCTACAATCTTATTTGTGTCATCCAGAGTAATAGGCTTATGGTTGTTGGAACTTACATCAATGTGCTTGTTATAAGCAAAGTAAACTTGTATGATACTTGATAAAAAAATTCAGTTTAGTTTTTGAGTTTATAAAGGACAGACAAGCTCGACAGGAAACTTTATAACTGTAGTGATTGAATCCAGATAAAACCGGACATAGGTAGGCTTTTTGATTGCGTGTCCGGCCAAAATAAACGGCTTCTGGCCTGTCTGGCTTTGAAGGTTGGAAGAAGGTTGATTTTACATACATTTTTTTTGTCGTACCTATTAATACTGAGACAAAATCCTCAATAATGTAGGATGTCCGGCCTTTCTACCCAAATATCCGGCCAAACTGGCTGGTCTGTCCGGCTATTAGGTTTGGCGACCTGGCAACCCTATTTTCAGCTAAGGTTACTGGCTACCTATATTTCTTTCAATTCTTAAAGTGACTTACGTATCATAGGAGATATATTATACTTTAGTTAATAAGAACTTACCACTAGAATCGGTGCTTTGCATTGTGTCATCTTCATCCGGGTTGTCATTGAACACTGTAAGCGGTGTCTGGAGGATTTCTGTGCCGGATTGGATTAAACCTAAAAACACAGTTTTTTTACAGTACATTTTTCGTTCAAGCTTTTAAAGTCCCTAGAAAGCTTATGGTGCGTTGAAAAATATCTCATTTCTTGCATTTAACAAGGAGTTCCCTAGGTGGGAATAGATCTTAAATGTTCCATCAGGTCATGCTTATTAAAATAAATTGTATTGTCATCAGAATTGCACCAACATCCAAGACTTAAAATATTGTACGTTCTGCTAAGGACAGGACACAGTGAAACTTTATTAAACCTTAAGACCTTTGTACCTGTGTTTCCACAATAAAGATTATTGATTAGGTCAATCTGAAAAGATGTTTTTCCATATTGACCTTACCAGGGATCGACCCCGGGACAGCCCAGCATGATGACCACTAGGCCGCAGCTGTTCTCAAGGTCATAATACACATTGGTTTTCTCAACATTGATATTGGCAAAATCATCTGTAGCTGAACTAAGGAGCCATAAAATTGATGCTATCACATCTATAAAACTACCTCGCATTCACAGAAGTAACAAAATTATTGTATAAGAGTTGTGGGATTGAAAACCAACTAGACTGGCCTAGAAGTACCTATACTTAGTACCAGGTTGGATAAATAACTAGTATCAATGATTTTTTGTATTTAGCATTTAATCTTGGGAGCTCAGGCAGGATGCAGGTGAGTACCTACACCTGTTTTTAAGCAAAGAGCTATGCTATAGGACCTTTTGCAAGAAAGTTCGGAGTGCTAGTCAAAAATTATCAAGTAATACTTGTATTTGGCCCTGACTTTACCTAACCTTGGATGTTAGTAACTTCCAATTTCTTTATGGCAGTTTTTTGATGGACAGTTTTCGTGATTTCTGTTGTGGTTTTGTTCAGAAAATTAAAAAAGTGATCTACATCAAACGCAAATGTTTTTGGATGTAAGTAACTTTTGGAGAATGTTGTTTACAAACAAGAGGCAACTCAGGGCAGAGCAGACTATTAATTAACAAGTAAAATAGCATTCGTATTTACTTACCTAAATCACTCTCTGTTACATACTGTGGAATCATTGATAATGGATCTGATGACTCTGCAGCATCGCCGAAGGGCACTTCGCTGCTTTCCATTTTTATCGAACGGACATTAAGGATATCGCTGAAGTCCGTTACTTCCATGATTGATGTTTCATTAACACAATCACACCACTATGTTCTCGATTTAGTTTATTGATAGAACAACAAAATTACCGCGAATAAAAGTTTCACTGTAATTATTTTTGAAATATAAAGGAAAAGGAAATTGGATTCTGTTCACTTCCGCGTGCGCCAAAACGGAAAAGCAATAGACAAATTACAGTTTGACAGTTCCCTAGACAGTTCAAACAATAGTGCAGAGTAAAATACTAGTCCAAATACATGTCAACATGTGATATTCGTGTTTCGGAACTAGTATCTCACTGATATTTGGGAGGTTACATTACGATTTTTTTTTATTTCCTGCCTAGTACCCCTACTAAATTATTTTTTTTTGCACGCTTTTCATACAAAATTACAAAACTACCAAATATCTTACTGTCTCTGTTGTATTTTTACTCCGTAAACAGTATTTATAACTAATTAACGTATTATTAACTGATTGTTACATAGAAACTCTTTTTTTAATTTCATTTCATATTTAAGGTCTACAAAATAATATACAATTTTCCCCCCTTTAAACACTACCGGAGCGTATGCTATTAATTTATTATGCTATCCGTCCCATTTAAAAAACACGCCGGGGCCGTTGGAAATTTTTTTTTCAACGGCCCCGTCACCGGTGCCGTCCCGCCGGGGCCGTTGGAAGTCACTCGTGGCTTAAATTTTCTGTCAAACATTTTGCATGAAAAACGCTCAGGAAAAGCGTGAATTTGGGTTTCCGGATCTGAAGTTTCCGTACGGAAATAAACTGACGTATGCGGCCAGCTATAAAGACCGTTGCGCTAGTTTGATCAAAAATATATTTCATTCAGTACAAGATGGGGGAATACTGAGCCGCTCATTTAGCTAAAAAACATTTACAAGATCGATGTTGAATTGACCATGGACATTTTTTAACCTCTCATATAACTTTGGTGACTTGCATTCATGGAAGTAATAAGCATGGAAGTAGTAACAAAGGTACTTATTACTTCCATGGTAATAAGTACCTACCACCAGACCCACTGAGTGACGCCGATTTTCACACATACACAAATGTCACTTGGACAGGGCCGAACTAGGGCGTAATATAAATTTTATTTTTATTAAATGTAATTATGTATGTACGTAGGTAAGTATAAAGATATTGGGACACTTGGGAAAATTGGTTAATTTCAAAAATACCGTATAGCCTCACTCTATACATTGAAAACACTGATATTGGTACCTATACCTAACATATAAATTAAAAATTAATGTTCACACTGAGTTCGGCATACTAAATTCTACTAGTACATGCCCTGTCAAATAAAGATACCTTCTGACAAAAACTAAAAGATTAGACGATATAGTCGATGCTACGACGTTGATAGGTATTAGAACCTGTTCACTATAGTTGTAAATCAGTATTCTACCCACAACAGCATTTGCAAATAAAACAAGACGCGACAAACAATCCATTGTAAACAAATAGAATCCATATTTACCTGTGAAAACTTAATCCAGGAGTTTTATTATAACTTGCACTGTTACATTTGTACGCACTGCACTTCACCATTTTCAGTTTGTGTTTTAACAATATTGAAGCAAAACCCACGATTATTTTACTGTATTTCGGCACAAATTTGTTAGAGTAACATTGACAGCGCCACTCATCAATATGGCGACCGATCGTAATCGTGCTTCGCGTCGTCATTTGTTTATGTATGCGTTAATGTTGCTATATAGGAAAAAACAGGATGGCGCATGACGACGTCATGGGTAA
Source organism: Ephestia elutella (assembly GCA_018467065.1). Taxonomy (NCBI): domain Eukaryota; kingdom Metazoa; phylum Arthropoda; class Insecta; order Lepidoptera; family Pyralidae; genus Ephestia; species Ephestia elutella. The sequence continues at coordinate 8,310,140 of CM031593.1, forward strand.
AAAAGAGACAGCATATCAAAGATAAAAGTATAACTATGACTACGATTTAATGTTAGGTCTGCTTCTAATTATATGTCTGTGGTACCTACAAAGTACTTATTACTTCCATGCTTGCATTAGTTAGGTGTCCCCGGTTTTTCAATCTGTGTACCAAACCGTATCAAAATCCATCCAGTATATTTCGTGTGATTAAGAATAAACATACTCACATCCAAACATTCACATTTAAAATATTAGTAGAAGGTTCACTCACACCCTTTTAGTCAAATATTATAGGAAACTAGCCGTTGGCCGCCTTTTCCGTAGTTCTGTCCCGTGGCAGTTTCGTTTTTCATACAAACTATTTTCTAATTCTTCGATCGAAGGCTTTGACTTAAAAACAGCGTACAGTGCGACAAGGCTTATAATGAACGCGGCGAAAAAAGGAACTAACGCCGCTATTTTGATGAACGTCATTTTTAACTACTTTGACAAGTGTTCTCCCTCGTGTGGTGTCTCCAAAAGTGGTGATTACCATGACGACAAGAACCATGTTATAATGATTTTGACACGGATACTCACGCGTCTTGTTAGCTGGATTTGCCGACTAGTTTCGACTTCATACGGAAGTCATCATGACTATTTCTCACATTAGTTTTAAACAAATTATGAACCATGTTTTTTTTGTCTTCAACCATGTACCTAACCTAGAACTTGGTTTTTATCATAGATTTTCATTCATTATTCAGTCATGATTGTATGTTTAATTATTAAAAGATACGCGAAAAAGACAATTTTTAATTCTTTTTTACTCTGCTACTTAAGGAGATTTTTTTTTAATGGCAACACTAAAGTCACTGCAGCGCCCCTGACCTGACACATTCACAGTGTCCCCACCTTAGGGTATTTTACCCTAAATTTAGGGCAATTTTACATGTTTAGGGTATTTTTTAGGGTAAAAAATTATTAAGGGCATTTATCAGGGCAAAATATGGGCTGCCATCTCAAAATTTGCTTTGGCTGTACAATTGTCAATGCCACTATCAAATGCAACGGTGGAAAGAGCTTTCTCCATTTATTCAATCATAAAAAATAAGCTTCGAAATAGATTATCTGTAGAAATGTTGCAACACTTGATGATGGTGAGGTACAGCTTAAAAAGAAATTATACGTCTTGCGTTACATTTACTCCGACAGACGCAATGTTGAAAAAGTTTTCGAATGAACTGTACGATTTCAAGAAGAAAATGACTGCAGAAGCCCAGACGATGGATACATTCCAAGAATGTTTGGAAATGCTAGATTAAGAAAGCGTAGATTAAGAAAAATAAAACGTAAAAAAGTAAAGTAAGATGTTTTTATTTAAAATAAATACTTAGGGTAAAAAAATCATAAAAGTGCCTAATTTAGGGTAATTTCGCCTAGCGTTAGGGTAAAAGGAAAATTCTGAGGTGGCAACACTGCACATTCATTTAGTTATTTAGTTAGAGCCTTGTCGCGCTGAATTGACCTCGGTTGTATGAATTTGTGGTTGTATATTACTTTTACCATATCAAATAGCTGTTCAGCCATAAAAGCGTGACGCACAGACAGATTTTAGCATTAATAAATAAATATACCCCGACAGGATTCATATTGTACCCAAATGTGAACAGCTGTTGTATAATGTGAATTGCAATAAATGTTTTGAATTGAATTAAATTGTGGGCGGAAATTGATTATGGTCAAGAGTAAACCGATCTTATATAAAATATAAAAAAAATGTTACTCTTATAAATTAAAATGAAAGTCGTACTGTAAAAGCATATTTTAATTTTATCACTTATCAACGAACTTTACATCAAGTTTTCACAGCTTTGGTCTGTTTAGAGCGTACATATTATTATACCGAAAACAACTTTAAAATAAAATTTATAATATAACAAAAAAAAATATACTCCAAAGAAATATATATATTTTTTTAGCTTAAAAAGTGTATATTTCTTTGCATTTATTTGAAATACACCTTTGTAATATACAGGCACATCAATTTGTCATGAAAAAAACATTTGAGTTTATATAAAAGGAAAAATTGATGAGCATATCACTATCACTACATAGTATAAAACAAAGTCGCTTTCTCTGTCCCTATGTCCCTTTGTATGCTTAAATCTTTGAAACTACGCAACGGATTTTGATGCGGTTTTTTTTAATAGATAGAGTGATTCAAGAGGAAGGTTTATATGTATAATTTAGTATCAGCATTGCACCCGTGCGAAGCCGGGGCGGGTCGCTAGTTATAAATAAAATAGAAAAAAAAAAAGTTTTTTTTTTTCTTTTCTTGGACATAATTTTACACAGTATAAAGACAAATATATATATAATTTTCAAATAGTTTTACGTTATTACGGTAAAATATTATTTTCGATTTTTTTTTTCTGTAATATTTTGCACCTAAAATACTCATCTTTATACAATGGCTTTTTTGGTTTAATGAGTATAAAATTGCGTCCAATTACACATAATAACAAAATAAACTGTACGCTCTATCAATTTCAAAATATATCTACGTTCCCGCATGCCTTACATTACCTTAACCTATGGTACATGATGTAACACAAATCCTTTAAAAAAAACTCAAAATCTAGCGGTCGATCTACGTGTGCGCATTATGTACATTTTATATGCGCGCGGACGGCGCGAAAAAAAAAATAGTCTTTGACAATGACCATAAATAATATTCAATATGGCGGTGTAAAAAATATTAAAAGTACCAAAAAAAAAATCTTTTGGTGCAAATATGTTGATCTTTGTATTTTTCTTATTCGAAAAATATTTTCCAAATATAAAAAATAACGATACGCGCCGTCCATTTGCAAAATAAATCATAATAATAAGCATAACTAACATTGTCTATTACTAACCACAAATTAGCACACTGGTTTTCTGAAAACGATTTTTAGTAACCATTTTCACTCCAGACACCGATAATTCGAGAAAAAAAATACGAAAAATAAAAAAGACCCATATTTTTTTAAAGAATTCGCAGTTAGCCAAAAACAATATTTATTATACATTATTTATACGTTTCACGTTAATCTATATTTAAAAAAAAATGCAGAGAATTCGGAAAACTATGATCACGAGCACCAAAAAAAAATAACTAATTTTAGCTATGACAATAAAAAATCCCATCCCAGATGCGATTTTCGCAAATATAGGCAATTAATAAACAAAAAAAAGTTACGTCACTTATCTAAATATCTCTGTACAATTTATCATTAAAAAAAATATTTTTCTTTTTTTTAACAACTAAAATGACTGAGGAACACGGTTTTTCCGACGCCATTAGGTAATTTTTTTATTGCAAAAATAAAAATATTGGCGCCAAAAATTTACCAGTATTCCTTAAAAAATTAAGAATTCAAAACGTACTTTGGCAAGAGTAAAAAAGGATTTCGTTTCATATAGGTTTTTCATGTAACTATGTCTATATTTAGTATAGTACTTACGTTTGGACCCAAAATGTAAGTACTATTCAAGAAAAAGTTAAATTTGAAAAAAAAAAATTCTATACAACAGACAAATAGGCATATGACTACGGAAATAGGAATAATGTAATATCAATAAAAAAAACTGTATTTTATGACAATGTCACTCTATAGAGTACGTTAAAAATAATTGAACATTCAAATTCCAATGGAAATTCAAAGCAAAAAAGCTTCAGTCTGTCAGGCGGTGGAAAAATAGCGCCTATATAACTTTTGAGGGGTTAAAACATATAAAAATGAACTAATATCTAAATATTTAAAAATGAACCTTACATATTGTAGAATAAGGTTAAATATGAGAAATTGAAAATTTTCGGATTCATCTAATGGTCGTTTGTACCCCCATGTGGTCTTATTAATTCCTATTTCTGTGCATATGACTTCTTTTATGGCACGTTATTTCAATTTCTACGACTAACTTTGAAAATGTTATAAGTACATATTTTCGAAATAAATTATACATATATTTATTTATATAAACGATGAAAATAGGGAATATAACAGCGATATTTACGCAAGAGGGCAAGGGGGAATCGGAATTTAATCCATTTGTCATTTCTAAATTGTTTAAAAATGAACCTTGTAATTGATAGCATAAGGTTCATTTTTAAATAATTACGAAATATCAAATTCCAATTCATCAGTGGCCGTTTAAACTCCCCACTACTAAAGGAGTGAATATTTTGACATTTTTTTACATTGACAATGACAAGTGTTTCAAAGTAAATGACACTGACGTCTACAGCATAACGACGGGTGGTTTTTTTACACGACTGACCAAAACGGAGTGTTATGTTTTCAGGGATCATGTACGTAAGTTTCTTATTCCACCATAAGTCCTGAACGGCTTAACAGACTTCGATGTGAGAGGTATTGTTAGATTCCTTGCATTCCTCCGAGTGACATAGGCTATGTGAGTTGTCAGTCGTGTTTTTTTATTTTTTAAGGATTAGCTTGTTACTTTATATATACAGGATGTTTTTTAAATCATTGGCATCCTTTCTACTGGTGAAAGTACTCATGAACATGAGCAACTTTTTGTATGGGAGCGACTCAATCCGATGGAAAAAAAAATCAGCTGTTCCATTCTATTTTCCAATACCTACTCACCCGAAATGTATGGAACAGCTGATTTTTTTTTTCCATCGGATTGAGTCGGTCCCATACAAAAAGTTGCTCATGTTCATGAGTACTTTCACCAGTAGAAAGGATGCCAATGATTTAAAAAACATCCTGTATGTGCTAGTTATTATTCCCTATTTAATATTAATTTTCTCATGTATTTTTGGGCCCATTACAAACGAGATCCTTTTACATTCAAGAGTCTTCTTTACAACGAAATATTGTGACATTTCGAGAAAAAAAAATTAATGACTTAACGCTAATTTCACATTACGCCACGTAAATTCGATAATATATCACCATTTTAATATTTTTTTTTTTTATATTCCCATGATGTATCATGAAACGAGGCGAGGGTACACGTATTTTTTTTATCACATCCCCATTATTACTTAATTATCTAAAATTTATATTTTTTTATTTAGTACTTCAGAAATCATAAAAAACAAAGACTACAGTAAAATAAAAATTAAAAATTATTATACCTATAAATAACTTGTTTTAGAACATATAATCGTTAATAAATAAAAAATATATATTTTGAAACAAATTGGACGATTTTATTAAACAGCGTTTTAATATACCGTGTACCCTTGCCTTTTCACAAATGTTTTTTTTTTTATTCAGACATATCAATATTAATCCATTCCAAAGTTAACTTGTGACATTTAAGCAAGTCTTTAAAAAGAAAAAAAAATACGATAATAATTTATTCAAGTTTGATTTATAACCTAAGTTGTTACATTAATCTTTTAGGATCATGGTATTTGGAGTACACAAATTAACTTCGAACGTTGATTTTTAATCAATACTTCGTTATTATTGATATATCCGAACAAATATATCAAAATGGCAGACCGAAATTACTATATGGTAACTTTATCTCTAAAACTACTTACACATGGTAATAAAAATATATATGTTTAATTTATTTTTAAATGAAAATAAAATAAAAAAACTTAATATATCAGATATATGAAATAAACTAAACGCGATATTTTTGATTGGGAAAATATATCTTTACTATTGCAGTAATAAACAAAGTACTATGTTTCAAATAGGAATAGGATTGTCAACTTGGACCAAGTATCTCTAGACCGGACATAGAGTCTGACCAGGAATATAAAAACCCTGAATTAGAGGCAGCACTTATGCGTTTTATATTGCAACATTATTGAAAGCAGTAGCGGATAAAATGGTGGGAACACGGGGGCACATTTTATATTCCTGGGGGTCTAAAACGGCCACTTTGATGAAGTACACGGCTAAACACGCGTTCTATTTTTCTGCGAGTAACTCCTCCCGCGCGTCCCGCCTTCACCCCTCACTTGCAAACCCCTACTAAACACGAACTAAACACGTCTGGACGTGACTGTTAAGTGTTTAGTTTATATTTAAAAAAGTCTCGTAACTGTTAAGTGTTTAGTTTATATCAACAAAGTGAAAGTTTTTTAATGTAGGTACTAAACAGTATAAGACATCACTAATTACTAAAAACTAATCACTCTACACGCCTAATACTAAACACTTGGCGCTTGACTAATCAAAGTGTATACCAGCTATAAGAAAGATAAAGAGATACTTAATATTTTTTGTCTTGTCATAGTTTCACTTATTTTCACTTGGCCGGTTTGATAACTAAGCAATTTTTTGTGTTTGCCCGGTGATATATACGCAACCGAAAAGAAACTCCGTTTTTTACATGTCATATTATGTAAACAATCTTACCATGTCTTTTTATGATTTTACAACAATATAAATTAAAATAGACTTTTTAGGAAATTACTTTCGTTGTTAATGTTTTACTTTAGAATGTTTAGGTTTGAACTAATTTTTGATTTATTTTCAACGAAATTCAACAAAAAGTACTGTAAAGATTGTTTACATAGGACAAGTTAGAATAAACGCAGTTTAGGTTGTTATAGTGAGAGGGTAGCCATTGTTATTGTGTTTCAATTTAGTAGTATTACAATGAGTCTGTCCCTTACGGGTATACGTGATGTCAACTCTATGGAATTCTTTCTTTAAGCTTATTACAATACAATTGTCGCTAAATGCTATATATCGTCGTTGATATTCCTATTCAAATTTGAAACTCATAGTAAAAATTGTATAATAAAATATAAAAAATGGCAACAGTTTATTGCTTACTTCTGTACAATATATGAATGTCAACGTTTAAAAATAAAAAATAAAGATAAACAGTTACTTTAAAAAATCTACCTATAAAATATGGGACTTAAGCAAAAAAAAAACATTTATTTATATGTATTATTCCTTTATGCACCTTTTAACTAACGTTAAGTAAAAATTAAAAAAGTACAATCACTCTATGAAAAAGTTTGGTTGTATATGTAGTTTTAAGATTCAATATTTATTATAAAAAAAAAAAAAATTGGGAAAGGGGCTTTTTCGGTATTTATCATAACACTACATGCAAAATGCACCATAAATTAATATGGCAATAAAAAAATTGGATGCTGACTGATTGGTGTATCAACGCACAGACGAAACAGCTGAACGTGGAAACATGAATTTCATAGATTCTGTATATAGCGTAAGTGAGCATTAATTTTGAAAATTCCGACCCTAAGGGGTGAAAGGGATGTGTTACCTCGAATTAAACGCGAACTAAGTTGCGGGCAAAAGTTAGTATGATCAAAAAATAGCCAACTGCTTTAAAAAAAAAAATTCTGAATCGACATATTAAAAAAGTGGATACAGATAGAAAAAATAAGATTGTACTTTTTTTTTATCTCAGTAAAAAAAGTACAATTAAAAAAAAACTAATATAATAAAAAAAATGTTTCGAAATACACTAACCACTACATTTAAAATTCGTAACAACATTCATATATCGCAGACAAAAAACATTTAAGTATATTTAAAAAAAAGTATAATATAAATTTTCATACAGTAATTTGTACATTTTTTAATAAATTTTGTATCGGAGCTTTTTTTGGAAACCGTGCGGCCGTTACAAAAATATGTTCTTTTTAAAATATAAAACTACGGTAACCATGATTGGTAAATAAAAATATATAACAATAAAAAGCGACAATTTATAAAAAATCTGAAATTTAAAGATTCCGTATTTAAAACTCAAAAATGTATGAAAAAAATACAGTTGTGACGTAACACACAACCCGAAATACATAATTTTATATAAAAAAGAATAGATAATTTTTATAATTTAGATTTTAGTTAAAATATAAGAAAATATAATATTTTTATTATTTTTTTGGTTTGAGGCCGCACTTTAATATTAACATTATATAAATAAAAAATATCCGAGAGATTATCGTCGCTTAGAGATTTTAAATTATATATTTTTTTTATAATCACCTTTGGAATGTTCCCCATCACTGTAGGATCCTTGAAATAGATTCCTGAAAAAATAATAATATGTAGAATTTAAAATTTATAAAAAAAAAAATCTTGACTACACTAAAAATCCTAACTAATATTATAAATGCGAAAGTGAGTTTGTTTGTTACCTCTTCACGCTTCATCTACTGAACCAATCTTCCTGAAATTTCGCATACACATAGCTGGAAGTACGGAGAAGGACATAGGGTACCTGTCATCCCGAGAAAAGGCGTGGGAAATTCACGCGAGCGAAGCCGCGGGCGAAAGCTAGTTTCAAATAATTTATTGCTTTTCACTTTGTACTGTACAGTACATAAAGGTCACTACAAATTTCAGGTACAATAGCGGATTTTTCAACGATTTTACAATTTCAATTAATAATGTAATAATTATCGTCATGTTATTGTTAATTTTAGATTTCATAATAATATTGATAGAATTTATAATTTAAAAAAATCTATATCCTAATAATATTAAAATGCGAAAGTTTGGATGTGAGTTTGTGAGGATGTTTGTAACTCAATCACGCAAAATCTACTGGACGGATTTCGATGAATTTTGGTATACGGGTAGAAAAATACCGGGAATAGCACATAGGGTGCTTTTTATCCCGAAATTCCCACGGGAGCGAAGCCTCGGGGCGCGGCTAGTTATAAATATATCTTACCTCATATCTATGCAGCAGTTGCGACCCGTTATAGTGTGGACTGTCACTATAGAAAAATGGCCGCTTCATTGTATTCTGCCCTAGAATCAGTCATAATCAAAATCAAATTTCTTTAAAAAAAATTTTTTTAATATATTTTTCTTTTTTTTTCAATATATTTCTTTTTTATCAATATATATTTTTTATTATTTTTCAATATACTTTTTTTTTAATTTCAGTTTTGTATTTTGTCTTTTTTTCACATTTTTTTTATTAAAAAAAAAGAAAAATTATCTTTATCAGCCATTTTATTGCCCCCACTGTTGGGACATTGGCCTTCCCTATATGGACAGATAAGAAAAAAGGGCCATGACCTACCACGCTGTCCCAAAATTATCATAGCAAGTGAATATCTTCAATCTTTGTAAGTTTGTTTTGTTTGTTAAGGGGGTAATCTCCGGAACTACTGAACCGATTTCAAAAATTCTTGCACCAATAGACAGCTACATTATGCCTGAATGACATAGGCTACAATTTATGTATGTACCTGTCGAGCGAAGCCGGGGCGGGGCGCTAGTCCTAACTAATATTATAAATGCGAAAGTGAATTTGCTTGTTTGTTACCACTTCACGCTTTATCTACTAAACCAATCTCCCTGAAATTTCGCATACACATTATTTGAAGTACTAAGGACATAGCTAGCAGGGTACCTTTCATCCCGGGAAAAAGCACTGTTCCCGTGGGAAATTCACGCGGGCGAAGCCGCGGGCAAAACTCAAAGGTGACTGACTGACATAGTGATCTATCAACGCACAGCCCAACCCACTGGACAGATCGGGCTGAAATTTGACATGCAGGTACATGTTATGACGTAGGCATCCGCTAAGAAAGGATTAACGCGAGCGAAGCCGCGGGCAAAAGCTAGTAGTTAATATAACTTACAGAGCTGCGTGTGCGCCGCTAAAGCGTTTTGTTTGGCGATCAGCAGCTCGGGGCCCGGCCGTGCCAGGCCTTCGTAGTAACCTACTGCAAAGTCAAAGTCAATTTTTTTTATTGAAACTTGGCCTTCAAAGAAGGCTCTTTTTCACGTCGATAACTAATTATTTAATCATAATATTTTATGTCTCAAAGCTACAAACTACTAGCATTTCGGAACGACCACTGCTGAGAAGAAATGCCGAAAGAAACTCATGAAACAGTCTTGGTCGCCTAGCATGCCAGAGGGGCTATTCATTAACTTTATACATACACTAGATTGTGTACAGTCAAAAATAAAATAAAATATAAATAAAAAAAAAAAAAAATATAATAAAACATGTTATGTTTGTGATCAAGTAACCACAATGAATTGGTTAAGAACAAAAAATAAAAATAAAATTCGAATCAGGATCGAAGCAGGATCCCCTGGCAACACCCGTTCACAAGTTTGAACATTTTAGAAAAATAAATACTTTCAGTCACTTGAAGATCACAATACACGTACATGTTTAACAATTAAATGTCAATGTAATTAAATTTAAAAAAGAAAGGTAAGGTTATTTTTTCACAATATCAAAAGAATGTAATCAAGTGTGGAGTGGCGAAGTTGTAGGGAGAGACCAAACTTTTTTATCGTTCAAATAATCACTTATAACTGCAAAATATTATATATCAATACATACTTACCCTTTATTATATATTTATTTATAGTCATTATAAGTAAATGGAATTTGTATGAAAAATAAAATGAATAATAAGCTAGCTAATTTTAAATATATTTTTTGACGGGGGCTTATAATAAGTCTAATCTTTAATCTTTTTTACATTAAAAATACAATATTTTTAAATTAAACAATGTTTTTATATAATTTCTTACAAAAAATATTTTTGTTACTTTTAACTTAAAAAATTAAGATCTTACAAACAAACAAAAACATGTATTACCTGGCACATTGTTATGTGTAGTGGCGGGGTAGTACGGGCTGCCTTGCGGTTGTAGCACGCTGTCACAACCTAACAGACAAACATACAAGTTAACAACAATAACATTGTTAGGGCAAGTGGAAAAAAAAAAATTTTAATAAAATCAAATCACAGTAATATTTAAATACGAAAGTTTAGATGTATGTGTATGTTTGGAATAAAACTATCGAAGTCGAAACGGAACGCGCTTGGTTCTTGTTGGCGCCGATAGTCGTGATGTGAAGCGGGGGTATATAGGGGCCTTATCGCACTGATTGCATCGATCAAGAAGAGACCTTCTGGAAGGAAGGACATTCAGGTATTATTTCTGGGGCTGAGATATCAGGGGGTAGTGGGCTACCTTAGGGACCAACACCAGAAGACACCCAGAAGTAGTCCAAGAAAGAATCCACTTGGTAAGATGTAGGAATAAGTTTATATTTAATAGATTAGTTTTAGTGCTTAAGGTTCTGTACCCCCCTATATAGGGTACGGTGGTAGCAGAGTGCGTTTAAATTAATTTCTAAGCTCGGGTCGGACAGACATAGTTCCGTATCGAATTTTTACCGGTATTTTGTTAACCGGTTTAATTTTAGGTACCGAAATTTCACGGTACTTCGTTTGTCCCGACTTTCTGCCACAGTGTATGTTTGTTACTCTATTTAAAATTTTTAGAAACTTAAGTTAGATACATGTATATAATGATAATAAATTTCAATAGGATACTTTTATCCCGAAAATCCCCGGTCGAGTCGAAAGGAATCCCGGGGCACAGTATATAACCAAATTAGAAGTAGTTTTCGCATGATGCGAGAGCATACAGACAAATATTCCGATATTCTTATCAGCAGTGGTCGTTCCGAAATGCTAGTGCTTATTTTTTAATTTAATATGCACTGTTATGGACCCCCCCCCCCTTGAATCCACTACTGAAAAGGACACAGCACTATATACAAACCTGCGGCAGTATCCGGTTCCTGCTTCACCTGATGCTGCAGCTGCTCCAGCAGACGCTGCTGGTGAACCATTTGGCCTGAGTACGCTTTGGTTACTTCTGAAAAATATTAATATGAAGTCTTACTGCAAAATGATGTCTTTGCCCGGCTTACATTATTCCAGCGAATATAGTGCTGGATTCCAACTGGAATAATGTAAATCCCCCATTGGAAGGCACTGAATCCAGTGCAGAAACTGGATTGGCGGTCTACTTTTGAATCCAGTACGACCATTCCAATGCAACTGGAATCATGTAGACGGCCAATCCAGTGCTGAGAGATTTTTTTATAAGGAACATGTGTTGCTTGATTGCAGATTTTTATCTGGACTGGATTCGACAGCCTTCAAAATGAGTGGATTATATAAACGATATCGCCAGTCCGATCCATCCCAGTGCTACTGGACTGGAATAATGTGAACCGGGCCAGTTAACTGGCGTTCCCAACTAGCATAAAATTACTGTGGCGCCATCTACCGCGCCACAAGAACAACGCCCAGATGATGGGAAAAGGTACAGCAGATGAAAGACTCGTGTACCTGCCGAAGGAAAAGGGAAGTACTGAAGGTACTGGCCACCAGTGTTGCCATGTGCACCGTAATTACGGTAGATGCACCGTATTTTAGTGCCGTTTACCGTAATAAATTTTGATATTTTCGACAATTTTCATACAATCACCGTAATTTTAGCATTAGTACTTTCATACAAACACCGTATTTTTTTATTTTTATTTTGTACGACGGACACCGCAATTTTCAAATCATGCTACCGTAATTTGAATTCTGTACATGGCAACACTGCTGGCCACAGAGAGGCAGTAGATGAAGGCCGCTTCCGACCGGTATTTTTGGAAATCCATGGGGAGAGGTTTATCATAGGCCTACCCCAATGAGTTTCCAAAAAAGACCGGACTTAAGTCCACCAGTGGATTTCCTTCCTGCGGCTGCTGAAATGAATGATGTTGAGCCGGAGCATATATACCACACGTTTGCGTAAAACCATAGCGCGTTCTAATATCGTACAGCGCCATCTAGTTTACAAACCATCAACTCACCTACATCCTTGTTCCCGTCGTATATAAACTTTTCTTCCTCCGTATTCAAGTCAACCTCCTGCTTTATATGGCTCTCGTTGAAGAAATTCTGATTCTCGTTAACTCGGTGCTGTTCTTGCAGCATTTGGAGGTTATGCTGCTGGTTCCTTAGCATTTCTACGCTGTCCTGAAATAAAATGAATAAATATAACAATAACTATTTATTTGTTTAAAACAACGAGTTTGTGAGGATTTTTGTAACTCAATCACGCAAAATCTACTGGACGGATTTCAATGAAATTTGGTATACGGGTAGAAAAATACCGAGAATAGCACATAGGGTACTTTTCATCCCGAAATTCCCACGGGAGCGAAGCCCCGGGGCGCAGCTAGTTTCATATGATATTTGTGTAGAATATACATACCGGATATCCATTCTGATAGTACGGCTCCGTCCTATAATTCTTCTCAAACGCATACACATCCTTTTGGTAACCGTCCAACATTCCCTTTTGGAAACCGTCTATAACCGGTTTTTCGTAACCGTTATGCGACTTCCGTCCCAAAGCGTACTTTTCAGCTTCCTTATTGTATTCTTCATTGGTCCTTGGTATGTAATCCTCATCATTTTTGGTATAGTCTTTCGGTACTTCGTAGTTTTTTGGAAACTCCTGATTCTGTTCAAAATTAAAATAATTTATAAAATTAAATCAAAGTATCACAGGCACTTTTCACGTAAAAAACTTATTGCATAATTATATTGTATTATAAATCTCAAAGCTACAAACTACTAGCATTTCGGAACGGCCACTGCTGAGAAGAAATGCCGAAAGAAACTTATGAAACAGTCTTGGCCGCCTAACATGCTAAAGAGACTTTTTTTAATTCTCATATATTTTTGTCCCAACTAGAACATCTATCAATTAGTAACCATAAAATGACAATAGTTGGCGACATCGAAATGAATTAATACTGTATACTTCGATTTCACGCCATCTATTGAGAAAATACGTGCAACTTTTAGTAACGATGAAAGCACGATTATGGAAGTGTGCTTCGTACTTATATATTTTCTCTAGCGGCGACTTATACAAATAAAAAATTAACTGATATTTCGAGGCGCATTTTAATTATATGGGAGTGTGCATTAGCATAGTATTACATTATTTGTGTTAAAAACCACCTTGACGACCACCGCTAACTAGCGGCCGTTGTCATATACTTACCTCTAAATAAACTGGGTCAGTTTTCACGAAGGGAACACAGCATCTGACATGACCACCGTCATATGGCGGCCATTGTCACACTAGTAAACTAAACATACCTGCATGGGATGTTCAAGCATCTGACATAACTTGACGACCACCGCCATCTCGCGGCCGTTGTCACACTAGTAAACTAAACAAACTTACATGGAATGTTCAAGCATCTGACACAACTTGACGACCACCGCCACCTAGCGGCCGTTGTCACACTAGTAAACTAAACATACCTGTATAGGATAGGGATATTAATCTGACATAACTTGACGACCGCCGTCATCTAGCGGTCGTTGTTACACTAGTAAATTAAACATACTTACATGGATATTCATGGAATGTTCAAGGATCTGACATAACTTGACGACCACCGCGACCTAGCGTCCGTTGTCACACTAGTAAACTAAGCATACCTGCATGGAATCTTCAAGCATCTGACATAACTTGACGACCCCCGTAGTATGTGTTAAAACCTTTATAGGATGTCCACCGCCATCTAGCGGCGGTCGTACATACCTGTACGGGATATTCAACATTCTCCGACGTGTAAGACTTCTCAGACGGCTCGCTATAACTGTTGTGAGGTTGCGTGTCATCCTCCTCTGATTGTACGGGGTCGGTTTGCATAAACGCATCCTGCTTTTTTGTCTTCGCTTGGGGACTTATGTTGTTGGCTATCGTTGTTAGGGTTTGGAGTCGGTAAGTGACCTGCAGAAGAGGTATTTGATACTATATTTTTGGTATTTAAAAAAAAAAAAAAAAATTGATACAATGAAATGAGGGATTTTCCGAGACCCATATTAAAAAAAGTAAAGTAGTTCCAGATGACTTCATAGATGGCGCTTAAGTAAAAGGCGAGAGAAAAAGTTCCATACAAAAAGCAAAAATTCACGGGACTGGCATTTTTTTAAAATAAAACTTAGTAAAAGGTATCAATTGTAATTTGTGCCACTGTCAAACTGTTAGGTGATTTTATTTTCTGCCCCTGGTTAACAAGACAAAGCGCACCATATAGGTTCAGCCATTATTACGACTCGGCTTACATAAAACGCTATCTGTTGAGACTTTTTTATACTGATTTTTTTTTCTTAATTTAACTGTCAGAAAATCGCTCATTGCAGTGTCTGTCCGTAATCCTAATAGGCCGGTCCGTAATCCTTTTATGAAACTTGGAGATGTTGTTCAGGGATGGTTAATTAACATTTTGTCAAGATTTGGACCTCGAGGACCAAAAAGAGGAGGGAGAGAATTGCCAAAAATTTTGACCTTTTTCTATCTGAAACCACCTATTAGTGAGTTTGTTTGTTAGTTATCTCTTCACGCTTTATCTACTGATCCAATCTTTTTGAAATTTCGCATACACATAGTTAGAAGTACTTAGAAGGACATGGGGTACCTTTAATCCTGGGAAAAAGCACTGTTCCCGGCGGAAATTCACGCGGGCACCTATTATTGTCAGATATTTTAAACAGGCATCTAAAAAAGTTGTCCGGTCCCCTATTAATCGTTTAATACTTACATTTGGATCCTGCGGCTCAGAGATGACCGTCTCTGGAACCATTGGAGTCTGGTGGCTTTGGATCTGCCACTTCTCTGATTTGTCACTGGAAACAAAATAATTAATAGGTTTATTTATTGCGGACCTCCTTAAAAAGGGAGATATTAGGAGCACCCATAACCGGAGAGCATGTATGAAGAGAGTGATGAGTGTAGAGGAAGCGAGAGAGATCTGTAAGGATCGTAGCAAGTGGACATCGCTAGTCTCTGCCTACCCCCACGGGAAAAAGGCGTGATAATATGTATGTATGTATTTATTTCACAATATAAACACAAGCATATCTTTCTTTAGGTAGATATTGGGAGCACCCATAACCGGAGAGCATGTATGAAGAGAGTGATGAGTGTAGAGGAAGCAAGAGAGATCTGTAAGGATCGTAGCAAGTGGAAATCGCTAATTTCTGCCACGAAAAAGGCGTGATAATATGTATGTATGTCTATCGTGTGTTATAGATAACCACTGGTGACACTGAATTTTCTTAATTAGCCTAAATGACGACTTGACAACTACCGCCATCTGTTGGCAGTCTAGTAAACTAAATAGTAACTAAATAGGATGATGATGGTCACCTGTGGTGCTCTCGCCTAACTGGCTCCCTGTACTTGATGGTGCGACTCTTCCTGATGACCATGACGGTGCCGTCAGCGTTCAGCTTTGGCAGGTTCTGTGATGGGATGGCATCCTTGCTTAACGTCTTCCACTGGCCTGTAAAAAAAAAATATTGTAAATAAAATTAATGGTTATGGGCGCTTTTTAAGGAGGTCCGCAATCTGGTCAGAGTGCGTTCTTGAGAAGTTGACCCTGACCAACTCTTAAGCCTCTGCTTTATAAATACCCTTCGTTAATCTCTTTTCATCCATCCTCTTAACACGCCCATGAGCATGTATGAAGAGAGTGATGAGTGCAGAGGAAGCAAGAGAGATCTTTAAGGATCGTAGCAAGTGGACATCGCTAGTCTCTGCCTACCCCCACGGGAAAAAGGCGTGATAATATGTATGTATGTAATATTAATGGTTGATGGAACTGACGAGACAGCAGTGAAAATTATGAACAATCAAGGTCTAAGTAGCAAAACGCCCAAAAGTGCAAACGTCTAATGAGCAGTAAGCCTTATTAGCAAAATGTGCTACCTGGGAACATTCTGCGATAATCTCGAAATTCACGAAATATTCACTATCAGAGTAGTTTTTTCTTCGTAATTCAGGATTTTTAAAATTATGTAATTTTTTACGTGAAAATATGCCTGTGGAGATTGGCCCCGCCCCCCGCCCCGTGGCAGGTTCCAACCCAGATTCAGAATTTTTTTTTCTTAGAGACACAGACAGCTGAGGAAGCGGAATGTCAGATATGGTTTTTGCCTATGTTGGTGAAGGACAGGTCAAAATATCTTCTGTGAGGTTCATTTTTGTCACATTTGGTGTGTTTTGGTTTCCTAGAATTTGTGAACAATCTGTAAAAAAAATTTAATTTGGAGCACACTATTATGAACGTTTTTGGGCTTCATTTAACAATCAAGTTAGTAAGTCTATTAAAGAATTATAATTTTTTTTCTACGTTTTTGGTCTTAATACTGAGATGACTATATGACCTAAATAATGACCCAAAACTTTTAGAATTATGTTTCTGACTAAAAGTTTAGTAGTTAAAGGGTAAAGGTAAGGTAGTATTTGTTAATGAGGGTTATGATATTTACGGTCACTAGTTGGAGCTACTGGCGAGTATGGTCATGTCAATGGTACAATCCTGTCATTTGAATTTGACACATCGACATTGACAGCGTTGTACCATCTGACAGATGCCTGTCCTTACTCGTAAGTGCTGACATCTGGTGGAATATTTGAACGCGATGAAGAAAATTCCACGCGGGCGAAGTCATGCATTTTTAATGTGTAAATCTGACATTTCATATAAAAATACAATGTATATTCGTCCACATAGATAGTTATTTTTCGTAATTGTAAGACATATGTTGTAAAGTGACGTCTTTGGAGAAAATGCAGCAGTGGAGTTTGTTGCGCCGCCTCTTCTCCACTTGCGCTTTGGAGGCGGTGGAAGGGCCCGTACTAGGCTAGATTGCTTCACATGATCGTCTGTAATATCTACATTTATGTAAAACTGAATGTAAAATTAAGATATAGCAAACTTCAGGACTAGCACGAGGGATTATGTTACTCAAAAACACGATTGCATAAAATTTTCTCGATAGAAAAAAATTGCGAAGTTGCCTCCAAATCACCTATAATTAACACTTTAAACTGCTATTATTCAAGCAATACATTAAAAAAAAGATTGAGAATTTTTGTATAAATTACTCTAAAGATAAGGCAGGGATTATGTTACTTACTTTTTTTAATATCTTTTTATAAAGCTTTTAAAAAAATAATACGTATAATTGCCCGCATGCTTTAAGCCTGCATCACACGTTTTTAGCCAAAACAGGCGTTACTGAATTGACCCTGGTGCCAAAACTAGATCATTATTGATAGTAAAAATAGTACTATAGGCTTCTCAAATAACTGCTACTACTTATACGAGACAGATAAGAATATTTTGCCTTTTATTTTTGCGTAAATACCTTCCAGAAAACACGAAAAATACGAAAAACAAGGTTCACGGCTTTAACGAAATCATTATGTAAAACACAAATTATAATTTCTACATAATGTTAAATCGCGAGTTTATTAAACTGGCTACAAGTTGCTCGTTTTAGATTTTTGAAAAATAACTCGAAAAAAATATATATATCGTAACAATTCACTAAGAAATTCCCCATACATTTTTTGTATGGCAATGCCATCGCTCAATATATACGAGTTCCAAGCCCAAGAAAAATCAGTCTGCCGGTAAGAGTCAAGGGGAATCCACGTCGCTCTGCTGCTCGGGAGGCATTTAATTTTCGCGTGTTCATGTATTCACAGACAGCAGAGAGTAATGTAGATCAGAGTTACACATTTATTACTTTTAATCTTTTTAAAATTTATATAGGTACCATTTTCATACTTATGAATGATGGCCGACAATTTTTGATGAAATAGAAATCGTAATAAATCGCAATCATAGAAATCGTAATAAATCGAAATCATAAAAATCAAAATAAATCTAAATCAAGATCCAAGATGGCGGACAACTTTTTTTTTTAATTTTGCGATATGTATAACGTTTCATAAGTTTTTCAGTGCGCTGATTACGAAAATAACATTTATTTTTGGATCCAAGATGGCGGACAACTTTTTTTTTTCAATTTTACAATATGGGTATGTTTTTATAGGTTTTTCGGTGCGCCAATGACAAAAATAACATTTATTTTGAGATCCAAGATGGCTGGCAGTTTTTTTTTTCAAGTTTACAATATGGGTATGGTTATATAGGTTTTTGGGGACGCTGATGACGAAAATAACATTTATTTTGAGATCCAAGATGGAGGACAGTTTTTTATTTTATTTTACAATATGGGTATCGTTTTCTAGGTTTTTGGGGACGCTGATGACGAAAATAACATTTATTTTGAGATCCAAGATGGCGGACAATTTTTTATTTTATTTTACAATATGGGTATCATTTTATAGGTTTTCGGGGACGCTGATCTTAAAATAAATGTTATTTTGGTCATCAGCGTCCCCAAAAACCCATAAAACGATACCCATATTGTAAAATAATAAAAAAACTGTCAGCCATCTTGGATCTCAAAATAAATGTTATTTTCGTCATCAGCGTCCCCAAAAACCTAGAAAACGATACCCATATTGTAAAATAAAATAAAATACTGTCCTCCATCTTGGATCTCAAAATAAATGTTATTTTCGTCATCAGCGTCCCCAAAAACCTATATAACCATACCCATATTGTAAACTTGAAAAAAAAAACTGCCGGCCATCTTGGATCTCAAAATAAATGTTTTTTTTGTCTTAAGCGCACCGAAAAATCTATAAAAACATACCCATATTGTAAAATTGAAAAAAAAAGTTGTCCGCCATCTTGGATCTCAAAATAAATGTTATTTTCGTCATCAGCGTCCCCAAAAACCTACAACATGTTAACCATATTGCAAAATTGAAAAAAAAAATTGTCCTACATCTTGGATCTCAAAATAAATGTTATTTTTGTCATCAGCGCATCGAAATACCTATATAACCATACCCATATTGTAAACTTGAAAAAAAAAGTTGTCCGCCATCTTGGATCTCAAAATAAATGTTATTTTTGTCATCAGCGCACCGAAAAACTTATATAACCATACCCATATTGTAAACGCGAAAAAAGTTGTCCGCCATCTTGGATTCCAAAATAAATGTTATTTTCGTAATCAGCGCACTGAAACACTTATAAAACAATACCCATATTGCAAAATTAAAAAAAAGTTGTCCGCCATCTTGGATCCAAAAATACTATTTTTGTTAACCTCATCCCGAAAAATTGGCCTTCATGGGATGCCAGGCAGATGTTTAACATCTTAGCATCCTGGCACGACGGTCATGCTATTTTCTGTCGCGGCATTCGTGTCCATTTTACTGCCAAGTCGCGCCAAGTATGTTTTACATAAGAAAATGGTCGTAATTTTATTTTTAGTATTCATTACCGTAAAGCAAGAAAACAAAATATATATAGGTACCTACAAATCCTTTGTCGGATCCCTGTCACTTATTACTTCGGGTTGGCGGCAATCTCACGTCGATGTGTGCGTGTGACTTGCACACAGCCAGCTGAGGTCTACTAAATACCTAAACTCGGTCGGGCGCGCGGACGTGATACACTCTTAACCATCCGCCTCTGAGCCGCCGCGCCGCCCGCGACCCTGCGAGCATTTATTTAGAACGCGGATTGGATGCGTGCGGGCGAACTGGGTAGCGGGTAGCGGGGGAAAATCTTAGTTGTCATTGGCCTAGTGCGGGCTCTTAAGTCATTTTATGACGTCAACTAATTAAAAAAC
This sequence comes from Ephestia elutella, assembly GCA_018467065.1. Taxonomy (NCBI): domain Eukaryota; kingdom Metazoa; phylum Arthropoda; class Insecta; order Lepidoptera; family Pyralidae; genus Ephestia; species Ephestia elutella. The sequence continues at coordinate 8,330,499 of CM031593.1, forward strand.
AAGAATACGACGATTTAAAAGTGCAATTTTTAGCCTATTTAAATAAAATTATTTTTATTTCATTGCGCAAAAAATAATAAGTGATAATTGAAAAATGAATATTTCTACTGTCAATAACAGTGAGTCAACTCCATTGAATACTTACATAAGATATCTTAAATGAGTAACGGTGACCACAACATACATACACACATAATATCACGCCTTTCGACTACAACATGTTAATAAACATCATTCACAACACAACAAAAGATAGACTTAAATTCCAACAACATCATCTTTTGAAATCAAAATAGGGGACCGAACAAGGTATAAGAATTGTTAAAAATATGTAATTTTATGATAGAATACATATAAAATTCATTTTGCGACTTTGCAGCACGAGTTTATTCTCCAGTGCTAATTTAAACTTTTAGGGAAAGTCCATTTTCTACGCGTGACGTCATATGAATGTACGTATAGTTAGGGGCGTTTTGGTATCGTCCAAACAACGCTTAAAAATGTGAATTGTTGTGGCTATATCTTGGTAAATACTTTGGTTGTGGAGGTGATTCTTTTACGGATGATTGTGAGATATTTCAAAGAAGCATCAAAAAAAAGTTTTCTGGACCCTACTGGATTTACTTCTCTCACAAATCCTTACCATATACACTCAACTAGTATTATATATGTCGCAGTCGGGTTGTATGATCCGCCGTATTACATTACGGCTAGCCGTTTTACAAAACAGCGCTGTTTTGTAATACGGCGCTTCAACGATTAGCCGGATTGAATGTGGCTGAATGAAAATGGCATGCTTTGGCATGTTAGGCGACCAAGACATTTCTTCTTAGCAGTGGTTGTTCCGAAATGCTAGTAGTTTGTAGCTTTGAGACATAATATATTATGATTAAATAATTAGTTATCGACGTGAAAAAGAGCCTTCTCAAGTTTCTATAAAAAAAAATGACTTTGACGTTAGAAACTACTAATACTAGTACTAATTGCATCTGAGATGCACAAAAATCCAAAAATAAATACTGAAAGTCCTTGACCCTCTAAAGACAACTGCTTTTACCGGGAATGAAAGGTACTCTATGTCCTTCTCAGTACTTCTAACTACTCGTATGTGTATGCGAAATTTCAGGCAGATTGTTTCAGTAGATAGAGCGTGAAGAGGTAATAAACAAACTCACTTTCGCATACTACTTCCTACTAATATTTTAAATACGAAAGTTTGGATGTGAGTTTGTGAGAATGTTTGTTACTCAATCACTCAAAATGTACTTCTTCTTCTTGGCGAGTCGAAATGGCATCTATATTTTCCCAGACCAGTAGGTCGCAACGACATCGCCCTATCGTTGGCCTGGTAAATAATAATAATAAATAAATAAATATATACGGACAAATCACACAGATTGAGTTAGCCCCAAAGTAAGTTCGAGACTTGTGTTATGGGATGCTAACTCAACGATACTATATTTTTATGACAAATACATATATAGATAAACATCCAAGACCCAGGCCAATCTGAAAAAGATCATTTTCCATCTTGACCTGACCGGGGATTGAACCCGGGACCTCCGGTGTGGCAGTCTGGCGTGATAACCGTTAGGTCACGGAGGTCGTCGTGGTAAAGGTCGTCTATGGTACATGATTCGGGGCAAATTGGACACGACAGAGGTGAGCCATAGATTGCACGGCTCCGCAATCGCACGGAAATGTACTGGACGGATTTCGATGAAATTTGGTACACGGGTAGAAAAATAGCGGGAATAGCTCATAGGGCACTTTTTATCCCAAAATTCCCACGGAAGCGAAGCCCCGGGCGCAGCTAGTATATAATATTAGTTAGGATAAGTGTGAATATTTATATCATAGATCCTTAAACAGAGGAAAATGCCAATTTTTGGGAATTCCAAGAGATTACACACATCCTGTATAACGTACGGTATCGAATCTGCAGCGTTGCGGTTAATATTTGTTTTCAATCTAAACGGAATTAAATATATTTGTGCTAATTTCAATAATATCTATATTTATTTATTTAAAACTTTATTAAACCGAAATCACAGAATTAATATTAGTACTACGTACAGAAAGGAAACTCCCTGCCCCTCCCGCAACATAGCACCCCCCCGCTCCTTCCGCACTTCTCCCCCGTTCTTGTGTAACTGTGGGACGTTCGACTATGAAAACGCACACATTGACGTGTTACTGACGTGTTCACGGATATACAGCTTCATTTGTAGTAGTAGTAGGCATATTTGACGCGCCGTTTCTATGAAGCGCCCACCCTGTGCCGAAATGAAGAGAGACGAGTGGAAGAAAAAGGGGGAGGCCTTTGCCCGTGGGATACAAGACCAGGCTAGTTAAAAAAAAAACAAAATAATACAATGGTATATAAGGCGGACTTAGCTAACAGCATTCTCTACCAGTCAACCTTCGGGATAAACAGAAAAAAGTATGGATATGGGCGCACAAAGTGTATTTAAAAATATTTTGTAAAAACTTAAATCCTAGTTCTATTCTAATTAATATTATAAATGCGAAAGTGAGCAAGCTTTATCTACTGAACTAATCTCCCTGAAATTACGCATACACATAGTTAGAAGTACTGAGAAGGACATAGGGTACCTTTCATCCCGGGAAAAAGCACTGTTACCGTGGGAAAATCACGCGGGCGAAGCCGCGGGCAAAAGCTAGTAAATATGTATAATAAATGCGAAAGTGAGTTTGTTTGTATGTTACTACTTCAAGCTCTATCTACTGAACCAATCTTCCTGAAATTTCGCATACACATAGTAGAAGTACTGAGAAGGACATAGGGTACCTTTCATCCCGGGAAAAAGCATGTTCCCGTGGGAAATTCACGCCGCGAATACAAATTATAAATCTACAAAAAAAAATCCTTGATATCGTTGAAAGAATACTGTTTACTCCTAAACGGCTGAACCGATTTCCATGGATCATGGCTAAGAACACTCTCGATTAAGTCACCTTTCAAACAAAAAATACTAGATCAAAATCGGTCCATCCGTTTGGGAGCTACGATACCACAGAGACATACAGAAAATACAGATCCACAGATACAAAATCTAAATCATCAAAATAAAAAAATCGTTATGAAACTTGGCTTCAAAGAAGGCTCTTTTTCACGTCTAAAACTAATTATTTAATCATAATATATTATGTCTCAGGTGGCCGAGTGGTAGGGCGCCCGCCTGTGGATACAAAATCCCCAGGTTCGAATCCTGCCCGGGCTACATGAGTTTGTATACCAATCTGACTCATGTTAGTTTTCATCGACCACCACTTGCTTCCGGTGAAGGAAAACATCGTGAGGAAACCTGCACTCTGGTTGACGATTATCAGCTAGTGTGTGAAATGGAGAAGGCAATGGCAAACCACTCCATTAAGACTGCCATGAGAGTCGTTGTGTGTGTGTTTCATTCCATATAATGACCACGACCCTCAGTCATGAGGAAATACGACTAAAGAGAGAGATTATGTCTCAAAGCTACAAACTACTAGCATACAAAAATAATAACGCTCTTACGTCGGGGGTTAAAAAGCGAAGTACATACAGAACATAAACTTAGTAAATCGGGTAAAATACAAAATATTCTGTACCAAGTGTTGTTAACGACAACAAAAATACAAATCAAGTACTTACTCCTGTTCATAACATTACAGACATATTCGCAACTGACACTATAAGGCTCAGTTTACACTGGTATAGTAACATTTATTTATTTACCAGCCCGCGTGAATTTTCCACTGGATCAGTGTTTTTTTTCCCGGGATGAAAAGTACCCTATGTCCTTCTCAGTAATTATAACTATGTGTATGCAAAATTTTAGCAAGATTGGTTCAGTAGATAAAGCGTGAAGAGGTAACAAAAAACTAAATAAACAAGCAAACAAACTCACTTTCGCATTTATAATATTAGTTAGAATTAGGATATTTTAATCCTCGATGCATTAAAGAGATATTCTTGTATTTGCGTTTGTAGCTCTCAAATCAGTGGACCAAGTTTGATACGGATTGTTTTTTGAAATAAGTAATTTGGCTGGTTGATTTCTAACTGTATTTCATGAAAATTAGCCCGGGAAGTAGTGTCATAACGTGCAAATTTTGGTATCGGAAGAATTCACTTGGCACAGATGTTATATACATGAAGTTAAGCTAATTTAGCCTGGTAGCCATCCACCCCCCCCCTGGTGGGTAGGTAGGGGGGGCATTCAAAGGTACACGCCGCCGCGCTTTAGTTAAAAAATCATATCAGCTTCTGTTTACCTACCACCTCGAGTTTGGTGTCATTTTCTAGTAAATCAGGCATGAGGAATTCATTTTTGAGACATTTAGTATATAGTTTAATAGAAAAAAAACGAAAATATTGACGAAAATATCAAAATCGGTTTGTTATTTTTTTTATTCAAATGTCAATATTTTTGAAAATCCTGAATTTTGTGCAACCAAAAAAATGCTATATTAAAGAATATTTATCTAGCTTTTAAAAAATATATACTTTAATATATAAAGTTATCATAGATGTATCTGAAAAAAAATCGGACATGGTACTCGGCGGTGGCTAGGAACCTTTACAATAGTCTAGTTTCTCATCCTTTTGTTGACATATCAATATGATTTTATATGCAAAACATACAGAATATGTACTTTACTTAGTTATTGACTGTCTCTTATGGTCTAATAAATAAATAATAGTATTTTTAGGGTTCTGAAGTAAACATAGAACCCTTATAGTTTCGTCATGTCTGTCCGTTTGGCTGCCCGTCCGTCTGTCCTAGGCTTAGCTCAGAGACTATTAATGCTATCAAGTTGTAATTTGGTATAGATATACATATTAATTACGCGGATAGAAATGTAGAATAAAATCATAAAAAAAAAAAAATAGGGCGGCTCCCCTACAACTAAAGTGGGGATGATTTTTTTTTATCTCGATTATACCATCGTGTGGGGTATCATTTGATAGGTTTTTCAAAAATATTATGAGTGTGTGAACATCATATTTTGATTTAGGGATCCGTATGTGAAATATTTCACTTTAAAGTGCAAAATTTTGTCAATGTGGTGAAAATGCTATGTGAAAATTCGCATACCGCTTCACTTCTCGACAGTCGAGCAATGAAGCGGCATGTGGGACTTGGACCCACTAAAAACACCCCGGTGCCTCTACATACCAATACTGAAGAGGTGGGAACGGTGGAGTTACCACCAATCTTCCACGCTCTCCAGCCACGGCAGTGACCTTCAAAGGTCACCCTGCATCGAGTATAATTACTCCACCTGCCTTAAATAATAGCTTCTTAAAAACGCGGACGATGGACCGATTACCAGGTCCATCGCCAGTCATTATCAGGGGGGCATAGGCCCTTCTTCTCCGGCCCGGCCAACAGAGCTTCTTGTTGTCGCTCTACCTCTTCTTTCTTTGACATTAAAGTCTCGCTGAATATCTATGCTTTATTGTGACCTAGGGCGCGATTTTCTTCACGTCATAAAAAGTCCTAGAAAGAATGTTTGCCTCTAGATCCCATGGCAAGGACCCAACAAGAATACAAGCAGCGTCTGCAGAAACTGTGCAATATCCTCGTATTGTACAGATAGCCCTTTGGGGTCTACGCAACAACATTATGCTCTCCTTTTTTAAATCATCTGCGCATACTGGGGCTCCATATAATGCCATCGACCGTACGACACCAGTATAGAGGCGTCGCGTATTGGGTCCTCCGATTTTAGGCAGTATCCTGGACGACGCAGATGCCGATTTCAAGAGTTTCTTATTTGAATTTGAGCCATATTCTTGAAATTATCGGAGAACTTCCATTTGGCATCCAGGATTAGGCCGAGGTACTTCATAGTTCCACCAATAGCGATATTGACCCAACCTACCACTATGCTCGCATTTTCTGGCGGTGCATGTCCAGGACAATAAAAACATAGGGCTTGGGATGCGGAACGCCACACGACATTTCCCAGCATCGCCATCCGACTTTCCCTGGGTACTCGACGTGCCTTTCTGACAAGTAGGAGTCCACAATGCACAGAACACTCTACATGCACACTCTAGTAAACAGCTCTTAGGAGATGCAGCCGAGAACTGGCTTCCATCGGCGGAACATTCTCTAGCTGTCAGTCTTTTTTAGAGAACAGCGCACTTGCGGATTTGGGATGGAATTAAATAAATGGAAACCAAAGTGGACTATTGCACCAGTTGCTGCTACCGCTTGTCGTGAACTGATTCGGTGCAAGCCACGGTGCGGTGTTAGGTGCAGCTGTCAAAATTCAATTAAAATGAACCAAATTATGCCACTGTGGTGGAAAATGTCGGTAATATAACAAAATAATTGGTCAAGTCCGTATCGGACCACCATTGTAGAGTTCCGAAGGTGCTTGCCTGCCTACCCTGTACAAATGTGGACACATCAACTCAAATTAACTCTCAGCTTTATTTAACTAATGACTATAATACAATGTATATATACCATACCATCATATTCAATGAAAAATGTTCCTACAAATATTTTTCATACTAAAATCGATTTTGTAAGTTTATCGTCTATTACTAGTTAAAGGGTAAAGCCTACATAATAGTGATAGTTTTCCTTTTAAATTCATTATCTTTACTACGTATCATGACTTTTTCCCGTATCCACCGACAACTATTTTCCTATTCGAGAGGGGGGACACTTGACTCTAACAAAATTTTGCACTTTAAAGTCAAATATTTCACAAACGGGCATTCGTTTAACAAAATATGATGTTTACACACTCATAATATTTTTGAAAGACCTATCAAATAATACCCCACACAATGGTATAATCGAGATAAAAAAAATTATCCCCACTTTAGCCGTAGGGGAACTGCCCTAAATTTTTTTTTTTCATGATTTTATTCTACATTTCTATCCGCGTAATTAATATGTATATCTATACCAAATTACAACTTGATAGCATTACTAGTCTCTGAGCTAAGCCTCGGAAAGACGGACGGACAGCCAAACGGACAGACATGACGAAACTATAAGGGTTCCATGTTTACTTCGGAACCCTAAAAATACTATTATTAATTCATCAGACCATAAGAGACAGTCAAAAACTAAGTAAAGTACTTATTCTGTATATTTTGCATATAAAACCATATTGATATATCAACAAACGGGTGAGAAAATAGATGATTGGAAAAGTTGCTAGCCACCGCCGCGTACCATGTCCGATTTTTTTCAGAAAGATCTATGATAACTTTATATATTAAAGTATATATTTTTTAAAAGCTAGATAAATATTCTTTAATAAAGTATTTTTTTATTTGCACAAAATTCATCATTTTCAAAAATATTGACAGTTGAATAAAAAAAATAATAAACCGATTTTGATATTTTCTTCAATATTTTCCTTTTTTTCTATCAAACTATATACTAAATGACTCAAAAATGAATTCCTCATGTCTGATTTACTAGAAAATGACACCAAACTCGAGGTGGTAGGTAAATAGAAGCTGATATGATTTTTTAACTAAAGCGCGGCGGCGTGTACCTTTGAATGCCCCCCCTACCTACCCACCTGGGGGGGGGTGGATGGCTACCGGGCTAAATTAGCTTAACTTCATGTATATAACACCTGTGCCAGGTAAATTCTTCCGATACCAAAATTTGCAGGTTCCATACATTGGATGACACTACTTCCTGGGCTAAATCGGTTAAACTAGCCTAACGGTGACCAGAACTTTAAGAAAAGGCTGTTCACTTAATTTTTTATTTCTTCTCAGTAGTGGTCGTTCAATGTAAGTAGTTTGTAGCTTTGGGAATTCAAAATTCAAAGATATTTTATTGAAAATTGACCTTCACAGGCACTTTTTCATGGCAAAAAATTATTACAGAATTGTCTTGTATTATAAATTTCAAAACTAAAGTCCATTTATTCATAATAGTCCTATTATGTAAACAATCTTACCATGTCTTTTTATGATTTTACAACAATATAAATTAAAATAAAATTTTCAGGAGATTACTTTCGTGGTCAATAAATGTTTTACTTTAGAATGTTTAGGTTTGAACTAATATTTGATTTATTTTCAACAAAATTCAACAAAAAGTACTGTGAAGATTGTTATATATATAATAGGACATTCATTCGATTATCGTCCTTATCCCGTTGACATAAGAGTGCGCCTGATCGCCTTAAGTCTACTCCAAGTCGATCCGGCCCTTGATTCTACTAATTACAAATGTACATCGTGCCTTAGTTGTGTCTCAAAAGCCGAAGAAATCTTAATAACACATAGAAGTCTTACAGAGATCTTGTCGCTTTAATTCAAGTTCTTTGGCTCTTGAGACACAATAGGGATGATGATTGGGTAAAAAATAAATAATGCTATTTAAAAAATGAAACATAATAATTAAATGTCACTTTAATTGATCAATTTTGTTTATAACATGGTTTACTATTTTTTAGTTCTAATTAAAGTATAATGGGAATGCTTTTTGACTCCATTAAAAGTGACGTCACTGTTGAGTACTGTCATACAAATCCCATATAAATTATTGTTTTTGACATTTAGAAAAAAGTATCTAATTTGACTTGTTGTCATCTACCCTATGAGACACGTGGAATCGGCCCCCAGTGTGGTTGCACCCTAATAGGCTTATTGGTGGAATGGAGACTCAGATATAGTGACAGGTTGCTAGCCCATCGCCTATGACAAGAATGTCCAGTTTAAAAAACCTATTCCTTTATTACAACATTTTTTTTTGGTGCTTCCTTGCTGGTCTGGAAGCGAAGAAAAAACATAGAATGTGCCAGCTGCTTCTCTTCCCACGCAGATTGTAATAGTCAGTCAATCGAAGGAAAGGGCTTTAAGGCGAGACCCAAGGCTAATCAGAGGGGGGTGAGGGGCGGTACGTAAAAGCCTTAAAACAGACACAATAAGGTTAATTTTCAATAATTTGTGTTTTTGCTAGCGAGTTTTCGTTAGGCTCTTAGGGTAATTATTTTAGAGGTTTTCATTTAATTATGATAAAACACTAAATATAATTTAAAAAATAAGCCGTATCGTTTTAAATAATTGTATTCTATATTTGATTCTTAAAAAAAAATCTACTGTTATCGCTTAAATTACGGTGATAAAGGAAAAAAAAACGGATTATTTATTATTATTTTATTGAGCCATATTATTTTTATTTGTAAGTTTGTAAGTAATTTGATTCCGTATAATTATAGTTTAGTATTTTTCTCTTTACGGGATATTTTTCCTGCTTCAGTATTTCTAACCTGGTTCACACTTGACGTTTAAAGACAGTACGTTTTCGGAAAATCCTGACTGGGTATGACCTTAAACTGCGGATTCCTCCACTCATAGGCGATGGCTGCCATCGCCTATGAGTGGAGGAACCTGTTCAATTCCTGAATCTCTATTTCATCAGAGAGCCCACTATTCAGCTAAGCGTGGCCTTCGAGTCTCACGACTCTTGGCTCTGTCTGCCCCGTAAGGGATAGACGTATGTATGTAACTTTTGTGTAAAGAAACCCAGTGTAAATGTAGCTTTAAAATGAACACCGATCATTTAAAGACACAAAAATATGCAATGTCCTAAGTTGACTTTGAATACGTATTTATTACTACGCAAAAATTGTGTACTGTGCATTTCTTTGAGTAAATATTAATATTACATGATGCACTTCTAATACTGCTTCGCTTGTTTTAAGTTTAACATGTTTTCCACATTTTGTTTTTGTTTGTTTTTAGCGTTATTTGTATTAAAGTCACCTTTATGACCGAGCGAAGCGAGCGAGGGCTATAATTCAAGTTGGGGCGAAAACTTGTATGTATGTAAGTTTGTTCCGCGATAACTCTAGAATCGTTGAATTAATTTCGATGATATTAAATACGTGTAGCAACTTTCCATAGAATTTTTAAATTCGTTGCGCTTCAAAATCGGTTCAGCCGTTTTTGAGATATACTTAGGCATTTTTATGAAGATAAAATTTTCATATTTAAAAAAAACCACTAGTTTAACTTTAATCGTATTTCCTCATGACTGGGGGTCGTGGTCATTTTATGGAATGAAACACAACGACTCTCTTGGCAATTTCAATGGAGTGGTTTGCCATTGCCTTCTCCATTTCACACACCAGCTGATAATCATCAACCAGAGTGCAGGTTTCCTCACGATGTTTTCCTTCACCAACCACCTTAAGGGGTCCATAATTACGAGCGGTGATTTTGAAGATTTTTTGACATTCCCTCCCCCCCTTGATAAGATTTGGCTCAAACCCCTCCCCCGCCGCCAAGACTCACGTGAGATTATTCAAAATTATTATTCTTTATTCAATAGTAAAAAACGACGCAATCCCATTTTTTAATTAACCTAATCCTAACTAATATTATAAATGCTAAAGTGAGTTTGTTTGTTTATTTATTTGTTTGTTTGTTACCTCTTCACACATTATCTACTGAACCAATCTTCCTGAAATTTCACATACACATAGTTAGAAGTACTAAAAAGGACATATGGTACTTTTCATACCGGGAAAAAACACTGTTCCTGTGGGAAATTCAAGCGGGCGAAGCCGCGAGAAAAGCTAGTTAAGAATAATTACCACAAATATACAGAAAAACTTCTTAAATCATTTTGGCTTCTATTGACCCTTTAAAGACCCCTCTTAATGTTTTTCTTTAATATCTTTTATGTACAGACAGAACAGTTACAGTTTTACTATACTATATAATTTGTCTTTTAATAGTAGTTTATGCAACTGATACATAATGAGAGGCATTAAAACATGAGTGTGGTTGTATGAAACGAGCCGAAGGCGAGTTTCATAATAACATCACACGAGTGTTTAATGCCTAATTATGTACAGTTGCATACACTACTTTATCTTCACTCATAGGAACAATTAAAATTAAACAAAGTAACAAAGAAAAGATTATGGCGGGAAATTAAGTTTAAACTACGAATGCGTGCGCCACTTTCTTCATAAGTTCAACATCCTTTTTTTTCTACATTCAGCCTAAAACCATAGCCTAATTTAATAAATTAAAAAGTAAAAGTGTCCTATAAAAATTAAAAAGTTATTTTATGATACTGCTGGCAGTATATAATGACTTTTATTTTTTAATTTTATGTAGGGTATGTGCGTTATAAAGTACGTCTTTATAAAACCATCTTCAAATTCGTAATTCGAATATTTCGACATGAGTGTAGATAAATTAAATTACTGGCCCTAATCACTAATTGAAACTTAAATAATATAAAAGATAGGTATTAAACCCATATTCCTTGAACTGTTATCCTTATCATTTAATTAAAAATATTACTTTTGCATTCCAGTTATTTCAGAAGTGCGTATGATAACATTTTCGTCAATAGAAAGATTATCTAGTAAATTAAGTCATGTTGTAACAAGATTTTCAACAAACAAATTCAAGCTCAAATAATAAAAATAGTTCTAGCTGGCCTAATCTAGGCCGTTTGGCCTAGATGGCGCTGTTACTTTTTAAAACTCGCTATGGTTACTTACGTGCAGCCTACCTAGAATCGTTCAAACATAATAAAAAAATATAAATATTCATTTCATAGACAATTTTTTTGTAGGTCGTACAATTAAAGTGCGACTTTTTAATGATAGATATCAAAATGGATATTTGAAAATGCCAGAGTAATCACATCATGAGGGCGACACCCTTGGTAGTTCCGATTAATTTTCAAAGTCCCACCGTACCACCAGGGGTATGGCCGGTACGGTACGGTACGGTACGGTGCGTCTAAAGTGAAAGGTTAATAGCAGCGAAGTGTAAGTGTATGAAGACTACACTAATAAATCTAGTATATTTTTCTCATAGACAGAAAAAAAAATCATTCTTTAATAGACATATAAACATGATTGTCAAATGAAGCCAATAAACGTTCATAAAAGTGTGTTCCAAATTCAATTTTTTTTACAGATTGCTTACAAATTCTATGGAACCAAAACACACCAAAAATGTCAAACTTGACTTCACAGAAGATATTACCTGTCCTTCACCAACATAGGCAAAAACCATATCTGACATCCCGCTTCCTCAGCTGTCTGTGCCTCTAAGGAAAATATTTTTTTTTCTAGCTCTATGATTTTTCTACAGAGTGAGAAGTCAATGTTTGTTTATCCTTGTATCACGTCATAAGGGTGCAATGGTTTGATTTGATTTTGTGTAGAAATAGTTGTAAAAGGAGTAAAGGACTCGCTGGTAGGGTTGCCAGGCGTCCGGATAAAGCCGGACATAGGTAGGCTTTTTGATTGCGTGTCCGACCAAAATAAACGGTGTCCGGCTCGTCCGGCTTTTGTTAGGCTTTTTACATTTCGCAAACGAGCGTGGCCGGTCGACTGTCGGTCGCTCACGCAGGCCGAAGTCACAGGGCGGGCGCTTCATAGAAACGGCGCGTCAAATATGCCTACTACTACTACAAATGAAACTGTATATCCGTGAACACGTCAGTAACATGTCAATGTGTGCGTTTTCATAGTCGAACGTTCCACAGTTACACAAGAACGGTGGAGAAGTGTGGAAGGAGCGGGGGGGTGCCATATTGCGGGAGGGGCAGGGAGTTTCCTTTCTGTACGTAGTACTAATATTAATTCTGTGCCGAAGTGCCGTACCTATAAGTACTGAGACAAAATCCTCAAAAATGTAGGGTGTCCAGCCTTTCTACCCAAATGTCCGGCCAAACTGGCTGGTCTGTCCGGCTATTAGGTTTGGCGAACTGGCAACCCTACTCGCTGGGAAGACGACTTGAAGGAGACTGCTGGTCATCATGGCTCAGGGTGGCAAGAGACAGAGATTTATGGAAATCTTAAGAGGAGGGCCTATGTCGAAAGACAAGCTATTAGGAAAAATAATGATCAAGCGTAAACGTAGTATGTACCTACTTATAAAAATAGCAATAAAGGCTTATTTATTTTATTAGAAACTAGCTTTCGCCCGCGGCTTCGCCCGCGTGAATTTCCCACGGGAACAGTGCTTTTTCCCGGGATGAAAGGTACCCTATGTCCTTCTCCATACTTCCTGCTATGTGTATTCGAAATTTCAGGAAGATTGGTTCACTAGATAAAGCGTGAAGAGGTAACAAACAAACAAACTCACTTTCGCATTTATAATATTAGTTAGGATAGTTAGGATTAGGATAGTTGGAAGGCTTCCATTGCCTTTTTACATTTTACTAATTGTTATATTAACATATAATGTTTAGGTTTCCTCGCGATGCGATATACAAGGTGTAACGGAGTACCTATATCCATATCGATATATCTCTATTATATGCTTCTTCAAACGATTGTAATTTTCGAGGTTTTTGTTTGAAGAAGAGAAAAGCCAAGTTTTTGTACAAAATAAACAAATAAAAATTTAATTCATCATCACATTTTTTTTTCTTTCCTCCACAACAAATTAAAAATTAAGTATCTTTATTAGCATAAAAATAATCCAGCTTGAAAGATTCAGCAAATTCACACAAACTTGATGTTTGTTACTCAATAACGCAAAATATACTGGACGGATTTCGATGAAATTTGGTACACAGATAGAAAATTACCGGGACTAGCACATAGGGTACTTTTAATCCGGAAATTCCCACGGGAGCGGAGCCCCGGGGCGCAGATGTATAATTAAATTGTAAAATAAATAATAATTACAAGTTGTACAGCCCCTTAAGAGCGTAGCCCCGCGGAAACGTGCCCAAAAGGCTGGCTGCATTGCTAAACTGTATGGCAAAGGCCAAAGAAGCTGCCAGCCCTTTGGCCCTCGACCAGCTTTTTCGAAATAAATTATAATAATAACAAAAGAGGAGAAAAATCTTTAAACATAATAATTTCCTAATTAAGAATGAACCTTATAGATGGCCACATAAGGTCCATTTCTCATTTCCTTAATATTTAAAAATAAATCTTATAAGTGGTATCATAAGGTCCATTTCTCATTTCCTAAATATTTAAAAATGAACCATCTTACGTGGTAACATAAGCTTCATTTTTAAATATTTAGGAAATGATAAATAGTTCATATTCCTATTCATCAGAGACCGTTTTAGACCCTATGGACAGTCACCACGGAAATATAAATAAGAGTGGAAGTGTTAAGTAGGCGTGGCGCGGTCGCCACAAGTAAGCAATGCATTGCTAACAAACACGGCTCGTCATTCTAGTTTTGTTCTGACTTCGCGCTGAGTAGTTTGTTTGTGACATTGAATTCTCGTCGAAATTCCCTCGTCAAAATGCCATTTTGTTCTATTTTAGAGTGCAAAAATAACAGTAGCAAAATAAATCTTAAAAATGGAGGTGTTTCGTACCACAGGTGAGTAATATTTCGTTTGTTTTCTTTAAAATAAAAGTTCAATAATGATAATAAAAACTTTAAAATATTATTTGTTAAAAGTTACCTTAATGTCATTTATATAAGGTCGATTTTGTCATTAACGCGTGCTCCACTGTTCTTCCCGAAACTTCAATGCTACTCAATTAGTGATGTACCTAGGAAGGTAATGTTTTGGAATTTATCGATATATTTTGTTTACATTGTATAAAATATTAATTTTAAGGTTTCCCAAAGATCCTGATTTTAAAGAAAAATGGATAGATGCAACTGGCAGAGTTGCTTGGATGTCAACTAATTTAGTACTATATGTTCCGAGCATTTCGAGGAAAATAATTTCTTGATTTCGACACACTTTTTTTATAACAAAATATTACGTTAATTTTTGATTAAAATAATAACACTATAAATCCGCGAAACAATATAGAAGAAAAGAAAAATCTGTTTTATTATTCTGAGTTTGTATGAAAATTTGATCTATCGATGTCGATATTGTGTTGCAATAATCAATCCGCTACTGCACTAATCGAGTAGCACTAGGAATACTCTCATTTGACGCTAATTTAAACCCTATTCTCTTTGATTTATGGGTCATAGTTGCTCAAAAGTTTTAAAACGCCATCTATTGTCGAGTGGCGGAATTTTTTCTTCAGTCGACGTTGGACTTTAAAACGTCTTATGTACGTTATTGTACAGTACAAATTAAGCCATATGTCGAAGACTTAAGGTACTTGTTTGTCCGATATAGTTGCATTGACTTAAAACACTTTGATAAAATAAAAATGACCAATAAAGCTTATTGTTCATCTGTAGTGTAGTGTATGACTTATAACTTAAATGTGTGAGTTTGGCGACCACGGTTCCCTTACTAATTTTATCAAGTAACACTTCCACTCTTATTTATATTTCCGTGACAGTCACCCAGTGATAGAATTGTTTATTTCGTATATTGGAAATCCCTGGGCATGACATGGGTCATACAATGAAAGATGAAGTCATCACATGAACTAACTTATCACAATCTATGAGGATAAATAAATTAAATTATTCTGATACTGTTGCATTGGTTAATCGAAAGCTGTTGAACCATTGGAATAGTTATAAAACAAATGACTAATTTTACAATGAGCGATTTTTCTAAAAGCTAATTAAGAAAAAAAAAATAGTATTAAAAAGTCTCAACAGATAGCGTTTTATGAAAGCCGAGTCGTAATAATGGCTGTACCTATATTGTGCGCTTTTTATTGGCAGCCAGAGGCCGAAAAAAAAATCACTAACAGTTTGTCAGTTGCAAAAATCACTAACAGTTTGTCAGTTGCACAAATCACAATATTGATACTTTTTAGACGTTTTTTTATTAGGTTTTATTTTTTTGTAATGCTAATACCGTGCATTTTTGCTTTTTGAATGGTCTCACCTTTTACTAAGCGCCACCTAACAATTCATCTGGAACTTTTTTTTTAATTTGTCTCGGAAAATCCCTCATTAAGATTGTAGCCATAGACATAGAACAAATAAAATTAATTCTTTAATAGACCTATAAACTTGATTGTCAAATGAAGCCCAAAAACCTTCATAAAAGTGTGCTCCAAATTACTTCTTTTTACAGATTGTTCACATATTCTATGGAACCAAAACACACCAAAATGTCAAACTTGACAAAAATGAGCCTCACAGAAGATTTTACCTGTCCTTCACCAACATAGGCAAAAACATATCTGACATCCCGCTTCATCAGCTTAAAGATTTTAAAGATTAAAGATTATTTATTTATCAAAATTAACAAATTAAGCTTCTAACAGTTTTG